>CM062820.1:425895729-427095729 GCA_031772625.1 Pinus tabuliformis
TTATGTTGATATAACATCTCTTCTTGCTAATGGAACCAAGATCGAATCCACTGAAGACATGTCTCACTCTATTCATGGATTTCATTCACCTGTCGATAATGGATCTGGTCTTATCTCACATAAATTTATTTTCCTATCAAATCTAAGGACCACGACATGCATGAAAATCCATTCCCTCCCTTTGGCACTAATGTGAAGGATGTGAGTCTTGGTCCGATTGGTTCCCCTTCATCTAACCCTTTGCATCCATTGTACCCTGATTATTTCATGGGTCTACTACAACATCAGTTTCGGCAAATCATTCAAAATCTTATCCTGCGGGTGTTGTGCAAGCATGTACATGGATGTTTCATGTCATAGTATGCAGATCTTGAATATCTTGTCTCGATCTCTTCCACACGCAATGTTTAAATGAAGAAGAGAACCTTATATCTCATCCCATCCAAGATGGTTCTCTCATGATTCCTTTTCACTCTTAATCTAAGAAGAGTCTTATGTGCTAGATGCCCAACCTAATAAAACTGGTGGCTTTGGAAATTATCATTAAACCAAAAACATATTCTCTCATGCCTCTATTGATTATCATTCGTACCCACCTATTGATCCTATGAAGGCACTAGAATTTGATGATTCACCTTTCAAATTTTTTGGGACTCATTAGGAAGTTGAGGTGCTTTAGCTTTCGCTGATGGTTATGTTAGGTTCTCACGTTCCTGTTGAGACCCTTGACCAAGTCAAATTAGGGTTTCTGAAATTAGGGTTCCTGCACATCACTCTCCTCTTTGCATCATCTTGCCAGATGCTAGCTCATCTTGGGAGTGCTCTGATTCAAGTGAGGTTTCTCCAAACACATCTTTCACCCCCTATCAACTGACATGCATCGACCTCTATACACTAATTTGTTTGCTCAAGGGAGTACTTTGGCCATTATCTCAAATATTTTTGACTTTTTCCCATCTAGTACAACTCGTGAATGTATACAATCAGATGATGTCTTACAATCTCCTATATGGGAAGTTTCCAATCGCCTAACCTGTCCTCTTCCTGAGACTCTAATTGATTCAATTCATTCTTTGGAATCTAAGGAATCTGATTTGTTGAACTGCCAATCTATCAATATTTAGACATCTGATCCAATAAAAAATATTACTTATAGTTGTTCCGTCACAGCTAATGATAACCATATGCATTCACCTGTCCATCTTGCAAAACGACTGATATTTGATGGCTTACTTTTTAAAGGTTTAGATATTTGTCAAGATGATGAGGCACTTCGGCTTTCGCTGATGGTTATCACTAGTCTTCATGCCCTCGATGAAATCCATGGAAAACTTCAAACTAGGGTTTCTGAAATTAGGGTTTTTGCACTTGAATCCTTAGGTATTTCAGTTACACCCGGTGAAAACCCCTCTTTGCAGAGTCATCAAGCTGATCATCCTCCATATCATGATAAGGTTGCTGATTGGATTGAAGGATCTTATCTGGCAGATTTCTCTGCTAACAGGAAGCATCTTTCCTCACTGACATTGGATTTATTGTTAAGCATGATGGAGGTATGTCATGGATGGATGATTATAAATTTCAAGTTTGTGATTCTGTTTACTAGGATTGGATTGCAGTTTGCCTTGAATGGCATTTTTTGGTACGTTTCCCTGTAAGTAGGCGTGACCTTCTTCTTATTATGCATGTTTCACAGGTGAGCATTTTGGTTTTTAAACAATTCTTTTTACAGATTCTAATCGTTGTCATCTTTGTTTTTGTAGGTCAGGAACTACTACGGTGGAATGCATTGGAAGTTTAATTCCACATAACCCGACTTCCTCTCTGGTTAAATTAGGGTTTAGGGTTTAGACTAGTTAGGTTTTAGGTTTTGATTATTACTTTTCTAATTAGGTTTTTATTTATGGTTTAGATATGCCTTGTTGTGTTTTTATCTGTCATAGGTGATTAGTTCCTGCATGACATTATGAATTTAAGAATGCATTCATATTTTTCATTGAAATCTCTACACATGCATTGCACTGGTCTTTCATATGTAATTGGCTGATTTCTTCCACACATTTACATAACACAATTTTGAATTGCATCATAAGACCTACCCGTTGCATTACATCACACATTTATCTTCTTTCTTGGCATACACTCGCTTGGACCTAGCCTGACATTTCCCTCTGTTTTGCATGCCATTGCATGAGCCTTATCGAACCTGAATCCTTCGAACCTTTGGTGCTGTGATTATCTTTCTCACACATGTTTGCACACGCTCAAACCCTGAAGCAAGATTATTTGGCCTCCTTGCGCATGTTGAAACCATAGAGGAGCTTTCCTGGTCACCTTGCCCTAACATTAAAACCCTAAGCCTAATGATTGTGTGTAGTTGTGATGGTTACTCCAATAGGTAGCTTCTCTTAGGACCAACCATCAAAGTTACATCCTGTATATCTCTCCTACGAGTCTCACTTATTAATAAGGAAGATAAGAACAAATTTATCGTGTGGAACCCTAATCAGTTTGAATGACCTATACCCATAACTTGAACCTTGTGTCCAGTGTGGTCTTGAATTTCTCAGTGACTTGTTTTCATTATTCACAGATGAGATGTGGTAGCTTGGCATGATGGAAAAACTAAATAAGGATATCTCAGTTTATGTCAAACAAGAAACAACCTCTCTTGCTCGTAAAATAAGTCGAGATCCCTCATCCGCCCTGGCGCAATGAACACAAAGTAATAAGTGAAAATGAACACATGAAAAAAAATCAAATTAAATAAAGGGAAAAGGATTCTTGCGTAGAGAGGTAATACAATGACTTTGCTAGGGTACTTACTAGGCTTGTTGGCAGCAGAGGAACATCTGTGATTTCTTGAAGTGACTTCGTCGTGGTACTGTCTAGGCCTGCTGGTAGTGGAGCAACACCAGAAACTTATTTAAATTTGTTTGAACACAATAAGTCCTCTGCCTCGTTCTTTTCATCATCATCAACCACTGACATGTGGGCTAATTAGGTGTTTACTAACTAGAAAGACCTAGATGAGACACAAAGGGAAGGCATATCTACAAAGACCGAGGAAACACAAGAGGTACCCATAGTGATAGTTCAATATTCCCTCTCATCATTATCTAGGCTTGAACTATTATAGGGATGTTGTCAGAGATACATGATTCTACCAGTGGTTCGCCAATTGTTGTAGCCGCTACAACACCACCCAAATTTTTTTGGCATATCCAAAATTTTGGGTACCCCACTGCTAACCCCATGCTACTAGGGTTTCGATAAGGCCTTAAACCAGTTATTCTCCCTGTGACCCTTCCTATCAAACCCTTTTGATGCACCCACTCATGCTTCATACATTGCATCCACACATCCTTTTTTATCTCAAATATAGGCCTTAGGATCACATTAGGGTTTTGAAGGTTAGTGGCTTCATTGATGCATTAAGAGTCTCCCATGATTTTGAAACTCATCTTTATATGATATGCATTGCGATTAGTAGATGCCCTATATTTGGACAAGCATGCATTCAATTTGGCTTTCCTTACAATTGAAAATATTAAGGTTTGGAGAAACCTTGGATTGTCAAAAGAGTGACCCCATCCCTATTGTTACCTAATTCACATGCCTCTAGGGGAACATTCTCATCGGCATTGCATGGCATCATGGTGAAAGTCATTGAAGAACATTTTTCCCAAGTTCTTGACAGATCCTTCTCCTCAGCATGTGCATTAGGGTTTGCAAGAACTATGTATTCTCCTTGCATCCTGGTAACCCTAGACATGTGATTAAAGACCCAACCCTGTTTTGAATTAATCTTCACTCTCTAGGGTGCTTATCATCTTCACCCTTATCATCTCATCTCGAAGCATGACCACCTTTTATCGATGACTTTGCCTCACCATCATCCTCATCCCTTCCAAATTCATTTGGGTTGATGTATTGTTTTCCTCACCGTGTGCATCCTTGAAACCCTAGCTGGTCAGAATGAGAGTCACCTTCATGTTTCAACCTCACCCTTATGCCCCCATGTGTGCACTCCCATTAGCATCACATCTCACTGGATTTGCATCATTACAAGGACCCCTTGACATGTTAACACCACCTTGGCCATTAGGTTAATGCATGTGTTCAGAACTAAACAAACTTGTATAAAAGGACCGAAAGCCAAAGCATGACATTTTCGAAAGAGCATTGAGCACACATTCATGCACCCTAGGCTTTGGTTTCTAGTGAGTTGTGAAGCATTGTTATTATATATATCATGTAATTAACATGTGTATTATTGTGCTATGTAGGGCAAGTGAGACAACACCTTCTATTTTGTACCAAAGCATAGTCAAGGGGTCACAACTCCTATATGTATAAGGACTATATCTTAATGCCATACATGTGAAAAAACCTTTTGATAATTGACACTAATGTTTGCCAATATAGACATGTTAGGGGTGTTATGAGTATAAAGAAAAAATTGTTTAAGAATATCTCAAATGGGTACCAAGGAGTGCTACCCTTTCACAGTCGTACTATGGAAACATGACCTTTCATTCTTTATGGCACTCTCACGTTGCAGGCATCACCTTTATATAAAGCCCTCTCAAAGCACATATGGTGGCAACATAAGGGCCTTCCCACACTCAAATTATGCGCAAGGCATAAACAAGGAAAATTTTAAGAACCCCCCCTAAATTTAGAAATATAATAAATGGGCGAATCTCCATGGTATATAGGAAAAATGGAAGGCGATTTTATCAATAATATAATATGTATATATAATTTTTTGGCGAATCTCTCACCAAGCATGGCGAATATTTTACTCAATTATAAAATCTTGTAAGATGTTGGCGAGTCTTTCACTAAATAATAAAACTTTGTAAAGTCCTAGTGAATCTTAGCATAGGCTACATGCTGGTTTAATTCCCCCATTTAAATAGGCTACATTCCAGGTGAATACCATGGGTCAATACCATGTGCCATTTTGGTGAATACCATGGGTCAATACCATGTGCCATTTTTATTTTTATTAATTCTAATATTAGGGTTAATAATGGTTTTTTGCATGGTATTAATAACAATCTAGTCCATGGTATTTGTCCCATAGTATTTTGGCCGTAGGTTTCACCTAAATATAAACCATTTTTTGAGTGTTCGTAAATATAAGGTGACTTATGGAGTAAATATAAAAAAAATGTTTTATTTGTTTACCATACCTCTCGTTTATTTATATTTTTATTAATTCACCATACCTTTTTTACAAATATGGTATTTGACCCATAGGATTCACTTAAATAAAACCTCTTTCTTGAGCCTTCATAAATAGAACGAGGGTTATGGACTAAATATAAAAATAGGTTTTATTTATTTACGATACGTCTAGTTTATTTATATTTTTATTTATTTACCATACCTTTTGAGTAAGTATAAAAAGACGTTTTATTTATTTACCATACCTCCACTTTACTTATATTTTTATTTGTTTACACCCTTACATGTATATAAGGTGACTTATGGAGTAAATATAAAAAATGTTTTATTTATTTACCATACCTCTCATTTATTTATATTTTTATTAATTTACCATACCTCTTTTATAAATATGGTATTTGGCCCATAGGATTCACTTAAATAAAACCTATTCTTGAAAATGGGCGAATGGAAGGTTGTAAGTCCTAATTTCAAGGGCTAAATTTACCTTTTTTACCCTCTCCCTTAAAATAAGGTGGGTTATTTGAGTTGATTTGTAAAAATGTACTATGATACAAAATATTCGCCCACTAAAAATTTAAAACCCCTTAATTTCGCCAAAGGGCGAACATTCGCCCCTAAAATTATCCTTGGGCATAAATGGCACCATGAATGGTCTGATGTCAAAATGATACGAGGTCCCATTATGATTTAAACAAAGCCTCCTTGGATACATAATGGAGATAACTAACATGTGCACAAAGCCTAGAATCGCATCCTTTTTCGTTCCCCTCTCTCTCTATATATATCTTCAAATTTGTATTTGTGCTCAACATCGAAAGGTGCAAGTCTTTTGTCATATTGTGCCAAACAAATTAAAGCCATGGCATCTGAGCTTGTGTCGAAGGTAGTGTCTTACTGCACATTTTACTTTGACAAACAAGCAAGGCTGAAAGGTCATTCTCCCGATTGCAGAGAGCGAGCCCTGATGAACTATGTCCGACAAAATGCACAGAAGGGAAATGCAAAGGCCGTGCTCGATGCAATTGACAGTTTT
This sequence comes from Pinus tabuliformis, assembly GCA_031772625.1. Lineage (NCBI taxonomy): Eukaryota > Viridiplantae > Streptophyta > Pinopsida > Pinales > Pinaceae > Pinus > Pinus tabuliformis. The sequence continues at coordinate 425,901,962 of CM062820.1, forward strand.
ACTGACCAATCCTGGATGACAATTTTAGGGAAGGAGAAATCTAATAAAAATAGCAGATTCACATGGTCCTTTTGCCAAAAGTAGCGCTATATTCCATTTGACCTGGTAAAAGAAAGTGCCATGTAAAGGGTTGTGTGAATGATTGTATGTTCACATCACATAAGCGATATGGAAAACGAATGCATCATGCATCATAGTCGTATAATAAGTCTGTGAAAACCCATTGAACTAATACACATTCACTCCATCTAAGCGGTATCTTTACACATGTTGGTAATAGATGCTAAAGGTCGAGACAATATGATTGTCATGAATTCCAAAGGTCGAGACACAAGATCTCTTATGCCGCACTATAATTTCGAATATAGAACCACTATGAAAATATCGACCTGCTCGTAGCACTGGTAGCTTGGTTGAATCATACACTATGCAACCAACAAATCCGTTACATGGATCTTCATGGTCATTGTGATGTACACAAAAGTTTGAGATACAAAACCTCTGTCGACAGGTGACATCTGCTTTGCTTATTTTGCTTCAAAATCTCAGATGTGGATGAAGTTTCTTTCAGAGGATGTTAAGTAAACTCCTCCACTTTAGATTGGAAGATGGCTATCCATGGTTGTAGGTACCAGCCAAAAATTGCCCAAGATTGATGCCGCTGAATGCACGATTTCTACATTGCCATGCTCGACAGACTTGTCACGTGGATCCTTGCAGGCAAATATTATGGCATTTCAAAAGGTGGTGAATGGTGTTCTCCATAGGTTACCATCACTCCTAAGTCATATGGTCACACTATAGGGCCACAGGCAAGCAAAAGATGAGGTGAAACCTCATTCAAGTGTGACTAATCGCAGAGTCACATCGTTGAGTTTTGGGAGCAACCAAATAATGCGACCTACGCTATATTGCGACTGGGCGACCTCCAGGACATCACACTTCTACCCAAGTCTTTGGGTCATGTTACAACACCTCAGAAGAGCTCACCAGGAGTGTGACCAACCATCTTCTACGACCATGCAACCTTCAGTAAGTCACGCTCCCACCTAGGTCACGCGGTCACTTTTTCGTGCCTCAGTGAAAGCAACCAAGAGATGTGACTTGGCTGGAGTGTGACTATGCGACCTTCAGAAACTTGAAAATCACTCCACAGGCCACTACATCAATTCAATTTCTTTGAGAGGTCCTTCTTTAAGGAAATACTTGATTGATGGTTCCCCATTTTCTTCCTGAGAAATCATTGGATGAATCACAGAACATTGGAATGTCATCTTCACTAGAACCTCATTCGATGACATTCTATGCCACACAATTTCATGCTGAGAGGTCTCATGGAGTTATTGACGTGTCTTGTATAAAGGATGGAGAAATTAATAATAACCATGGAAGCATATTCCACTGGTTTCCAATCATAGGGATGAAATAATTCAATATTGGCTAGTCGACTTGTAGAGAACACTATGTCTAGAATGGGGGGAAATTAATTATGTTTTCTGCAAGTGGAGAACATATTGCAGTCTTTTTCAACCATGAGGTTACAATTTTGAGGGAAGATGACAACTTCACAAAATCATTTCAATCATTTACTGATTTCCCTGAATTCAGGGTTTTGTTGCATGATATTTGGGTGGATTGTTGGAATATACTTGTGGTCTCTGATAACTTGAATACTATTTATTTTCTCAAATCAAATGAAGAATTACCAAGGAAATTTCAAAGTGTCATTTGCAAGTGGCAAGGACACTTGTTGGATTGTTCATTTGGGAGGATAAGAAAGAACATATATTTGATAGGTATAGTATAACAATTATTACATCAAATTGTAGTTCCAAGTGGATTGTACTCAATGAGAAAATAGTGCAGTCAGTCACTTGAATAGGAGGGAAACCCAACAACTGAAACTAAGGAGACAACATCCATTGGGAATATCTTATACTTGTTTCCACAAGGAGATTTCTATGCCAGTGGTGGCTGAAGCCACTTAAGGGAGAAGTTAGGGTTCAAATTTTATATGATTAAACTATTGAAGAATGACATTGGAGATAGGATACCATTGAAGGAATTACAACACGAAGGAGTGGGCTACTCCTCTATGGATCTCCTAAAGAAAGCTATATTGGTGCATCCCCTTGAATTGAATATGTTTGTGCGAGTTAGAACAATGAAACACATTCAACACTTGTCTCATGGATGAGAGCAAGCCCAAGGATGAAAATATATATGAGGAAGTCCAAGAGGGCCCTCCAAGGCCACATGAATTGATAATACTATGACACAACAATTGACCACATAGGGGTCTAGATTAATTATTTATTATTGTCATTATTTAAATTAGTTGGTTTCATTTCCATTATCATTTGTTGATTGAATTATTTTTTACCAATGTTATTTGCCTGCAGGTAGAAGGAAGGGAAAAAAATGTTGGTCTACGCAAAGGGATTATGGTTTCTCATGGAGCCTAGATAACTAGGGTTTCCTTCCAACAAGTGAGATTGTCCCTTCCAAGTTCCAAGAACCTTTCAATAAAATCAAAGGCACATCAACATAAGATGGATGAGTGCAAGTGAGGCATAGTGGCAAGAAAAGAGGCTTGTCACAGGATCGAGCATCCACAACATTGCAACATTTGGGCAACAAACGTTCTAGGGTTTACATGGACCCTATACAACCTCCTCTCTCTCTCATCATAATGTAAATATCACCCACCATAATGTTAGCAACTATGTTAGGCTTGATTTGAGCGTGTAACAATCATTAGGCTTGAAAAGGAAGTGAGTAAGATCAAGAGTCACGAGGTTAGTTGAAAGGTCATGAGGGATATCAAGGGCCATGACAGTTGAACAATAACCTCTTCTCCATAAATGTGTCCTCATGCCTCATTAGAAGGATGACTTTAGCACTTGAGTTGAGGCAAGGATTAGACAACTAATTTATTCTTGAGAGCTAGATGCACTCAACCCTTGAAAATAGTATATGGAAATGTAGTGAGGCTAGGGTTTTGCATTGGCCAATGATATGAGAAACCCATGTTCCACTGTGGGGTTTTGGCCAACTTCTAGTTATGTACTTGAAGTTGCAACAACATTAATAAATATTCTCTTTATTCGACACTGATTCCCATGTTTACACATGGTGGTTGTATTAGATTTCTGATACTTCACTATATTTGTATGTGTTCTGTCATATACGAAATATGTTATGGACTAATTCATAGTGATTGCATGTATGATTTTCTTTCTAATCTGTGTTTACTTGTTCCTTGCCATGTCAGTGATCTATTTTGAACTAGTTTGAAATTAACTTTTGGCACGTCCTTATTCTTATATGTATGATTGGTTTTTGGCTCACCGATCCCTCTCATGGTATACCCCTTCTTATTGTTGCTGATATGTGTTTGTATCTCTATTTGTAGTTCGTCAATATTGGGCCGATTTTGTTTCACTATCTTGTCATTTCACTTTCATCCCCACTCTGACACTTTATCATTTGACAGCCAAGAGCATAAGAATTTATGGTGGTAGTTGAGCCAACAAATGGAAGGGGCTCCTATCCCAAATGGTGTGAGGTCTAATTGGGACTTCACACTAGGGAGACCCCTTAGTTGTTGGCGGTACATTTCAGCCCGTCAAAAAATTATAACCCATATCTCTTATAACTTGTAATCCTTATCAAATATACACTCTATTATTGAAATTTCAGCTCCTAAACCATATGACCTATACCTATTATGCCTCCTAATGAAAAGTTGTTATAACCCATAATGATTATATCTCTTAATTATTATATACATTTACCCACATCTTATAATAAAAAATATTTAAAACTTGTAACATTTAATGATTATAATAACCTCTATCCACTCTAAAATTTATCCTATAACCCCTATAACTACTAATTGACAATGTGTATAACCCATAATCCATTTACATCCTAATCACTAATGTTGGAAACTAGGACAATACTGAGAGGGGGCGTGAATCAATATTGTAGGAATTTAAATTTTTCTTTCACTAACAAAGATTACTAAGACACCAATAAATACTTCAACAACAAATCATATTATCATCACAAGAATCAATCATTAGAATCTCAAATAGAACACATAAATTCTTCAAACTTCTCTTCAACTATTTATACAAAGGCAAGCTTCTATTTTCCATTACAAAGTTCTTTGGCTACAACCAAAAGTAAGCTACTACTTGCTAATTTATTAGCTACAATTGAAAGGAGCTACAAACCTAGTTTATTAACTACCATTGAAAGTAGATCCAACCCTAATATTTACCAACCACTATTGGAAGGATCTACAACCCCTAATCTGCAAGCTAGCACTTGCTTGACCTCAGTGATTCATATTTCATACAATTTTTAAACTCAAATCATGAAGGCCACTTCTTTTCATAAAAAAATAAATTTATCACCTCAACCACTCACCATAAAATCACCTTAAGCAATATCTGATCACTGATCAATCCACCATATCCACCTCTGAACAATTAACTGAACAACCGGCACTCCACCATTCTTCCAGATTCGATTATGCTTATGTAGAAATTAGGACTTATATTTTTAGTTTTATAACTTTTAGTGAAGTTTAAATCTTCTCCATGTATAACTTATTATTTTTTCTTATCTCCCACTTCTGTCAAGTCTTATCGATGTATTATTAAAGTCTCCAAACTTATATCCGTTGTCTCTATGAGAAAAACTGAGCCTAACAATGCAAATTTGGTTGACACCAATTTTTTCCGAATTACCAAATATATTGCTAAATATGATGATGCATGCTGCTATCTAAGCTGCCAACTAAGCTGCCAACTAAGCTGCCAACTCATTCATGCCATGATATAGTCATTTTTAGTGTAATACAAGTTATGGTGGAATCCACCAAGTTTGGCACACAATGCCAAATTACAATGCTATTGAGTTGTTCATGTGATAAGCCCTTAATATATGCCAACACCACTTTAATCATGACTATGGAATGATTGAGTGCTAACAAAAAAACCTCTGCATATAACCTCCATTAGGCACACCTTCGTTCTAGGACCTGAGGGTTTAACCCATCAATGCAAATCTTCCACTTCCTTGGTCACAATGAGTTAATGAAACCAAGCCCTGATGCCAAGCCTTTAGTCCCCGTCTTTATTTCCCCTGAAAAAATTAGTGGTGTGTAATTCAATCCTTCTAAGGTATGGGGTGACATGCCTTAGGGAGTCCACCATGATTTTTTTGCACCATTCTGATTGGTCCACACTATCCACTTCTGACACATGTGATCCACATTTTATCAGAGCCTCGCTAGCCTGGAAACAAAACCTTATGCTCGATTTGAAACTTTTGGGGAGCTTGGACTTTTAGGGTCTAAGATGACATGTCCTACCAGATTGTATGCCATCTCTGCAAGGGTTCCATGTGTCACTTGTGGTGCCACGTGCCACTCATTTTTGGCCCACTTGGGTACCTGAAAATGCCAAAAATGCATACAACACGTCACACTCTCATTGGTGCCATGTCATGCTAATGTCATCATGCCACTGTCTCTTGACATCAACTCTTTCGTCCAATACAATCATGCCATGTGTCTTCATTTCAATTCATTCACACTATCATAAGTACATATGAATAGTGATATTGACCTTTAATTTTTCTCTGAATTTCTTCATTAAAATTTAATGTAAAAACCACCAAATTAATCCTGTCACCATTGGTCCACGTCTTATACTCTCTCTCCATCCATCCTTGCAGACTCAACTCATTTCCTTGTCAATCTGCGACCCTCAAACTTCTATTTCCTTTAGCTCTTATAGTTTTGGACCTATGGGGTGAGTCATCCAGTGGGGCCTCTACATGCTAATCATAACTTGCTCCACTTGCCACGTTGTTCGACTGTGTTTTTTCTCACTTATCGCTTTCGGTTTTTGCATACCCCCCTTGTTTTGTTTGGTGGTGAAAGGGGGAGGAGGTACACTATTAATATGGGTCATCGATATCCGATCACAGGTATGGAAATACATTGAATAGTGAACCACCCTGTCGTTAATCGTTAGGTGTGCTTGATCCCATGCAATTTGTTAGGGTCTAACGCCAACCCCTTTATTTATGTAATAAGTAGAGTAATAGTCAGTGAAATAGTCAATAATGCTTGCATTGATAATAATTCTAAGTGGTTGAACCACATTATAGAAAAGAGACCACAATTTTTTGTAAACGGGCCATAGTTAATAAATAAAGTGGTTAACCTGTGTTATGCAAGGGACCACTAGTAGTTAGGGTTTTGGATGTCATTAATCTATAAATAGTCTTAGTTAGTAAGGGAAATATCATCGAGTCTATTGTAATTAAGCTCTGATCTGTTGGAGGTTTCCCCCTCGAAGAGGAAAGTAAACATTGTAATTTTCTTCTGAATAATAAAATATCTTGCAGTTTGTCTCATTTCATGTGATAATTCTGTGTTTTAGGCTATATTTTTTTGCATGTTTGGTATTGTGGATTTGTCGCAGGTCAAGAGTATAACACAATTTCGCCAATGGGTTAGAGTGGACATGTAAGGTCCCACCTTACCAACCATTAATAGTATAGAGAAGTAAAGGTCACATTGAACACTATTACTCAATTTTTATTTTTATTTTTGTTTTACTCATAATATGACTAACTTAGCTATCATGTAATCATGTTCCTTCAACTATTTCAATGTAAGAATATGACATAAGAAGTCGGGGATAAATTTCCCTTAATATCACAAACTATATTGGCCCAACAACAGTTCCAAATTCATCAATTAAAATTGTCAATCCCAATTATTAAGCTAATGCTTCGATCGTGAGAATTGTATAATGAATGTTGCAGCAAGAGGAATTAAGTTACTAATTTAGAAGCATATTATTCTTCAAAATGTGTCAAGTAAAACAATGAACCTGCATAAATTGGGCACAAGTAGTTGTTTTCTACAGTCATTGAAGCACAATAATGCATCCATGAATACATGCAACTCATACGAAACTTATTATGCTCATTTGCACAAATTTCTATAGAATTAGTCATTGTAAAATTGTTTCCAACAACAACCATTTTTTTAAATGAAAGCTTTAGATAATAAAAGTAACACCTGCCTTATTCTCTATTCACACTTCAACAACTTATTAAATTTAGTTTCACATTCATACAAAAACTTGCAGACATAGGAAGCTACATCCATTAAATAATCTATTCATAAATTTTCTAGTGCATAAAAGCTACAGTAAGTAGGACATTTACTCTAACAATTTGTATGCACAAAAACTACATCCATTGAAGTTTTGACAAACACTTTGCAAGCATACAATCTACAAACTACTATCATTGAGCCATTTTGACTAACACTTTTCAAGCATGCAATCTACAACCATTGAGGCCTTTTAACAAACACTTTGAAAACATGCAATCTACAACCATTGAGGCATTTTGTCAAACACTTGGAAGCCACAATCTCTTAAGGAAATTTGACATGAATATAAGATTCTCCCTCAACCTATTTAGTGCATAAAATTTATATATTAATTATTCAAATGACAAAATATTAAAACAATGACTAATCATCTTATTCTTTCACCCAAAACTTGACAACAAAAGCACAAAGTTGGTAGCAACAATTTGCAAAATCGTCCAAATTTATGATATGGGTTTTGAAAAGTGTTGTTTTGGAATCAAATTGGGGGTTACAGGTCCAAATGGCACGGATACCCCTTGATGTTGTCTTGAATCGGTACGAAACCACACATAGATGCATTTTTAAAAACTAGAAAATATGTTGACTCTAGGAATTTCATTTACAATTTTTGTCAAACATATGGCATGCAAGCTTGAATTTACAGCTATGAAAAACAAATAACAACCTATAATTAAATTATAATTACTTATGTATTGTCTAAATGCCTTTCAAAATCATTTCATCCACTATAAGTGAATTGAAGGGCTTTGAGATTCATCAAACATTATTTTCATTCAATCATTCCTACAAAGCCATGGAACACATCTTGAACTATTGCAATACATAATGATTGAAAATTAACTCAATGATTCTCTTTAAAACTCTTATCTTCCATCTTGTTTTTTTTTAACATTTTTATTTCAACGATTGATCTAGTGAATCCTCTAGGTATATTTTAGGTATGCATCCATTTCCTGCTCTGGTGGGCTACAAGTTAACACTTATTCATGCATAATGATAAAAATAATAATAGCATTTCTCATTCACGGATTTTTTCAAACACTTTGCAAAATATCTTGAAACCCTTTCTAAAACATGTCTCTAATTACATGAAACAAAACCATAACTCATGAACTCTTACCCAAGTCCTTTGGAATTTCTTTATTTCCATTACCTTTAGCAATATTTGTCTTTCCTTTATCAAATTATACAATATGAATGTAGTACAATAGAATACACCAATAATAATTCCATAACATCTTGAGATCTAAACATCCATTCATATAGACCACTCTTAGTCTTCATTTTCAACTATCCAATAAGATTCCAAATAACATAAGCTTAAACAAAAATTAGATTCTTACAATAATTTAAATTTCTACTTTTTATTTTATGCTAAAGCTATACTATAATTTTAGGACAATAAAAATTATACTTGAAGAGATATTCAACTCCAATCGCTGAGAATATGATCCATCTTTGATCCCTTAACCAACTCATTTGAACCATCTAGTTTTCCACCCAACCATATCCAGGGAGAACTTCTCCCCTTAGAACCCCTGAGCTGTAAGAGCTCACAAACAATACCAAAATATAGTAGTAGATAGATATCTAAGGTAAGCTGAGGAAGATAAGTTTCACTTACTCTCAACACCACTCATGGTCAACTCCACCAGGTAGAGCTACATAGTAATTTAGTTTAGGAATTTCAAAATCATTTCGAAAGAAATTGGCTACTCTCCAAGTCTCTCACTCTCACAATAGTTTTAAAATCTCTCCAACTCTTGGTATCACAATGCACCTCCCTCTCCCCCTAAATGAGAATACACGAGACACATATATAGGAGGAGCCATAAATTCTTGTCATAAAGGAGGAGTACTATGCATGCCTTGTATTCCATTTGGAGGAGTGTAACTCATGCCATTAAGGAGAGGTATGCATGCCTTAGTTAAGGAGTGTGTAACTTATGCATTAAAGAGAGAGTAAGAGGAATCTTTTATGACATGTATTTAATGAGTGTAAGAGGAATATGCCATTCTTTGATGAATGCATAAAATAGAGTGTAATGTATTATTAAAAGAGAGAGATTTACATAGAGCCATGAGAGTCATCAAGGAGAGAGGTGTGAAGTGATTGAGGGGATGAAGGTGACTTGTAAGTCCCTTTTAATAATAATATCATAGTCTCATAAAAGATAATAATAATAATAATAATAATAATAATAATAATAATATTGAGGATTAAGTCGAGATTGAACTATTAGTATTGATTAATGATAATTCAAGTGATTTTCATTCAACTATACTTGATTGCCAATTTATGCAAGGTGATTTACTTTTTTTTTTTTGAAAGTCACGCTTGAGATGCTAGACATGACTTTCTATTTTTAGAAAGTCACTCTAGGATTGTTAGAAAAGAGGTTTTATTAAGGAAATTCATCCCTGAGCTTCCCATGAGTAGTATTTTTCTTCTGGAGAATAGGGATTTTGCACCCCTATTGCATGCATCTTCGTGCCTTACTAGATTGAGGACTCCATGCCCTGATCTACTATAAAGATCCAAGATTCGACACCTTGATCTTTTTAAATATACAAGACTTCACACCCTAAACATTTTATTATAGATACAAGACTCCACATCTTTATATTTCATGGATTTAGGACTTCGCACCCTAATTTCCATGGCTTCTCATCTACTCTTCTTTGAAACTCCACGCTTCACCTTAAGGTACTGATTGTGAGCTCATACCCATATGATGGTTTGTTGGTAAGGCCTTGTTCCAAGACCTTCACACATCAAAATCTCATAGATCAAAGGAATCAATTAATTTCATAATTAACTTATTCACATTTTACCAAAGATTGTGCATGAATTCCACAACCATTTTGGTTCTAGAGAAATGACTTCCACAACCATTTAAAATTTGAACATCCTTGTTTGAAAATAACCATGTTCCATATCACATCCTGCTCAATACAATATTAAGCATATAAAATCATAAAAATCATGTATCATGACTTCCATAGTCATTTATAATTTGAGCATCCTTATTTGTAAATAACTATGTCCCCTGCCACATCTTGCTCATTACAAGATTAAACATATATAATCATATAAATCATGTATCATCCATAAATCATAATTAACCATATGTTCCACATAACCATGATCATCCATGGATTTATGTATCTCAATCCTAAATCAACATCCATGTCATACACCTATTGCCAAACTAAGATACCAAAAGAGAAAACATTGATAATATGCTCTTAACCAAAATCAATTCTTATACACACAACCATATATATTATCCTAAGCACACAACAACTAGGTGACCCAAACCAGGTCTATAGCATATAAGCATGTACATAAGTTTCTCACACATAATATTATATCATTATATCAAAATCACCCTCTCTAAGTGTCATCAAAGCTATCTCATCAAGAAGGGGAACTACAGGACGCGTGGAACAAAATACTCTTTCATACATAATCAAGGTTTAATAGCTATCCTATACCAAGAGCTCTTCCAACTTAGGAAAAATGCCAAAATAGCACAAACTAATAAACCACCACCAATGATAACTTTGCAAATTTGTCCCCTTTTGGCTTCTAACTTTGATTGGCAATAATTTTTTGATCTAAAAGGCCATTTGATGACTTCCATACATTGTTGGAAAGTTATTTCCAATCTCTATCCATCTGAGAAGTTTCCAAGAGCTACTAAGATGATATTTTTAATTAGAATTGACTCCAAATTATCCATTGGAATTTTCGAGATTTATCCATCTGAGTAGTTTCCAAGAGCTACTAAGATGATATTCTGAGCTGTAATTGGCTCGAAAGTCTTTGCACCTTGACCATTCTTCTTGTGACTACCTATGCCTTTTCCATCATCTTCTTTTCCTTTTTATCAATGAAAATATATGTCTAACGTTCTCTCCCTTTGGCATTGATGGTAACACTTAAAACACAATCATAATAGAAAAATGTATTTCTTGTTCTTCTTCATACTTATCCCCTTTTGGTACTTTTCCTTCTTTGGTGTACTTCTACCCCTTTGATATCAATGGAAAATAAACTAACGTGCTCCACCCGTAAATAATATCCCCCTATCCTTCTAATCTTGTGGACCTAGAAATTGTGTTTTAATATGTTGAGAGCTTGTTGGATGCCTTTATTCCTCTTGAGGAAGGTATAGTGGAGGGAGTGAAGAGGAAATGAGTCCCAATATATGCCTTAAATACGCAAATTTATCTCTTGGGAGAGGTTTGATGAATATATCAACTAGCTTCTCTTTTGTAGGTACATACTCCAACTTGAAAATATGATTTGCAACTTGCTCTCTTAAGAAATGGTACTTGATCGAAATATTCTTTATCTTTGAATAGAAAACAAGGTTCTTGGACATTCTGATGGCACTTGTATTATCACATATGATTGGGATGGGCTAATCATATAACACTTCAACATCTTGTAAAATATTCTTCATCCATAAGATTTGAGTGCAACAAGAAGTTGCTACTATGTATTCTTCTTCAACAGTAGAGAGAGAAATTGAGGCTTGCTTCTTGCTCAATCATGAAACAAGACACTCACCAAGAAAAAATGCTCCACCACTAGTGCTCTTTTGATCATATACATCACCTTCCCAATCAACATCAATAAAAATAATTAGTGAAAAATATTTACCTATGGGGTACCAAAGTCCATAGTCTATTGTGGCACTAAGATATCTGAGAATCCTCTTTGTTGATAGAAGATGACTCTGCGTGGGGGTTGTTTGATATATTCCAACAATAGAAACTTCTTGCATGATGTTTGGTATTAATGATGTCAAATATAGGAGGTTACCAATAATATATCTGTATAAAGTCTAATCTGCCTCTGGTGATTCATTAGTCTTGCTGAGCTTGCATCAAGTAACAATTGGAGTTCTCACCAAAGAACATTTATCCATTCAAAATCTCTTCAAAATTTCCTTGAGGTACTTGCTTTGTGAGATAGTATCTCCTTTGGATGACTATGTATTTTTTAAACCAAGGAAATCAGAAAGTTCTCCAAGCATAGACATATCAAATTCGACCTTTCTATCAACTCCAAATTGGCAAGTTAGAGAGTCTGAATCACTGGAAAAAATAATATCATCAACACAAAACTACCACTAATAATTTTCCATCATTAAATTTCACATATAAATTACTATCTGTTGTGCCTCTTTTAAAACCACACTTTAGCAAATAACTATCCAACTTGGAATACCTATCCCTCGAGGCTTGTTTGAGACCATACAAGGTCTTTTTCAAATTGAAAACATAATCATGCTTATCTAACAACTGAAAACCATATGACTACTCAATGTAGAATTATTCCCGTAATTCTCCATTTAGAAAGGCATATTTGACATCCATTTGATATATCATAAATTTCTTGAAACTCGCAAAGGCCAAAAACATTCGAATGTCCTCCAATAGAGCAATAGGATTAAAGGTTTTATCAAAATATAACCCTTTAATTTGTGAATAACCTTTTCAAACTAACCTTGCCTTGTTTCTTACTACTTAACAATGTTCATTCAATTATTGACCCATGGTCTACAAACAAGCTCCCATTTCTGATTTTTCTCGATCTAATAAAGCTCTTCATGCATGGATTTTAACTAATTTTCATCTTGGCTGGCCTGAGAAATATCCTTTAGTTCCATCACAAATAACATAGATACATGCACTCGAGTAGGGGGATTTAACAATTTTCTTCTTGTCTATACACTTGTATTCAAGTCACCAAAAATTTGGTAAATTGGATGATATTTTTTCATGTAGGATTGTAGGATCTTTGGTTTTAGGATTGAGATATTATTCATTGTCTTCATCTAAAATGGCTCATCAACCTTCTCATCATTATTGACTGGATCATTGGAGCTGTTATTTACTAGTTGATTCTCTTCAAAATCGATATGCTCATCAACTTTAACATCAATGCAATCAACTATCCTCTTTGTATTCTTGTTGTAGCATATATAACCCTTGCTATTATGAGAGTATCCAAGAAAAATACCTTCATTAGCTCTTGCATCAAACTTACCAAGATTTTCATCATTCCTTTTGATATAACACTTGCTTCCAAACACTTTGAAATGCTTAACTATAGTAGGTATTCCATACCAAAGCTCATATGGATTTTTATCACTGTTTGGTATAAAGTGTTTTTTGTTTAGAATCACCATTATTGTGTGAATGGCTTCAGCCCAAAATCTCTGTTGAATATTTCTTTCACCCATCATGGCTTTGGCCAATTGCTGAAGCAATTTTTTTTCTCTCTGCTACACCATTATGCTATGGAGTTTTGCTACGGTAAAATTCCTTTTGATGTCATGTTGCTTGCAAAATTCATCAAACTCTTTTGAAATAAACTCACCTCCATTATTAGACCTTATGCACTTGATTTTACAGTCTGTCTCATTTTCAACCATGGCTTTAAAGTCTTTAAACTTTTCAAAGGCCTCTATTTTTTCTCTTAAAAATGCAACCCATATCATTCCACTGAAATCATCAATGATAAGCATGAAATACAATTTACTTATGGGTGTTTGAGTTATTGAAGGACCGCATAAGTCCATATGTGTCAATTGAAATGATCTGGTTGATGAGTACTCCTTGGAATTGAATGGTACTTGAATTTGTTTTCCAATTTGATAGGAATTGCAAATAGAATTTTTTGGCTTTGAAAGCTTTGGTAGATCCCTAGAAACATTCTTCTTTCCCAATTTAACAATCTAATCATAATTCAGATGTCCAAGTATTCTATTCCACAACTATCTCTCATCAATCTTTGACAAATTACTGTTGGCATTATGGTTAATGCGTTGTTCTTGATGGCAACTTGCTTGAAAAATATGTCCTTGATGTCAAATTGGTTATAATATGATGATTATGGAAGAATTACAAATGACATGTTCGATGGTACATATATTATGGAGGATGTGAAAAGAAATTAGCATTTTAGTTATAGAATGCATGGAATTTGTGAAGATTGAAAAGTATACGTGATCCCTGTGAATAAGAGTCACATACATACACAGGTTTTATGAATAAAAGTTGTGTACATAATCTGAACCATGGAAAATTGGATACCAGGTGATACTACCATGGTATTTTCCCTTATTATTGTGACAACAACATCTATTTGATCCTATCAAGTGAATACCATCAACATTACCAAGGATCCTATGATATTAGCAAGGAAAAAAAATATATGAGGAGATGGAGATCAAGGAGTTAAGTGTGTAAGTAATGTATTATTTATGTGTGATCTGATTTGGAACAAGTGTGCACTAGGGAGAAAGGTCAAGGGTCCGATCTGAAAGATATGAATATGTATTGAATATATGTTTGATTGATTTTCTTATTGCATAATGTTTGAATTTCTAAATTTGTAGTTATAGTAGGGCTATGATCTGAATCTATTTGTAGAGATCCATGATTTTGATAATGGAGTATGTAGAATGTGTGTTGTGTATGCACAAATGATTTGATTCAATGATTTAAGATCTGTATGTAGGTTTTCTTATGGATAGTCATGTACATAAGTAGGAGTTTTTCATATTAGTCACGTATACATTATGATATATGTTTTTTAGTACATTGAAACATGTTTGTAGGTGTTATACATGGTAAACGTGTACATACACAAATTTGTTTTATGGAAGTCACGTATATGTACTAGGGTTTGCAATTGATGCTTGGTGATGACATTTGACGATGTCTATTCTATTTGATACTATCTGCCAATGATTTCTTGATAAGGATCAGTGTTGATTGTATTGATTATGTTGTGGCTTGGTATATTGATGAGTGATGACCCCACATTATGATTGGGTATTCAGTGAGTCAGTATTGATATATCTATGATTAGTTTTTGCTGTGACTCAGTATTTCAATGATTCAGTTTGACAGTGTTTCGGTGCTTAGTTATTTAAGATCTGTATGTAGATGTTATGCACAGGAAGTGCATATATACACGGGTATGCTTCACAATAGGCACATTTATATTTTGAAGTTAATTTTGATTAGGGTTTGCAGTGACAACACTTTGTTTCTGTGATCATGAACAATGTGATTAATCAATGAATGGTTGAGTATTAGTTTGAATGGTTGATTGGTCTTGATTTGATATGTTATTGGTTGATTGGTAACTTGGGATTGGTTCAACATTCAATGATTCAAGTTATTGGTGATTTATTTTTAGTGTTGATTCAGTGATTCAATATTCAGATTGGTATTGAACATCATGTTGGGTGTGGGTCAAGTGTGAAAATTTGATGAAAGGTGTCCTATATTCTTTGATGTGTATTTGATATAGGTGGATCCAATGTGAAATATTATGAAACGTGGTCCACAAGGTGCTGAGGTTTGTAGCCTTCAGTGAGGGGGTAGGAGCTCCCTTCTGGTAGGAGTCGGTAAATGAGTTTAGGGGGTTGTAGCTCCCTTCTAGTGGGTGATGGAGAATGAGTGGAGGTTGTAGCCTCCTATGGGTAGTAGCTTACGTGATCGTAAGAGTTCACACCAATACAAGATGTAATGAATATTTTCTTTATAATAAATGAAGAAAAATACGACAACAAGATTGGCTTTCTCTCACATTGGGTTTCCACCTAAAATCCTAGTGTCCAAATGTGTTGATGTGTTTCTTATGTGTTGATGATTTATCTGCTTTTTACTACTCACAGTTACTACATAATGAATGACTAACGAAATAATTATGGAATGGTTAAGTTAAATCACTGATGGAAATTATGGAAAATTAGTAGTCTGGATATACGTGGTTTTAATTCACTAAAGATGCGTACACACACGGATTATATGAATAATAGTAGTGTAAAAAAATCTAAATGTGAAATTTAAATTTAAAGTGAATTAAAAATACCAATTCACACCACCCCACCCTCCCCAATATTCTTCCTAACAATTAGTATCATATTAGGTTGCTCTAATAGAAGCATAACTACTTGAGACTGGATTGGGGACAATGGGAAAGAAGAAAAATAAGAAGGAAACTCAAAGGAATAACTAAAGACATGAGAGTAGTGACAATTATGCATCCAATGTTGTGGAAATATCTGCATTCACAGATCAGGGAGAATCTGCAATAGATCAAGCCAAGTCAATAAATATGGAAAATAAAGGTATGGTTGTACTTAATGATGCTAATTATCAGGATTGAAAAGAAAAGATGAAGATAATGTTCCTTAAATATGATGTTTGGAATTTAGTCTATAATGGTTATACTAAAACTCCACCATCAGGACAAGAAATCCAGAAGAATAGTCAGGCATTAAATGCAATCTTTTGTAATGTATCTGATTTAGTATTAAAGAAGATCATGCACTATGAAATTTCAAAGGAGGTATGGGATAACCTACAGGGCATCTATGAAGGAGAAGGAAAACTAGTAAAGAAGGAAGTTTGTTCATCAGAAAAACCAACAAGTAATCTTATTTCTGCAACATTAAATGAATCTAAAGGAAATTGTTGTCTATCAAAAGATGAGAGTGACCATGAAATATCAGATGGAGTTACTGACTCAGAAGAAGACAGGTTAGAAGAAGTTCTTAATCTTAGAAGAAAACTTGCTTATGATTTAGAAAAGAATTAATAATCTTGAGAATAAGTTGCAGGCATATAAAAATAGGGATCATGATAGATCGGTAAGTACTGCATCATAATTTCATCAACTTAACGCAAGAAAGCAATATTGTGAAGGACTTGAACCTGAGATCATTTCCCTAAGATCAGATCTTGAAAATTCAAATAAACGACATGAGGAGACACTTCAAGTATTTGAAGAACAAGAGAATGGGATTAAGGAAGAGATTAGAGAATTAAGAACACAAGTATAAAAAGGAAGAAAGGTTGAAGAAGGAATGAGGAAGCAATATATGGAAAAGGAAGAATAGTGTCAAATACTGGAGGTTGAGGTAAACATTCTAGAAAGTAAATTAGAAGAAAAAGAAAAACATTTGAGATTTCAAGATAGTTCTAAGATTTTGGATAACATTCTTAGCAACTAAATATATCCCTCCATCAAATCCGGCCTTGGATTTCATGAAATTGTTAAAAGAGAATCTAGTTCACAGACTTGTGCAAGCAATTTTGAGGTTACCAAAGAAAACTATGATAATCTAGGAAAATAATTAAAAATTCAACCATACCAACAACTAAGGAAATTTATTTTTCAAAGGAAATCATTCACCCCCAATAATAGAAATGACAATCAATTTTCTCCCTTGGTCAATGACATTGAATGTTTTATCTGTCATAACTATGGAAACATTGCAGCCATTTGCAAAAGAAAATTATTTTGATCTCAAGCAAATATCCACTTCACAGGGAAATCACTAGCTCTCGAGTACTCAAGGTTTTTTCAAGGTTATTGTTTTACATGCAATATATCTGGTGACAAAGCTATTGATTGCAATAAGAGAAATTTGAAGTAGAAATATTATGATGCCCCCTTCTCTGGTCATCTAAGATGTTATACTTGTAACATGTTTGCACATGTAGGAAAATAATTAAGGAACAATACAATGGATTCACAAAGAAAACAAGTTGATTTCCTCCAAATAAAACAACCAAACACAAATATTGTTACCAAAATACTTGAGAAAGATGGATCCACCAACACTCCTCATATTAAGCAGAAAGAAGAAGAAAAAGTAAGGTGTGGCCTTGATATGTGTTCATTTGAAGAAAAATATGAATGATACATAGACAACGAATGCTCTCATCACATGTCTAGAGATAAGAACAAGTCTGTGTCTCTAAAGAAAAAAAATGGTAAATTTATTCTTGGAAATAGTGCACCAAAAAAAGTTCTAGAAAAAGGTAGAGCCAAACTTGATAAACATACAAGGAGAAACTGATGTATTGTTACTTCAAGGTCTAGAGCATAATATTCTAAGTGTAGGCTGAATAGATGATAAAGGACACAAAATAGTGTTTACATAAACTAAATGCAAAGTTATAGAAGAAGACACTGAAAATTTTATAACAAAAGGATTTAGAAATGTACACAAATTATATGTGCTAATGAAGAATCCAAACATAAATAAGAGGTATGGCTCCTCTTCTTCAGATTCTGAGTAAAGGAATACAATCCCTATTGGAGTCTATTTTACTTAAGGCATACTTCTAACAGGGACCGTAGAAGTAAATGTGAGGTACATAGTATCATGGAAAATAGATGATGACTATTAGGTCCATAGGCTTAGTGGTATATGCTCTCACAGGGATATTTGCATGTGCGTTGTGATGATGATGATTCCATATGTTACCATTCTTTTGGTGATGTTTATGTTACCTATATTTCATCTGATGAAGTGAATGTTATCAAGAACATATATTACATGTTCAAGGGGAGCTATGACTATGAAAAATCAACATTTCATATTCTGTACGTGGTTCTTATGAATGTTAGTCACATTTATACATGGTTTCTAACTTATACAATCATGTATGCTTCTCTGTGGTGATTAAGAAGTGTCAAAAATTTAGGAGGAGCTTCTCATATGCTTCCATCAGTTCATTATTGGCATTATGGATCTAATATTAATTTGTTGCAGTCTGATAATGATGCCCATATGTTGCTTAGGAATGGTGTTGGTTCATGACGAGTCTATGTTGCAAAATCCTATATTATTGTTGTTGTTGATATGATTATTTGGTGCATTTCTTATTGGTAGGAAAGATATAATGTGATCAAAATTGATGATGAAAAGTTTGCACAGGTTCAGGGGGAGCATCTTCTATGCTTCTAATGGTTCATTATTGGCATTATGGTCTTCTTGAGCACTCCTTATTACATGATGGCTTCTATGATGAGTTCATGATTATTTATATTCTGTTGTCACTATGTCCTGGGATTATCAATGATGTATGGATTTCATGTGCTGAAGTTATGGATGATGCCTATATGTTGCTTGAGTTGTATTTAATGAAGATGTTATTGGTGTATTATTCTTGCTGGTGTTAAATATTGATACACTTGATAAGGAATATATGTATGATATTCTCACTGAAGATTTTGATTATGTTGTTGATCAATTCTATTCTACTTAATGGTTTGTGATGTTGGAGGTACTCTTAGTTTTCACATATGTTGTTGATGCATGGAGAGAATATGTATATGTTGCCTATGGTGTTGTGGTCCAAGAGATTGATATGATCTTTCTACTTGAGTATTGTGGGTCTTCCCATATGTGGAGAAAGTGTGTTGACCTTGATGACATGAAGTCAAGGGGATGAGTTTCTCTTTCACAAAAATATTATGTTGCTGCTACTATTACTTAGTGATGTTTGGATGCATTTCATATTTGGACACATGTTGATGACACTGAAGAGACTAACAGTACACTGCCTTATCTTCCTATTGATATATCACTTCTTTATGATGAGGATATTCATACTGGTGTCATTTTATCATTTATGTTTCTGTTGTCAGATGATTATGTGGCAAATGTCTATGTGAAGCATGGTAGTTGTTGATGATTATCATAGTTTTACTAAAAATGAGGTCCTTGTTTATGGATGATATGTTGCACAGAGAAAAATATCATTGGTCATGGATGCCATATCATTGCATAGGGCTTGCATTGAGAAGCGAGCACTACTGTGCATTTGTAAAAGTCATACATCATCATTGTTTTATTTTGCTGGTGTATTGGTCATGAAAAGACCCATGTTGCACTCATTGTAAAATTCAGTCATGTATGGGCTATTGTGATCAAGTCATGTCATGTATGTTGTTTGGTAATTTAATTAATCTTAAATTACTTGTATAAATCGTCCATGGCTAGTAAGCTGATGAAGTGTAAGTGCACTGTATGTGCTAGAAGTCCTAGTTATCCAATTTGAATTAAGTTGTCAATGAACCTGATTGAATTATTTATTGAGATTAATTCTATAAAAGATGATCACACTCTTATAAAAACTGTATCTAATTATGAAATCCACACAACCAATAAAAATCTCAGACTTATAAATCAGTCTCACACTTGTAAAATGGAATACAATTCATAAAACATACACACTCTGCTATATATCTGAAATATGCTTTGTAAGAATCAACTCATTTATAAATATAACACACTCTTGCATGAAAAACCAAAATAAATTGAATCTATGCTTAAATATGTTCACACTTGCTCATTACTTATAAACCACTATGTTGGCTTGTTGGGGCCTGACCCAGGTTCAGAGTTAATTAGCCAAACAAATCCCTGTACTACTGGCCCTTTCGGCAATAGTCCGCAGAGCACAAACTGAGGTCTCACTCGAAGTAGTATGGGAGGGTGCTAGAACCAGGTTTCCACACCCTTGAGATATCTGAGAGGTAAGACTAGTCCTCTATTTTTTTCCTACACACAAGTTGCTTCGCGCACTTCCTGTTCCTCGCAGCCTGATATACTACCTTCGCGCAACCCTAACCAGGGGTTGTGCTGTGCTCTGTGCTACTACCCGAGATCTTACTTATCTTCCAGTGTTAATTAATTACCTTCGCCTACTTGAATGTCTTAAGTTATAATTAGCAATACAAAACATTCATACACGATCGCACAATAAATAAACAATATACTTGCAAATTATATCCAATCATGCATTAAACCAGGAAAATATACACAGAATTATAGAAAAAATTCTCTTTATTGATTCTCCCAATGATTATAGACTCGACCTACCCTGCGCACTTAGCTACAGGGGTCCACGCACTCAGCTGCAGACTACTAGGCCTCTACGCACTCAGCTGCAGAGCCTTCTCCTACTCTACGACCCACAAACACACTTCACACTTCGACTCAATCACTTAGACTTCTCATGCTTTCCTTCCATTCATTATTGGTTATCTTTTATACTTAGATCCTCACTCTATTTATACAATCCCATGGTCCGCGGACCATGGGTAGGTCTATCCAGCTAACATTACATTACAAAAACTAGGGTGGACAACCCTATGACTCTATTATACTTTCACGCCCCGCACCTGCAATTCGCGGAGCTTTTACAAAAATATTCGCTCAAAACTTGGGCTTTAAGCCCCAAAACATACCTTGGGGGGATTCCATGCCCAACAAGCCCCCAACACAAACATCGTGACTTGCCCTCAAGTCAATCTGTTGGCGCGAAGATCTTTGTGTGGAGTCCCTCCAACTGTTCTCGAATTGCGACAAGATTAGCAGTGCACTAAGTTGCTGCTTGCTGGATCTGCTGCATATGTTGTTCTGAGACCTCTGTGTTGGAAGTGCTTAACTGCATCAGTGTGTGCATCCCCTACATGTGTGTGAGCTTGCCTTCAATTTCTGCTATGATGGTGAAGGTCTCGTCGATCCAAGGCTAAATGTGCGCCTTCAGGACTATTTCCTTGTGTCATGCCATGTCCACCTACTCTTTTAGTGCTTTAGCCTGTTGCATCCATGCGAGCCTTTGAGTGAGGGCTATCGTCTGCGCAGTTCCTCTGATGCTATCATACTGCTGTTGGAGTTCTCCATGTCCATCTCTAAGCATTGGATGTTGGGGTCCTCCTGTAGATTTGTGAGGACCTCAAATGACTCTTCCAACATGCTGGTGCAGTCTCGCACTGCACTGCCAATTTCATCTAGCCCCGCTCTAATAGCACTAATGCACTGTTTTCTGACTTCCAGAGGGGTGTACGGTTGTGCCTTCAATTGTAGCTTGTCGATTTGAAGTTTTAGCTCCAACTGAACCTTTGTCATTTCCTCCCACGTATCACACACCCCTGCTGCTAACCTGTGGATGCGTGTCTCTGATGGTATGTCTGCTGGGATGGCCAACTTCGAGACGCTTTGGCAAGCTTCGTCTATTACCTGTACTAGTTGTTGATTTTGTGACACCACTTTGTCGCACTTCAAGCTCAGTTGTTCCTTATTGATTTTCTGCTCACTCAGGATTTGCAGTGCGCAACTCTCCCTAGATCGCAGCTCTGCGGTTATCGTATCTTACAAAACATATAAGGAGTCTCGCGGGAGTGCAGCAAGGTTGATGCTGAGACCCTTCAACGCGCTAATCGTAGGCCTGTCGGCCTCATTTGTTGTCACTAGTTCCCCTTCCGACAACACTATGGTATTTGTCATACATGCATTCAACATCTTTTCTGTTCTCGTTGTTCTGATAGCGAGGTTGGTCGAAAGGGTACCAGCCTGATGAGGGCGCACCTGTAAGTTCTACAACTACGCTCTGAGGGCCCCCAACACAATATGGTTCTTCTACATGAAAATTTATAGGGCCTCAGAGGTGACATCGTGCACTATCTTGCCGATGTCGTGCAGATCAGCCTCAGTTAGGGTGATCGTGTCAATAGAAAACTTCGATGCCTTGACCTTCTTGCGCGACCCTGTCTGCTCGGCTAGGTGCTGGCGCTTCAACTATGTGCACACAGTTTTTGGGTCCACATCCCCTTCTTCTTCCTCTGCTTCCTTCCCATGTGAAGGCAACGTTTGGCCCTTGCTCGCCTTTGCGGCTACCTCCTGTGCTGCTGCTGCTGCGGCGAGTTTTTCCTGCTCAGTTGCCATCTGTGCAGCGTCCTGCACGCTCGCACTTCTACTACCGCTGCCTCCTTCCTTCTTTTTTCTGCCAACTGTGCGATGCGTAGCTTCGCCTCATCTTTCTTCCGTTGTGCCGCTGACTTCTCTATATCCACGATGTCTAGAGCGCGCCACTCCGGCAGCCATGCCTCCAGCACGTTAAAGATGACGTCATCCATGGCTACAAAGGGTAGCTTTGTCCATTGTTTGTTTGGGTCCTTGCGCGCTCTAATGTAAATGTTATGGATGTCCGCTTTGAATTCCGAAAAACTCTGCAGGCTATTGTAGAGAGTGGGTGATAACCCCGGTTTGCGGTTGATCCCCATTCTTAGGTTCATCTCTATGAACACACAGAATATTTTACTATTGCAGATCCTCTTGGCATCCTTTGTGGCCCAGAGCGAAGCGTACTTCGCGGTCTCTGGCAGATCTCTGTCAATCGTGGGGAATTGACTATCCTCTGGTAATTCCCCTGCCACGACCACTATGGACAATAGAAGCCATGCATAGTGGAATGTTTCACCCTATTCCCGATCTTCACGACAATTCTCTAAAAAATCCTTGCAGAGGAACTCAGACCAGTTAAACTGGACCCCCTATGCGCACTGCTCAACCAGTGCTACCACCAGTGCGGGTACCTCGTTTGCACGGCACTTGTGCATAAACTTACCGACCAGTATTTGGGTTGCCACTTTCACTGCTTTGTCACTGATGCTAGATATGGCATAGTCCATTTTCTTCTTCACGAGCTGGTATTTTTTTTTCATGGCCTCTGCGATGGCAAAGTCACTGCTTTTCCCCTCCGAGATGTCTGCGGGGTCCTCTCCTTTGCATGGAAGCTAGGAAATGCGGTGAATCAAGTTAGTAGTGATGGGGATGGGCTCCTCCAGCCACAAACACCCATCATGCACTAGGAAGAGCAGCTGCCTGATGACAAAAATGGTTATTGGGGCGCGGTGGAAATGCGACACCTAGAGTAGGTTCAGTAGCCCAGCCTTTTCCACTTTGCGCAACCACTTTCATGACTCTAATTTTGTAACCCCCGCCATGGTGTTTTGCTTGGGCTTCATGAGGTGCGAGGTCCTAAGGCGAGGGAACTTCTCATGGTTAGGGAGGTCCCAGTCTTCGAATTTTAAGCTCGGCACCCATCCTAGGTGCGTACCCTCAAAAATAATATTTTCTAGGAGGAGCAGGGTCTGGAGTGAGATCTTTGTCTCGTCAAGGTCCTTGGGCACTCTAGCCTTTCCTTTCCGGGGGGGACATAGGCAGGCAACTTTGTCAGGGGGTGTGCAGGCTCAGTGCCCTCCTCCATGCCTTCATCCTCCTCTTATGCGATGATTAGGTCCTCCAGGTCTTCCTCTTCTTCATAGGTCTATATGGTAACACCTTTCCCCTTCTCCACCGTTGATAGTTTGGTGCACAGCGGGTTCTGTGGGTACACACATACAAGAACCATCACTTTTTTGTCCTTCTTGGGTCTTGGCATGCGCAGTGATTTCGGGATTTCTGCCTCAATATCGACACCTTCTGGAGCATCCCCCATAGTCAGGGCTTGCGCGGCCTCTTGGGTGGTCATTTCTGTTATCTCCATAATGTCCTCAGCTGTTGCCATTGTATCCGTCCATAAATATAGCACTTGCGAACTCAGGGGCTCAATCAATTCTCGACACACAACAATCATGGCTCTGCTCAATAGCTCAATTCTCAATTGACCAAGTGTTGTTTTCGGGGCAGCCCTTTATAATTTATATCACTTTTTGAATTTGAATCTGACCGCTCCCCTCAAATGCAGTCCATTAATGCTCCCTTGGCAGCAGATTTTCCCAAATCTTGTCCATAATTTGGATCTTAAATGCCTACTGCCTGCTCCATTTGGTCTCAAGTTGAGCATCCCATCACGAATAGTGACTTCAACAGTCACTTTCTGGCCAACACACGCGGCAGCGCAACTCCCGAGAAGAATAGTTTATAGTCCCGTGCTTCCTTTCAACTGCCTGGAGTGCTAAGACTGAACTTCCTTTGGCTAGTCAAGTGGTCACACCACCCGTGTAAAGCTTCATCCTATTTTCTAGCGTGTTTTCTAGAAAATACCCACCTTTTATTGTTAAGGTCGGCATCGCGCACCTTACCATCTACAATGTGCTACCTTGGTCAATATGTTTAGCAATGGGTGGTCCAAGCCAAGGAATTAGACTGATCAATTCGCGGCGATAGGCCTTAAACCTGTCATCGCGATTGTATGCATCCTGCCTTATCACCCTGGTCTTTTTGCCAAGAAATTCTTCCTTTATCTCGTCCTACAGCTTCTTGACTTCCGCGTCCACCAGAGCGCTCTTCTTCCTTAATCGTACCCTTTCTTCTTCAAGTCCTTGGAGTCTAAAATTTCCCTGTTGGATTTATGCTTCCAAGGTTCCACGAACCGTCGTATCTACTGGTGTTATCATGCACGGCCTAAGATCTCTAAGTACTATAGGGCTTACTGCGGTTGCTTCATACTCCAGTCTTGGCGGTGCCTGTGTGGTCAGGTTTTTGTACGCGGCCCTATACACCTATAGAACCACTGGTACGTGCAGGTCCTAGTCAGTCCACTTCACATTGTGGACCTTGTTCAACGCTTCCCGTACTTTGTTAAAAGATTTTGCGTGGATATTCTTTTGCTCATTTGGTCTTTCCATACTTCATGGTCCCAACCAAAGGGGTTGTTCGCACCATTTCCTTACCGCACCTGCTTATTGATCATGTTCCCTACCGTGAGGATGGTGTGCATTCGTACATGTTTCGCACCATGTTCCTGTATCCACCTGGATAGGTGGGTGCACATGCCGGTTCGTTCGACAATTTTGTCCGTTAATCACATCGAAGGCTTCGCAAACCGTATGCACATCATCCTTCTACATTCATGCCAGTTCTCAAAACTTATTTGGTGCGTATCACACCACCTCGCAGGCGTAGCACACAATACCCACTTTAGAGCGTCGAAGCACTGTTGTTCCAACACTTCTCGGCAAATTTGTTCAGGAAGTCATCCACCTCACTTAACCCATCATATGTAGGCAGATCTCTTACTTCTGTTTCTAAGTAGCGCAACGACCTCGTCATCATGTTACAATTGAGCGTGGTTACCTCATGTAACCAGTTCTGCCAGCGTTCTATCTCCCAATAGCTTCGGCCATCTGCGGTTGGATTTACCCAATCTTGCTCCTGCGCGGTTATTTTGTAGATGCAGTCCAAGTCATCGTCACTTGGTCCTGCTTGTGCCTCCGGTCTTAGTGGCATTGACCCTCCTCCCGCAAGGTAATTCATGAACACGGGGCAGTGATCCTAGTCATGCCCCGGGCCCTTGCATTTTACACACCATACCTCATCGCGCATCTCTGGGCAGGTTGTCCTGTCTTGTTTCAAACTTTGCATTTCCAGGAACAAATTTTTCAACTGCACGTGAATCTTCTGAACTTCCAGGTTAGGATATTGTATTAGAGTCTCATGCAATCTCATTGCGACCTCCAAAGCCTCAGCTTGAGTGGTTAGCCTTTGTTGCGATAGCGCATTCCGTAGATGTGGCGTTAACGATGCTACGAACCATTCGTGGTGTTTCCCATCTGTTAATGTCATGTTCGCTTCATGAATTGTGCACTTCAGTATTTGATCCAACTCCCACGGGGTTTCGCCTGGTAGCATTGTGATTTCCTTGAATCCAATGATCGACTATGCCTCTGACTTTGGCCTGCTAAATTCTTTGTTTAACGCAGCTTGGATATCCGTGATCCTCACATTTGGATTGTCATTGGAATGCTTAATTTACCAGGTCAGCGCGTGATCCTACAGAGCATTGACCAACGTTGCCTTCTTTATATTGTCATCCGTGACACCCTATGCTTCCCATATAAATTTTATTACGAACCAAAACTGGTCTGGATCTTTATTCCCTATTCCATTGAACATTGGTAGATTTATCGTGCTTGCGATACTACTTCATGGTGGTGGCGAAGGTGGTATGGGTGAAGACAGGGGTGAAGATGGTGAAACTGGTGGTGTTGTGGGTCGGGGTGGTATGCGCGGAATTTTCTGCTTTATCAGATTGATCGCACTTCTTGGTAAGACCTTCTTGAGCTCTCTTTGCTCCCTCGCGAAGGTGAAATCAAGGGGCTAGTCTCTAGTTCTATGCTACCTTCGTTTCTGTAGATTCTCCCACTCCGCATAGTCCCAAACATCATTTTATTCGCATAACCCACTTTTCAAATAGTATCATTTTAATCCAAGTGTTCAAATATTTAACGTACTTACCTCACGGACCCTTGAGGAAGCGTCGTTCTACCTCGCTAAAGTATCTACCGTGAATTCGATGTTGAATCCTCCTATGATTCGATAGAGCTAATGATCGACAGTGCACATGATCTTGTATTTCGATGCTTCCAGTCTGCGCACCAATTTTGGAGTCCACACAATAGGTTTGTTGAGTTTACACTTTCCTTGGCTATCTGTTAGCTTCGCGATCCACTTGTACAACTCAGTGGGGAAGGATGCAAAGAAAATTTCGTGGATCTCTGTATACAAGTAGCAATCTGACCACTCTTCCTTTGATAGGTGTGGATTTCTGTTTTCCAGTGCTGCGAACTCATGAATATTTTTGTCCAACCAATCTTCAATTCCTTTCTTTGTCAAATTAAAGTGACACAACATCAGACATCTCTATGCAGATCCCGGTCCCATCAACAAAACCATTTTTTGGCTTGTTGGGGCCTGACCCAGGTTCGGAGTTAATTAGCCAAACAAATCCCTGTACTACTGGCCCTTTTAGCAACATTCCACAGAGCGCAGACTGAGGTTTGACCCAAAGTAGTATGGGAGGGTGCTAGAACCAGGTTTCTGCACCCTTGAGATATCTGAGAGGTAAGACTGGTCCTCTGTTTTGTTCCTGCGCACAGGTCGCCTTGTGCAGTTCCCATTCCTCACAGCCAGATATACTGCCTTCACGCAACCCTAAATAGGGGATGTGTCGTGCTCTATGCTACTACCCGAGATCTTACTTATCTTCCAGTGTTAATTAATTACCTTCTCCTACTTGAATGTCTTAAGTTATAATTAGCAATACAAAACATTCACACACTATCACGCAGTAAATAAATAGTATACTTGCAAATTATATTTAATCATGCATTAAACAAGGAAAATATACACAAAATTATAGCAAAACTTCTCTTTATTGATTCTCCCAATGGTTATAGACTTGACCTGCCTTATGCACTCAGCTGCAGGGGTCCGCGCACTCAGCTATGGACTACTAGGCCTCTGCGCACTCAGCTACAGAGACTTCTCCTACTCTACGACCCACAGAGACACTTCACACTTCGACTCAATCACTTAGACTTCTCATGCTTTCCTTCCATTCGTTATTGGTTATATTTTATACTTAGAGCCTCGCTCTATTTATATAATCCCATGGTTCGCGGACCATGGGTAGGTCTATCCAGCCGACATTACATTACAAAAGCTAGGGTGGACAACCCTGTGACTCTATTATACTTTCGTGCCCGTGCCCGCAATTTGCTGAGATTTTACAAAAATATTCGGTCAAAACTTTGGCTTTAAGCCCCAAAACATGCCTTGGGGGGATTCCATGCCCAACACACTCATGCTTGAAATATAACCTGCAAACAAATCCTCTGTTTTACGAAATACATTTTTATTCTAAGTACAAACTCACACTATTGCTATCACTACTGTTAAACTCAATTCATGTGCTTCTTGAATCAATAAAGGAAAATAATTAATGAGACAATCCTTCATATTACTGCTATTCAATTCAGAATCAATAAAGGAAAACGTTCTAAAGGATGCATCGATTTAATCAGAAGGTAAGCTTACGAAATTATACAAAAATTCTACTAAAACAAACAAGAAACCTTACTGCTTGAGGGGGCCCTCCACAAGCAGGTGGTCACGAGATTCGATCGAACAATCAACCACACATTGAAACGAAAAGGATTCCTTTATAACTGGATTAAAAACAGAGTTTTGAAATTTCACTGTCGCATAAAAAATCACTGTGTTTGTGTCTGCTGTGAGGTCTTTTATAAAGCCCGTATCATTAAATGTTCAGAGCTCTATGCCTATCCTTGCTAACATAATGCTAAAATTAACTATGAAAAGGTATTATAACAAAATTCACTCATGATTTTCTATTAAAAAAGAAAAACGCGAGTCGTATATTTCATTCCTCGCTCGCCTGTTATAGCTGGCAGAGTTGACTTTATGCTTGACCACGTAACTGGAAGCTTATTTTATTAATATGGTTGATGAAGTTATGAGGGAATCATTGAGTGCATTTATCGACACCTTTCCATATATTTCTCTCTCCGGCTGGCACCTTGGAACCTATCAAGTCATGGATCTAGCTGCAGAATTAGACATTAGTCGCAGAATCATCCCAATTCTATAGGTAAATAAAATATTAGACTAATAATAAAGAACATTATCAACTTATAAAATACAAGACAATTATATACCTTCCATGCCATAAATCTTGTGATTTGATGCCCATTAATTTATTATAATGGTCAAAGAAGAATAAAATAGGTGAAAAAGGGTGTAAAAAAGAAGCAATTATGAGGCTCAATGTTTCCCCATATGGAGGTCATTGCATGTCTTCATGCATAAATTCAAAACTGATAGCCTTTCTCTGTCACTGTACTCCTTCATAAACTTGAACCAGAACATCCAAGTTTGTTTTCTATACCTTCTTCTTAGCAATTGCTATCCTAGGCTTCTTCATCAAAATTTTGTATTTCAAACTTATGACCCGCTTCTTGAGAGACTTGTTCTTTTCTTCTAGCTTTTTATTCTGTTGTATCGGCTAAAAACACCCTCCAAAATTTTGGCTCGCATGAAAATTTCGGAGCCTACCATGGATCCTGTGATTGATCATTCCTTGGTCACTTATTGGTAAGCTGATGATCTCAAGCCCCCCTCCTTGATCTTAAGAGTTGTTCATGTTCTCATATTTATGCAGTATGTGTCATCTTTGGGCATTGAGATTATTGTTTGTCATGCAAAGGGAATGTTGTTATGCTTCAAGGGAAATCTTGTGCATATGAGTTGTTCTCATTACATAGACATGTTTCACACTCACTTCACGCACTCTTGTCACGAAGGTTGTTGCATCAAGAAGAGTGTGTTTTATATGTTCTGGATGGTCTATGTTGTATCACTAAGTGTTCATGTGTGATCATAGTCAAGTTCTATCACTGTGTACATCAATTTCACTGATCTCACACTTAGCCAATTTCCCGAGCAACCTAGCCTCATCCAAATTTCTAGAACTACACACTTTTCTTTTGCAACCCACAAAGAATTTTCCCTTACTTGCTAGAACTGTGTAATGCCCAGAGACCCAACCTCCCTTGAAATCCAAAACTACGCAGTGGTTTCCTCTAGTGTCCTTTCCTAACCAGAATCCACTGTCATCAAAAACTGCATAGTATTGTCCCTCAACTTCTCAGTCTGTCTTGAAACCTAAAATTGTGCAGTATTGCCTCTCAGCTTCCCAGGCTTCACTACACACAGAAACTACGCAAAGGTGTCCTACTAAGGTCCATCCCACAGTAGTGTCTTTCATCTCAAAACTGCGCAGTATTGTCCTAGCTGTCAATTCTGCTTTGCACTCAGAAATTACACAAAGCAGGTATCCAACCTTTCTCTGGAAAACTACACAGAGTAGGCCAATAACCTTGCTCCCAGAAATTACATAGAGCAGGAAACCCAACCTTGCTTTGGAAAAACTATGTAGATCATCCCCATCACAGTCACTGTCGACTGAAACTGTGCATACCTATCTCTCAGTGACTACAGGAAAAGGTGAAATGCTACATCACTCTTAAGGAGTTGAGGAGAAGGACCAAGAAACCAAGTTATGATAAAATATTGGGGCCTCATACATACTCCATCGGATGCATATCATCTCGAGGGCAAGTATGGTAAGAAAAGTACATATTTTGAAGTACATCTCTTAGTGTAGCTTGAAGGAATGGTTGTCATTGTCATATCATTATGTCTTAAATAGCATGCATGTTTGCAAGCACTGAAAGTCATTCCATGTGTTTCCCGTATGTGTCTTGCTTCCTTTTCGCTTATTGAACCAATTGTCATCTTTGGCATGTTGATTGCTATGTCATGCTTGTGATCCAGTTCTGGTGATTTCGAAGGTTTTTCTTTGTGTGTTTGGGTTGTCTTAGCTATGTGAACACCCGTCACACTCACACACAAAGTTGTAAGCATTGTCATGCAAGTGTCGTCACAGTCGTCCGAAGGTCTATCCTAAGTGTCGCACTTGTCACTTTCACCATTAGATAGTCCTGCAGAGGGTCATGCTTTGCCATGTTTGTCTTGTTGGTTTGAGGTGTCTTGTCATCAAGTTATTCTAAGTGTGTGATCATAATGTCATGTATGCACGAGTTCACTTTCTCTCACACTTAGCCATTTTTCCTGAAAATCTGTCGACCGCACAACCCTCCTTCAACCGAACCCCGACTAAGTTGCACTATGTAGTCTCAGCTCTCAGTGACCCTGCTCTGTCTCCCAGAACTGTGCAGAAGTTGTACCCAAGAAAAATCCAGTCTACGCTTCCTGCAAGATCACTCATCAAGCCTCCCTCTAGTATTTTGGAAAACCTCAACTGTACTGTGACTTGGGGTTGCACTGCTCCCAAAAACTATGCAGAAGTTTCCCAGCTACGTTCCCCACACTACTTGTAGAAACTACACAGACATGTGAGACATACCTCTACTGCCTGTCATTGCACTCTCCCGGGAAATTTTGTAGACCTGATTGGCAGGCCCCCTGCTAGCTTTCCCTATTCTCCCTCCGAGAATTGCGCAGATATGACAGATAGGCACCTTGTTGGCTTGCCTTGCTCTCTCTGAAAATTACGCAGATCTGACTGGTACACCTATTGCTGCTCCTCTTTGCATTGTTTCTAGGAACTGTGTAACAATTGCTTGTCTTGCACTGTATCCTAGAAATGCGTAGTTATGACCAGCATCTCCCTGTAGCCTGGCATGCCTTGCTCTGGAAAATTGCGCAGAATTTCCTGCTAGTGTCCCTTGCTACTCTTCTCTATATCTCTTAGAAAATATGCACAGATTCCTAGCTGGACCCGGATGACCTACCTAACCCTCATCCTGAAAATTGCGCAGAACTATCCAGTAGTTCCCCTAGACACCCTGCCCTGTCTTCCTCCGAGGAATTGCATAGTCCTGCCTAGCTGGGTTCCACCTTACAACTGTAACTGCTGTCTTGAATTACGCAAATCTCTCTCCTAGTGACATTTGTGCAATTTTTTCCCAATAGTGCTTTGGAGCTCCTCATCCCGGCTTGAGCTATGCTTTGCACAGTTTTAGTGTCTTGTCGTCCCTCTCGGTCATCTAGACCCAAAACACGAGAAAAATGCATCATGCTAGACTAGGAAGTTTTGGATTTGATGTCATCTCGTCGTGAGTGATTGTAGGAACATGCACATTTATGGAACATGGCGTGACAACAAATGAGATGAAGAAGGTGTGTATGCTAAAATACTTGTTCGCAGTTGAACAAACGAATGAAGAACATCAGGCAACAAGTGAAAGAAACACATGCATGGAACCATTTTGCGAAGACCAAGACCATTGAAGACCCCGCAGCACCAAGCTATGCAGAGATGAAGAAAAATTACATTCAGGGACACATCCATCACTTAACAACGGAAAAACCTGACATGGACACCACAATCAACTAGTACATGTCAATAGTGTCATGTCGAGTTGTGTTATGTGTTGTCTCGGCCACCTCACTACTATGAGCCGTAACTATTGTAATCAGATATTATGTAAAGTGAAATTCAGAGTGTCATTAGTGGAATGCAAATAGTCATAAGTAATGTAAAGAGTTATATGTAACGAAGTTGAAGAGTCATGAGGGTTGTTGTAGACATTTTTGTGCCTCGCAGCATGGAGCATGAAATGTCAATAATTACAGGGATCCTCAGTCCCTAAACATGTTGTTCTTACCCCTAGAAGAACAAGGTCAGCAAACCACAGCACTTCCCATCAGTTCTCCACCTGAAAACACTCAAAAACAGGCTATTTTTGGATCATGTCAGCTGCTCCACTGAGCATCTGCGCTGGAATGCAACTGCTCCTCCTTGTACCTGCGCTGAAAGTCAAATCTAATGAAGGCTACCTGCGCTGGGCGAGATTGGCCAAGTGGCACAGTCATTCTGCAAGGTGTCAATTGCCCAGGAAGCTTCTAAACTGACACTTGGTTCATGGGATTCGCCCTGTGATGAGTAAGAGGTACTTGATCTCCATGTGTAAGCAAGGATCTCCAAGTGGACTCAAGAACTGAAGTTTAACTGAAGAGGGAGAGGACACAAGGCAGCTTTATGTCAGTGTCAAGCTAACTCATCCTTTCTTCTTCTTTCCTATATATAGAGCTCTTCTATGAGGTCTAAGGAGGCTGGAATTTTGTGCAAAGTAAGGAAGTGTTGTTGGTTTACAGTTAGAGCTATTGGGTGATTGTTTTTCTAGAGGTGAAGAGGAGACTTCTTGCTGCTGGGGAGGTGCTGCTGGATTGGAGCCATTGATGGTTGTAACCTTCTCAGAACCCTGTTACTTTTATCAATAAAGCTTTGAATGTTCTCCTATATACTTGTATTGCATTGATGTATTGTACTTACTTGTATATTTGATTCACTCTAATCCATGCATCAGTTATGAGTACATGTATCTTGTAGTCTTCTTCTCTCTGTTGTGCAGGATCTGTGTGTAGCTGGACCGGCAAAGGGAGCAAGGAGCTGGGAACAAGAGACAAAGAGAGAGGATAAGGATCGACAAAAGCGAAAGACACCGGTTGGTTAATCCTTTCTTCCTTCTCTCTGTACTTTCATAAAGGAAAACATTAAAGCTTTACTTTCAGTTGTTGCTAAAGACTGTCACCTTTAGAGTAGGGATAGGGTCATCCGAGTCGGATACTTTTCCCCACAACAAGGGTAGTCAAAGAGTCAAAGGGGAATGTCAAGGGTCACCCCACCCTTTTTTATATATAGAAACTCATAACTCATAGAACAAGATTTTGGGAGCCAAGATTTTTCTAGGCATTTATTAGAGAGCGCTTGGAGAGTATTGTGACGAGCCTTGGCTTCTGCACAGTGCAAAGCGAGTACATGTCTTTGGAGGAGTAGGTGGTGTTGATTCTAACATTCCACTGTTGGGGCTAGTGGCTTTCATGGTTGTATGCATAGATGGAACCTTCACTTTTATATAATATAACAGATCCAACATGTTTCATGCATATGTTGTTATTGTAGTTCGACTATTGTGGTTACTTTAGCAATGTATGTAGTTTTAACTTACACATTTTTGTATGGACTATTTCGTATGTGATTGTATGAATCTTATTGAAGCGTGTTGTTGGTTTAACTCATCACTTTGGATTGACGACTATCATGCTTTCTAGTTTGTGATGTATTTCAACTCGTGTGTTCCTTTCAGGCTGTGTACTATTACAGGCTTTTAAGGGACACATTTATTTCCCCCTCCGTGTGTTAGAATGTTGCCATGCATTTCTCTTGACTTGATGCAAGTTCACACACTTTCTTTCGACAAAGATATATTGCTTACCATTGTGTGCTATCGTAGCCAAGGCACAACTTTACTACCCATTGCTGGGAATCCTAATCCAAATGGTCTGATTTCTAGTTGGGTCTTCTTACACGAGAGATCCTATGACATGTTGGTGGGTCTAGCACCATCAACATTTCTGGTGCTAGAAGGAGGGCTAGATGACAAGTTGATTCCTCAAAATCTGTTTTGAATATTCGCACATCTACCATGACTTATGTTACGATTTTTCCTCCGAGGTGTATGCATTATGGAAATAACTTTGAAGTCTCAGAGGAGTTAAGGAATATCTTGTCACAAAACACATATGAAGGTGAAGCTAGAACGACCTGGCGTAGACACAATGATGTCTTTGCTTGTCTCTGTGATAGCTACAAAATCCGTGAGGATTACATGATGTCCACGTTGTTCGCATTAAAACTTCGAGGGCACCCATTGCAATGGCTTGTCACACTGCTCGATAAATCCATTCACTCTTTTAGTCACTTTGTTACAGAGTTAGTCGATGCTTTCCATCATTTTGACCATCAAGCACTCAATAAAGAAATTATGAAATTACAGAAAGCACCTGATGAATCCGTTGAGCAATTTCACATATGCTTTTTTAATCTTGCATTTCAATTTCCTAAAGATGAAATTGATTGGGAATTTCTCGATGGAAGATTTAAGTATCTTCTTCACATATCCAAAATCCGCAAATATTAGAATCATTCGAGCCCCTCCCAGCATACCTCGGTGTTAGAGCTATCAAATCTAAGACAAATAAGGTTGTTGTCGTAAGTGATTGTCCATCCTCTTCTCATCAAACAACTCTAGCTCCATAGTTTGAGGTGGGAGAAGGTGTGCGCACATCTGTTGAACTGTCACATCTCCCCACCGCACCTACTCTTAATATTTGTGCAGATTTGGCCTACAAGACTGTTAGTTGTCACGTGGATTTGTTTCCTCAACCTCTGTCCCCACATTCTTTTGATCCTCTAGATTGTACTGTGTTGTGTTCTCCCATTTGGGACTCCACACTTGTTGTTCACGAGGATCAGGTTTTCGACAGAGTTGATGTTGTGTAGCCAACCTGCGATGTCAGAAAGTTGCCTTCATGGGTTTCCTTGAAATGAATTAAGTCCTCGAGGATGACATTGCTTGCTTGATGGTCGCATTCACACTCAAATAGCACGCACTACAATGGTGTGTCACATTTCCCACAACCTCCATTCACTATTACGATTAGATGATCAGAGAGTTTTCCCGTGCTTTCTATCATTATGATCGTAAAGCACTCAATAAAAAAATTCTGGAATTACGGAGAGCACT
Source organism: Pinus tabuliformis (assembly GCA_031772625.1). Taxonomy (NCBI): domain Eukaryota; kingdom Viridiplantae; phylum Streptophyta; class Pinopsida; order Pinales; family Pinaceae; genus Pinus; species Pinus tabuliformis. Next base: position 425,937,712 of record CM062820.1, read on the forward strand.
TGATGAATCCCTTTTGCAATTTTGGGAGTGCTTCCAAAATCTCGCTTTTCAAATCCCAGAAGATGAAATTGATTAGAAATTTCTCAATGAAATATTTCAGTATCTTCTTCACATATCTGAAAATACTCATGTGTTAGAGTCATTCAAACCCCTCCCAGCATACCTCAGTGTTAGAGCTGCCAAACCTAAGACGAATAAGGTTTTTGTCACAAGTGATCATTCGTCTGGTTCTAATCAAACAACTCTAGCTCCATAGTGCGAGGTGGGATAAGTTGTGAAACCATCTATTGAACTGTCACATCCTCCCACCCCACATGCTCTGAATATCTATGTAGATTTGGATTGCAAGACATTTTGTTGTAACGTGAACTTGTTCTCTCAACCTCCATCTCTCGTTCTGTTGATCCTCCAAATTGTACTGTGTCGTGTTCTCCCGTTCTAGACACCACATTCATTGTTCATGAGGATCAAGTTTTCGATGGAGTTTATTGAGTATATAACCTGTGTTGTCATTTATGATGAGTATGTGTGGGAATTTGAAGAAGAACTTGTAGTGAAGGATGACCTCCTTCTGTCCACACCTCATTCGTTGTTTCCTGACATATTTTGTGATTTTTCCATTTCTGATTTTTCTTGTGAAACTCCATCCCCAAATGTTTTTACTTCTGATCATTCACAGAACACACCAGATGCCAGTTTGTCATTGCATTATAGAGAGGACACATATTTCCTTCAGAATCCACCCAATCTTTTATCTTTTATCTCTGAAAACGCAGAGGGTGAACATTCTTGTTTCTCATTGACCCCTTTGTATGATTTGTGAGATCATGAGGATGCTGATGAACATCTCAAATTTTTTGATCGTGGTTGTTGTGATCTCTTTACTCCTTTATTTGATCACGATGTTGATTCATTTGTTGTTGATATTTCTAAGCCACCAGTCTTTGATGATCTACTTGATGACGAAACCCCTCAAGCTATCGAGACACTTCAACCCGCGCTGATGGTTATGTCAGGTACTCGCTGTCTTGAGGTCAGTTCAACTTCCAATCAGAAATCTGCTAAAACACCCCAAGCTCCTCATCACTCTCTTGTTTGCATTGAAGATCAATCTCATTCACAGATTTCACATCCTCCACTATAATCACATGATCCTATCACTCATGCATTGGAGGAATCATACCCAATGAGCACTCTTGCTAAGCGAAATTTCTCTTCCGTTTTCATGTTTTCTCATTTGTCACATTCAAAAGAGTGTACATGTTCATTGTATGCACACAGTGTGTTGCAACACCATGGTACATCCGCAGAATGTTCGTCTTGCACATTTACTCTTTTCTTTTTTGTGGATTCTTTTGAACTTTGAGCGTGTTGGTCTTCATTGTCTTATATTTTTTGTGCACTTGTTTGCTTGAATATCTTTCTAGTCGACTATGCCTTCACCAACATGGTCCAACCAATGCTTTGGTGGCTGCATTAGAAATATCACTTTACGTGAGTAGGCCCATGCACTATTTAGTTTAGGATTAGGAGTGGTATTTGCTTTCTTGTTTTCTTTGCTTGCATGTTTTGCTTTGCTTACTTGTTTTTCTTTCGTTTAATCCTTTCCTTTGCTTGTTTGTTCATTTTCTTGGTATGCACCCATAGGATTAGCTTCACATGAAACCATGTTTGGATCTTGAGACATGCAAGGTGAAGTACAAGAGGACTTGTACAACTATCAACAATTGGTTATCTGTTGCCCTCTCTCTTTATTAAGATCTTTTTGTCTTCATTCGATGATACCCTGATGGAAAATACATTCTGTTCAGAGTGAGTCTTGGTGAAAACACAACGCTTTCACTTTTAACTAGTACCGCCTACTCTAATCGGTTTTTCTATATTCGGTTAACCCTTGTCAGCTCAATCAAGTAGAGTAAGGTGAGGGGTAAAACCTTAACAAGTATGTCATAGGTATATATAACATACTTCTCTGAAGGGACAACCTCTTCTGCTCTCAATAAGTCAGGATCCCTCTTCTGCCTCATGAAATAAATAAGTGCCTATGCACAGTTCTCTGAAAAAAAAAAATGAAAAATAAAAAATAAAATAAAGGAAAAATAAGAGAAAGGATTCCTACGTAGAGAGGTGATGCAAGTAACTCCACCGGGGTACTGACCAAGCTATTTGGCAGCGGAGTGATGCTTGTGTTCCCGTGTGACTCCATTAGGGCACTATCCAAGCTTGCTAGCAAAGGAGCAACACCAGAGATGAAACTAAAACTCTGATAGTTATATTACTTGTGCATCAATATACCCCTCTTCCCCAATCAAAACAACTCAATTGACTTGGCTTGGTATGTGTGCTGACCGATCAAGAGAATGGCATGGACTATATATTTAACTCAAGCTAGTGAAGAAGCCATGATGATAAAAGAATTGAATAATACTTCCAGAGGAGTTAGACTCACTTTACATGAAACAAGTTCCATACAGAGAGTTGGAATGCTACCAGTGTGTCACCAATGTTGTAGTAGCTACAACCACCCTCCAAAATTTGTCCTTCACTTTGTTTTGGAGCCTCCCTCCTCAAAATCTTAGCATCTTGTCATGCACTCCTTAGGTACTTGTTTTTCATTCAAGTTTATCTTTCACTTTGCTGCTTGTGTTCGCTTAATTTCTTTGTTGACTAACCACAAGTTGACCCCATGACTTGGCTTACATGCAGTTCGTATGCTGTCTTGGAAAATTGTGTAGTCCTAGAGGGAAGCCTACCTTGCTCTTGGGAATTGCGCAAAGCAACCTGGGGGCTTACCTTGCTCTCCAAAATTGCATAGAACAGCCCAACAGTCAACCTTGCTCTCCAAAATTGCACAGAGCATCCCTACAGTGAGCTTTGGCTCAGAAATTGCAGAGACCCAGCTGACAACTTGTCTTTGGCTGGGAAATTACACAGAGCATGAGAGGCAGCCAGAGCCACTCAGCCCAAAAATTATGCAAAATTATTCCATCAACTGTTGTTCGATGGATGTCTTGACAAGTTTCCTGGTTCCCTCCAAAACTGCACAATTTCTCCATGCATGAATGGCAACCTTTCCTAAAAAGGCAAAAAACAAAAAAAACAAAAAAGACTCCCTAAAAATAGGGATCTATTTTTAGCACTAGGAGTTACACTCAAGTCATTTTTAGAAACTTCCCGCCACTTGTTGCTTTATCCTAGATTTTGGGCATGTGCGTCATAAACCCTGAATCTGCCAAATCTATTTAATGGACACCCCAAATCTCATTCTACACATTCGATCTTGGAGCTCTGGAATTCCTGAGGCATCTAGGAACCTTCGGCACAGTCGATGCAACTTTTCCAGGTAAGCTTTTCTTTCAAGTCTTTTGCTTCTTAATCTGTCGCCTTTATTTCCTTAGCTTGTGCGAGTGTTGTTTTGCATGTTCTACTAAATGAATGTTGGCGTTTTAGTTTGTTTTAACTTGTAGAAGTGTTGTTTCAAGTTTTGCATTGTATTTCTTAAGTGTCACATGCATAACATTGTTTTTTCACTAACGGTCGTCGTTGTGACGACCCTCTCCACCAGCTTCGTTGTTCATCCATTTGACTGATCCTTGCATTGGTTTTCATTGCATGGGTGATCATTCACTCCTATCTGCACCATTGTGACCACTTTATTGCCTCATTGTACAGGATGATATTTGAACAGGATCCACCTTACATGTCCCATGAAGTGATGCAGACATTTCTTAACATTGCAAATTGGTATGCCTCAACCGGTGGCACCTTCATCAGGATGTTCAACACGGAGAAGACTCCACATTAGCTACTGAGGGTTGCCATGGAAAAGCTAGTAATGAAAGAGGTTTCATACCACATCTCCACAGGGTTATCAGCAGGACTGCACAGGAGAAAGAAGGCACCATGGCCTACTCTTCCTTTGTGGATTGGGTTGTAAGATTTCTTACCTTGAAAGATGCAGATGTCGAGACTGGGGACTTGAAGAAGTTTTGATTCGGTACCAAGATCTTCAATCCCCACTGCATATGCAAGAACTACTGTGCGAAGGTGTACTACCCATGGATCCACGGGGCATGTCATTGGCCAAAGTAATATCCTTGTAGGTATTGCTACAACTCCTCTTGGCTCAATGAACTGGTCAACATGGTTGTAGAATGGAAAGCAGCACTGTAGGTAGCAACACCACAGGAACCAACAACAACAATAGCAATAGTGAGAAGCAAACTAGCACAAGACAAAGTCAAGAGGAAGATTTATGAGAGTGTAGAGGTTGAGCAAAGGTACAAGTTCAAACAAGATACACTTGTAAAGAGTAGCTTTAGAGATAGATGCGAAGAGGTGACAACGTGAAAGGAGAGTGGAGTAGAGGAAGAGAGAGAAGAAAAGGTTGGAATATATAGAGAGGAGACAGTAGGAGATGGAGAAGAAGCTAAAAGTATAACAAGAGCTCAAGAGCAGAGAAAGGGAAAAAAGGTAGAAAAAGGAACAGGAAGAAGGACAAGGAAAACTAATAGATAAAACTGCAAAAATATAGGTTGATACAACATAGCATCCAAAAGATAAAGAAGAGGGTGAGCAGGTGTAGGTTCGGGAACTTGCTCAACAGGTTGAGCAGTTGGTTGAGGAAACAGACATGGAGACAGAACAAGAGCTACATAAGCAAGACATCGATCTCATACCGAGGGCATCTGAGATTGCACCATAGTCTCTGCCACCTCCAGAATCACAATCGGTCCTAAGCAAGCAAGGAGAAGTTGTTCTCCTTGATGATGATCTAGAGACAAATGTGTACAATCTGACATTTGACGAGTCACAACAAAGGATTGTACAGGCACGAAGAAAGAAGATCCTGAATGATCATACATCACCTGCACACACATAAGAAAGGGTGATTATATCAAATGTTAGAAGACATCCAGTTACCATGGCTGAGGCTTCTAAGGCTTATGTATTAGCCACGAGTTCAACAGTCAAGTTCTTGACAGCAGAAAATGATCGAATGGTGAAGGACTTGCAAGAGGTTAGGCAAAGAACAGAGTAGTCTACAGGATCTGGCATAATAGAGTTGAATAAATCAATAGTGGCAGAAATATATGCCTTGGAGGCCACCATGTGGGCAATGTATAGGAGATTTTTCATCTTAAACAAAGCGGTTGTCCATCTATATGGTTTTCAACAACAGTGCGTGCAGACAACCCAAACCTTGAAAGACATTCACATTGCTATTACACACATGCAAGAATGGACAATAAGGTACAAGGGAGTCTTGCTTTACTTGCACAAGAGGATGAAGCTAGAGGCTGAGCTAGATAAATCACGAATTCAGATGTTTATCTGGAACTATGAGTAGCTCCCTTCGCTCATCACTAGCATTGAGGCTTCCTATGCATGGTTTTTCAGGAGTCTGGATGTCATAGTGCAAATGAACAAGATCCCTTCCATCAGAACCATCACCTAGGCCATGACAAAGAACCAAGTCATGTCGGATGTTGATAAGTACATATAGCACATGCTATGCGAAGCTACGAGTGATGACTTACAACTTAGTGTAGAGAACATGCAAAGGTACACTAGTGGTCCAACCACACTCGGGATAGTGCTACACATGCTTCAGGATGAGCTGGACAGAGGTTTCAGAACCATATACCCGGAAGCAATGGAGGCAAGAGTCTGCTTCGACAAATATGTCATCAAACAGTACGAGGATACATTAAAGCAGTACCAAGCTTGGTATCAATTCGTCACCGAAGATCACCACAAGGAGGTTACCGAGTTGGTCTTTCTCCAAGCCCCTGGGTGATGTTGTTTGTCTTATTAGGCTTACTCAAGCCTATTTTTGTCCCACATGGGTATATGTCGAAATTGTATTATTGTAAATATGTTGTAAGTGAAATTCCAAGTGTCATTAGTGGAAGGTGAACAATCGTTGTTGTAATGTGAAGAGTCATGAGGGTAGTCCAAGAGTCAAAAGGGAATGTCAAGGGTCACCCAAACCTTTGCTATGTATAGAACCTCATAACTCATAGTGCAGGCTTTTGGGAGCCAAGATTTTGGCTAGGCATTTCTTAGAGAAGGCTTGGAGAGTATTTTGATGAGCCTTGGCTTCTCCACAGTGTAGAGCGAGTACATCTCTTTGGAGGAGCAAGCGATGTTGACTGTAATGTTCCACTATTGGGGCTAGTGGTTGTCAATGGTGTATGTATGGATGGAACTTTCACTTAATATATATAACAGAGCCAACACGTTTTCATGCATATATTGTTATTGTAGTTGGACTATTCTGGTTTCTTTAGAAATGTATGTTATTTAACTTACGCATTTTGTATGAACTCTTTTGTATGCAATTGTATGAATCTTGTTGCAAACGTGTTGTTGGCTTAACCCGTTACTTTGGATTGTGGACTATTATGCTTTCCAGCTTGTGAGGTCATTTAGATCATGTGTTCCTTTCAGGCTACATACCATTACAGGAATCTAACGGACACACTTCCTTTTCCCCTCCATGTGTTAGAACTCCAATGCATCCCACTTGACTCACTAAAAGGTCACACACTTGCTTCCGACAAAGATATCACACTTATATCGCAATCAAGGCATTGATTTACTACCCACTATTGGGACTCATACTCTAAACGGTTTGAGTTCTAGTTAGGAATTCTTACTGGGGAGACCCCCTAACATGTTAGCAGGTCCAGCACCGTCAACAGGTACATTTCTATTCGATTTAAATTGATGTATATTATTTATTTCAATTTTCATTATTCTCATCAATGTAGATATACTCATTACACTTTATTTTTATGTTTGCAGATGGAAAAAGATCAAGAAGATAAAAAAAATCAATGCAATCAACAGAACACTAATCCAAATAACCCAAGTCATGGAAGTAGCTCAAGCACTAATAATAATTCCATTGAATAATGGTGATCTATTTAGATATCAATGCAACATGTTGTATTTTTTGAATAATTGTCTTTGAAAATCAAACAATTTTTTTTAATTTAATGGACATATTGTCCCAGTTCAAAGACAAGGGGTTATCAATAAAATACCAATTTGTATGACAAAGAGCCTCTTATTGAAATATAATAAAATACATTTTAACTTATTATATTGTGTTATCAAATGTCGTTGTGAAATGTTACACGACTGATTAAATATATGGATGATTAAATATTATTACGAAGAGATGCAAAATCTGATAATATAACAAATTAATCCAAACATCATATACAAATGAATAATGAAGTTTTAATTTATATGAGTATTTTTATAAGATATTGTTGAGTCCCAAACTTGCTTCTTCCCTATATACCTTTTCAGCCTTCTTTTCCATTTACTTGAGCCACCAAGCTGTCAAATCATTGCATATTAGTCTAAAAAGAGCTTATAAAATGGTTTCCTAACTATGTTTGTGACTGTTGTTTGATTTAGATTTTTGTTCAATCAGCTGCGGAAACTTGTCACTTTCCGCAGCCAGCTCAAGTTTCCGCAACCATTTTGTTAAAGACTATGTTACAGGTGTCCAATGGAGAATCTGGCCACATGGGCAAGCTGCAAATGACATGTACATGGAGCGTGTCCCCTTGGTTCAGCCGAATCACTCACAAACAGCCATGGTCAAAGACAGTCAAAGGAGTGGTCAAACCAAGAGTTTTGCGGTGGCACGACTCTGTTTTGCCCACGTGAAGTTTTGCGTGGCAAGATCCTCAATCTCCGGAGGTGTGCTAACACCTGTGGATCAATCCGTGAACCAAATCGAACAGCCACCACTCCATAGATTTATTTGTCATAATTACCATACTGCTAGATCTCAGGCCGTGGAGACTTACGTGTCTGTTTGGCAGCATAGAATTTAGGAATCAGTTATAGCATTTTCACTTATAAATAACGCATTATCATACGCTTGATAGTTATCTTTTACATGTAATCTTGACTGTGTTTACGAGCCCACTGTGTCATGCTCTATTTTTATGTTTTTACTGCACTTTAATATATGAGAAGACAACATTCTTAAGTTCAATTTGTGACTAAGTATTGATTGGCCGAGGTTGCAGAGGGCCCCTGTACACCAAGGCTCTGTATCTAATGTATAGTTTCTCACTTTCTTTCATTATGTTACTGCTTTTATAATCAGTTTCTTTTATATATTTCCTGATATTTATACTAACTGCTGTTCATCTTTTCTTTTATGCTTCCTCATGGTTGCTAGCTGATCAATATTTTTCTTTCAGGTTCTTGTAGGCAGCCCAGGAAAATTACATAGTTTTAATGACTAATGACATGAGATCATCTTGTCCTTTCTGTTGATTCATTTACTGAGTTTTAATTTCAGCATTGTCATTTCTTTCAGTTTTGCTTTGCTTATTTACTTTTCTGCAACTAAGATATCATATTACTCATTTGTTTATGATTTCCTTCCTATAGCCAAGCGACTCAAATAGTGAGGAATCAGAATATTACTTAAATGTAGTATGATTTAGTTTACTTTCCTGCAAGTTAGTGATTAAATTACTTATGTCATTTTCAGGAATTGAAATATGAATGAGTAGTTAAATCTTAGTTTCATTTTATGCAATTTCATTTCCTGCAATTTAGATATCATATTACTCAACTTGTTTATGATTACTTCCTATAGCCAAAGCGAGTCGAAAGGTGAAGGGTCAAAATATGGGTTGAAGTAGTGTGATTTAGTTTGCTTTGCTTTCAGTCTTTGAATTGCTTTGAGTTCAGTTTTTATTTTCTTTTTATATAGCAGTAAGGATACTGGGCTTCATTGTCACTAGTTCACTATTTTGGTACATTTTTATTTTCTTTTGAGAATTGATTTCATCACAGCCAGTTTGAAACCTTCTTTTTGAGAACTTTAAAGTTTGGAAAATCATTGTAGAAATCACCATTACCATCCATACTTGACCTTCAATTTTTCCATCTCACACTAGGGAATCCACAGAAGATAAACCCAAAAACAAACCAAAAACTCAAAAACGACAAAGAACTAAGAAATCGGTTATCTTGCATATACAGTGCACTTCACTTCAGTAGTTTACGACTCCCGGATTGACATTTTAAATAGAAATTTAGGACACACTAAATTGACCAAACATTTTGGCGCCATTTCCGGGGAAGTGAAACTAGGTAGCCAATTCCTTAAAAAAAAAACAAGAAAATTTCAAGGAAGGAAAAATTGATAACTTCTCAAAGTATGCTCTCCTCTTGCACCTAGTGTGATCTGGAGGATCAGAAAAGAGAGAGTTATTGGTTTAATAATTTCTTGAGTATGCTCTCTTCTTGCACCTAGAGTGACCTGGAAGATCAGAAAGAGAATTATTAGCCCGACTTGAAGAAAAATAAAAAAATGACATGCATAGAGCAAGAGATTCTAGGGGAAGGTTTTTAGTTAGGGCCAAGAGTTCGACTTTTACAACTCCATCTACTTCAAGGAATAGACAAGAGACACCTCCATCATCTCCAACTCACACTCCTAGCCTTAGGATTCCTGGAATTCAAGAGGCAATAGTTGAATTAGGAGACTCTCCCACACCATCCATCGAATCTGAATTAGGAAAAGACCCTTTCTTTACTTCTACAGGAAAACACATTGTAATTGAAGAAGTAGAATCACCTGAAGAAGAAGAGGGAGAAATTCCTCCTCGTTCGCCATTAGTAGAGGAACCAGAGGACTCTGAAGTCTCTTAAGAAACTATCATGACAGAGGAAGTAGTAAACGAATTCGGTAGAGGTAGAGGTAGAGGAGGAGGAGGAGGAAATAATGGAGGAGGTAGAGGTAACAATGGGGGATAGGGATGGAGATAACTCATTCGGATTTCCTATAGTTGATGAGGATTCTCAAGCAACAATGAAAAACATCTCACCACCTGTCCTCCCAAACTTTCATGGGTTAAGAAATGAGGATCCTGAAACATTTCTATTTGAGTTTGAAGTCGTGTGTCGAACTTATGATTATCTGGAAGACTCTCAAAAACTCAAATTGTTTCCTTCAACATTGAAAGGATCTGCTTTGAAATGGTTCATGGAATTAGTCACTAAATCCATTAGGACTTGGAATGATATGAAACAAACATTTTTGGATAGATACCTAGACTATTGTATGCCCACCAATCACAAGGATGAGGTATTCAAAATGGTGCAAAGAGAAGATGAAAACTTAGAGGATTTACTTGAAAGATTTCAATACAACCTGAAAAGAGCAAAAATGAATAATTTAGATGAGGAAACCTTGAAAGCCCTTCTATTAAAAGCCATTAGAGATGAATGGATAGATATTTTGAACATGATGGGAAAAGGAGATATATCTCAACTTCCACTTCATGATATAGCAGAGCTATGTGTCCATCTCTCAAGGGGAAAATCTAAAACTGGAAAAGGGCCTAGAGATCCTTCTCTCATTAGAGCAAACAAATTTGCAACTGGATCAGTAAGTAGGGTTGAGATTGGCAACATGCTTGATGAATTCAAAACCGATATCTTAGGGAGTCTTAGTAAGCAACTAGACACCCTTAAAATACAAAACAAGCAGAAAGCAGAAGCTGAAGCTTTGGCCATCTTTTGCCCAAAATGTAGAAAGAAACATGCTCTAAGGGAATGTCCCTTGGATGCAAAAGTTGTAGAAACATGTGTGATTTGTTCAGAAAACCATGAGACCAAGGATTGTCCTTCAATTCCTGGGCTCAAAGCTGTCTTTCAAGAAGATCCAAATTCAATTGAGTCTCTCTGTTTTGTTGCAAGGAGACCTTGGCAGGGGCAACAAAATCAAGGGTTTAATAACTCTATGAACTTTCAAACCCCACCAAATTGAAATCCTTGGCAACAACCTTGGTCCCAACCTCAAAATCCTTTTCAATCATGGGTACAAGGTATGCAAAATCCTTATGGGAGATTTGCTCAATTTTATCAATATCCTCCATCTTTTCAAAATCAACAAGCTCCACAACTTCCAAATCAAAATCCACAACTATCATTTCCATTTCCACAACAACAACAACCTTCTCAACAGAATCCAAATTCTCAACTCTTGCTTCCATTCCAACAGAAGACAAATAAATTACCTTCCCAGCCATTGTCGAACCCCAACAATAAAAACCCTCAAAATGCTTACATGGTATAAGGACAACAATTTCCTACCTATATGATTGTTCCTCTCAATGATGTACAACTCAGATCTGGTAGAGTTTTAGATAAGCCTTCTATAGATGCTCAAAAGCAAATCATTTCTGAGGAAGATTCTCTCGAAGCCAATAAAGGTTCTGAAGCATCTCTTCAAAACCCAAGCACTCAAAAAGAAAAAGAAAAAGAGTCAACCCCCACAACTCCTATAGTTGAGCAACCTGCATCTTCATCCACACCTCCTTTTCCTGAAAGATTACAAATTGACAAAGGGGTGGAAAAACAAATCTTGTTGCCTGACTATGATTTTTTAGATGAATTAAAGAATGTCTGTATCAAGATTCCTTTGTTACAAGCCATTAGAGAGATTCCTATTCCAGCAAAAACAGTAAAGGAGTTGAGTCTTAAAAGACCAGGAAGGAAACCGAGAGATACAAGAAGAATCCACATGGTAGGAAAAATTGTAGATATCATGATGGGAAAAATTACTATGTAGAAGTATGTAGATCCCGGTATCCAATTGTCAAAACACATATCAATGGGGTAGAAATTCCAAATACTTTGATTGATGTAGGGGCTGCTATCAACATTATGAGTAGACAGACTATGGAACAGCTAAAACTTCCTAATCTTCTTTTTACACCTACTTTACTGCAACTTGCAGATCGATCAATTATCAAACCAGATGGTGTATTAGAAGACATTTCAGTCTCCTTAGAATCTTGGGAATATCCAGTAGATTTCATGATTTTAACTCCCAAGAGTAATTTAGGAGGACACCCTCTCATCTTAGGAAGACCTTGGCTAGCCACAGGTGATGCTTTTATCAGTTGTAGGTCTGGGGATATGTATATTTATGATGGTAATTCGACAAAGAAAGTCAATCTGTATCCTCCAGCAAAAGCAATTACAGAAATAGGAGAAAATGAGTGGGTTGATGATGAGGATACTATACAACCTGTCTTTACCATTTCTGAAATTAGTGAAGATAGTCAAATTCTGAACACATTAGAAAACTTTGAAACATCTTCAGAATATGACCACACACAATTTCAGTTAGATTCTTACATTGAGTATCTATCATCTAGACAAATGTCTCTTTTCTGTATGGAAGAGTTTGGTAGTTCCGCCATTGAGATCTTTCCAGGTAAAACATTGAATATCAACAAAAACTTTGAAAAATCACAACAGGGAGAGCTAACCCAAATCTTGCAAAAACATTCTACTGCATTTGCATGGGAGTATACCGATATGAAAGGTATTGACCCTAAGAATTGCATTCATCACATCTATATCAAGGAAAATAGTAGACCAATTAGACAACCTCAGAGAAGGATGAATCCAAACCTTAGGGAGATAGTGAAAGAAGAGCTCCAAAAACTACTCAATGTAAACTTCATTTATCCAATTTCAGATAGCCGATGGGTTTCTCCTTTGGTTATGGTACCTAAAAGAATGGTAAATGGAGGGTATGCATTGATTACATGGAATTGAACAAAGAAACTTTGAAGGATCACTTTCCTTTACCCTTTATCAATCAGGTATTAGATACTTTAGCAGGAAAAAAGTATTTTTCATTTTTGGATGGTTTTAGTGGTTATAATCAGATTCAGGTAGCACCTAAAGATCAAGATAAGACCACATTTACCTGTCCATGGGGAACTTTTGCTTACTGAGTACCTCATTTTTTATTATGTAATGCACCCGCAACATTTCAAAGGGTCGTACTAGGAATCTTTTCTGATCTAATCCATGATTGTGTAGAGGTTTATATGGATGATTTTACAGTTTATGGTAAATCATTTGAAGAGGCATTAGAGAATTTGGAAAAAGTCCTTATAAGGTGTAAAGAAACAAACCTTTCATTGAGTCATGAAAAATGCTTTATGATGTTTATTGAAGGTATTGTTTTGGGACATCATATTTCGGGGGATGGGATTAAAGCTGATAGATCAAAAGTTGAAGTCATCTCCAAGTTTCCTATTCCAAATTGTCAAAAAGATGTTAGAAGTTTTCTTGGATTTACTGAATACTATAGAAGATTTATCGAAAACTTCACCAAAATATCGTCTCCACTCTTCAAATTACTTACAAAAGACTGTGAATTCAAATGGGATCCTGATTGTCAATCTGCATTTGAAACTTTGAAAACAAGAATATCTGAAGCACCCATTTTGAGAGGGCCAAATTGGAAACTTCCTTTCCATATTTCTACAGATGCTTCAGATACAGCTCTAGGAGTTGTGTTGGGTCAAAAGGATTTAGTTCCTTATGCCATTTACTACACCAGTAAAAATTTAACTCCCACCGAGTTGAACTATACTGTGACTGAAAAAGAGTTCTTAGTTGTTGTTCATGCAATCAATAAGTTTAGACATTATATAACATGCTATGAAACTTTTGTCCATATTGTTCACTCTGTAATTAGATATCTAATGAAAAAACCTGTTACTAATGGCAGAGTTACAATATGGCTCTTACTTTTACAAGAATTCAATATTACTGTGTTGGATAGACCAGGGAAACAAAATACAGTAGCTGATTTCTTGTCTAGGATCCAAAATACTAACGAAGATTTTCCTGTAGAGGATAAGTTTCCAGATGAATATTTATTTGCAATAACTACTAAGACTCCTTGGTATGCAGATATTGCTAACTATTTGGTTACAGGGAAGCTACCTCCACATTTATTTCCTAGTGAAAAAATAAGAATTATTTAGGAGAGTTCGAATTATTCATGGATTTCTAACGAATTGTTTAAAACAGGGCTAGATTGTGTGATCAGAAGATGTGTTCGGGAAGATGAAATGCCTGACATCCTCAAGGAATGTCATGATGAACCATGCGGTGGACACTTTGCTGACAAAAGGACGGCCTATAAAATCCTTTCTTTAGGATATTATTGGCCTTCCCTCTTCAAAGATACAAAACAATATGTCAGAAGGTGTGACAGCTGCCAAAGGGTTGGGAGACCGACTCTTTCAAATGAAATGCCATTACAACCACAGGTACTCATCGAACCCTTTGAAAAATGGGCTTTAGATTTTATTGGACCCATTAATCCACCATCTAAATAGAAGAAGTATATATTGGTATGCACTGATTATGTCACTAAATGGGTAGAACCCAAAGCATTGCCTTCTGCCACTGAAAATTCAGTTGTTAATTTTATTTATGAGGATATTTTTACTCGATTTGGTGTCCCAAGAGAAATTGTGACAGATCAGGGAAGTCAATTTACATCTAACTTGATGGAGAAGCTGATGGAAGAATACAAAATCAAGCACAGAAAATCTACTCCTTACCATCCGCAATCAAATGGCCAAGTGGAGTCTATAAACAAAGTTCTTGAGAGCATCATCACCAAAACTATCCATCTACACAGAAGAGATTGGGCAGAGAGGCTTCTTGAAGCCTTGTGGGCTTATAGAACTACATGGAGGAATACAACAGGACATTCTCCCTATGAACTTGTTTATGGGAAAGAAGTTCTGCTCCCCATTGAATTTCAAGTCAAGACTTTCAAGATGGCAGTTCAGTTGGGGATGAATCTATCAGAAGCCCAAAAGCACAGAATGGAGCAGCTGAATGAGCTAGATGAGATCAGACAAGAAGCAATTTTAAGAACTGATCTAGTTCAACATCAAAGAGCTAAGTGGCATGACAAATACATCAAAGAGAAAAAGTTTCAAGAGGAGATTGGGCACTACTGTTTGATTCCAAGTTTAAAGACTTCAAAGATAAATTTCAGACCCATTGGCTTGGGCCATATGAGATTGACAAAGTCTTTAGCAATGAAGCGGTAAGAATCAAGACCATTGATGAATTTCAAACTCCTCTCAACGTGAATGGCCACCGACTGAAAATTTATCATAAGCCACTCTCAAAAGAGGAATTTGACAAAATGTTTCAAGAAAATTCTGCAATAAGGCTGGTGAAGAAGAATCCTTCTTCCCCACTAGCCCAGCCTTTGTTTCTTTCAATTAAAAAAAAAAAAAAGATTGTATAAGACTGAAAACCAATCACAGATTGGCGGTTTTATACAGAAAATATAGAGTGAAAATCAGGGACACCTGACACTGTATATTTTCCAAAAAAAAAAAAACTTCTCTCCTTCTTTTTCCATCTTCACTCCACCTCATTTGCCATTCCACTCCATCTCCATCTCATTTTCATTTCACTTCACTCCGCTTCATTTCACTCCATTTCATTCATTTCATTTCATTTCATTTCATCAATAAAAGTCCCTTTCAGGACCATTTTCACTCAGTTAGTTATTATCTAACTATCTTTATTCAGCTAAGTGGGTGCTGTGTTAGTTTCCGCAGCTGGTAGCAGTTTCCACAACCATAAGCATTTTCCACAGCCAGAAGCAGTTTTCGCAGCCACCACTCTGTTTTTCAAATCCACAGTCTAAATGTTAGTGCAATAATCATGAAAATGCAGGTGTGATTGAGCATATGCTATGAAGACATGGAACATCTCCAGACATCAATGAAGAGCAGTTGGTTAAAAGCTAATGAGCAACAAATGACAAGGTTTCCAAAGGTATGAGCAATTTTTTTTTCAAATAGCAATTAAAGTACGATTATGCATAGTTATCAAACCATAAAAGCTCTACTATGTGCAATGATCGTCACGATAGCTCCATTACCTACTACCATCCCACGATATTATTCCGCACACCATGCATTCATTTCTTAAACGGTCTCATGATTGATTTTCAGGTTTAAACTCATAGTCGATTGCACTTTCATTCACCACCTGTAATCATGAGATGTGACCTATCTCATTACGACTCCTCTCCACCGCATTTTCCGCAGCCATCCATTAAAACGTGTAATATTTCATACGCAACCGTTTAATTCAAAATCTCGACTTCACTCCATTCCCTTACCATTCTATTAAGACCATCTTCTTCACATACGTCTGCACTTCATCTTGTGAACTCACTACGGCTGCTCATCCTCTGTTCCGCCTGTAATTCCGAAGCACTCTCGTTACCTGCTATCCATTTACCGATTGTAGCCACTGTATTTTGCCATAAACCCTTCAACCGAGCCACCTTCCCTCTGCTAAACCCTCACACGCAATTGAATTTTCAGTTGAAATTCAAAACAGAGGAAGGAATGGGACGATTACTAAGGGCAGAACCAGAAGGACCTAAATATTTAGAAGGTTACCCTCAAGAAAAAGATTTGCTGAAGAAATAAAAATGGTTACGCTTCATCCAAAAATTCAAGGGCCATAATAAAGAGGTAACCAAAGCCTTTGCACGGTCTTTCGATGGCCAGATGGTGGAAATTGGAGACTTGAAGCTCACGGTGACTGAAACAATAGTAGCAGCTGCCACGGGCTTACCCCAGGAAGGTGAGCGATGGTTTAAAAACAAAAGCGTGGATGAACGGGCATGGAGAATTATGCTACGAAACCCAGGTATGGACATCACTGTGTTTACAAAAGGAATTCTTGTTCATGCATTGAAAGAAGAATGAGCCAGCCTGCTGTTAGTTATCCAAAAATTTATCACTTGCGAAGGACGCTTTGGTTCAATGTACATGTACCATGCTAGATTGTTGATGAACTTCTTAGAGAGTCAAACTCTTAATTTGCCTTATTTCTTACTGCTGAGTTTGAAAAAGATGAGTATCACAGTCCAAAAGCACATAGGAAATATAGAACCTCATCTATATCATCATGGACTTGTAAAGATTCTCATTGAAGACCAACTAAAGAAAAACAAAGATACCTGGGAACAATTCTTAATAAGAAATTAATTTCAAGAGCCATCTGAGGCATCTGAAAGTAGCACACCAAAGACACTGAGAAGGAGTAGGAGAAAAGAAAAGAGTGCCATAGCCCAAGACTCTCCTACTACCGAAACTCAAGAAGTTGGTCAAAAAGAAAAGGAGAAAAGAACTAAGGATAGGAAACGGAGAAAAGTGAAAGGAAAAAGAAACATAGAAGAAGTCTACCAATCACCTGAGCCATCTATAGAGGAATATTATCAAACATTGTCTGAGAGATTAGTGCATCTTCAAGAACAGGCTGCTATAGCAAAGAAAAAGGAAAAATGGAAACAGAGCATAGAAGAAGGGAGTACTAGTCCACCATATTTAAGAAGAAGCACCAGGCTTAGAGGAAAGGGGAGTAAAACACAAGTAAAACGGCCCCACTTCATTGACTTGGGTGGGGAAACACCCGAGAAACCTCCAGCTGGCCGTAGTCCACCTCGTCCTCAGCCAAGTATTGAAACTAGTCCTCCACATGTTGATGAAAGCCCTTCTCAGCCAGAGCTAGAAAGCAGTCCTCCTCCTCCACAAGACTGTGAACTCAGTCCAAGAAAGACACCTGAAATAGATCCCAATCAACAGGAGGTATATGACTACCTCGAATCTTTAGAAAAGACAACTGCAGGTCCGAGTACCACTCTGCCCCACATGACACCAGATGCACAAGTTCAATCCTTAAAGCAAGAGGTGTTTGAATTAGAGGTTCTAAATAGGCATATCAAGCATGAAAATGAAGCACTTAAGGAGCAGAGCAAAGTAGATAAAATTATTCATGATAATACTATGCTTCATTTGGGACTATGGCAAAAGAAGAACAAGAAACTAAAGAAAAAGTGCAGAAAGTTGAGCAGAGAATTGATCAATCTCAAATTCAGATGTCTAATAAGGAAACCCAGGATGGTGGTAGCACCAAGGAAGAAGAAAAGAGGACTAGATGTCCTAGCAGAGGCTTCAGAACATATGGACTAAAGTGGAATGACTAAAATTTTGGTTGCATGAGGACATGCAACACCTTCACAGTGGGGGTATGTTGAGTCCCAAACTTGCATCTTCCCTATATACCTTTTCAGCCTTCTTTTCCATTTACTTGAGCCACCAAGCTGTCAAATCATTGCATATTAGTCTAAAAAGAGCTTATAAAATGGTTTCCTAACTATGTTTGTGACTGTTGTTTGATTTAGATTTTTGTTCAATCAGCTGCGAAAACTTGTCACTTTCCGCAGCCAACTCAAGTTTCCGCAGCCATTTTGTTAAAGACTATGTTACAGGTGTCCAATGGAGAATCTGACCACATGGGCAAGCTGCAAATGACATGTACATGGAGCGTGTCCCCTTGGTTCGGCCGAATCACTCACAAATAGCCATGGTCAAAGACGGTCAAAGGAGTGGTCAAACCAAGAGTTTTGCGGTGGCACGGCTCTGTTTTGCCCACGTGAAGTTTTGCGTGGCAAGATCCTCAATCTTTGTAGGTGTGCTAACACCTGTGGATCAATCCGTGAACCAAATCGAACAGCCACCACTCCATAGATTTATTTGTCATAATTACCATACTGCTAGATCTCAGGCCGTGGAGATTTACGTGTCTGTTTGGCAGCATAGAATTTAGGAATCAGTTATAGAATTTTCACTTATAAATAACGCGTTATCATACGCTTGATAGTTAGCTTTTACATGTAATCTTGACTGTGTTTACGAGCCCACTGTGCCGTGCTCTATTTTTATGTTTTTACTGCACTTTAATATATGAGAAGACAACATTCTTAAGTTCAATTTGTGACTGAGTATTGATTGGCCGAGGTTGCAGAGGGCCCCTGTACACCAAGGCTCTGTATCTACTGTATATTTTCTCGCTTTCTTTCATTATGTTACTGCTTTTATAATCAATTGCTTGTATATATTTCCTGATATTTATACTAACTGTTGTTCATCTTTTCTTTTATGCTTTCTCATGGTTGCTAGCTGATCAGTATTTTTCTTTCAGGTTCTTGTAGGCAGCCCGGGAAAATTACATAGTTTTAATGACTAATGACATGAGATCATCTTGTCCTTTCTGCTGATTCATTTACTGATTTTTAATTTCAGCATTGTCATTTCTTTCAGTTTTGCTTGCTTATTTACTTTTCTGCAACTAAGATATCATATTACTCATTTGTTTATGATTTCCTTCCTATAGCCAAGCGACTCAAATAGTGAGGAATCAGAATATTACTTAAATGTAGTATGATTTAGTTTACCTTCCAGCAAGTTAGTGATTAAATTACTTATGTCATTTTCAGGAATTGAAATATGAATGAGTAGTTAAATCTTAGTTTCATTTTATGCAATTTCATTTCCTGCAATTTAGATATCATATTACTCAACTTGTTTATGATTACTTCCTATAGCCAGAGCGAGTCGAAAGGTGAAGCGTCAGAATATGGGTTGAAGTAGTGTGATTTAGTTTGCTTTGTTTTCAGTCTTTGAATTGCTTTGAGTTCAGTTTTTAATTTCTTTTTATACAGCAGTAAGGATACTGGGCTTCATTGTCACTAGTTCACTGTTTTGGTACATTTTTATTTTCTTTTGAGAATTGATTTCATCACAGCCAGTTTGAAACCTTCTTTTTGAGAACTTTAAAGTTTGGAAAATCATTGTAGAAATCACCATTACCATCCATACTTGACCTTCAATTTTTCCATCTCACACTAGGGAATCCACAGAAGATAAACCCAAAAGCAAACCAAAAACTCAAAAACGACAAAGAACTAAGAAATCGGTTATCTTGCATATACAGTGCACTTCACTTCAGCAGTTTACGACTCCCGGATTGACATTTTAAATAGCAATTTAGGACACACTAAATTGACCAAACAAATATATGCTGATTTTTTGATGAATAACAAATTAAAAAAAAATACAATAATTGCATTGTCACAAGTCAAAATCTCATACAAAAAACTGGTGTGTCCATAACATAAAAACACATTGGTGTGTTATGTTATATAAAATCACCGTGATGACATATTTTTTCATGATTTGTGCTTTTTTAGAAAACAACAGCACCAGAGCATTTATTTCTTCAAGCGCCAATATTGTTTGCAATTAACATTATGGTGCATTGTAATTCTTAATGCACCAGTGCTTTCAATGAACTAACACCTCGGTCCTACAAAATATTATTTCCAGCCTCTGTGCATTATGAAAAGTAAAAACATTGGTCCTTTTCTATAACTAACACACATGTGTGTTACAAACAATACACATCCACCTTGAAAGTTTAAATAAAAGCATCGAGACTGCAATTATTTTTTGCATGCCCTGGTGTCATTCCTTACAAGAACACCTCAGGGATTTTTTATATATTAGCACCGGTGTGGTATATATTATGCATTGGTTTTCTTTTCATTTGACGCCTCATTTATATTAGTTATGTATGCAACCCGAGGCATTTATATATGTAGTGCATTAGTGCTACTTGTTTCATGAAGCGCGCCGCAAAAAAATCATCTGTTAAAACCTTCAACCACCCAATTTTTTTTAGTTGTGATGAAGTTCTGTTATAATCTCCACTAAAACATCTGCTATCACAAATGAATGTTTTAGTGGATCTTTTTTTGAATTTTTTTTTCCAATTTTATAACACCAAAAACCTCCATTATAACCTCCGTTAGAAAGTATTTTCCTTGTAGTGCAAATTGTATATGTTCTTATGATTAGCATCAAGAATCAATGCAAAAGAGTCTAATTAATACACTCTACTTTCTATTACTCGACCAAGATATAAAGGGTTACTGTAACAATCTCATAAAAGAAATGGTCATCAAATTGCTTGTTTATGAATTAAACTAATAAGCAAATAATCAAAATGAACATATAAACTTAGAAATCCCTACAATACAAACATTAATTCAACTCGTATGAGAAAGACAACATTATCTAAGTTCTAAATTTTTGGAATAAAACCACAAGAATCTAGACCAAATATATGCTTAAATGAACTATTGATCTCAGGACACAAGTCACTAGAGAGTGATATTGATC
This sequence comes from Pinus tabuliformis, assembly GCA_031772625.1. NCBI lineage: Eukaryota > Viridiplantae > Streptophyta > Pinopsida > Pinales > Pinaceae > Pinus > Pinus tabuliformis. The sequence goes on from CM062820.1 coordinate 425,958,651, forward strand.
GAATATAAACTTATACAAATTGAGTCAATCGTAAAACATAAAAGAAATGTGATAAATTGTTAACTATTCATGAAATAAAATCACACAAATAGTAGCGGTTGTCTATTGTATTATGAGAAATCAGATTACACAGAAGCCAGAAGACAATAAATACTAATGACTATGGAATGATTGAAGGCACAATAAGTATTTGACTGAATAAAACCAAGTCTTAAAACTCAGAGTGTAATTCAAAAATATTCCACAGTCACATAAAGTTAAAGAGCATTTCTTTTCTCCAAAATTCCATCTATAGTACTACAGGTACCTATCCTTTAGAAAATCTAGAGTCTTTATATAGGTCAAGATACCTCATTGTATCTAAAAATTAATCCTAAAAAGTCTCTAATTATCTATTAAAAATAATTCAAACTATTTTCTTGACCTCCTTGCTGAATTGTAGAAGGTAAAAATAATACAAATGACTAATAGGGCATCCACAGACAAATCACAACATGTACATGCCAATCGAGCATATACTCCTTCGTATGATCCAAAGCCAACATTCAACAAACACAAAGGACCTGTTGCGAAAAAAAAAACCATTATTAAGCATTATATCGACAATCAGATATGATTGATACATAATTAAGGATTTTGTAGAAACTCTTTTTTAAATTTAGTAAAATAAATCAAATAGACACATACCTTGAAAAATTCAAAAATATCCATCATAGATAACAATAAAATCATTACATATCAGTACCAGAGTCATCTATATCAGAATATGTAACTACTTTGACCTTAGATGACTTGATAATATGTGTATCTTTAGCCTGAGATTTATTTTCAGTGCTAAAAGATTTTTTTTCCATGTGTGTTTCCCTAGCTCGACATGAAGCCCTAATTTGTTCATTCTCTTTCAATAACTAATTAATATGACCATTCAAATGTGGCACAATAAATAGGAACTATTGATGCCAATACTAGTCCAACAAAGTGGGATCAAAATTAGAAGGACTTTGAGGAGTCTTCTTAGTGTTGCTATTAACATTGAGCTCAAATTTACTGCAATATACACAATCTTCAACCTAAGGATTGGTTTTATTTCATGAATATTCGAGTGGAACGTCCAAATCAATAAACACTTCCTTTAAAGGAGTGTTCATATTCTTTTTTCTTCTTTCTCAACCAATTTTCCTCTTAATTTGTTTAATTTTCACCTTAGATTGAGGATTTTGTTCTACTTGACTAATCTCTTCTTCATGTGCATGTTTTATAGTTACATGCTTGGGCTAAAGACTTACCCTGGATGGTTTCACCTCTCTTTTATCCCTAAATTCTTATTTTAATTCCACGTGACAGACAATGATATGCTTGGCCATGATTCTAGTTAAGCAAACATGAGTAGTTCTGAGAGTTTCATCCCTAATTTCATCTAAGACACAAGGGCTTGCCTCATGAAATGATTCTTAACACTCACTTTGTAATGTGTTAGCACTCCGTAGTTTTCCTAGGTTGAGGAGGAAAATTGCAAAGGTAACCACAAACCACTTTAGGCCATAATCTAGCCCTTCTAGCCTGGAGAGGGCTCTCTTAATTAATTTACTTCAAAAAAGAGGATAGTAGGCTAGGTAATCAGCTAAATAAGTTTGGTTTTCAAAGGTTCGTTGATGAGAAAAGAGGCAGATCCATTAGGCATGGAGTCATGTCAAATCAACTTTTTTGTCCAGTGATATGAGGGGAAAGAGAGGATTGTTTCCACAGGGGAAAGCTAGGTAGCTTTGATGGTAGATTTAGGTTAAATTGTTGTAGGAGGTGAGTGTAGTAAGAGTGAAAGACAAACATAATAGAGAATCAAGCATAGATGAATTCTAAAGTGTTGCTTTAAGTAGAAAACATTGAAAACTTGGGAAAACTAAAATAGAGCATCATTAGGATGAATTTTGTATCAAACATCTTGTCTTTTCCAAGAAAGAAGATGCACAATAAAGGCATGAAAATACATAAGAATACTTACAAATCAAAGGAGCACACAACCACCAAAAATCTAACTCATGAATCCCTGCAAATCACCTTCTGTTTCATTCATTCTCTGGAAAATTTTAATAAAATATACAATGCACAAAGAGTTTCTTCTCTAATCTGGCCAACAATCCCCTTACATTCAAAATCATAAAATATATAAAAAATAATATTTCTAGATCAAAGGACATTGAAATCCACCTATTCCCCAATAGATGGAATTGATTTCATAAAGATAGGAAATAAAAAACCACTATTCTGGAAACTAGGAAAGTATCTTTGACTATTAACTATAATTCTACCGACACACCTAATACAACGAACTTGTACAAAATATTATGAGTGAAGTGTTTACAAGATAAAATGTAAATAAATACATGATAAAATCCTTCCTTTTCCAACGCCAAGGTAAAAAAAAATATGTCCAAAAACTAATTGTATCTGTGCGCAGCAAAAAAGTGATCTTTCTCTAACTGCATAAATGGCTACACATTTGTCAAAATCTGTTGGTGGATGACCTTTCGACTGTAATGAAGGTGTCCATTACCTGTAAATGCCATTTTTTTCCAAAAAAACACCTTTTCAAGAAACCATAATATTGTTTCTCACCTTGTGCGCAACATTTGTGGGTAGCAATTGTCAACTCATATTTTCACTTGATTTCTCTTCTTCAACTGCCTCAACCATCAAATCTAGCTTTCCCTTGTCCTTCTATTGAAGTCTCTACTGGGCCTGTTGAAGATCCTACTTCACATCTCTATATTTCTTCTTCAATGTCCAATGCTACCTGTAGATGTTCTTTAGTTGCTTGTGTAGAGGAAGGGGGAAGACACTTCAATTGGCCAAAATACAAGCTCAAGATGCTTCTAAACTCTTCTGGACCCCTTATAATTTCAAATTAATTCAAATGAGGCTGACACACTGAAAATTACAAGTTTTCAAGATAGGCAAATAGGTGGAAAAGAGAATTGTTTTTTTGCGCAGCGCTGAGGAAATGAAACGAAAAGGGCATACAAGAATCATAAGCTCACCTTCTAATAAACAAGATAAATTATGATAATTTCACACAAGCTTTGTTATGTATAAAAACCATAGTTTGAAGGTGGTTTGGTCAATAAAAAGGATGAAAAGTTGGGTGCTTGTTTGCATGCGCAACGCCTGTGCGCAACAACAGTATGCACATCAAAGTTGCAGGTAAGAAAATAAGACTTCAAACTCCAATTTCTTTGGTTGGATAGAGTAAAATGCTTTCAATTGAACTAAAAAAACTCTACAAACCCACAAACACACCTGAAAACCCATGTTTTATGAAGAAAGTTTCTCTTTTAGGCCGTGTGTAGCGTTCCCTTGCAGCCCATATGCAACAACTGATATTTTTCAGTATCTCCCAAATGGTGAACCGAATTGAGCTAAATTTTTGTTAGAAGGTTAATATAATCATAATTATTATCCAAAAAAAAATTGGGTTAAATCCGACGCAAGGATTTCGAGAAATTACAAAAATAGTTGTAGATGACGGTGGCTCATTTCTTGAAAACCGTGAAGCATTTTAACTTGAGTAAAGAGCACTCTTAATAAATCCCTAAAGATACAGTCAATCAAACCATTTCCAAGTATTTATGCTCTGGGTGATGAGGAACGGACACCAAAATACAAGAAAGTGAAAATCAAGGGCCTTCCGAAAATAGTCTAGGGTAATGATGGCCTAGGCCTACTATCAAAGGTATTAGAAACAGTTATGCTGACCTCCAGACAACAACTTTTGCTGGTGCAAGCACCCAAGATTCGCAAGGGTACCCTCCAGAAGTACTAATGAATGTGATGCAACGTCTGCCTCAGGTGCCACGAGATTCCCCTCCACAGCCACCTATGTGATCCCTAGGAAAGGAAACTATGGGCACCAATTCGTATCAAAAGTCGGGTGGAACAGTCGTGAGGCAGGATCCAACAAGTAGGAGAGGGGGTATCTCTCTTCCTTGTCTTCACTCTCCCTCGTGCTTAACTCCCAGTCACGGAGCTTTCCCAGTATTTCTAACAATATTGGATTTCACTCGTTATTCAACTTCTATGTTTGATAATTTGAGCGGCCTTGGAGAGTTAACTCTCCACTCACCTATTCCAAGGCCCTAAAGAACTTAAACTTGTTGGTGTTTGTTAATGACAAAATAAAAAAGTTCTAGTTCTTTTTATTAGATCGCTTGATTTTAGAGGGTTGTTCTTTAAGTCAAGGGTATAACGAGAGTGAAACTGATGATGTTTTCGACGCAAAAGAAACCAATAGAAACTTAACTATATGCATGCAGTTATTTTCTTTCGATGAAGAGGGATTTCTACTTGGTTCTACGAAAAACTTATATAAGAAAATTACTTTTCTTTTCTTTTCATAAACACTCCACACACACTCAAAATCTAAAAAGACTAAGAATGCTTATGATGCAAACTAACCTAATGCAAATTTAAATGATGATGCAAGATCCTATGAATACTCACAATATAAGTGAAAGTGTTTCTTTATAAGGTCAATAAGCCAACTTGACAATGAAGAGGGCAAAAAAAAATTAAAAACAAATTTCCCTCAAAACCAAGCAAAACAAATTGAAAAACATATCACAATTGCTCAAAAACAAAACCAAAAGAAACCAAAAAACCAAAAGCTTGGAAAGAAAAAGAAAGGCAAAAGCTATGTTTTTGTCTTTTTCTTTTAAGGAAACTAAAGAAACTTTTGAGGTCACAAAAAGAACTACTAAATTCCAAAGATCAAGAAACAAGCACAAGGATCCCTTATACCTTGCAAGTTATAAAAATCATTAATAAATGAAACTTGAAACAAGAAGGACTACAAACTTGCACAAACTGACCCAAACAGTAGCAAAAGACTTCAGAAAACCGAAAAAATGTCAAGAAAGAAACACTCAAAAAGCACAAAAAGAAATAACACCACTGTTATCGGGAAATCTAGTGTCCACTCGGAGCTGCTAGTCCCACTAATACGGGTAGCTATCTTAGAAACAAACACACTAAAACTACTTTCATTTTCCTTTATGAGAAGTAGATAAGAGGGGAACAAAAGATACCAACCTCAGTCTTGCGCTTGGTTCCTTGCCTGGTTCCTCTCCCTTCTGACAGATCATCGTCGCTTTCTTTCTCGCTTCAGAGAGTACTTGTAGAGTCAAAGCAGCATAACAATATCGAAGTACAGAGATCTACAATCATAAACAATATAGGACCAGATATATATTGACCACACAAATGCATATATCATCAAACATACGAGAATGTGGAGGAAAACTCGAATAGCTTTATTAATAGAAAGAATAGCAAAGAGGATTACAACCAATTGTTCTAACCAAGCATCATCCTCCCAGCATGAAAGCCCTTCTTCACCTCATGAAAAGCTTAGACCACCCAACACTATGATTTTCCACCAAGAAACCAACAGCACTTCCTTACAAAATACAAGATTCCATCCTCTGGATCTCTATGATGAGGGATCCATATATAGATGTTTGCAGGGGGGTGAGTCAGCTGCTGGGTTTTTTATTAGTGTCTTCTCTCTGATAGTTCTTGGTTCCACTTGGAGATTCATGATCTCTTACTCATTCCTGGGCGAATTCAGAGAGGCAAGTGTCAAAGGAGAAGTTTCTGGAAGATTCCATGATCATCCACCTTGCAAATTGTCTCTGCCATTTGTCTACTCTTGCTCATCACACCCTACAGAAGGGATATCCAGTATGCATCGCACCTTTTACATTGAGAAGGTGGGATGCATTGCACCCTTAGCATTGAGCAGCCTGTATGGTCCAGTTTTAACCAGTTCTGAGCAGCTTTCCATGGAGAACTTCTGGGAGATGATGTAATCAGCTGACCTTGCTCGTTTAGGGTGTGAAGCAACACTTTTAGGGACTTAGAAGCCCTTGGTTTATGGACATGTATGATTGGGGTTGTAGTGCCCAAAAATGTCTATAACAGTTGCCCCCTAAAGCATGAGGTCGTTAATCTTTTGATGTCGGGTGAAATGCTTTATCATGAGGATCCAAGGTTTTTTCGAGCTGGAAGGCGACCTGTAATAAGATACAATACAATACATTATCTTCATAATATTTTCATGATCTAGCTGAGGCAGGCATTCCCATGCTCAGCTTTATAAATTCATTTTCATGTACATAGGACAGACAACCGTCTGTGTAGCAGACTGATGATTCAGACGGAGTCATCATCCTTTGATTCAGATGATCATCTGTTCGGAAATGATGTACATTTGATGTCTTTATTTCCCTAAATATATCACAGCCCGGATGGATGAAACTAGATCCGGGGTCTTCTAACTCATTCAATCTTCGCCCGGAGTACAAGTCGATCCATGTGAAAGATGTTCTGAAGTCGAACATGGAAAGACATCGCGTGATTACCATCCAATGATGTAAGCTATTAACAGGTGTGAGAGGAATCACCGATAATGATGATGACCCTCAAGGTACAACAGTACAATTCACGTGGTGTGAAAAAGGGACTTGGCGTCGAACACCACGTAAAATCTTTCGGTCGAAGGCCATTGATGTAAACCTGTTGCTGGAAGTGAGAAACTTGCCATTGAGGCATGCAAGCTTCAAAGTACTGAAGGGGTTGTTCCTAGGTCGGCTTCTTGGATAATGAGCTGATGTCGACAAGAAGCGACCCGTCATAGGAGGGCCTTAATGGATCCCACATATATGACACAGAACGGAGCAAATGCTTTTTGTGGAGGTGAAAACGATCTGATGATACAAGGTTTAGGGTGGCAGTCATGAAATAATGGAGCGTGAATGTATTACAGCGGATGAGACATAGGTGAATTCTCTGAGTGACTTCTCTTGAACATATTGGCGACACTGAAATGGATTGGTAGAGTTAACCCCAAAGGTGGATGGTGCAATGGACCAATGGTAATATGACCGGTGAACGGAATAACCCAACCCAACTCAGACATGGAGTGAAAGTGTCATGTTCAAGAGCGACTTGCTACCAATAAAGTTTCTTCGATTTTTCTTCCCAATTTTCCCCAGTTATTGCTGACCAATACCTCTTTATTTTTATCAAGCTTGAGGAGGATAACATATGCTTGTTCTATAATTCGCCCTTCGAGCGAACCCATCGCTATGTTTTAACGAGCCTAGCGACAGTGAAACTCGTTCTTGTCTATATGACAAGTTTGTCGCTATTGGTTTTAACGAGTTTAACGACAATGATAACTCGGTCCTTTTTCAATTTTAGAGAGTCTGAAAAGGGACAGAAAGGAAACTCCAATAATCCTTTTTCGTCATATAATCCCTTAAGTCCGAAAAAAGTATAAAATAATACGAAAGGGATGAATTTTCGATAGTTTTAACGAGCCGAACAAGACAAGCGCTCGATCTTTTTGTGTAATAATCCCTCGGGTCCAAAAAGATTAAAATCTAGAGGAGGGATAGCACTTTCGGTAGCTTTAACGAGCTGGAGATGCCAATTGCTCGGCAATATTTTCATATTTTACGAGTCAGATGAAAAGAGCTTAAAGGAGACTCGTTTTTTGAGGAACGAGTGATGATTGCAGGTAGCAGTTGATTCCAGGTAAGGTTTGGAATTTTCTAATCACGACAGTGTCACAAGGATAGCTAACAAGATCACTCGTCACAGATGTTCCTCAAAAGGGGTAAACAATCAAATGGAGGCGTATGATCGGCCAAAAACAGAATGGAGGTGATGATGAGAACACGACCAAGGCTCAAAAGCTGATGATAATGCATTCACAATGGTTATTTACCGGAGATTGGTTCATTTTTTAATGAGCTTAAACTTTGGGGGAAACATTTGCTCATTGGTTAGGTTTAATTTTTAACGAGCTTGAACTTCACATAAAAACTGCTCGTGATAATGGTCATTTATTATTCTATTCACCGTAACACTTTGTTCTTTTAACAGTCGTACTACCTGTTCAATTGCTTCATCAAACCGGTTAGAAATGAAAACACATGCTTGAAAAATGAGTCAAAACACTAGTACCTTACTCGAATTACGTGAAAAGTAATTTAAAAGTGGTTTTTACCTCTCATTTTACAATTTCATTTGAACTTTGGTTTGTTGGAGCTTTGGAGGTGCTTTCCCCCTTGATTTTCACTAGCTGATTCCGGGAGATTCTGTAGACGGTTCTCGGCACCGTCTGGACCAGGTAAGAGCTAAACCTAAGCTCTTCAGTTGCATTCCTTCCTTTTTGAATTCTGAGCATGTTTCCTAGTTTTTCTGAGCCCCTGGGGTTTGAAAAATTCACCCTGGATCCATCTCACCCTTCCTATATCGAAAGGTACGATGCATACTGGCCTGGCCATTAGCCAGTCAGTATGCATCTCACCCAGTATACTGCTGGGGTGCGATGGGCGCAAGAAGGGAAACTTTTGCACTGTTTTCTCATGGAATTTTCACTTGTTTTTTGCCAAATTAGGACCCTGACTCTTCTCTTATTTGTTTTCAGAGATTCATCGGAGAAAAATGCTTGTTTCATGGCGAGAACGCGAGCATGAAGAAGAAGACATGGTTTCTTTACATGATCCGGGTACGGTAACTGCACTGCGGGATTGTGGTCTGCTCAAGTTTTTCCTCATCTCTAGCATGAGGCAACAGATCAACTTGTTGCAATATTTTCTCGATGCATGGGATCCTACCAACCAAGTGTTCCATATCAGAGGCAAATCCATCCCCTTGACTGTCGTGGACATCTATTTTTTGACCAGTTTATCGAGGCGTGGTGCCCCTCTCTCATTATCAGGTTCTGCCCGTGGGGGAAAATCCGTGAGAGATTACATTCATCGGTACTGCAGAGAGGGATCTGAGCCGAGTAAGGACGGCAAGATCAACATCCGAGATGTCACTGACCGGTCCTTGAGGACCATTCTGTTCACTTTTTCTAGACTGGCTGGTAGTGCGGCTCTTCATGTGGCTAATAGGTCCTATATGCAGTACGCCTTGGAATGCCTCGAACCAAAGGTGTTCAACTGGTGTGATGCAGTACTCCCTGTGATGAAAAAACAACTGACCAAGGTGAAAAATGGAAGATCCAAGAATTTTGGCTATGGTTCTATTTTTACCGCTTTCGCCTTGGAAAAGATCCCACTGATGCAGCCATAGCACATTTCACTTTGTTTACCTCCACTGACTGAGCCACGGATGTAGAGATGGGTTGACCTCATGGCTCGACATGCTGGTCAGTCCCAGATTTCTTTCTCTGATACCTTCTTTGGGTGGTTCAACCGTCAGGAGATGGTTTATACCGAGTGTCCATATGCTGGTATGGATTTCTAGGGTGACCCGGATTTAGCGCTGCCGGCTGGTGAGCAGTGGGGTGCCATAGGTAAATTCTCTGACCATATCCCTATTTATTATTTTCATAATGTTCTTATGCTTTCTTTGATCAAGACTAATCAAAACTCATGTGCTCATGAGTACATTGGACCAGTGCGACCAGCAGTACACCTGAGAGCGCCCGCTGCCGCTCCGACAGGAGAGGCTGTGGGGAGGGCTATCCTTCGCGGCCTTGATGTGGCCAATGTAGAGCTGTAACTAGGGTCTCTCACACCGCTAATTATCCTACATTAATAAGTCAATCCGGGAACGTTCTGTTATTGCAAGGAGTAACTCAATCCGAGGTTGTTTGCTCGAGTAATGCTTGGTAGTATAGTGTCCTAATGGTTTGAAAGGAAACAGATGCTAAGCTGGAACGAAACTAACCCAAAAGATAAAATCACGCAAGGCATTTGATCAGTCAAGGGTATGGAAACAATAACCTATCCCTTTAGAAACTGATAAAGAAAGGAAATCAGAGCATGGACTTATAGGTCTGGGGCTAAGCAGCGTCTTGCTGAGGCTCACGACAGCCTTAGGCCTGCTCTCACACTTAAAACAATAAAGGCAGGTAAATCAAGCAGCGAAAAGTAAAATGGAATAGCAATCTGGAAATGGAACAGCAGTAAAGAAATGGAACAGCAGTAAGGAAATGGAACAGCAAGAGTAAATGGAACAACGATAATAAATGGAACAGCAATGATAAATGGAACAGCAATGACAAATGGAACAGCAATCCTCAACCGTATGTACACGTTCCCTACTACTACAGCAATCTGAGAATAATGGATGATACGACTATGTTCCTGAACAAGGTAATATTGCTTTCGAGTCTTGCAAATACTATTTCACATGGATCTGATAACAATAATATTCATACAAACATTCCGCTACAGAAATAGCTGAAAGACGTAATTCGAATGGATCCACTTATACAATGCAGAGACATGAGATAAAAGAACTCATTCAGATGTCAGTTATAACGAAACATAGCATATCATATAGAAGATGTATCAGATTACTTAAATAATGGAAATAAACAAACCACACAGTATAATGATACAAAAGCAAGTGTCCTTCGGAGCTGGGCCCTTGGCTGCCAATGGAACACTGCCTGAAGTTACTCCAGATGTAGAGACGAAATGAACACCAAGTCTTTCTTATTAATTGCATCAACAAAAGTATAACAAGGTCAGGTCTCAGAGAGACTCAATAATTACAGTTGGTTCTGAAATAGAAAATTACAAAGACAGTCCTCCTCCGTTCAATGGCGTGGTGCCTTTATATAACAGAAATGACGGAGGTATCTAGATAATCAAAAGATAACTTAAAGCAGCGATCCCTCAGGATCAAGGATCTTGAGGGATTCGCTAATCGTTCGATTCTTCTCTTTCCCTTCTTGCGTTCTCCGTCTTAGTATCCCACCTTCTTTCTTTGGGCTATTCGGCTCTAATTTTACTTGATCTTGTCCGCATTCGGTTCCCTGTTGGCGGGACAGTAGTTATTTTCCCTTTGCTTCTTGCTTTCAATCGCCGATCCTTTGTTTTCGCGTCTTCCTGCATAGAAAACGTCAATCATTAGCACTTAAGCTTCCTTTATCGATTGTTGCACATTTTATCAAAACCCTTTATCTTCTTTGAACTTATAATGCAGAAAAGGTTATAACTATTATTGAAAAACCACTAGATTGCTAGTCAAAAGCATACCTTCCAGGTGCTCCACAGCCAAGACTCTTTCAGCATTGCAGGATCAGGTCGAGGGTCTCACTCTTGGTATTCCGGACTTGAGGACCGAAAAGCTGCCTCTGAGGTTGCAGCGACATACCACTGGCATGCCGAGTCGATGGACAAGGCTTTTACGCATGATTGCACAGGTGGTGACTTGTTATCACTAACATCATTAGACTAGGTTTCCCCCTAGAATTTTGAGTTTTGGGTCATTTGATTGATTTTGTCTCGGTTACGGAACATTATGTGTAAACCATAAACAGTTATATATATATATATATATATATATATATATATATATATATCGGAGCTTTATTTTGGTTAAGTTACATGATCCTGATGCAAATATTGATGAAATGCTTCTTTTTATAAATGTCTTAAATGTCTATCTAACACATAATTTGCCAATGAGTCTGTTAATGTGTTTAAATTTCTGGAAATATGTTGATATTGAATAGAATCGAACTGTCTTTCCAAAATCCTGACCCTTGGGAACGTTCGATAGATAGCTGGATTCCGTACGGAGTAGATACCAGTGAGTTGTAGAATGATGAGTTGTGAGTCTAGCCTGACGACAAATCAGCGTATGCCATGCGTGATGGCATCAGAGAGGAGTTCTATCAATGTGTTGTATTCAGCGATGTTATTTGTTAACTGACCAATACATACCCCTCTGAAACTCACTAACTCGCCGCTCGGATCGAAGATGGCCCAGGCCGCAGAAGATAGGTTTCGCGAACTACGACTCGCTCCGTCGACATATCCAAAAAATGATTCCAATAGGTTCGACATCTGCAACAAATGCAAAAAGTGGAATACCTAACCAAAAAAATTACCCTTGGCGAAAACAAAAATGTAACAAAAGCATAGGGTTTACTACACTGAATCAAGCATAGTAACGCTTAAGGTACAACCCGTTGCGGGGTTGCACCAATGGAATCCCATCATAATACACTAACTCGTAGGCTCTTTTTGCTAATACATGCTTAACAATATAGGGGCCCATCCTTAAAAACTTGAACTTACCTCCTCCCAACTTATCGAACTCCTGGTCGTAAAGTAAGACTAGGTCACCTTCTGAGAAGACACGGGGTTTGACATTTTTGTTGAACTGTGCCTTGACTCATTTCTTATGGGCTTCATTAGCCAAAGCAGCATCACGACGGGTTTCATCCAATTGGATTAGTCCCAAGAAATGAACCTCCTCTTCTGAAGTTCTGGGGAGAAGGTCGACCGCGAGCTTGAGGGACGAGATTTCGCACTGAACTGGCAAGATCGCTTCCAAGCCATACACCAGTTGAAAGGGTGTAAACCTGGTTTCATTCCTCACCGATGTCTGGTATGCCCACAAGGCCGAGTATAGGATCAGGTGCCAACTCCGTTTATGGACTCCAATAATCCTTTGCAGCATGCGCTTTAGGACCTTGTTGATTGCCTCAACTTGTCCGTTAGCTTGCGGATAATACGGAGTAGAGCTATCGTGGGACAGTCCTAATTTGGTAGCCAACTCAACCATCATGTGATTACGAAAATGTGATCCATGATCTGTGGCTATGGCCTGTGGAACACTGAATCTGGAGACTACATGATTGAAAAAGAAGAGGGCAGCTGTTTCGCTGCTGTTGTTTAATGTAGGCATCGCCTCGGCCCATTTGGTAAAATAGTCTACCGCGACTATGATATACCCATGCCCCCCGGCCGAGGTGGGGTTACATGTCATCAAATCTATGCCCCATTTGGCGAATGGCCCAACAGCAACTATTGGTTGCAGAGGTGCGGGTGGTATTCTGGTTTTGCGATCGAAGATTTGATAGGCATGGAAACTTCTGACTACGGTTATGCAATCTTTGAACATTGTTGGCCAGAAGTATCCTGCTTGTAAAATCTTTTGAGTTGTAGCGTAACCGGATTGATGCCCCCCACACATGCCTGAATGACAATCATTCAGGACTTTCTCAGCCTCCTGATGGGTGAGGCACCTCCTCAGAACTGTATCAATACCATGATGGTAAAGCATATCATCGATGATCATGTAGTCTTTTGCTTGGTATTGGATACGTTGTTGTTCTGAGCGGGAGGTATTAGACCTATATGTTTGGGTTTGGAGATAGATTATTATATCTCCATACCACAGATTGCTTGAAGATATCAGAAACAAAGATTCGTCCATGATGGCTTCTTCGGATGTTGCATCGTTGGACGACGATGGGAGATCACATAATAACTCTGCAAAAACCAGGGCTTTCTTTGATTTGGATTTTATGAATTCCAGATCAAACTCTTGTAAAATCACTATCCATTTTGAATATTTTCCCCCCAGCAACTGTCGCGACAATATATAAGTCATGGGGTTGCAATCTGACAAAATGGTAGTTTTTCGAAAGAGGACATAGTGTCAAAATCTTTGTATCGCTTGAACAGCTGCGAGAGCTAGCTTTTCAACGTATGAGTACTTTATTTCCGTATCATTTAAGTTTCAGCTTAAATAATAGATAGGATGTTCAATTCCCTCACTTTCTTGTACTAAAACCATTGCTATGGTCGTATCCGCTGCAGTCAGATATAGGTTAAAGTCCTTTTGATAATCAAAAGCATAAATTAATAATGCTTTTATTAGGGATTCCTTTAAAGCATCAAAGGAAGCTTGCGTGACCTGATCCCAGATGAGGGGTACTTCCTTTTTCAACAGACGAGTGTAACCTTTAGCAAGTTCGGCGTAATTTGGAATGAACCTCCTCATAAAGTTTGCTTTCCCTTGGAGTTTCTGAATTTGAAGAAAATTTGAAGGTGGAGGCAAATCAATGATTGCCTGAACCTTACATGGGTCGAGATGAATCCCATCCTTTGAGACCACGAAGCCAAGTAAACGATCAGAACTGACACAAAACACACATTTGTGCGGATTGAGTCGTATCTTGTAGTGTCGGCAACATAGAAATATCGCTCTCAAATGCTGCAGATGCTCGGTCTGCTTTCGCGAATGAGCCAGAAGATCGTCGAGATATGGTTGAATGATGTTCTTGATGTCATGGAAGGCATAATTCATTGCCCTCTGAAATGTTGCCCCTGCATTCTTTAAACCAAAGGGTAGCTTGCGATATGCGAATGTGCCCCACGGACAAATAAATGCAGTCTTTGACTGGTCCTATGGGCGGATATTTATTTGATTATACCTGGAAAATCCATCCATAAATGAAAAGATTTCACATCTGGCACATTCATCAATTATCTGGTCAATGAAGGGTGTGGGGTATTTTTCTTTCGGACAAGCTTGATTTACATCCCTATAATCGACGCACACTCTAATCGTTCCTTGTTTTTTCATTACAGGAACAATATTCGATACCCAATCAGTTAGAGGAACCGGGTAAATAAAACCAGCATGGAGGAGTTTTTCAACCTCCACTTTGATGGCAGCGGCTTTCTTGGGGTGCACCTACCGTAGCCGTTGTCGTACCGGTTTGACATCTGGATACATCTTAATTTTGTGTTCAACTATGCTCGAGTCAATGCCTGGCATTTCATCATATGACCAGGCAAAGACATCTCTAAACTCGTGAAAAAGAGCGTAATATATTTCTAGTTCTGAAGAAGAACAAGATTTGCCGACATGAACATTCTCTACAACATCTGTTTTGGTCGAGATATTTATGGTGATAGTCTCTTCAATATTGGATAGGTTTCGCTCGGAATCCACCGTATTTACAGTATTTGATAGAAAATCAAAAATTGAGGGATGATCAAGGTCACTGGAACTATCTCCTTTACTATCCAGAAGATGGGAATGATGGTGGTAATCTTCCCATGGTGCCCCGTCAATCATCATTGACTGAACAATTCCTTCGTCTGTATAATGTACTTGCGACCAAGGATCTGAAGGGGTGCCATATTCCTTAGACCTATCTATTTAAATGCTTGATGAGCGTTGATTTGGGTTTGCCTCCCATGCCGAAAACATTGATTGCTACAATATTTCTGTTGGGCTTGGAGGCAATACCTGCAGATGATCCATGCTAATATTGTTTTCAGACATCTTTTGAATAGAAGATATCATATTGCAGGTTCCCACCATGGCCACTTCCGCCAAATCGATTGGAGGTGGTAGGGAAAAAGTCCCCATTAATGTAGGGCCTTTTAGTAGCCCTACTCTGACATTTTGAAGCGAATGAGCGCTTTCGTGGATCATCGGAATGCTTCCCGTAACTTGTGAACTGTTGGGGAGAAATGTTTGTTGGTCGACGATTGTAATTCCTCCTTGGAAGGGAAATGCAATCTTCCTGAAGTAGGTCGACACAACTGCAGCCATGGCATATATCCAGGGCCTTCCTAGTAGGATGTTGTAATCGAGGTTTCCGTCGATTACTTCAACATCAATTTCTATTGTTTTGCCCCCTAGTTCTATTTGCAAGTTACTTAAAATCCCGTATGGGGTGTATGTTCGTCCATCAAATGCTTATAATGTCGTCAACAATCGCGACAAGGG
This sequence comes from Pinus tabuliformis, assembly GCA_031772625.1. Lineage (NCBI taxonomy): Eukaryota > Viridiplantae > Streptophyta > Pinopsida > Pinales > Pinaceae > Pinus > Pinus tabuliformis. Next base: position 425,974,215 of record CM062820.1, read on the forward strand.
TGGAGATCCTAAGGTTTTCCCGCAACTCATCGACACAATACATGTAGATGCCCCCTCATCAATAATTTTTCGATGAACAGTTTTGTTGAGGGCTTTCACTTGAATAAGGAAAGCTAGTTGAGCTGGTAACTTAGGGTCATATCCTTTGTGATTAAAGGACACAAGATTGGAATCCGTCGGGTCAATCCCACCTATCACTGGTAATAAAGCCTACTTTTGGGAGGGGCAATTTTGCAATACCTCAAGTGTCAACATAGCGGACGACGATTGGGCCAGATCCTCCACTATATTATAATGTTGTGCTGCTCTGGCACGAGGATTAAACGTCGATTTGTGTACTACTCCCTTTGGCAGCTTTATCGTTAGCTTTGGAGTGATGGGTGGCACAACTTCGGTCGAAGTTGTTGTTGAACTACTAGGTTGATCATTATCTTTGTTGTTCGACATCTGTGGATTCTCGTAATATTTATTCCTTGTTGATATTAAAGCATCATTTTGCTGCTTCGAAACAGATAACATTAGCACTTGGGATGGGGAAGCATTATCACTAGCAACCAAATTTGTTCCTGGATTTGGAAACAGATCAGTCAATACCGCTGAGGTTTTTGAACTCTTTAAGAATTTTCTAAGCTCAGCTTTACGTGGACAATCTTTCGTCCAATGATCCTCATCACATATAAAGCACAGATGACTTGGTTTCCTATCTCTAGAAGGTTTTGCAGAAGATTTTTCGGGAGACGATTCCTCCTGTTTTTGCTTCTTCCCTTTATTTTTCTTCTTGCCTCCTGGTTGCTTCGGTTCTTTGCCTTTGTCAGTAGACACAGCATTTACCTCTGAGGTAACAAGTTCTTCATTTGCATTTTGATTGGAAGCCGTACGGGCCTTATTTGATGTAGCCTTTATGGTTTTTGTGTTAGTCGTACCTATCACGCCATCGCCAGCATGAGAGTCTTTGTTCAATTTAGGAGGGGGACGAACGGAAAATTCCGGTCTAGGAGCATCAGGGATTTTATCATAGAGCGTGCCAAACTGAGTATAGATCAAGTCTAGATATTGTGCACGAGCAGTAACCTGCTCTTCAGTGACGACTCCTCCCTTTGCCACATCTTCTGTAATAGAAGGTAATAACAACTTAATAAACCATTCAGCCAACAGCTGATCAGGAACATATGTTTTTACCATTCTACGATGACGCCGACACTCATGAATATGATCAGATATGTGAGTGACGGTCGTTTGTTTGAAATTGGTAAGAAGCTTTGTTCCTGTTTCGTACCTTATGGGCAATTGGAAATGGGTTAAAAAGGTTGTGGCTAGGGTGCTGAAGTTATCAAATGAAGCTCTAGGCAATTCGATATACCACTTTGCTGCCAGTCCGGTTAACGTTCTCTGAAAAAGGCGAAGCCTGATCAAATCATCGTTGAGAGTGTTGGATGAACACCACAAATGAAAGGTCATCACATGATTCAACAGGTCTTCACCCCGATTTCCATTAAATTTAGGAATATCTGATGGAAGTTTATGCGGAATCGCTGGCCACCAAGGGGCGTAAGCAATTGGATTGTTCGTTAGCCGATTTAGATCCGGTAACTCCAAAGTCGCCACGAAGGGCAACTATTGATTCAGGTTCGGCGAAGCATACCCAGGATAAGATGGGATTGCCTGAGCAGTTGGTATTTGCCTACCAACATAATGCATTTGATGTTGGTAACTTTGGTAAGGTTGATGGGCATAACCATTATGATATGATTGATGTTGACCATTTTGAATATACGGTTGTCCATTACTTGCAAAGATTTGTTGCTCAGATCCTCGGTAAGCTTGTTGGAAGTGAAATTATTGATATTGCACCAGCCATGGTTGTGAAGCCATGTGCTGTTGTCCAATACTAGTTGTTTGACCAAGATGAGGGGTAATGGTACCCGTTTGGGCCTAGGTCATTCCACTAGTCGGTGATTGCGGTTGCGTCGCATGGACAAGAGGTTGTTGCATTACAACCTGAGAAACCTGAGGTTGGCATACAACAGGCAACGCTTGTACTTGCGACACCGTCACAATAGCTAGCGTAGTGGGGATATTTGACATAAGTAAACTTTGTTGCATTGAGTATACAACTCTTGGTTGTTGAGGCAGTATTGGCACCCAACCGCTAGATGTAATTCCAGCATAACCTGAATTCTGTTGTGAACTCTCGTATGGTTGTTCTCCCAGAGGAGACAATGAAAGGGTATACTACCCTCCATACGGCAGTAATCCAGTGCTCAAAGGAATTATTTGCCTTTGGGGACCGGATTGCCCAAATTGACACTGCGAAGGATCAACTTGCTGAAACTCAACATAAGAGATTCCAGATATTATTTCGGATGAAAAAATGGGAACAAACCATACTGTCGAAACAACCCCTGAATGGACTCCATCTAGCGATTGAGAGCTAGTTGGGATAGATGGTATGCCGGCGAACATTGTCGGAATAACAGCAAGAAGTTCTGCCACTGCTGTGTTAGATGACACAGTCCTAGATGTCGACGGCTGTTCATACATATTTAGTCTATCCAAAAGATTCCTTAGCGATTCTTAAGGAACTTCCGATGATGGGAGACTAACTTCTGATGAAGAAGGATATAGGGTGATCCCAGCTCCAAATTGCGATGGAGCGCTAGATGGAGGATCCTCCACAATATCTTCTATGGTAATCAATCCAGGTGGAAGAGGTAGACTGTTAGGTCCGTAAAATATTTCCGGTGTCGAAGAAGGTATAGGTGTTGTGGGGAAAAATGCCTATGCAGGACGATCCTATCCACCTAAGGTGTGACAGCGCCTTAGCAACAAACGAATACAGCTATTATGATTTCTTCCTTTATGAAATGGGAAAGAGGGGAGATCGATAGACTTACCGTTGTCTTCCGGTTGTCCCTCGAACTAGATCCTCTTCTCTTTGTGTGTCCACAGCTACTAGCCTCCTCGCTTGATCAAGAGAACAGCTACTTGAATCCCACGAGATCACAAGAGAACAGCTACCTGTGACAAGAGAACAGCTACTTGCGACAAGAGAAGAACACAACAAAAAGGCAAATATACATATTCATAAATGATTCAGGATTAGAAGTAAATCAAATACACTAATGCAATCATACAAAATACACCAGCATATAGGAAAGAATCAAGATAGCTTTATTGATAAGTAACAGGGTTCAGGAAGAGATACAACCCATAGGGCTCCAATCCAGCATCTCCTTCCCAGCAGAATGGAATTCCTTCTTCAGCTCCCTTCAAAGCATTAAACACCCAATGTTCCCAGCCACAAACCAACAACAATTCTTTGCAATCACAAAATTCCAGCCCCTAGATCCCATGGAGGAGAGATCCATATATAGATGTTTGGAGAGAGGATGAGTCAGCTTGAGATCTGACTAGTGTCCTCTCCCTCTCTCAGTTCTTGAGTCCACTTGGAGGTTCTTGCTTCCACTTGGAGATTTGGAACCTCTTACTCATCACCAGTCGAATTCCTTGATGCAAGTGTCATTTGGGAAGCTTCCTGGGCATTGACACCTTGAGGAATGACTCTGCCACATGTCCAAACTCGCTCAGCGCAGGTAGCTAGTGTTGGAGTTGACATTCAACGCAGGTAGCCAGTGTAGCAGTTGACATTCAGCGCAGATGCTCAGTGGAGCAGTTGACATGATCCAGAATTGGCTTGTTTTTGAGTGTTTTCAGGTGGAGAACTTCTGTGAATTGCTGTGGTTAGTTTGCCTTGTTCCTCTAGGGGTAGGAACAACATGTTTAGGGACTTTGGATCCCTTAGTTTATGGACATTTCATGCTCAATGCTGTAAGGCACAAAAATGTCTATAACAGTTGCCCCCTAAAGTATGAGGCCGTTTATCGGGTGAAATGCTTTATCCAGGAGGGTCCGAAGTTCATCCATCTGCTGGGAGGAGACCTGTAATAAGATACAATACAATACATTATGATTCATACTGTTTTCATGATCTAGCTAAGGCGGGCATTCCCATGCTCAGCTTTATAAATTCATTTTTGTACATAGAACAGACGATCGTCTGATAGTAGACTGATAATTTTGGCGAAATTATCATCCTTTGAGTAGGATGATCATCTATTGCAATGATGTACGCATCAAATGTCTTTATTTTTCCTGAATATATATCGCAACCTGGATGGATGAAACTAGATCCGGGGTCTTCAAAATCGTTCGATCTTCACTCTAAGTACAAGTCGATCCATGTGAGAATTGCGCTGAAGTCGAACATGAAAAGACATCGCTTGATTACCGGTCAATTATGTAAACCGTTAACAAGCGCGAGAGGAATCACCGATAATGATAATGACCCTCAAGGTACTGCAGTACAATTCACGTGGCGTGAATAAAGGACTTGGCGTCGAACACCACGCAAAATCTTCTGGTCGAAGGTCATTAATGTATACCTGTCGCCGGAAGTGAGAAACTTGCCATTGAGGCATGCAAGCTTCAAAGTACTGAAGGGGGTGTTCCTAGATCAACTTCTTGGATAATGAGCTGATGTCGACAAGAAGCGATCCGTCACAGGAGGGCCTTAATGAATCCCACATCAGTGACACGGAACGGAGCTAATTATTTTAATGGAGGTGAAAACGATCTGTGACATATGATTCAGGGTGGCAGTCATGAATGGATGAAGGATAATGTATGGCAGTGGATGGGACCCGGTTGACTCTTTCTGAACGACTTCTCTTGAACATATGGCGACACTGATGCGATGGATTGGTAGCATTACCCCAAATATGGATGGTATGGCGAGACCATGGTGATGTGACCGGTGAATGAAACAACCCAACCCGAATGTGGTATGGAGGAAAAGTGTCATGTTCAAGAGCGACCTGCTACCATCAAAGTTTTCTTGATTTTTCCCAATTTTTCCCCAGTCATTGCTGACCAGTAACTCTTTATTTTTGTCAAGCTTGAGGAGGATAACATATGCTTGTTCTATAACCTGCCCTTCGGGCAAGCCCATCGCTATGTTTTAACGAGCCTAGCGATAGTGAAACTCGTTCTCGTCTAAAGACAAGTTTGTCGCTATTTAATAATTTTAACGAGTCTAACGACAAGGATAACTCGGTCCTTTTTTTTAGAGAGTCTGAAAAGGTACATAAAGTTAACTCCAAAATTCCTTTTTCGTCATCTAATCCCTTAAGTCCGAAAAAGTATAAAACAATACAGAAGGGATGAGTTTTCGATAATTTTAACGAGCCGAATAAAACAAGCGCTCGACCTTTTTGTGCAATAATCCCTCAGGTCCAAAAAGATTAAAATCTAGAGGAGGGATAGCTCTTCCTGTCCTTTAACGAGCTGGAAGGCCAAAACTCGGCAATCTTTTCATATTTTACGAGTCAATTGAAAAGAGCTTAAAGAAGACTCGTCTTTTGAGGAACGAGTGATAAACAGGGATAGCAACTGATTCCAGGTACAGGTTGGAATTTTCCAATCACGGCAGTGTCACAAGGATGGCTAGGTGAAATCACTCTTTGCAGCTGTTCCTCAAAATGGGTAAACAATCATATGGAGGTGAACGATCGGCCAAATGAAAAGTGGAGGTGGCAGGTGCAAACACGACCAAGGCTTTAACGGCTGATAAATTACATTCACAGTGGTTATTTACCGGGATAGGTTCATTTTTTAGTTAAAAATGAGCTTAAACACTGGAGGAAACTCTGCTTACTGCTTATATTTATTTTTTAACGAGCATGAAGACCGCGTTAAAACTGCTCGGATCTTGCGTTTATTTTTTAACGAGCATGAACTTTATGCTAAAACTGCTCGATTACCCAGTCATTTGATAAGAGTGTCTCATCAAGATTCTATTTTTTTATGGAGCTTCATCTCACTAAGCTTTGCTCCCCATCCTTTCTTTATGCAAGTTCGGAAATGGCTAATCCTACGAGTTTAAAGGGTTAGACCTACAGGTTTAAAGGGAGGACCTAAAAATTTTAAAAATAAATAGTCGCCCCTTGCTTGCACTCCAAAAGGTTTGCATGCCCCCAGGTATAAAACAGAGTTTCAAGGTTACCTCTACTTACCCTCCGCCAAAACATTTGTTTTAATCGAGAGAGGCTTACCTCTTTCAGGTTACCCAAAGATTGTCTTGTTAATCTTTCAAACAAAACACTTCCTCGGCAATGTCTACCGAAATAAACAGAGGTGAGTGACGACCCCCGCCTCCTCACATAACTTTGACAAAAGAATCTTATTCCAGAACAACCCCTCTTCCAACCACGGACGGGGTACGAACTAGTCATATTCTCCCGCGGAAACCTACCCTATACCCAAAGTTTTCCTGCCGAAGCAGGCCAGGACGCATGCCCCCTGGGTTCCAGTCATATCCTCCCGGATTACTCGCGCTCATCAGGAGGACGGACCGTGGGTTGAGACACTTCTTGCATGAATAGACCATTTAGGGATGGCACATGACTATTTGCGATGTGTGATCCGGGAAACGAAAGTTGGTCCACGAGCTTGACCATTCTTCCTTCATGCGGAAAACACATTACTCTAAAGAGTGAGGAGACTACAGCTCCCATGCAATATATATAGTCTCGTCCAAGGAGTAGGTTATAATCCAAGGGTCCTTTAATGACCATCACGTTCATTTGAACGGTCTTCACTTTCAATGTTATAGGCACATTGGGGAGGATCCCTAAAGGTCGACTCGTTCCTTTATCAAAACCTGATAGATTTCTCATCTCAGGTAAAAGCGCTGGTGAACCAAGCGCTTTCCAAGCAATAGAGGAAAGGATACTCACAGATGCCCCCTCATCAATGATAGTGCCAGCCATTACCATTTTGTATATTTGACAAATAATTCTGAATGGTACACTGGCTGGCAACCGGGGTCTGCCTAGTTGGTTCCAATCAAAGGACACAACCAGGTTGCTTGGTGGTGGGACCGAATAGACGGCCGAATATCGCTCTGATGAACTTCCTTCCTGCGATAAAGGAATGGTGGCATTGCCGCCTTGATTATCAGAGTCAGTGCTGATGAAGAGAATCTGGACGGTGTCGTCTTTATTCTCCTCTGTGATGGTGTCATTCGAAGATAGAGCCTCTGAAGGCAAAACCGGGTCAACTGCCGTATCAACCTTTTGACTTTCGTCAGGCATGGATCCAGACGGTTCTTCTTCAATGACAGGTGCTTCGGCTGACCACCTAAGTGGCTCAGCCGGATTCTCAACTAGTGAGGGACTTGGCAGGAGTCTTTGATATCCAGGAGGGAGATGCGCTCGTAAAATCGGGCGATCTTCCAGAACTCTTTTTGCCTCGTCTAAGAAGGGACAACGGTGGATGGCGTGATCGCCTTCACACAGTCTGCAGGGAAATTTAGCTCTCCCGCTCTGTCCTGGAGCTTCACTCCCACTAGTTGACGGTGAGCAGTCGACATGGCTATCAGAGGTCGATGCTACCGAATTGTGCAAACGGGGGGACCAGTCTCTTAGTATCCGCGGGATACAGGGACAATCTCTATGGAAGTGGTCTCCCTTGCATATGACGCATGGCGATTTAGGCCTTACGAGTGCGGTGTGTGGATTTTTGTTAGATGACACTTGTTTGCCCCCAGTCGCCTTAGGCTCCTTCTTCTTCTTTTCTTTCTTCTTCTTCTCCTTCTTCTCCTTAGGAACCCGATTTTTAATTCGACCAGTTCCGTCAAGCGAAGAGGAAGGAGGGGATGAAGATGAAGTGGAAGGCTGGGAGGCAACTCTTGTCTGATCTAACTGTTGACTCGACTGTTCAGGAACGGTGGTATTCTGAACGACATTGGTTGAAAAGAGCCAAACTGGTAGGCCAATTGTCAGTCCTGGAAGCGACAATGTGGCCATGTGGGGCGCACCAACATCTCCCCAAGAGGAGAAGGGACTAGGATTTCCACCAAGGGGAACCCCTTGGTTGGTGTGCTCCATCTTTTCAACCTAAAGATCAACGCAGGAATTAAAGGGTGATTGTTCCGTTTAAAATAAATTGTTAACGACGCTTTTAGACACAACTTGCTTTTTCAGTTTTAAAGAGTCGAGAAAAAGCTAAAGATGACTCTAGTCTCCTTCGATGTTTTAACGAGCCCAAAGTGACAAATGCTCGGATGGAATTTTTCTGTTATAGAGTCTGAAAAAGGCCAAAAGAAACTGCTCTGGAGATCTAGGCAGAGGGTGTGCCAAACTTTTCGCAAAACCACAGAATAATTTTTACGGTACGGGTGGTCGATCTTCGTGAATGCTGTGTTCACTGCATTGCGATCAGTAGGGCGGCCGACACGGCTTCCTAAGGATAAAAGATATATGCCTATAGGGGTCTCCCAATATATACGCGATGGTACGTGGGAGCAAAATCCGTACTAGCGCCACCGTCTCTCAGGAGGAATCACCCACCTTCTTCGAGATCGACAGTCACTAGGCTTAACGACGCCGGAACACGTCTCTAGCCTAGACCTCTATGTTGTGCGTTATGTTACAAAGCGTTGTTAGGTTCATTCAGTTTATTTTAGGTTGATCTTTTTAAAGTTTGCCTTTCAAGGTTCACCACGAGATGTATGATACAAATTCCTAAATGCAGTCTAAGATGATAAGCAAGCTTTATTATCTTTTCAACTTTGAAAATCCTAGCTACTAAGGGAAAAGAATAACACTATCTTTTCTCAAAGAGCAATCAGCACACTCTAATGCACTTTCCCTAAATCCAACATGCAAACTATCAAATGCAAAATGCACAATGCAGGTGTTTGTTTTCCACTTTCTTAGTATAAATGCCTACAAAGAAAGATTTTTACACAACTTTGAATTTGCTTTTACAATGATCAATACAAACAAGTTCACTTTCTTCGAAATCAACAAGGGTAGAAGAGATTACAATCACTTTGCGATTTTCGAAATAAAGACTTGTTTTGACACTTTGAAAGAGACAAATTCAAACCAATAAGCAAAAGTAAATCTATAATCAATCTGAAAACAGCCAATGAACTCTCTTCTAAGATCACGAACAATCAGATCTGAATCAAAGGCTACAGAATGACTACTTTACTCATGCAAAGGAAGACTGTAAATGACGCCACAAACACCTAAAAACATTCACAATCTTTTTGTACAAAAAAGAGGCGGAATCTAAGCAAAGAAAGAGGTTTATCAGACTGGTACCTATGCTGGTTAAAGGCTGCAAAAAACAGAGATCAAAACAGGGCAATAGAGGACAAAGAACCCCAGCTGCACAAGGCCACACTGGTTCAGCGCAGGTCTAACACTGTCAGTTTGACATTCAGCGCAGGTAGCCCCTTCGGGACCTACGTTGAAATGCAGACTGCCTTCACAGCAGTTGCGCTGAAGGAGAAACTCTCGTTTCCCCTGGGTTCTGGGTCACAAAATGCTCAAAAATCAACTGTTTCAGGCCAAATCAGAAACACAAGCAAGGTATAAACAGAGGGATGCTTTGATAGGGTACTAAAGACTATCACAAGGATCATCAAATCATTTGTGGATCTAGTTTAGATCATAGACAAGTCCAACAACTGGATCAAAGCAGCAACTTTCTACTTTGCATCCGGGAAAGATGCAGTTCAATAGTTGCTGTCAAGTCTATGAAGTAAACAAATGACTGAAACACAAATGAAATGAATAAACAAGCTCTTCCCCAGCGGAGTCGCCAATTTGTTGTGGGGAAAAATGCCTATGCAGGACGATCCTATCCACCTAAGGTGTGACAGCGCCTTAGCAACAAACGAATACAGCTATTATGATTTCTTCCTTTATGAAATGGGAAAGAGGGGAGATCGATAGACTTACCGTTGTCTTCCGGTTGTCCCTCGAACTAGATCCTCTTCTCTTTGTGTGTCCACAGCTACTAGCCTCCTCGCTTGATCAAGAGAACAGCTACTTGAATCCCACGAGATCACAAGAGAACAGCTACCTGTGACAAGAGAACAACTACTTGCGACAAGAGAAGAACACAACACAAAGGCAAATATACATATTCATAAATGATTCAGGATTAGAAGTAAATCAAATACACTAATGCAATCATACAAAATACACCAGCATATAGGAAAGAATCAAGATAGCTTTATTGATAAGTAACAGGGTTCAGGAAGAGATACAACCCATAGGGCTCCAATCTAGCATCTCCTTCCCAGCAGAATGGAATTCCTTCTTCAGCTCCCTTCAAAGCATTAAACACCCAATGTTCCCAGCCACAAACCAACAGAAATTCTTTGCAATCACAAAATTCCAGCCCCTAGATCCCATGGAGGAGAGATTCATATATAGATGTTTGGAGAGAGGATGAGTCAGCTTGAGATCTGACTAGTGTCCTCTCCCTCTCTCAGTTCTTGAGTCCACTTGGAGGTTCTTGCTTCCACTTGGAGATTTGGAACCTCTTACTCATCACCAGTCGAATTCCTTGATGCAAGTGTCATTTTGGAAGCTTCCTGGGCATTGACACCTTGAGGAATGACTCTGCCACATGTCCAAACTCGCTCAACGCAGGTAGCTAGTGTTGGAGTTGACATTCAACGCAGGTAGCCAGTGTAGCAGTTGACATTCAACGCAGATGCTCAGTGGAGCAGTTGACATGATCCAGAATTGGCTTGTTTTTGAGTGTTTTCAGGTGGAGAACTTCTGTGAATTGCTGTGGTTAGTTTGCCTTGTTCCTCTAGGGGTAGGAACAACATGTTTAGGGACTTTGGATCCCTTAGTTTATGGACATTTCATGCTCAATGCTGTAAGGCACAAAAATGTCTATAACAATAGGTTCTGCAGCGACAGATGTTTTGGGAGTAACACCTTCCGAATCAGCTGTAGATGGAGCCGGTTCAGGAATAGAAGTGTTTACCGTCACACTAGGATCAGTTGTAATGTCCTTTTGTGGCTGCGGAATTTCTTCTATAGAGGCAGGGATGCCAGAAATGTTTGGAGTAATCGGAGTCTTTGAGGATGTCGGAGTACTTGTTCCAACCAAACTAGGGGACTTTGATCTGGTTAAACGAGTTCGCTTTGTCCGGAATAGTTTCGTTTCCGAAGTCAAAGACAGTTGAATCGTAAGCCTCTACGAACGACAGGGTTTTGATTGACTTTCTTCCACGATTATGGATTACTTGATCAACTCAAAATAAAGGGGAAAATGATTCTGAATTAAATGAATTTTAGACACTTTAACACAACTTGCTTTTTCAATTTTTAAGAGTCGAGAAAAAACAAAAGATGACTCTAGTCGCCTTCGATTTTTAATGAGCCTGAAGTGACAAGTTCTCAGATGGACCTTTTCCTTTAAGGAGTCTGAAAAGGAATGAAAGAGACTACTCTGGAAATCTAGACAGAGGGATTACCAAACCAATCGTAAAACTGCAGAATACTTTTTACGGTACGGCAGTCAATCTTCCCGAATGCTGTGTTCAGTGCATTGCGATCGATAGGGCGGCAGACACGGCTTCCTAAGGATAAATGATATAGCCTATTGTGGTCTCCCAATATATAATCGATGGTACGTGGGAACACAAGTCCGTACTGGCACTTGTCGTCTCAAAGCGGAGGAATCACCCAACCAACAATGAAAGCGACAGTTACCAGGCTTTACGACGCTAGAATACGTCTCTAGCCTAGACTTCTAGGTTCCAAAGCGTTTTTATGTTCATTGAATTTATTTTCCAGTTGATCTTGCTTAAGAAATTTGCCTTTCATGTTCACCGCGCGATGTAGATATACAATTCCTAAAATGCAATCTAAGATGATAAACAATCGTTTAATCTTCTTTTGCAATGAAAATCCTAGCTACTATGGAAAGAGAAATGAGATTCTTTCAACATAGAGCAGAGAGCACACACTAGATGCACTGTCCTAAATCAAACCAACAAGCAGTCTAAATGCAAATGCACATGCATGTATTTTTTTCTTCTTTCTTTAATGTGTGAATGACAAAAAGAATGCTGAGCACAAATCTAAATTATCTTTTCAAAGCGACAATACTAACAAATTTCTCTTCAAAACGAAAGGAAGATAATTACGACACTTTGCGATTTTGAATTGAAAATTGCTTTCGACACTTGAAAAACTACTAATTCAAACCAAATACAAGAGTAATAGTATAATTGACCATCAAGAACAATATGATCCTTTTCTTTGACTGGAAACAACACTTGCGACCCTTTCAAATCAAGAAACGACAATTCGACTACGCTACTTCTTTGTAAAAGAGAACTGAAAATGGCGCACAATACATAAAAAAATTCACAGTTCTTTGCACGATGGAGGTGGAATGATGGAAAGGAAGGGGGTTTCCTCAGTGGTATATTGATCACAGACAGCAAAACTCCTTAATAGAACTGAAGAGAGAGAAGAAAAACCAAAATCTGAAGGCAAAATTAGCCTTTTCTTATCATCGCACCGGTAACACAGGGAAACAGGGATGCATCCCACCTACTACTCACGGGAGGTGCGATGCATCCAGATTTCCTTGAAGAGAGGGTGCGATGGTACCAGGATGAGACTTTACTTGGCTTTTGGTCACAATTTGCAGCTCAGTTCAGGGATTTAGGTCGAGCAAGTGATAGTCAGTAAATATAAATCACAGGGGCTGATCTAATGAGGTTACTAGAGCCACCACCAGGGCAATTAGGATGTTTGCAAATCGATTGTTCAGTTTATAAAAAAAACCCGAAGATAGACTGAAGCAGCATTGATCTACTTTGCACTTGCTTAGCAAATGCAGTTCGAAGGCTAGCTGGCTTGACTTCAAACTTCGTCTGTAAGTTTATAAAACAAACAAATATAGACAAGCAAACAAGCTATTCGCTCCCTAGTGGAGTCGCCATTTTGTTATCGGGAAATCTAGTGTCCACTCGGAGCTGCTAGTCCCACTAAGGCGGGTAACTATCTTAGAAACAAACACACTAAAACTACTTTCGTTTTCCTTTATGAGAAGTAGATAAGAGGGGAATAAAAGATACCAACCTCAGTCTTGCGCTTGGTTCCTTGCCTGGTTCCTCTCCCTTCTGACAGATCTTCGCTGCTTCCTTTCTCGCTTCAAAGAGCACCTGTAGAGTCAAAGCAGCATAACACTATCAGAGTACAAAGATCTACAATCATAAACAATATAGGACTGGATATATATTGACCACACAAATGCATATATCATCAAACATATAAGAATGTGGATGAAAACTCGAATAGCTTTATTAATAGAAAGAATAACAAAGAGGATTACAACCAATTGTTCTAACCCAGCGTCATTCTCCCAGCATGAAATCCCTTCTTCACCTCATGAAAATCTTAGACCACCCAACACTATGATTTTCCACCAAGAAACCAACAACACTTCCTTACAAAATACAAGATTCTAGCCTCTAGATATCTATGATGAGGGATCCATATATAGATGTTTGCAGGGGGGTGAGTCAGCTACTGGGTTTTTTATTAGTGTCTTCTCTCTGATATTTCTTGGTTCCACTTGGAGATTCATGATCTCTTACTCATCCCTGGGCGAATTCAGAGAGGCAAGTGTCACAGGAGAAGTTTCTGGAAGATTCCATGATCATCCACCTTGCAAACTGTCTCTGCCATTTGTCTACTCTCACTCATCGCACCCTACATAAAGGCTATCTAGTATGCATCACACCTTTTACACTGAGAAGGTGGGATGCATCACACCCTTAGCATTGAGCAGTCTGTATGGTCCAGTTTTGACCAGTTCTGAGCAACTTTCCATGGAGAACTTCTGGGAGATGATGTAATCAGCTGACCTTGCTCCTTTAGGGTGTGAAGCAAAAATTTTAGGGACTTAGAAGCCCTTAGTTTATGGACATGTATGATTGGGGTTGCAGTGCCCAAAAATGTCTATAACAGCCACACAAAAGGAAAGCGAAGCAATGCAATTTGAAATCTGGGCATGAAATCAAAACCAACTTCTTGTTCTGGAAAACCAGAACATCCAAGAACTTCCGACGGAAGCCTTGAACCCAAGACACAAACCAAAAACTTGCTCAAAACACAATCCTAGGCCAACTAGGCTTTTCACTGAGAAGGAGATTTGAAAATGAAAACTTGCAAGAGAACAGAGTTCTACAGATAGTGGATGACCAAAAAATAGCAGAAGTCACCAGGCAACAGATCTAACTGAGCAAAAGATTTTGAAAAAAAAATCCAAAATTATGTATACGCGACTGTGTAAAGACACAGAGGCATGCACACACATTTCAAACATAGGAAACTCGTGTATACGCGAGTCTACTTGAGGAAACTAGTGTGTATACGCGACTGTACTCCAAGAAAAAAGCGTATAAAAGACTCAATCAAGAAAATAAAAAATCAAGGCTTGATCCAGAAGATCAGACTTGATGCTTGGGAAGCTAATAAGTCAAATAACACTGTAAAAGCAAGCAATCAAGAAAACAAACCTTGATTGAGAACAAACAACCCAAACTAGGAAAAACAAGAATATTTTCCCCAACGGAGTCGCCAATTCTGTTACATGTGGGAACACCCTAGGGTCTTGAGTTGAAAACCTCAAGAAAGTAGAGGGAAAAAAATAGCAAGAAATGCACAAACAAACAATTTAAATGCTTATACTACTGAACTGGGAAGAAGTGACTTTACCGGAGGTCCTATGTTTGGGTAGATCCCGCAGGGTTGAAACCCTCTGCTTCTTCTGATGCCTTTGAAACCTGTAAGCTATCCAAGCAAAGCATATACAACAGCAGTAACATAAAACATATTCATGATACATACATTAGATCATATAAGAAAATGAACAATTACACATTAATATAAGATTTATAAACAAATCACGACATGGATCAACGCGTAAACACAATAAATATTAGGAACAAAACAACATTTCTTTATTGATGTAAGCTACAAGAAAGGTGGAAAACTACAACCTGAGTCTTCCTCCAGCTCCAAGTAGAATCGTCCTCTCGATCCGTCCTGACCCGACCTCAGCAATATTCCTCCATCAACATACACTAGGATATCACAAGAGGGATGAAGGATATCTCAAAAGAGGAAACAAGAGTTTCCTAAATCTTGGGGAATGCAGGAGCTACAAGGATTTCATCAGACTTGATCAGGGATCAATCAACTATAATATCAATATCTCATCTCTTCTCCTCGTAGGCCTTCCCATGGAGGTTTATTTATACTTCTCCAAATTAGTTTTTTCAGTTTGGAAACAATTGGGCCACGGGCTACAGTAGGTGAGTAGCAGGTAAAACCCGTAAACTCCACCAAAAACTAAGGAGATTTATTATTTTTAAGTGTTTTAACACATACACGTGGGTTGGGTATGTACTAACCCACGTGTACATTGTTAGCTACCTATACCAATAGGTTTCATATTTCATGATTGGCTATAGAAGTTCCAAATATGCTCTGCTTTGATCATGCAAAGATCACATATTTCCAAGAAAGTACAAGGTCTGTAAATAGATTAATGCATCCCAATTTTGATGGATGGTCCAACAGCCTAATCTGGACCATGTCATGTTTTAAATTTTCAGTTGTAGAATAGAGAAAGAAGTTTGTCCAAACAGTTTAATCTTGGCAGACAACTAGCTTAGGTAGAGAAGAAAAGGTTCCCAACAGCTTAATCTGGGACCTTGGAAGAAATAAGGGCAGAAGTAGATAGAGAAACAAAAGAAAAAGCCAAGGAAAAGAAAAGGCAAGCAAGGGTCTGCAAGTCCAAGTGCACCCTCCAAGAAGAAATAAAAAATGCTAGGCAAGTAGCTGGGTAAGTAGTTGGGGTTGCAGAAAGGTTATCTTTACCATTACAGATGTGTGAATTATGTTTTCCAAGGCAAAATCTATCAATGGACAAGGTGTTCATCTTCATCAAGTTACAGCAAGGAGCATGACTAACCTCCCTCTCCCCCTTCATTTCATTGCTAACATCCCCTCTTCAGCTAAGATCCATGGAAGAAGATCATGGTTTCATGGTGGTTCTTGTTCCTTTATAAACCACATTTCCTGTGTAAACTTCTTTTCATTTTGATCTACTCTCTAAACTAAGTGAGTTTCAAACAAACTTAGTGATATCCCCCTCATTTGCCCCCTTCATCCACATTAACCTCTAATTCTACTATATAACTCCCCTATTCTACCCTTCCCCTAATAGTATTAACACCATGGTGTATAAACCCCCAAATTTTTATAAATACCCCTCCCCTTGGCATTATAGCCATATGTTCTCTGAAAAGGGATCAAAATGACATCTGGTCACTTTGATGAACCTATGCCATCTCTCTCTCCCTTGCTACAGGTCAATCTACTCATTATACCCCTCATTTGCAGAAAAAACCATGTAAAAACCCATTTTACCCATAAAACCCTGTGAAAATGTGAAAAATGCCCAAAAACCCACTTTTTCCGCCTTAACCAAAGGCGGGCGCGTATATTTGATTTTTCAAAAAATACGTTTAAAAAACATTACAAACGCCTAGACCGTGACCTTTTCCCGCCTGGCGCGTTTTTTCAAGAAAAGTATTATATTTTATTAAACCCGCCTGTCCGTATCTACCGGTCAACTCACTCACCCATCCGCCGTTGGATCGAGCCCATCAGATCTGACGGCCCACAGCGATATCGGGTTGGGCCCGACGTCCCCCCGTTACCACCCGAGAAGATGACGAAGGGGTACGTCAGGCCTGTGCCACGCGTCCCCTTCTCGCTCTCTCGGGTCAGAGTCTGACACTAACCGTGCCGTATTTAAGCCGCCCCGAGAGACCGTGACGGTTACAGCACTTAACCGTAACCGCCACGGCTCTAGCCGCCTGATAGTTGGCCCACCTCAGCGCCACGTCAACTCCACGTCACCTCGCCTATGCCATTTCTTCCGTCCTTTGTCCACCCCTCCGCCAACGTGGCTGCCACCTCATCGTCCCCCATGGATCAATGAGAACCCGCCACGTCACCCGATGACGTCAGCTGACGTCATCCGACCCTGACCCACCAATGACGTCATGCTGACGTCATCACAGAAGGGCGCCAAATTTGGGAAAAAGTCTATATTATGGCCAAAATTTTCGCTTTTACGTTCTTTTCGCCCTATTTTTTCTTGCTCTGTTGCATGCCGTTCGCGTCCGATTCCTCGCCAACCTGCTAAAATCAACCAGGCGACCTCAAGAGTACCATTCCTGCCTGCTCATACAACCTCTGTTCGCTGTTCTACCAGGTATTTTTCGTCATTTTCCTCCGTACGCCTGCAGTTGTCTATAAAATCTCACAGGAAGCTTAAAAGGACGTTAAACTCATAATTCACCGGTGAATTCCTCTACAGAACCTCTGTTTTCAACCACCACCTCGAAAAACACTAGCTGAGCCTTAAAATTCCCAAGTTTTGTCAAAACAATTGAGAAATGCTCGCGCAATCGTGAGGCAGTAGTTATATCCTTTAAAAACTTGCTACAAGTGACAGAGGGAGGCCTGACAGTATTGCAGCCCTAATTCAAACAAAATTTCACTTGCTCTTGGATTAATTCCCCTCTGATACCCGTAACTCACCTGCATTGTGATAAATCACCCCTGAACTGGTTTGCCTACTTCAAACAGTTTAATTACAGCTTAGAAGACTTAAAAACACCATGGAGACACCAATTGCACTCAATATCAAACCACTGAATTCCCCTCAAAGAGAATTGGAGTGGAAAGCATTAGGAGATGTGGATTACCAGATGATGGAGTGGTTTAGAATGGGTTCTAAATATAACATTCATATGCTCAATGAACTAAAAGCCCAGCACCTCAGTGGAGCTGACATCCTGGGAATTTGGGACTCCAATCTACCCATATATAACCTTCCTCAGGCTATCCCTTTGCCTGAATTCATTTACAGATGTCAGGAGTGCTATGACCCCTGTCAAAGAGCTGTTTTGAGCCCCACTGGCTCAATCCTATTTCAAATTACCCCTGAGAGCATCAATGAGATGCTACACTTCCACACAACAAAGTCATTGGCTCCTCTCTCCATGGAGCACCTAATAAGGAAGGGAACTAAGCTGGCAGATGATCAGATCATCAAAATCAATCAGCTGTTTGTCACACCAACCTCTGAAACCATCAGAACTCCTCCCATTGGATATGAATACTTAAATGATTTGGGCAAAATGATGGTGGATTTGATCAGTTATGTCCTGGGGTTCAGGGGAGTGGAGGATGTGGATGACAGTATAATGGCAATGCTGTCCATATTTTCACCTGGAAGGGCTCCTGCCATTCACTATGACTATGCCACATATATTGCAGACAGGATCCATGAGCAGCTAATAAATCTGCCAAGGGAAAGATTATTTAGGTATGCCTCATACATCTACCATTTGTTTCTGTTCTACCAATCAGATAGCTTCCCACTCCTCTTGAAGAAAGTGAATGCCCAGGGGAGTCCAAGATCAGTTGTCTTCTGGACATCAGTTTTCCACTGCAGCTCAGTGTCACCATATACATATAATGAGTTTGTAGATTTATTCATTCACCCAGCTTTGACACTATTGTATGGTGTCCCTCCTCCAATATTGACTGATGATATGAGGAGAGTTCTCCATCTGTCTAAGAAATACAGCATTGGTGATTGGTACTTCTACCAACACCACACAGTGATCAGGATATATGGCTGTGTGTTAAAGCCATATAGATTGCCCAGGTATGTCCCAATGAGACTGTTTGCCTTGGAGTATTTCAGGCAATTCGGAAATGCTGACTGCCATCACTTTGAAAGCAAGAACAAGAAAGTACAGCTGAAGATAAGGAGCCAGCTGGGACCTTTCCTTTACAATAAGAGAGAGGAGGGATGGAAAGAGGCAGACAGAACCCTAGAGGGCCTCAGATTACAAACCAGTTTTTCTTGGGTACCCTATGACCCTAATCACTTCATTTCACTGAGAAGAATCAAATATAAACTAGGAACCTATGCACATGTGAGGCAGCCCGAGATTGAGCAGTATGCTAACACACTGAGATGGGCAGAGGGCACCTTAGAAGAGGAATTTAGTGAAGAAGAGTTGTTAGAAAAGGAAGCCAGAAATATTCAAAAGAATGCTGATCTGGAAAATTGTGTACAGGTTCCCCTCACATACAGAAGGCAACTTGGGACAGCAACTTCCTCATCAACAACACAGCAGGCTGCCGAGGATATTACACACAGCAAGGGCAAAGAAAAGCAGGTGGAACAGCCACCTCCTTTAACAGAAGAACAGGTAGAAACATTGCTGCAAGAACAACAAGAAGAGATGGAAAAGCAAGCAGAAGGGCTGCAGCAAGAACAGCCAGGGCAGCAAGAGCAGCAGCATCAAGAGCAACAAAGGCAGGAGCAACCTGCCCAGCAAGAAAGGACAGTGGAAAATCCTAAAACCACTGAGCAAATAGTGCCTCCAAGGCAAGATATTACAGCTGAGGCATCAATCCTCCAGACCCCTCAGAGGGAGGATACATTCATCTTTAGGAAAAGAGACAGGGAGACTCCCCCCACAGCATCAATAACTCATGGGGAGAAAAGGCAAAGAATAAACCCCTTCTCTGAAGAAGAAATGCCAATGGGGCAGTCATTTGGCATAGTTCCACCTAGCAGGGAAACATCAGCTAGTTCCTTTCAACAGGAACAAGATAGGACATTGGGAGGAGAGGTCAGCTCCTCAAGGCAGCAAAAGGAAGGTGGACTTGGCATTAAGCAATAGTTCATCGAAATCAAAAGGAGAAATGAGCCTATCAGGATACAGCTGTACAATCATCTGCTGAACATGGCTCCTACAAATCAACAAAGGCTCATGTCTGCCTTTGATCTACAAGAAGGCAAAATGATCATGAGTCATTTTATGCCAATAGCACTTCAGCCACAATCTGCTTCAGATTATCTCAGGACTAACCTGGAAGTCCTTGCTAAAGACATCCACCCGATGGACAAGATTGAACTACACAAACAAACGGGTGAGATGGTCTATGCTTCATTAGCAGACCAAACCTTAGACAATTACAGGCTACATAATAGCCTTAATAATACAGCTGCCCAGTTGGAATTGGAGAAGGCATCATCCCAGGCAAAGGACAACAGAATAAGGTCCTTAGAGGACATTATTATAGAGATTGGGCATGATCCCAAAGATATCAAAGGCATACAAGAGATCCTGAAATTGAGGGATGCAGATTTGGCAGCTTTAAGAAGGAAAATCAAACTCCCAGCCACTATTCACCCTCAGACTGACGATGTAGCCCAACAAAGACATGATGAACGGGCAAACACTCTGCTGGTAACCCTGTACAAGCAGCTGATGCAAACAAAGGAAAAGCTAGGAGAGGCAGAAGCAGCACGGGCAGCATTACAGGCCACCTTGGCACAAAGAGAAGAAGGGCAGATTTCCCAACCTCCTCCTGAAACTATCAATCTGGAAGAAGATGCCACTACTACTGCTCCTCCTTCTCAACAAACAGAAGCAACAGCACCGACTACATCAACAGCTTCACCAACAACAGAGCAGACTCATAGTCTGGATATGCAGAAGCTGCAAACTGAAATACAAGTCCTGGAAGCTCAAATGAAAGAGCTCAATGAAGTCAAAGAATCCCTAGCCAGTGTGAATGACAAGTATGATAAAAGCAAAAGAAATGTGGCTAAGAAAGAAAGGGATGTCAAAACTTTAAAGAGAAGAATAACAGAGCTGGAAAAGGAGCTCACACTGGACAAGGTAACTGCTGAATTAAAAACTGTGCTGTGGGCCAATATTGGCCAATCTATTACTGACCAATGGTAGTATATAGAGACCATCCACAAGCAATTAGAGCTCATTCCAAGAGCACGAGCAGAAATTCACAAAGCAAGGGCTACTCTAGGCAGCACGCCTGAAGTAGCAACAAGGATGATCAATGTGCTCAACCACAAAACAAGCAGTCAGTTGGCTGCCATAGGCATATCTAACAGAACTGAGCACATCCAGTCGATCAAAAGGGTTCTCACACTCAAGAATTTGGTACAGACATTAGACAGAAGAACCCAAGACATGCAGACCGAGGTAAACAAATTTATGGAGAAGTTTCAGGTGTTGGAAAGCAGAGGGCTCCCTGGTTTACTGAACAACGCAGGGAGATTATACACCCATGACCAATATGCCAAAAGGGTCAACACCTTTGCCACCAGCCAGATCAATGAAAGGCCCAGCAGCTCAGAGGAAACAGGGCCAGATACAGGACAGACTATCTACAACAAGGTAGAAAGTCTATTTTTCATAATGAATGAGATCAATCATCTTTTTGATGCAGCTCCCAACTTTTTCAAGTATACAGAAGCAGAAGAGACCATGGGTGCAATCCTAAGGCATCAGTTACCTACTCAAGAATGGTGGACCAATGCCATACAAACTATTTTGTGAACAGAGTGCCATTCAGCAACTTTTTGCTCATATAAAAGGTAAAAACTTCCATACACAGGACAGCTGCAAAGGGATCAGCATACAGTCAAGATTAAAAGCTGAGCCAACTCAGCAGAGATTTCGGCCAAAAGGCAAAATAAAAGCTACAGGTGTCCAGGCCGAGAATCTACAGCAACGCAGCTCCAAGAACGCATTATCACAGCAGTTATGCAGGTCACTCCAACCGACTTAGTAGCCTCCAAAGGCTAAAATATCTTCTGACAAAGCATAAAGACACATTTACTTTATATTCAATGCTGTAATAACTTTTTGATTTTAATATCTTAAGAGTTGGTGAGATTGTTAAATCTGAGATAACTTAGAACTCAGATATTTTTGTAAAGACCGAGAGTATATATTTGCCCCTCACATAAGTTTGAGGGGTTGTTGTTGATTTCTCCTGGAGAATTTACCAGACTGTAATTCTTTCAGAGCTTAATAAAAGTGATGGAATTTCTCGGACTTCTAAAGTGTTGAATGCGTTCTGATGGTAGTTGAATCTGCTGGATTCCTGTGTACTTCAAAATACAATAAGTCTTTTGTGCCTATCTTTGTTGTGTGTCTTCTATCTATCACATTTCATGTATGTTTCTAATTCTAACTGTTTGGCAATTAAGAAAAAGAATAACCTTTAGGATTTACTCATGCAGTACCCTGAGTTCAATCTGTGTTGTCAATGAATGTTTTCCTCAGCTACCGTCTTGATAAGTGTAATTCTTAATTGCTGCACTATCAAGAATATTGCTTTCACAGTGATCTTTGCTTTCAGGAATTCGAGTATGCTCCTGTATAA
Source organism: Pinus tabuliformis (assembly GCA_031772625.1). Taxonomy (NCBI): domain Eukaryota; kingdom Viridiplantae; phylum Streptophyta; class Pinopsida; order Pinales; family Pinaceae; genus Pinus; species Pinus tabuliformis. The sequence continues at coordinate 425,996,411 of CM062820.1, forward strand.
ACAAGTATCACCTTCACATCACCAGTTTAATAGAAAATTCTCAATTGCTTTCTGTTGGCTGACCATGCATCATTCACTAAGTTAAAATTGTTTGTTTGTATTACACAACAGGCCCTGCAAATCTGAAAAACATCACCTCTACATTTCAAAGCTTTATAACCTCCAGACTCCATTGCCCAATGGTCCATTGTCCTTTAAACACTACATTCTGATCCATGATAGAAATCCCTCAACCAAAATATAAACCAAACCTGAGCATTAATAGCTAGCCTGAAACACCAATAGAACAGTGACAAATTATACAGAGAGAGCCCTCTCTGATTACAGCTTGGCTAGAAGCTGCAATCCAAAGATTGGTTAGTGGTTACCCCGGCCGTATTCCCTTGGGAGTCATAGGGAACAACCTGGGTGTTAACATAATTGGCGACTCCACTGGGGACTTCTTAGGATTTTTCAATTACTATCTATCTTCCAAAGCTACCATCAAGCCTGAAACCAGCCAAGAGGCCTTAGAACTGTTTCTGTACCACAGTGACAGCTTTAGGGAAGAGCTAGTTAGGGAATCTTCATCTTAGCTTTGAAACATATATAGCCATTCCAAAATCTTCATCCAGTCCTTGCATATATAAAAACTTCCTATAAAAGTCCTGAAAAACAGTTAGAAACTGGCTCCTAAGAAAAATCCTCGACATACTAGGGCTAATCCTGACCCTAATCCACCCATCATTGTTGATAATCCAAACACTATTCCAAGAAACATCAGGAAGCAACAAAAGCAGGACCAGCCTGCTATTTTGACCTCAGTTGCAGATTTTTCCAACCTTTCTACTCCACTTAAAGTCCTCTTTAGGTCTGTTCCAAGTTCTCCTAGTTCACCATCCACATCTCAAAGTCCTCCTCCCTCATCCTCATTCACTGCACATATCCCCTTCAACCATCATTCAGGTTCAGCTTCACCTGTTACCCCTGTGGTACCCACTGTTCCTATTATCCCAGCAGTCCCTATAAATACACCCAACCCACCAAATATGGCAAATAGATATGCACCCTTGCGGCTACCTGCTAATCCACCAGCTCTACCCCAGGATTACCAAACCAAAATCTCATATTTTGACTCCACTGGCCCTTACTCTACCATCCAACATGCTAAGAGGATGCAAGACCATTTTGAAAATTATGAGATAGATGATGACAGTGTGAGGATGAGAATTTTTGTCCAAAGCCTGACAGGTGATGTTAGAACCTGGTTCAGGTCAATTGCTGCAAATACTATCACGACCCCTGATGAGCTTTATCAGGCCTTTACTACCAGATGGGAGAAGAAGAAAGATCCCCTGCACATACTTGGTGAATATGAAACAATCAAGAGAGGCCCTCAAGAGACTGTTCTAGAGTATTGTGCTAGATTCAACAATGTGTACAATGCAATACCACAAAACTTGAGACCCCCCCTGATTTGGCCTTGTACAAATTCCCTGATGGATTTGATTCTGACATAGCATTTCAGTTGAGGGAAAGAGAACCTGAAACCCTTGAAGACGCTCAAAAGGCTGCTGTCACAGTAGAAGCAAACTTGATTGCCAAGAGAAACAGGGCAAGGTTAGAAAAGAGAAGCATATACAAAGAAGAACCCACAGCCTTTGATCAAAAACTTGATGCCATACTCAATAGCATGAAGAGACTAGGTGATAGAGTGGAATCAGTTGAAAGAAAAGCATCATGGGAAGCTCCACAAAATAACCCTCCTAGAAATCCAAATTTTAGGAGGAACCCAAACACAAACAATGGCAGGGCCAATGCTGATCCGGAAATCAGACCTCCATTTCAGGAAAACTATGCTGAAACTTCCACATTGACTGAGCCAAATGAAGATCCTGAGATTAATTTGATAGGTCTAGATGGTGAAAGTCAAGTCTTTTTAACCCGAGAAGATCATGAGGATGATGAAATCAAACTATTCCAGACCAAATCAGGTGAATCCTTTGATTTTAAACAAGGCTATGACACTGCTGTTTATGAAGTCCATAAACAATACAAACTAAGGAGCAGGACAGTGAATGTAAACCAGCCCGAAAAGATAAAGGGTAATCAGCAGTCTAAAACAGTCATAGAGCTTAATGACAAAACAAATTTACCTACAAAAGAAATGATCATTGAAGAGGTCACTGAACCATGGTTTTTGAAAGATCAACCTATGGCAACTTCAACTGCTCAACCTGATTCTAGTATTACTCCCCAAGAGATCAGTAACACAGATAAGACACCAAATCGAGATAAAAATGAAGAAGAAGACTTAATGAAAAAAGAAAGGACTGCTACCCATAACCTTAAAGCCCAATCTGAAAAACCTTTTGATTTAGGCACTGAAATTGGCAAGCTTAAGGTAGCAATTCCCCTCTTAGAACTGGCTAAACATGATATCTATAAACTACAGATCAAGAAATCCCTTCAACTCACCAGCAACAAGGATGATGTCAATGTGCTGGATAATACCCCAGAACTCCTGTTTGGGCCAGAAGTGGATGGAAAAACCGTAGTCACAGGGGTATTACCTTTTTATGTCAGCTTACATATTCATGATAAAATATTGCACAATGCAATGTTTGATTCAGGGGCCTCTCACAACCTCATGCCAAAAGCAGTCATGGAGAGATTGAATTTAGACATAACAAGACCATACAAGGACCTGTTTTCCTTTGACTCCAGCCAAGTCAAGTGCCTAGGTCTCATAAAAGACTTATGTGTCTCTCTAGTTCAATACCCAAACAAGACAATCCTAATGGATGTGGTAGTTGCTGATATCCCACCTAAGTATGGAATGCTGTTATCAAGATCATGGGGAGCCAAACTCCAAGGTTCCCTACAATTAGACATGTCATATGCTACCATCTCTATGTTTGGGCAACCAAAAAGATTGTACAGAGAAACACTAATGAAGTACATGGTCAGCAGTGAAGAAAAACCTCAAAATTTTCCTATATATGCTGTCCATTCAGACATAGACTCATACATTCTCTTCAATAATACAACTACTCCCTCAAAAGGTGAAGTTGAAACCAAGGTATTCATACAGGAGGAAGATGCAAGTGAGAGTAGTATCACTCATAAAACAACAGTCAATCAAACATTAGATAGTGCTGCTGCCTTAATTGTCAAAAACATCCAATTAAATGATGAGACTGTCCTAGAAGACAAGCTAGAGAAAAAACCACAACTGCTACTTACATTACCAGCCCATGAACAAATCATAAAACCTCCTTCCCAACAAGATATTCTATGGTTCCTTGAATTTGATGGCTCAGTCAACAAATTAGGGGCAGGGGCCGGAGTTTGGGTACACAATAAAGAAAATAGTCATGCAGAAGGCAGAGCCTATAGATTGAATTTCAGATGTACTAATAACATGGCAGAATATGAAGCTCTTTTACTAGGACTCAAGTTGGCAAAATTCTTACAAGCTGCCAGGGTTTCAATCATGGGAGATTCAGATTTAGTTATTCAACAAGTGAAAGGGAACTTTGTCACCAATGACAAAAGACTAAGGACTTATAGGTCTGCTGTTGCTGAGATACTAAATTTTTTCTCTGAATTCCAAATTACGAAAATTCCCAGAACCCAAAATCTACATGCTCATAGTTTAGCCACCTTTGCAAGCAGCTGCAAGTTGCCCTTTGAACCCCACCATTGTTTCACAGCTGAAGTAAAACACAGACCCTCCATTCCAAACAACATCAATGATTGGCAAGTATTTGAGGATGACAAGCAAATAAACCTGTTTTTAACTCTGCAGCAAGAATTTGCAGGATTAAATATTGACAATGAGACAGCAAGTCAATCACAAATACTTGAGACAGCAAGTCAATCACAAATACTTGAGACAGCAAGTCAATCACAAATATTCAATGGAGCAAGTCCATCACAAATACAGTTTCAACAGACTGCTCAGCCAATATCACCTAGGACTGCAAAACAAATGTTGAATCCAACTATTTTCAATATAGAAAACATCCAGCAAATTCAACAAATTGACTGGGAAGAGGGAGTATCCAATGCTGAAACTGAAATCATTGAGCTAAAGGACAATTTTCTACCAACAGGCCTAACCCCACTAGAGGACATCTTTGACTCAAATGATATTCCCAGAAAACCAAAAATGCAGCCCCTAAATGCAGCCATTGAAGAGTGCAACATAGGTACAATTGACAAACCCAAGATAATTAAATTATCTGCTTCCTTACCTCCTGACCAAAAGCCAAAATACATTGACCTCTTCAAAGAGTTCCAGGATGTTTTTGCATGGAGCTATGAGGACCTAAAGTCCTATGACACCTCTGTAATCCAACACACCATCCCTCTCAAACCTGATCAAAAGCCCTTCAAACAAAAACTGAGGAGAATCAATCCTATGCTTCTCCCAGCAATGGAACAAGAGGTACATAAAATGTTCAAAGCAGGCATCATAGCGCCAATCAGATTCTCTGAATGGATTTCCAACTTAGTCCCTACAAGAAAGAAGACAGGTGAGATCAGGCTGTGTGTGGACTTAAGGAATCTAAACCAGGTATCCCTCAAAGACAATTACCCCTTGCCCAAGATGGATCACATTTTGCAGAGAGTAGTGGGGGCCACAAGGATCTCATTACTGGATGGATTTTCAGGCTTTAATCAGATCCTGGTACACCCTGATGATCAGGACAAAACAGCATTTACAACCCCATGGGGAACTTTCAAATATGTAAAGATGCCGTTTGGATTGAAGAATGCAGGGGCAACATTTCAAAGAGCAATGGATATTGCCTTTGCCAAGGAAATTCATGACTTTTTAGTCATTTATCTAGATGACCTTACACCTTTCTCAAAATCAGACCAAGAGCATCTAAAACATTTGAGACAGATCTTCCTAAAATGCAGAAAATATGGAATTTCTCTGAATCCCAAGAAATCCCTGTTTGGTTTAGAAGAAGGCAAGCTCTTAGGACACATCATCTCAAAAGATGGCATTAGAATAGACCCAGACCGAATCCAAGCCATCTTACAAATGCCCAACCCAAGAAATGTCAAGGAATTACAAGGATTCTTGGGAAAAATCAATTTCTTGAGAAGGTTTATTCCAAACTTAGCAGAACTAAGCAGATTATTAAACAACATGCTGAAAAAGGATTCAAAGGTCAAGTGGACTGTTGAAGCCAATCAAGCATTTGAAGGTATAAAATTGGCCCTTACCCAAACCCCAGTCTTGACCAATCCTCAGTTTGACAGAGAATTTATCATTTTCTCTTTTGCTTCCCAACATACTATTGCAGCTGTTTTATTACAAAAGGATGACCAAGGAAATGAGAAGCCAATTGCTTTCTTTAGCAAAGCTCTTAGAGATGCGCCTTTAAAATATCAAATCATGGAAAAACAAGCTTATGCTTTAGTCAAAGCAATCAAAGACTTTAGGATTTATATCCTTTATTCCCATGTCAAAGCATATGTGCCAAGTCCTATTGTCAAAGACATTCTCACTCAAGAAAATTTAGAAGGCAGAAGAGGAAAATGGATTGCCAGCATTTTGGAATTTGACATTGAGATAAAACCTACAAAACTAATAAAAGGGCAAGGTCTAGCCAAATTAATGACAGAAACAAATTTTCAAGCCTTAGACATCAATCAGCTGGACAGTGAAACAGAGCTGGCGACTCCAAAGATCAATGTAGCCTTTGAACAATCCCCCTGGTACTCTGATATCTGTTATGTGTTACAAAACCTGTGTGCTCCCCCAGGACTGTCCAAAACTAAGTGTAGGTTCCTAAAAATGAAAACATCAAGATTTTGTGTGATGGATGGCAATTTACTTTGGAAAAACCATGAAGGGATATTGTTGCACTGTTTAATTGAAAATGAAACTAACAATATCATGCAAGAGTTTCATGCAGGAGACTGTGGTGGACACTTGTACTGGAAGTCCACTGTGGATAAAATACTAAGGGCTGGATACTACTGGCCCACCATGTTCTCTGATGTCAAGAAATTTATCACATCATGTCATAAATGCCAAGTGTTTGAAGGAAAGAGACAACTGCTGCCACTTCCCTTAAGGCCTATTGCAACAGAGAGACCTTTTCAACAATGGGGATTGGACTTCATTGGGGAAATTCATCCCTCATCTTCAGGCCAACATAGATGGATCTTGACAGCCACAGACTACTTCACCAAGTGGATTGAAGTTGTTCCATGCAGACAAGCAAATGATTCCACTATCATTCAGTTCTTGGAGAACAACATACTAGCTAGATTTGGCTGCCCTGATAAAATTATTACAGACAATGCTGCTGCTTTCAGATCCAAGAAAATGGTGAACTTTTGCCATAAATTTCATATTACTTTGGGCCATTCTACTGCATACTATCCCCAAGGAAATGGCCTTGCTGAATCATCAAACAAAAGCCTTGTAAACATTATAAAGAAGGTACTTGAAGAGAACAAAAAGAACTGGCACAAGAAACTAGTCAATGCCTTATGGGCAGATAGACTAACAACCAAGAGATCAATTGGGACCAGCCCATATGAATTGGTTTATGGACTAGAGGCCAGATTTCCCTCATCACTAGGGATACCTGTCATGAAGCTTCTTCAAGAAAGCCAAGCTGAACCAAATGATATGCAGAGAAGAATAAATCAAATCATATGCTTGCAGCAAACCAGAGACCAAGTTTTCAGCCGGGTTCAAGTGTTACAAGAAAAACTAAAGAAAGCCTTTGACAGAAGAACCAAAGCAGAAGATTTTAATGTTGGTGATAAAGTCCTCAAGTGGGATGCAAGAAGAGAAGAGAAAGGAAAACATGGAAAATTTGATTCCTTATGGAGAGGACCATTTGCTGTCCAAGCAGTGCAAGGTAACAACACTTACTTCATAAAAAGCCTTAGTGAAACTGACTTGGATGAAGGTCCTGTGAATGGCAGGATGCTGAAGCACTATTTTGACTATTTCCCATGAGTGCAGCCTGAGGTTCCTTTGTATATAGGCAGATGTATATATTATTTTCTGGTTAGAGTGTAAAAACGTAGTTTTTGAAGGTTATTGACTATCAGCAGAAGGCACATAGAATCAGAGATAGACCAAGAAGGAAAAGCACAATTTTTGCATCTCAAAGCAGCAAACTTCAAGATTGGCAAGAGCAGTCAAGGAACAAGGCAATCTGACCTGCTGTTCTTGGTCTTTCAAATGAAACACCATCCCCATGTGGAGCCACTGTTAGCTACCTATACCAATAGGTTTCATATTTCATGATTGGCTATAGAAGTTCCAAATATGCTCTGCTTTGATCATGCAAAGATCACATATTTCCAAGAAAGTACAAGGTCTGTAAATAGATTAATGCATCCCAATTTTGATGGATGGTCCAACAGCCTAATCTGGACCATGTCATGTTTTAAATTTTCAGTTGTAGAATAGAGAAAGAAGTTTGTCCAAACAGTTTAATCTTGGCAGACAATTAGCTTAGGTAGAGAAGAAAAGGTTCCCAACAGCTTAATCTGGGACCTTGGAAGAAATAAGGGCAGAAGTAGATAGAGAAACAAAAGAAAAAGCCAAGGAAAAGAAAAGGCAAGCAAGGGTCTGCAAGTCCAAGTGCACCCTCCAAGAAGAAATAAAAAATGCTAGGCAAGTAGCTGGGTAAGTAGTTGGGGTTGCAGAAAGGTTATCTTTACCATTACAGATGTGTGAATTATGTTTTCCAAGGCAAAATCTATCAATGGACAAGGTGTTCATCTTCATCAAGTTACAGCAAGGAGCATGACTAACCTCCCTCTCCCCCTTCATTTCATTGCTAACATCCCCTCTTCAGCTAAGATCCATGGAAGAAGATCATGGTTTCATGGTGGTTCTTGTTCCTTTATAAACCACATTTCCTGTGTAAACTTCTTTTCATTTTGATCTACTCTCTAAACTAAGTGAGTTTCAAACAAACTTAGTGATATCCCCCTCATTTTCCCGCTTCATCCACATTAACCTCTAATTCTACTATATAACTCCCCTATTCTACCCTTCCCCTAATAGTATTAACACCATGGTGTATAAACCCCCAAATTTTTATAAATACCCCTCCCCTTGGCATTATAGCCATATGTTCTCTGAAAAGGGATCAAAATGACATCTGGTCACTTTGATGAACCTATGCCATCTCTCTCTCCCTTGCTACAGGTCAATCTACTCATTATACCCCGCATTTGCAGAAAAAACCATGTAAAAACCCATTTTACCCATAAAACCCTGTGAAAATGTGAAAAATGCCCAAAAACCCACTTTTTCCGCCTTAACCAAAGGCGGGCGCGTATATTTGATTTTTCAAAAAATACGTTTAAAAAACATTACAAACGCCTAGACCGTGACCTTTTCCCGCCTGGCGCGTTTTTTCAAGAAAAGTATTATATTTTATTAAACCCGCCTGTCCGTATCTACCGGTCAACTCACTCACCCATCCGCCGTTGGATCGAGCCCATCAGATCTGACGGCCCACAGCGATATCGGGTTGGGCCCGACGTCCCCCCGTTACCACCCGAGAAGATGACGAAGGGGTACGTCAGGCCTGTGCCACGCGTCCCCTTCTCGCTCTCTCGGGTCAGAGTCTGACACTAACCGTGCCGTATTTAAGCCGCCCCGAGAGACCGTGACGGTTACAGCACTTAACCGTAACCGCCACGGCTCTAGCCGCCTGATAGTTGGCCCACCTCAGCGCCACGTCAACTCCACGTCACCTCGCCTATGCCATTTCTTCCGTCCTTTGTCCACCCCTCCGCCAACGTGGCTGCCACCTCATCGTCCCCCATGGATCAATGAGAACCCGCCACGTCACCCGATGACGTCAGCTGACGTCATCCGACCCTGACCCACCAATGACGTCATGCTGACGTCATCACAGAAGGGCGCCAAATTTGGGAAAAAGTCTATATTATGGCCAAAATTTGCGCTTTTACGTTCTTTTCGCCCTATTTTTTCTTGCTCTGTTGCATGCCGTTCGCGTCCGATTCCTCGCCAACCTGCTAAAATCAACCAGGCGACCTCAAGAGTACCATTCCTGCCTGCTCATACAACCTCTGTTCGCTGTTCTACCAGGTATTTTTCGTCATTTTCCTCCGTACGCCTGCAGTTGTCTATAAAATCTCACAGGAAGCTTAAAAGGACGTTAAACTCATAATTCACCGGTGAATTCCTCTACAGAACCTCTGTTTTCAACCACCACCTCGAAAAACACTAGCTGAGCCTTAAAATTCCCAAGTTTTGTCAAAACAATTGAGAAATGCTCGCGCAATCGTGAGGCAGTAGTTATATCCTTTAAAAACTTGCTACAAGTGACAGAGGGAGGCCTGACAGTATTGCAGCCCCAATTCAAACAAAATTTCACTTGCTCTTGGATTAATTCCCCTCTGATACCCGTAACTCACCTGCATTGTGATAAATCACCCCTGAACTGGTTTGCCTACTTCAAACAGTTCAATTACAGCTTAGAAGACTTAAAAACACCATGGAGACACCAATTGCACTCAATATCAAACCACTGAATGCCCCTCAAAGAGAATTGGAGTGGAAAGCATTAGGAGATGTGGATTACCAGATGATGGAGTGGTTTAGAATGGGTTCTAAATATAACATTCAAATGCTCAATGAACTAAAAGCCCAGCACCTCAGTGGAGCTGACATCCTGGGAATTTGGGACTCCAATCTACCCATATATAACCTTCCTCAGGCTATCCCTTTGCCTGAATTCATTTACAGATGTCAGGAGTGCTATGACCCCTGTCAAAGAGCTGTTTTGAGCCCCACTGGCTCAATCCTATTTCAAATTACCCCTGAGAGCATCAATGAGATGCTACACTTCCACACAACAAAGTCATTGGCTCCTCTCTCCATGGAGCACCTAATAAGGAAGGGAACTAAGCTGGCATATGATCAGATCATCAAAATCAATCAGCTGTTTGTCACACCAACCTCTGAAACCATCAGAACTCCTCCCATTGGATATGAATACTTAAATGATTTGGGCAAAATGATGGTGGATTTGATCAGTTATGTCCTGGGGTTCAGGGGAGTGGAGGATGTGGATGACAGTATAATGGCAATGCTGTCCATATTTTCACCTGGAAGGGCTCCTACCATTCATTATGACTATGCCACATATATTGCAGACAGGATCCATGAGCAGCTAATAAATCTGCCAAGGGAAAGATTATTTAGGTATGCCTCATACATCTACCATTTGTTTCTGTTCTACCAATCAGATAGCTTCCCACTCCTCTTGAAGAAAGTGAATGCCCAGGGGAGTCCAAGATCAGTTGTCTTCTGGACATCAGTTTTCCACTGCAGCTCAGTGTCACCATATACATATAATGAGTTTGTAGATTTATTCATTCACCCAGCTTTGACACTATTGTATGGTGTCCCTCCTCCAAGATTGACTGATGATATGAGGAGAGTTCTCCATCTATCTAAGAAATACAGCATTGGTGATTGGTACTTCTACCAACACCACACAGTGATCAGGATATATGGCTGTGTGTTAAAGCCATATAGATTGCCCAGGTATGTCCCAATGAGACTGTTTGCCTTGGAGTATTTCAGGCAATTCGGAAATGCTGACTGCCATCACTTTGAAAGCAAGAACAAGAAAGTACAGCTGAAGATAAGGAGCCAGCTGGGACCTTTCCTTTACAATAAGAGAGAGGAGGGATGGAAAGAGGCAGACAGAACCCTAGAGGGCCTCAAATTACAAACCAGTTTTTCTTGGGTACCCTATGACCCTAATCACTTCATTTCACTGAGAAGAATCAAATATAAACTAGGAACCTATGCACATGTGAGGCAGCCTGAGATTGAGCAGTATGCTAACACACTGAGATGGGCAGAGGGCACCTTAGAAGAGGAATTTAGTGAAGAAGAGTTGTTAGAAAAGGAAGCCAGAAATATTAAAAAGAATGCTGATCTGGAAAATTGTGTACAGGTTCCCCTCACATACAGAAGGCAACTTGGGACAGCAACTTCCTCATCAACAACACAGCAGGTTGCCGAGGATATTACACACAGCAAGGGCAAAGAAAAGCAGGTGGAACAGCCACCTCCTTTAACAGAAGAACAGGTAGAAACATTGCTGCAAGAACAGCAAGAAGAGATGGAAAAGCAAGCAGAAGGGCTGCAGCAAGAACAGCCAGGGCAGCAAGAGCAGCAGCATCAAGAGCAACAAAGGCAGGAGCAACCTGCCCAGCAAGAAAGGACAGTGGAAAATCCTAAAACCACTGAGCAAATAGTGCCTCCAAGGCAAGATATTACAGCTGAGGAATCAATCCTCCAGACCCCTCAGAGGGAGGATACATTCATCTTTAGTAAAAGAGACAGGGAGACTCCCCCCACAGCATCAACAACTCATGGGGAGAAAAGGCAAAGAATAAACCCCTTCTCTGAAGAAGAAATGCCAATGGGGCAGTCATTTGGCATAGTTCCACCTAGCAGGGAAACATCAGCTAGTTCCTTTCAACAGGAACAAGATAGGACATTGGGAGGAGAGGTCAGCTCCTCAAGGCAGCAAAAGGAAGGTGGACTTGACATTAAGCAACAGTTCATCGAAATCAAAAGGAGAAATGAGCCTATCAGGATACAGATGTACAATCATCTGCTGAACATGGCTCCTACAAATCAACAAAGGCTCATGTCTGCCTTTGATCTACAAGAAGGCAAAATGATCATGAGTCATTTTATGCCAACAGCACTTCAGCCACAATCTGCTTCAGATTATCTCAGGACTAACCTGGAAGTCCTTGCTAAAGACATCCACCCGATGGACAAGATTGAACTACACAAACAAACGGGTGAGATGGTCTATGCTTCATTAGCAGACCAAACCTTAGACAATTACAGGCTACATAATAGCCTTAATAATACAGCTGCCCAGTTGGAATTGGAGAAGGCATCATCCCAGGCAAAGGACAACAGAATAAGGTCCTTAGAGGACATTATTATAGAGATTGGGCATGATCCCAAAGATATCAAAGGCATACAAGAGATCCTGAAATTGAGGGATGCAGATTTGGCAGCTTTAAGAAGGAAAATCAAACTCCCAGCCACTATTCACCCTCAGACTGACGATGTAGCCCAACAAAGACATGATGAACGGGCAAACACTCTGCTGGTAACCCTGTACAAGCAGCTGATGCAAACACAGGAAAAGCTAGGAGAGGCAGAAGCAGCACGGGCAGCATTACAGGCCACCTTGGCACAAAGAGAAGAAGGGCAGATTTCCCAACCTCCTCCTGAAACTATCAATCTGGAAGAAGATGCCACTACTACTGCTCCTCCTTCTCAACAAACAGAAGCAACAGCACCGACTACATCAACAGCTTCACCAACAACAGAGCAGACTCATAGTCTGGATATGCAGAAGCTGCAAACTGAAATACAAGTCCTGGAAGCTCAAATGAAAGAGCTCAATGAAGTCAAAGAATCCCTAGCCAGTGTGAATGACAAGTATGATAAAAGCAAAAGAAATGTGGCTGAGAAAGAAAGGGATGTCAAAACTTTAAAGAGAAGAATAACAGAGCTGGAAAAGGAGCTCACACTGGACAAGGTAACTGCTGAATTAAAAATTGTGCTGTGGGCCAATATTGGCCAATCTATTACTGACCAATGGCAGTATATAGAGACCATCCACGAGCAATTAGAGCTCATTCCAAGAGCACGAGCAGAAATTCACAAAGCAAGGGCTACTCTAGGCAGCACGCCTGAAGTAGCAACAAGGATGATCAATGTGCTCAACCACAAAACAAGCAGTCAGTTGGCTGCCATAGGCATATCTAACAGAACTGAGCACATCCAGTCGATCAAAAGGGTTCTCACACTCAAGAATTTGGTACAGACATTAGACAGAAGAACCCAAGACATGCAGACCGAGGTAAACAAATTTATGGAGAAGTTTCAGGTGTTGGAAAGCAGAGGGCTCCCTGGTTTACTGAAAAACGCAGGGAGATTATACACCCATGACCAATATGCCAAAAGGGTCAACACCTTTGCCACCAGCCAGATCAATGAAAGGCCCAGCAGCTCAGAGGAAACAGGGCTAGCTACAGGACAGACTATCTACAACAAGGTAGAAAGTCTATTTTTCATAATGAATGAGATCAATCATCTTTTTGATGCAGCTCCCAACTTTTTCAAGTATACAGAAGCAGAAGAGACCATGGGTGCAATCCTAAGGCATCAGTTACCTACTCAAGAATGGTGGACCAATGCCATACAAACTATTTTGTGAACAGAGTGCCATTCAGCAACTTTTTGCTCATATAAAAGGTAAAAACTTCCATACACAGGACAGCTGCAAAGGGATCAGCATACAGTCAAGATTAAAAGCTGAGCCAACTCAGCAGAGATTTCGGCCAAAAGGCAAAATAAAAGCTACAGGTGTCCAGGCCGAGAATCTACAACAACGCAGCTCCAAGAACGCATTATCACAGCAGTTATGCAGGTCACTCCAACCGACTTAGTAGCCTCCAAAGGCTAAAATATCTTCTGACAAAGCATAAAGACACATTTACTTTATATTCAATGCTGTAATAACTTTCTGATTTTAATATCTTAAGAGTTGGTGAGATTGTTAAATCTGAGATAACTTAGAACTCAGATATTTTTGTAAAGACCGAGAGTATATATTTGCCCCTCACATAAGTTTGAGGGGTTGTTGTTGATTTCTCCTGGAGAATTTACCAGACTGTAATTCTTTCAGAGCTTAATAAAAGTGATGGAATTTCTCGGACTTCTAAAGTGTTGAATGCGTTCTGATGGTAGTTGAATCTGCTGGATTCTTGTGTACTTCAAAATACAATAAGTCTTTTGTGCCTATCTTTGTTGTGTGTCTTCTATCTATCACATTTCATGTATGTTTCTATTTCTAACTGTTTGGCAATTAAGAAAAAGAATAACCTTCAGGATTTACTCATGCAGTACCCTGAGTTCAATCTGTGTTGTCAATGAATGTTTTCTTCAGCTACCGTCTTGATAAGTGTAATTTGTAATTGCTGCACTATCAAGAATATTGCTTTCACAGTGATCTTTGCTTTCAGGAATTCGAGTATGCTCCTGTATAAACAAGTATCACCTTCACATCGCCAGTTTAATAGAAAATTCTTAATTGCTTTCTGTTGGCTGACCATGCATCATTCACTAAGTTAAAATTGTTTGTTTGTATTACACAACAGGCCCTGCAAATCTGAAAAACATCACCTCTGCATTTCAAAGCTTTATAACCTCCAGACTCCATTGCCCAATGGTCCATTGTCCTTTAAACACTACATTCTGATCCTTGATAGAAATCCCTCAACCAAAATATAAACCAAACCTGAGCATTAATAGCTAGCCTGAAACACCAATAGAACAGTGACAAATTATACAGAGAGAGCCCTCTCTGATTACAGCTTGGTTAGAAGCTGCAATCCAAAGATTGGTTAGTGGTTACCCCGGCCGTATTCCCTTGGGAGTCATAGGGAACAACCTGGGTGTTAACATACATGATTTTAAAACAAAGCACAGTAGCGTATAGGAAATAAAACATAGTTTTTTAGATTTTGGGACCAAGTCTGGAAAGGAAGGGTTGCCCCAGGCCATAACCAAAGCATCAGATCTACCAAGAGTGGTAAATGGTGTTATAAAAAAAACACAAGGGTCTGCCTCATGAAATGATTCTTAACACTCACTTTGTAATGTGTTAGCGCTCCTTAGTTTTCGTAGGCTGAGGAGGAGAATTGCAGAGGTAACCACAAACCATTTTAGGCCATAATCTAGCCTTTCTAGCCTGGATATGGATCTCTCACTCGGTTTACTTCAAAAAATAGGATATTAGGCTAGTTAATAAGCTAAATAAGTTTGGTTTTCAGAGGTTTGTTGATGAGAAAAGAGGTAGATCCATTAGGCATGGAGTCATGTCAAATCAATTGTTTTGTCTAGTAATATGAGGGGAAAGAGAGGATTGTTTCCAAAGCGACAAGTTCGACAGCTTTGATGGTAGATTTAGATCAAATTGTTGTAGTAGGTGAGTGTAGAAAGATTGAAATACAAACACAATAGAGAATCAAGCATAGATGAATTTTAAAGTGTTGCTTTAAGTAGAAAACATTGAAAAGTTGGGAAAACTGAAATAGAGCATCATTAGGATGAATTTTGTATCAAACATCTGGTCTTTTCCAAGAAGGAATATGCACATTAAAGGCATGAAAATACATAATAATACTTACAAATCAAAGGAACACACAATCACTAAAAATATGACTCATGAATCCCTGAAAATCACCTTATGTTTCATTCATTCATTGGAAAAAATTAATAACATATACAATGCACAAAGAGTTTCTTCTCTAATCTGACCAACAATCCCCTTACATTCAAAATCATAAAATTATATAAAAAATACTATTTATAGATCAAAGGACATCGAAATTCACCTATCCCCCAATAGATGGAATTGATTTCATAAATATATGAAAGAAAAAACCACTATTTTGGAAACTAGGAAAGTATCTTTGACTATTAACTATAATTTTGCCTACACACCTAATACAACGAACTTGTACAAAATATCATGAGTGAAATGTTTACATAATAAAACATAAATAAATACATGATAAAATTCTTCCTTTGCCAACGTTGAGGTAAAAAAAAATATGTCCAAAAAACTAATTGCATATATGCATACCAAAAAAGTGTTATTTCTTTGACTGCATAAATGGCTGCACATTTGTCAAAATTTGTTGGTAGATGACGTATTGACAATGATGAAGGTGTCCATGACCTGTAAATGCCAACGTTTTTCCAAAAATGCCCCTTTTCAAGAAACCATAATATTGTTGCTCACCCTGTGCATAGCATCTGTGGGTAGCAACTGTCAACTCATATTTTCACTTGATTTCTCTTCTTTAACTGCCTCAACCAACAAATCTAGATTTCCCTTGTATTTTTGTTGAAGTATGTACTGGGCCTATTGAAGATCCTCCTTCACATCTCTATATTTATTCTTCAATGTCCAATGCTTCCCATAGATGTTCTTTAGTTTCTTGTTTAGAGTAAGGGGAGAAAAGACACTTCAATTGGCCAAAAGACAAGCCCAAGACGCTTCTAAACTCTTTTGGATCCCTTATAATTTCAAATTAATTCAAATGAGGCTGACACACTAAAAATTTCAAGTTTTCAAGATAGGCGAATAGGTGGAAAAGAGCATTGTTTTTGTGCGCAGCGCTAAGGAAATGAAAGGAAAAGGGCATAGAAGAATGATAATCTCACGTTATAATAAACACGAAGAATTATGATAATTTCACACAAGCTCCCTTATGTATAAAAACCAAGGCTTGAAGATGGTTTGGTCAATAAAAAGGATGAAAATTTGGGTGATTGTTTGCATGCACAACACCTGTGCGCAACAACAGTATGCACATCAAAGTTGCAGGTAAAAAAAAAGGCTTCAAACTCAAATTTCTTTAGTTGAATAGGGTAAAATGCTTTCAATTGAACTAAACAAACTCTACAAACCCACAAACACACCTGAAAACCCACGTTTGATGAACAAAGTTTCTCTTTTAGGTCGTGTGTAGCGTTCCCTTGCAGCGCATGTGCAATAACTGATATTTTTTAGTATCTCCTAAATGGTGAATTGGATTGAGCTGATTTTTTTGTCAAAAGGTTAATATAATCATAATTATTATCCACAAAAAAATTGAGCTAAATCTGATGCAAGGATTTCGAGAAATTATAGAAATGGTTGTAGATGATGGTGGCTCATTTCTTGAAAACCGTGAAGCATTTTAACCTAAAATATTTAAGTGGATTTATTCATATTATCCCCATGCATCTACTGTACAAATTTCATGGTAAACAGTTACAAGGTTTAAGATATATGGTGAAAATATGTTGACTGTGTGCATGCACAACACCATCTATTTTTCATGGTTTAAGAAACAGTGGGGTCTCTGAACAAAATGCACATGTTGGTGATGATGATGACACTATATTAGTGATAACACACACCCCTTTCAATATTCCTTTCACCAAAAATTTAAAACATTCATTGCTAGACCAAAAACTATAACCCTAATGCTCTTTCAATAGTGCATCAAACTTTTGGTTGATGTCTGGAGCGTCTGAAAAGGTGAAGAATGAACTTGGTGGATGTTTCCAAAATCCAATCATGTCCTTTTAATACTCCACATGGTATAGAGTCTTATTTAGTTACAATGATGCCCCACTTTAAAAAATGCACCACCACTTCTGATGATGAGGTATGATCTTGTAAATAACATGACAACTAACTCATGAAAAGACACTCATGACCAAACACCACTTATTTCTCCAAATGATGTTTTAGACTTGATATTTATAAGATCATGACTAAACTTCACAAATTGACTTAAATACATATAAAAACCAAACTAATAGTGATTACTATGACTATAGGATACTAACATAATGAATGATGAGATGGTGGCCGAACAAGACTGTCCAAAGAAGGGTTAGGCATTGAGAGACCTTGGGGTTCAGAGTCTTCAGGAAGTTGGGGTTTATCGAAACCATTTCAATCTACTAAATGATCCCATTCGTCCCCTACCTTTGCTAACTAGTGTCTAACGAAAATTGATGAAAGTGTTATCTTTTAGAGTTCTTGTGGTGTTACTAGTATGCATGGGATATTTTAGTTAAGTTGTTATACAAATAAAAGGGAAATTAAGTTTATGGCCAAGAGATACCATTAATAACCTTACATTAGAGGAAATTTCAGCCTAAAAGCGCTCATGAAATTTTCATGTACATAATATATAAACCAATCAAAATCTTTTAAATTTAAAAAGAGGTACATGTAAATATTTTGGAGGGTAATATATATATATAATTGTATTTTGGCTTATCTCCTTATAGGTTTACTCAAATTTTATGAGTAGGCACTCGTTGGATGTGGAATTAAATTTTTCATCCAACGCATATCCATTATGCATACTTTTGAGAAGATCCACATGGATAGAAATTGAAGACACATTAAAAAAACATGTTCAACACATTTTTTTAATGTATATTCATTTTTTATCAATGTGGGTCTTCTCAAAAGTATGCATAATGGGTTCTCATTAGATGTTGAATTTAATTCTTCATCTAACGAGTTTCTACACTTGAAGTTTGAGTAATTCTATAAGGAAAATTGAGATAAGCAAAAAATAAAATGAAAAAAATAGTTTTCTTCTTTTCCTCCAAAATTCATAACTATTATTTTATTATTTTCCTATTATTTTGTTATTTTTCCTTAGGAGACCACTTTTAGGCTGAAATTTCCTCTAATTTATGATAGATATAAACCAAACTATATTTCCCTTCACAAGTAACATACAGATGCAACAAAATCACCAAATTTTTCCATTCCGGTTTCAAAGAGGAGATTGGCATACCTTTCACATGATATACATAGTCTTTACTGACAAGAAGTTTCTTCCACATAATGTTGCACACTTCATAGTTTTTGGACCATTTCTCTCCCTCGATGGGGAGATGTGCAACCTCTACAATGACATCAACATCTACATCAATCTCCATATCACACATTTTGGATTTCTTCCCATCAAATGAAGTGGAAAAAGTTATGACAACCCCTTTACTATAACCCAGAAATAACTAAAGAAAATCCCACCAATCAACCTGATAGAACGAGTTTGCACAATCATCTTATGCTTCTACCATCTCAGACCCAATGGCTTCTGACCAGATAAGGCATGCCATGGCTAGAATCCAAGAGGGTTTCAACTAGGAATCAAGGTGAAATATTGGGGGGAAACTGAACAAACAAATGACTAAGACCTAACATGTAGAGGAGTTTGAGAAGTATGAGGGAAATAATGAAATGACCAAGAGTTGGTATCCTCGAAACCACAAGAGATTAACTCATACATCAATATATAGGAGGATAATAGAGAGAAAATAATGGTTGTAAGGTATAAGTGACTATGAGCAATGGATTTGGGACAGCTAGAGAAAATCAAGATTAACATCCCTGACAATAATTCCAAACCACCTATAAAACCATGATACAAATCTCAAAGCAATAACCCTTAGCCCGAGAACATCATCTCTCATAATTGTAGGTTTGGAACTTTCGAAAGAATTATCACCATATACATGAACGCAAGCTCATAAGCATAAGTCGGTCATACAATCAATCATATATTAAACGAAGTCTCATATGGTAAAGTCATGGTATGGTGCATATGGGGAATAAACCATTTGTAAGAGCATTCGAGCGCAAATTTAACACAATTTATAATCCATAAAATGATAACCACCCATTAACCTAACCAAATGTAGATATTTGGTTTAATATTAGGGTTTAATATTGTGATGTAGAATTGTATGAAAATCTATCCAACGTCGCATTGTGACAAGCATTGTCAGATTGTCACAATCATTATCACAATGTTACATTATATTGCACTTTATTGAATGTCACATTGTGACATTTTGAAAATAGAGTTTAATATTAGGGTTTATAATATTGAGTTTAATATTAATCCTATGTTTTATAATATTAATCTTAGGGTTTATAATCCAAGGATTTATAATATTAATATTAGGGTTTATAATATTTCTCTTAGATTTTATAATATTAATCCAAGAGTTTATAATATTAATTTGAGGTTTATAATCCTAAGATTTAATATATTAAACTTAGGGTTTAATATTTTAATCTTAGAGCTTATAATCTTACGGTTTATAATATTCATTCCAAGGTTTATAATCCAAGGAATTATAATATTAATCTTATGGTTTATAATATTAGTTCTATATATTATAGTATATTAATTTTTATAATTATTATTGTAATTATACTAAATCTCGAAGGTTCTTTTTTTTTTGGTCAAGTAAGAATGGAGCCTTCTATTAACCATAAAAGTACATTACATATGTTACACGCCTTTGCAAGTGAAAAGACCCAAACAAGAACCAACCTGTTGTGGGAATGCCAGCAACAGGAAAACCAAAACCTAGGATCAAACCAATTCTCACGGATTTCCAAAGACTTTTAAACAAGAAGGAGTCTTAAACTCCCAAGGGGTCTTTGTCATCCACTGACAACTTTAGAGCTTCCACTAAGCTAACAGGCCCCTCTAAAAGTCGCAGAGATCCGCTAAACTTCCACTAATCCAGACCTGACGGTAACACAAACCACAGTTTAAAAAGTTTGAAATCCGCCCTTCTAAAGATTTGTCGGCACTTCTACACCATTGATCTATTCAAGATCCAACGGTCACAACACTTCCCGACTTCGAAACATGCTTGTTGTCTGTCAACCATCGATCTCGCTCCACCAGATCTAACAGCTCACACGTATTTCAACCAGTTAACTTATGCACTCCAAATCTGCCCGAAAAGTGGTTTCCCTCTCTCACCTCGTTGTTAAATGTCACTAAGTGAGTGGAATCGGAGCCAATTGGCAATTACCATTTATGGCTTTTCCTTTGCCCGAAATCCACTTGTGGGTTTCTCCAACCCGTTTCTACTAAACCAGACCCGACGGTAACACAAACCATAGTTTAAAAAAGTTTGAAATCCGCCCTTCTAAAGATACATCGACACTTCTTCACCGTTGATCTATTCAAGATCCAATGGTCACAACACTTCCCGACTTCGAAACTTGCTCCTCGTCTGTCAATCGTCGATCTCACTCCACCTGATCTAACGGCTCACACATATTTCGGCCGGTTAACTTGCGCACTCCAAATCCACCCGAAAAGCAACTTCCCTCTCTCACTTTTCTGCTACGTGTCACTGTGTGTGTGGAATCGGAGTCAATGGGGAATTACCATTTATGGCCTTTCCTCCGCTCGAAATCCACTAGTGGGTTTCTCCAACCTGCTTCTACTCATTAACTGTCAGGTAACTTCCTCGCCCAACCACCATAGATCTATCTCAATTGAGACCTATTGCTCCAAAATCAATCTCCATGCCACTGCATCCTTGGTCTTCCTCTGCTGATCTCAACCATCTGCTCAAATCCATGTACTCTCGCCTGTCTCCTGAGCCTCATCGATCCACCTATCAATCCATCGATCCCTATCTTTGACAGCCTGACAGAGACAATCCTCTAACAATTTTCTTGGGGGTAACAACTCCCAAACATGCTAAGTGTCCCTTTCCTTACTAATCACTCCTTCATTCGCCAGACAATCATCTAACATATTAGCTTTTCTTTTCACATGGACAAAGTTTACAGTTTTTAAGATTTGCAGGTGGTTATAAATACGAAGAAAGATCTACAATAGCCTCCAATGTTTCGACACCTTATCCAGTGCCGTACCATTGGATATGTTCTTGGCCGCTCTAATAATCAATTCCGAATCTGCTTCAATGATGACATTGTGTGAATTTGAGTCCACCAAGATTTCTAGGCATTGCTCTAAGGCCATGAGTTTCGCCATGTTATTAGTGGCCTTCCCCTAGTGGCCATGAAAGATCTCTTTTATTCGTCCTTGTTCATCTCTTATAACACCCCCAAAACCAGCTAACCCTAGGTTGCCCTTAGACGCTCCGTTTATATTGACTTTTAAGAAACCATGTGGAGGAGGCTTCCAAATATTTATATCTACATTTATTTTGATCACACCCTTAATTATGCCCTATGGGCCTATAGACTAGAGACCCAAATGCAGTAGTATACACGCATCTTGGGGCAGAGGAGGGTCCTTAGGAAGTTTCCACAACAAGATTCTGACTGTGTCTTTGAGCTACCTTAAAATTTGCTCAATTATGTGTTAGGGCTTGCTTGCTTTGTTCTTGAAGATCCTACTATTGCATTCTTTCCAAACATCCCAAATGTTATAGACATATCTGGGCACTGCAACCCCAATCTTATATGTTGATAAACCAAGGGCTATTTAACCCCTAAAAGTGTTGTTTCATACCCTAAAGTATCATGGTCAACTGATTACATCATTCCCCAAAAGTTCCACCTGAAAAACTACTCAGAATTGGCCAAAACTGGACCATACTGACTGCTCCACTGTCAAGGTGCGATGCATACTGACTCCTACACTAGCCAAGTGCGATGCATACTGAAGAGGCCTTTAGTGGGGTGCGATGAGCGAGAATGGACAAATTTTAGAGACTGTTTGCTAAGTGGATGCTCATGGAATCTTCCAGAAACTTCTCCTATGACACTTGCCTCTTTGAATTCGCCCAGGGATGAGTAAGAGATCCAAGAAATCTACAAGTGGAACCAAGAACAACAAGTGGAATGACACTAATAAAAAACCCAGAGATGACTCACACCCTTGCAGACATATATAAATGGATCCCTCATCTGAGAGATCTAGAGGTTAGAATTTTGTAATTTGTAAGGAAGTGCTGATAGTTTATCTTTGAGAAAAGACATTGTATTGTTGGGTGATCTTTCTTTTCATGAGGTGAAGAGGGCTTTGATGCTAGGAGGATGATGCTGGATGAGACAGCTAGGTTGTAATTCTCCCTTCTACTATTAATAAAGTTCTTTGAGTTTTCCTCCATACAATCATGTATTTGTGAATGTTGTTATTTGTGAATGCCATTGTATGAGCAATGTATTTCTGATTCTGCATCGTTTATGATATAATAGATCGAGATGCTTTGATGGTGTTTTGTCACTTTGTCTCCACAGGTATTCATTGAATAGGATAAGTGGGAGAAGAGGTGCAAGCTCTATCAAGGGAGAGAGAGATCAAGCAAGGAGTCAAGAAGAAGATCCAAGTTGGTCCCTTTGTTCCTCTCTTATCTATCATACATAAAGGAAATCACAAATTGCTTTGATTGTTTGTTTCTAGGATAGCTACCAATCCTAGTGGGACTAGCAGATCGAAAAGGAACTAGTTTTCCCGGAAGCACCAAATGACAAAGCCTAGAACCAGAGTCCAGGCTTTATTGATGATTTCATATCCTGAGAAGTTTTTCCTCCAATTCTTCAAAGTGTTGGAGATACTGAGTCTATCCCTATCAGTGTGCCTAAAGATTGAAGCCACCCAATCCCACACGGTAGAGGTGAAAGGGCAGAGGTTGAGAAGGTGATCCATCATCTCCTCTTGTAAGCCACATAGGTAACATTTGGATGGGCCAGTGAAGCCTTTTTTCAGGAGATTCTCCCAAGTTAAAATTTTCCTTTGATGAACTAGCCAAATGAATAACTTTATTTTCATCCAGTGGGGGCTCTGCCAAAGATTCTTCCATACTTGATCAAGGTTTTGGTAGTTAAACCCTGTTACTACCTGTTTAGCTTCTTTGAGGTTGAAGTTTCCTTCGGTGTTCCTTCCCCATCTTAGTTGGTCAGGCAAGGAGGATACAAAAATCCTCCTATGCTCTAGATCCTAAGCAAGAGAGTCTACTTGGGCCTTTAGAGGGCTCTCTTCACTGTGGCCTAGATCCTTCCAAATTCTCCATTTTCCATTGTTCCTTACCTAGTCCTAGAAGTCATTTACTATGAGTAGACCTTTATTATCAGTATCATTATTGAGAGCTACTAATTCATCATTATACACGTTGGGTTCCTGTTGCCAGTTATCCTCCCAAAACCGAGCTAGGTTCCCAGCTCGGATCTCCCAAAAACTATGCTGTTGAACAATACCTTTATTTTCGTAGGCAAGGTTCCAAATGTGGGAGCCCTTAATATGCCCTGACATTCAAATGTGATCCTTCCCCTACCAATTCTTGGCATATTTTTGTTTCCAAAGATTGGCCCAGGGGGTTGCCAATTCCTTGATCCACCTCCACCAGAGTTTAGCTCCCAAAACTCTGTTGAGGGTTTCAGGGTCATGAAGCCCCAAACCACCATGGCTCTTGGGTTTGCAGAGTTTGTCCCAGGCCACTAGAGCCCATTTCTTTTTCTCTTCTCCTATGCCCCATAGAAAATCCCTTTGTATGCTCCTAATCTATTGTTGAACTCCTTTAGGAATAGGAAGAGCTGAGAAAATGAAAATGGGAATTGCCTGCAAGGCAGCCTGTGTGAGCACAAGGTGCCCCGCCAAATTTAAAGACTTGCATGTCCATTTTCTAATCTTGTCCTGAAGTTTATTTATTATTGGCTCCCATACTCCCTTACTTAAAGGATTATCTGTAAGAGGTATGCCCAGATACTTGGAAGGTAACCGATCCCTTTGAAACCCAAGAATTCTGGTAATGTTTCTCTGAATAGCAATGTCAGTGTTAAAGAAAAAAACCTTTTGATTTGTTGAGGCTTACCTCTGTGCCAGATGCCATAGCAAAGTCATTTAAGATTTGTTTGATCACTCTGGCTTCCCTGACTGTGGGTATGCCCTGTAGCATTGTATCATCCACAAATTGTTGATGAGTATTTGTTGCTCCATCCAAGGTGAGTTTGATACCCTGGATTCTTCCTTCAACATTTTCCATTTTAATCGCTCTGCCTAGCCCTTCCATCATGAGAACAAAGAGGAAGGCTGAGAGTGGATCCCCTTGTCTGAGACCTCTGGAGGGTGTGAAGGTTCTTGAAGGAGCGCCATTGAGCATGATGGAAAAACTAGTCGTGGTAACTAGTGCCATAACCCATCTTATCCAGTTTTGGTTGAAGCCACAGGCTCTTAGAATTGCCCTTATATAAGACTAACTTATCTTATCGTAAGCTTTCGCTAGGTCCAGCTGAATGATCATACCAACTTGTTTGTCTCTTTTGAGAGTGTACCACCTCATGAGCTTGGATGATGTTATTGAGGATTAATCTTCCTTCCACATAGCCTGTTTGCTCCTCTGAGATGAGAGCTGGTAAAAGGGGCTTGAGTCTATTGGCGATCACCTTGGAAATAATTTTGTACACCACATTACATAAAGCTATGGGTCTGAAGCCATCCGGAGTCATGGATTTTTCCTGTTTTGGGATCAAAGCTATGAAGGAACCATTAAGAGCCTTCATAACCTTTTTGGATCTTCTTGAGTCTTCCACCATCTCAAGGATATCCTGTTTGACTGTTTTCTAGCAGGCTTTGAAGAAGTCTACATTGAACCCATCCGGGCCTGGAGCTTTTCCATTTTTCATTTCATTGATCACTTCACTGACCTCCTCTTCCGACACTGGCCTGTTAAGATTTTGGTTGTCCTCTCTGGTAACCAACTGAGGGATGTACTGAGTGAAATTGTTGATGAACCTTGATCTATCCACTAGAGGTTCCTCTGCTATACTGAGGAAGTGTTGAACAAGGACAGATTCCATGTCTTTGTGAGAGACGAGTTCTATCCCTTGAGAATCTTTGAGCTTTGTGATTCTGTTGTGTGCCCTATGCTCCATGGTGGATTTATGAAAGAACTTCGTGTTTCTTTCTTCCTCTCTAATCCACTACACCCTCGATTCCTGTCTCCAGAAAATCTCCTCTTACATGCACTGATCTTCCCATTCTTCCTGCAGAGAATCAACTATCTTTTTCTGCTCCTTGGTAAAGCCATTTGTGATGCTAATCTAATTGATCTCCTGGAGTTTCTGCTTAGCTTCTCTTTTAGCTTTGAAGATATTGCCAAATTCCTTCATGTTCCAATATTTAAGCCTGGATTTGATATGTGTAAGTTTCTTTTGGAGCAGGAACATTCTAGTGCCTTGAATGTTCAGATCCTCTCTCCACCATTTGTCAATATTATTGGTGAATTCAGGGTGAGAGAGCCAGGCATTTTCAAACCTAAAGGGTCTGTTTCTTGGTGTACCCATAAAAGTGGCTTCCAGCTGTACAGGCCAATGGTCTGAACCTCCAAAGGGAAGAATAGAAGCTGACATGGCAGGGCCTGAAAGAAAGAGGTCCTCTAAAATAATAAATCTATCGAGTTTAGAGGCGACTTGTGAAGCCCCTCCCCTCTTGTTGTTCCAGGTGAAGGTCCCATTTATTGTTTCAGTGTCCACTAACCCCATGTTCCTTATGAAGTTCTGGAAGGCCATGGAGTCTCTGCCTAGTTGTCTGATACCACCTTTTTTCTCTGTAAGAGATCTTATCATATTGAAATCTCCTGCAACGATCCAGGGCATTTTAGGATGTCTTGCTCTTAGTTCCTCAAGGGAGGTGAGAAGCTTGAGTTTATCTTCTTTCTTTTGAGGTCCAAAGACATTTGTGATCATGTATATCTTCTGATCACCTAAAGGTTGACATACCAAAGAAAGATAGTTCCTGGACGCTTCAACATCCAGGATTCCAAATTTCTGGGGATCCCAGAGCGTAAGAATCCCCCCTGCCGAGTTATTTGATTTAACCTCTAGATACTCATACTTGATTAGCCATTTATTATGAATTTCTCTAATCTTATCCATCGAACATTTTGTCTCCTGAATAAAAACCATATCTGGTTTTTCTTCTTTTATTTTATTACTGAGATTTCTTTGTTTCCTTCTATTTCCTATGCCTCTAATATTCCAGGTTGTGAGCTTCATTAAGAAAGGTTTGTAAAGGAATAACTGGTGAGATCTTTCATCTTACCTGAGTTGATCAAGAGTTTCCCACATTTGTTCAGCAGCTCATTCTGTCTTTTTCTTCCTCTTTTCCTGCCTGGGTTCTTTGGAGATTGTGCCTGTGTCTCCTCCATCATTTTGACCCCTCTATGCTCCTGTCTTTCATGATTTCTTTTGACTCCAGAGCCCTTCGTTGTGATCTCCATAGGAAAAGTTGTTGAACTCTATCATATTCCTCTTTTGGCAGGGAGTCCACTCCTTTGGTCGTCCCTTGTTCCAGAAATTTCTCTAGATCTAGATTTTCCCTTTCTAGAATCTCCTACAGTTCATGGTCCTCCATTCCCACCTCACTTGGAGTCATCTCATGGTCCCTACTTATCTCCATAATGCTTGGCAGATCATCCTTTTGCTAGTTGTTTTCTATGATATCTTCCATGCTAGCATCCCTTTCCTTCTCAGTGATAATGTTCTTCGTTTCCTGGTTTGTTTCTTTATTTCCATCTTCTTCTTCTAGGATCTTAAAGCTATTGTGGCTCAGTTGTCTTTCCTCATTGATCTTTTTTTGTGGTCGCTTCTCGCCTTTCCCTTTGCCCCCAACCTTGGTGAAACCCTCGGGATTTTTATCCGTAGTGGTTTTCACATTTCTCTCCATATTGTTTGTTGGGCAGTCTCTGTATAGATGCCCATGTTCATGACATTTACGACACCTATATGGGATGTGCTCATAGTCCATCGCATGCACCCATTCTTCATCATATACTTCTAAAATTATCGTGTCCGGAAGTGCTCCAAATAAGTCCATTTCCACACATATCTGGGCGAAGGAGGTGTATTTTCCTTTCAGAGTCGCATATCTTTAGAAAATGCCCCAGTTTTTTGCCTACTGTTTTCAGAGATTCTGGTAGCCAATAATCCAAAGGAAGGGAGTATAGTCTAATCTATACCAATACCGATGTGAATGTTTTGCGTTTTGGGACAAAGTTCATCATCCATGGCTGCATGTAGAGGCCTGCAACAGCGTAGAAATATGGTCCTCCTTCGAACACTCTATCTTTATCCTCTAGGCTTGTGAACACCACTGTGAAAAAGCCCTTAGATCCCAGATGAAGGCTTATTTCCCCCTTTGGTTTCCAGTGACTCCTTATCCATTCGTGCAACGCCCTCTCCATTGGCCATATCCCCATGAATTTGCATATAACCAAATATTCCGCCATATGATCCCTATGCGCTTGTAGCATTGGGTCACTTAAGATGACCCGGGGAATGATGTTCGACTTGGGTTTGCATACCTCAGTTGTCCTTATAGAAGTAGTTTTTTGACTGCTACCCTCTTTCTCCTTCTCCTTACTAGCTTCCTATTGATCCCTTTCCTGTTCATGAGGTCTGTTTCTTCCCAATATTTCTGTGTTACTTGCCTCTATTGTCTTCTCCAGAGGTTTCTTGAACCGTAGCTTTCCAGCTTCCTTGCTTCTATTCGTAACTACTTGACTGTAGGAGGGAGTAGCACTCCCCCCTGCGCATCTCGCCATGGTACCCAACATCAAAACCCTAACGCCAACCCTAGCTCAAGTTGCAAAGCCTCTCCTCCTTATGGGGAATTTCCATGTAAAGCACAAAGAAATCTTGAAGGTTCTTATTATTATATTAAGATTAAGATTATAATCCTTAATATATTAATATATTAAGATTTATAATATTTATGATTTTATATATTAAATCCTAAAATTAATATTATAGTAATATTATCATAATATTAAAATATAATAATAATAATTATAAAATATTACTATAACTTTAATATTTTATAATATAATAATTATTATTATAATTATATATTAATTAATATCAATATTAATATTAATATTAAATTTCTACCATATACAATTAATCACATTTATTAAAGTGGTTATGCTAGTAACTAAGTTGTCAAATTAATAGTGGAGACAACCATTATTCGCTGCTATTCACTGTGCAAGTTGACTCATAATTGTTGTTCAAAGAAAACCTGCCATCTGTAAATACCCCATCAGTGTTACGTAAAAGTTTAAGCTTTCACACCTGTCCATTGCCTTTGAATCTTAGACAATTAACTTATTTCTTTATATCTAAAGAAGACAAACTCTCAACCAAGAAGAACCTATTTTAAAACACACTCTAAGCCCAATTTTCTATATATTTTTCATTTATAGTTGCAAGTATAAAGAAAATAATTCAGATTTAGGCACTGTCCCCACCATGCGTGTGGTCACTTGGTAATCTCCCATAGACTACGCTTCCCTTTCATTACAAACATTAAATTGTGGCCCATGATGTGAGGCAGACTCCTACTAACTTTCTCGTCCACTCCCTCTATGTAAAACCATTAATGATTTTTTGACGGAAAGACAACATCCATGTCAGTGCATGACACGACCCCTTGAAAAGGGTACACAACTGTTCGTTAACACGTAACCAGTGAGTTCACGACGGGGATGTTGGATGAGTTGGCATACCCCCTCCGTCCCTCGCCTACAAAACAACGTGAGGGTACTCTCCCCTTTGAATTCCTATCACCGTATTCATTGTCACTGAGAATTTAAAGTGTTTTCACTTTGATGGAAAGACGATCATTTTTTTTATAGCAAGGGTAAGAATTTTCTTGAATAAATAAATTTGTAACATTTCTGGTTAAGTATTTATATTAAAAAGTGTGATTTTGACCTTTGTAATTTCAATAAAGTTTTATAATGGGATTTAAGTGGTAATAAATAGGAAATTCTTAAAATGTTTATTCTTCTTCAACGCATATGGATCCATAACAATATTTCTTTTATATTTTTTTTCTTATCTAAAGTTGTTATTTAATTATGGATTAGGTCTTGAGACTTATTATTGTGAAAGATAGATACATTTTTAACTAGTGAATAGATTTTCTTACATTACTATGAGTTAATATTACGGTTTACTAATACTACATGTCCAAAAATCCATAATTCATGTTTATCTAGCATTTTTTTAACTCATCAATATAATTAGAAGGACAAAAAAGACGTAACAATTTTTGAGATAAATCTCAACCTTTAATGTGTGACTGCTGCTAAAAATATTCTAAATTATTCCATGGAAATTAGATACTAAGGTTCCAAATTAAATATTACATATAAAAGTGATAGTTTAAATTTTAAGCTGTGTTGCACGAGTACCCGCACCCGGGGGTGGGGTTCTCGAACCCGTCCCGGGTTCCCGCACCCAAGTACCGGATTCAGGTACGGGTTCTTCCTAGACGAACCCAGAAGAACCGGGTTCTTCCATGAAGAACCGGGTTCTTCAAAAAAAAAATTGGGTTCTTTTCCTTTAACGGGTTCTTGGGTTCTTGGGTTCTTCGGGTGCTTGGGTACTTGGGTTCTTCGAGTGCTTGGGTTCTTGGGTTCTTCGGGTTCTTCGGATTCTTCAGGTTGGGTTCTTTGGGTTCTTCGGGTTCTTTGGGTTCTTCATAAAAAAACTATATTAAAAATATAATTAATAATATATAGTTGGATTGAGGTTAAGAACAAAGTGCATACATTTGTTGTAGGAGATAGATCACACCCACAGACAGAGGAGATCTATGCAGAATTGCAGTGACTGACAGGGTTGATGAAGGAAGCAGGGGATGTACCTGATGTGCACTTTATGCTGCATGATAAGAAACAGGAGCAGGTGGTAGTGATCATCACATGATGTGCAATAGGAGTGGTGGGAATCTGCATTGTTTTACAAGAGGAAGAAGCTTATATTTTGTTTGTGCTTTTCAGCAAGTTGTAAAGACCACTGAAGTCTCATCAAAAGCGCAAGAAGTGCATATGTCGTAATTGCCACTATTCTGCCAAGTTCATAAAGGAGGTCACCATGCAGGAAACCGTCCTGAGTGATTTAATCCACTTCATTATTTTCTCAACTCTGTTTTTTTGGGATTTATATTGAGGCTTAAGTAAAATAAGTTAGCTGGAAGTGCTATATTATTCTGTTGGTGTCTCTACAAAGGGAGTGGAGGTTTGAGGACTATTTACTGTTTTCATGTATCATGCCAAAGGCTATATCTCCCTAGGGCATTTCTCAAGGACAAGAGCCCATACAACAAGTTTGAAGTAGCATGGGTATTTTCAAAAATTTTAGGTTGAAGTTACATCAAGATATTCAAGTGAACAAAAGATGTGAGTGGACTGTCGACCTCCTTGGATATATGATTGCAGAGAGCTTGTCTGGGCAGAATAGGGATTGGGCTTCAGTTAGAGACCTTTTTTTCCTTGGAGCTTCAGGTAATGACTTAAAAATAGTAGTAAAGGCATTTTCAGAGACACTCTTGTTCTATTTTTGCTCATGATGAGAAGTGTTGAAATTCAAATCTCACATAAATACATATAAGATGTAGATGTATGCACACAAATCGATGCATACACATAGACAAACATTAATGGACATAGAGAGAACAAACATTAATGGACATAGAGAGATGCACACAAGAATTATAGTTTATAGCTGTAATGTATTATTCCATATGCTGGCTTGACAAAAGACGCTTGCCAGCAAGTTGTATAATTGACTTTGTACTGATTTCATGTGTTTCATTTTTGGATGAAAATATGGTGCAGCTCTAAATTGAATAAGTTAATTGCATCAAGCAACAGATGTTATGCTTGTCTGTATAAAACAATAGTTAATATCTTCACTCTTTTTTATGGTAGCTAATACTGGGGACTTGTGTTTGAGGGTCAAACAGGTAACATAACAATTGAGAAAGGTCTGAAATTATGTTGGATTTGGAAAATAAAATGAAAGATAAGCATAGTAAGAGAAATTGGAAGCATGGAAAATGATGGACATTATAGCAGTGTGATCAGACAAACAATGATGCCTGCAATGTTAATATGGCAATATAGAGTTAGAGAACAAGTTTGACCTGCAAAACTGTATTTGATAGGATGCTTGCGTGGTATGCGGTTTCGTGGAACTCAATGACAGCGGGATATGCTGACCACAACTATTGCATGGATGCTTTCCAATTTGTGGCAGAATGCTTTGGTTTGGTTTGGCATAAATCCAAACCAGGTGATCTTCACTATTATTCTGAAGGCATGTGCCAGACTGCCATCAGATGAAAATGGTAAGTAGGTCCATTTATGCATTATCAGAATGGGTTTGGAAAAAATATACAAATTCAAATTTCATATATATTATTAATTATATATATATATGAAATATTAATTAATAATATGCATGTTTAAATGATTATCATTAAAGTTTTCTTGTTTAAAATTTAAAGTTGAAAAAATATACAAATTCAAATTTCATATATATTATTAATTATAAATTTATAATTTATAATTTATAAAATATAATTATTAAAATTTAATATTATTATATTACCCGACGAACCCACGCACCCTGTTTCCAAAAATGTTGTCCCCGTACACGTCCCTGTCCTCGCACCCACGTTTCCTGGCAACATAGATTTTAAGTGCATATTTTAATATTCCACTAGACTGCTTAAGATACCACATTCTAAAAAGTAAAAGAGCTAAATGTGTCTAATATGCCAATGAAATGTTCTCACAATATAAAATTGAAATAGCAAAAAAAACAATTTCCATATAATTTCTCTGAATTTATTTTTCTTATGAATAAATGAATAAATTTGAAAAAAATAATCTTTAAATAATGCCAATTTTAAATTTTATCGATAGATAAAACTATTTATGAATTTTGAATAATAACTTTAACATAAAAAATATCTTAAAAATACACTCAATCACCATTTATTTAAATCTTTATTAACCAATCATATCTCTTTACCAAAATCTTGTTAAAATTTTATGCAACATCAACGATAAATCTATCCATTAAAAAAAATAGTTAAACCAAATTTTTTTCATTTACAAATGTCTTTAACACCTCTTTAGAGTTTGTTTGAAATATAAATTATTTTTTAAAAAAACTAATCAATGGAAAAAAAAAAAACACACCATTCCTATTGTGATTTCAATACCTCACTTTAGATCAGCACTGAATTGAATGATTACACATTGTGAAAATCTAAAAGTCTCAATAATTCATCAATACTAATAATAGGACAATCACCCAAATTAACATGCCTATATCATATAGTATTTGATTAGTTATATTTCGATGATTTTTGTATTATTATATTGGTGAAGAATGTTTATATATGTGAACGATTTAAATTTAAAATAATGAAGATATTATTTCTGTAACACATCTACCCGTATTAACACAGTAATTCTTTTTATTTATTTATTATGAATATCGTTTATTTAATTTAATAAGTTATTTATTGTTACGCACTTAATCTTGCTCGTCACACTTAATGTTAATGATTTTTATATTTAGATTTTTCTTTGGAATTTGTTTACAATTTGAAGATTGGATTCATAATTGCATTGGTTATAATTTTATAATCCCATGGCTCTATGTTAGGTCCCTATACTACTAGTGTAACCCCTTATTGTTATTAGTAAAACCCACTTATTATATTGATGTACCCATGTAGTACCCATATTGTTATTAATGTGCCCCATAGAAGCCCACTATTGTTATTATTGTGCCCTTACATTATTATTGTTATGTCGGCTCTGATTATGTTATGACCCCTTAGACTCCTATATATAGAAAGGAGGTCTTTTCATTTGTATCATCGAAGAATTGTTCATTTATGTAATGTAAAGAAGGTTGCCCCCTCGAAGAGACTGAATTTTAAGGCGTTGATCTATATTTTCTATCTTTTCTTGAGCTGGTTTCATAACATTTGGTATCAGAGCTTTGGATTCTAGGGTTTTGCTGCTCCAAACAGGTCATTGTGGCATTTTCGCTATAACTTTGTCTCTGCGATGTTTCAAAAGTTTCAAAAAAAACCCATTTGAGAAGAAAACGCGCTGAACCTCGGGTCCGAATTTCAGAGATTTTCGCGCTATATTTGTGGAGATATGATCTGAGGAAATTGGTCTTTTTGCAGACTCTTGAATTATATTCCAAACAGGTGACCTGGGGAAAATAGTTATAACTTTCTCTCTGAGCATTGGATTGAAATTTCATAAGAAGGTACAGAAAGAGGACTGACTATAGTTTCCTGTATATCGTTTTTAGAGCCAAAGGTCGAAAAATTGACACGTGGCACTTCATACAAGTTCGATCTTCTAGAAAGGTCTATAATCAGGTCATCTTGAGAGATTGTGCATAAATCCTTTTTGGAGAATCCAATTTGGATCAGACTAGTGGCATTGGAAAGAGGACACAGAGGGCTACTATAGGTAGCAATTTTAGAACTTAAATATCCGCAAGTACAGAGATACAGTCGTTTCAAGATCAAGGTCCTAAAATCAAGAAAAGCAAGATGAGGAAGTTTGATGGCAAGGATCCAGTAAATTGGATACTTCAGATGGAGCAATATTTTGATCTACATGGTGTACCACTGTTACAAAAGGTATGTATTGCATCTTCATATTTAGAACCGGATCAATTTTTATGGTATAAAAGGCTTTGTTCTCGTAAAAAACTTGTTACGTGGTCAATTCTCACGGAGGAAATGATAGCACATTATGAGGATACAAAGAGCAACACCTTTAGAGCAACACCACAACAATTGGAAAGAGTAAAAGGGCTTTGTGACATATTTGAAAGTAAAATTATGGCAACAAGGAAGTCTACCCCTCACAACTTTAAAGATGGACGTGTTGTTTCTCCTAGCCTTCCACAACCTACAAGGGTTACACCACAACAATTGGAAGAAAAAAGAGAAAAAGGGCTTTGCTACAATTATGATAACAAATGCACTAAAGGTCATAAGTGTGCTGAGAAGAAATTATTTTACATAAAGTATGAAGAGGATGAAGAAAAGGATCAAGAAATATCAAAAGAAGAGGATATATGCCAGGACCCGACCCCAAAGAAAGAAGAAATGAATCAAAACATTTCTTGTAAACTATTTGCAAGAATGACCACTCCTCAAACTCTCAAGATAGAAGGACATATCAAGAAGAAAAAGGTGCAAGAAGTGAAAGATCACATCAAGAAAGAAGAAATGAATCCAACCATATCTTGTAATTCACTGGTCGGAATTACCACTCCTCAAACTATCAAGATAGAAGGACATATCAAGAAGAAAAATGTTCAAGAAGTGAAAGATCACATCGAGCGTCAAGAAATGACTCCGACCATATCTTGTAAAGGATTGGAAGAAATTACCACTCCTCAAACTCTAAAGATAGAAGGACATATCAAGAAGAAAAAGGTTCAAGCAATGAAAGATCACATCGAGCATCAACAACAAGTTCTCCAACTTTTAAAGGATAACGCCACTTCGGTACAAAATCAAATGAAACAACAGGTAGATCAACATCATAGTGAAAAATATTTTGATGTAGGCGATTGGGTATTTTTACTGCTACATCTAAAGCAAGCTATTTATGAGAAGGAAATGTTGGCAATACTACATGCACTTAAAAAATGGCGACCTTACCGAATGGGAAGACTCTTCAAGGATGAGGATGTGGAAGCATTGTTTTGTGCTATTTCTATTATCCAACTAGATTGGATAAATGAAGCAAGGGATGAATGGAAGAAGGACAAAGAAGTATGGCCACTTATTCAAAAGTTGCAAAAGATCCCAATTCAAACAATATTGCCAAATATTGAAAAGGAAGGAAAAATCATATTGGAACCTCGAGCAGTCACAGAAACAAGAACCTGACAGCTACAAAATCAATCAATTTTAGAGTATCTCATCAAGTGGAAGAACTTACCCTCTGAAGATTCCACATGGGAGGACAAGAATTTTATACAGAAGCATCAAGAACTACTCAAGCGTTGAGGACAACGCTTTTTGAAGGAGAGGGGCATGTTAAGCCCCTATACTACTAGTGTAACCCCTTATTGTTATTAGTAAAACCCACTTATTATATTGATGTACCCATGTAGTGCCCATATTGTTACTAATGTGCCCCATAGAAGCCCACTATTGTTATTATTGTGCCCTTACATTATTATTGTTATGTCGGCTATGATTATGTTATGACCCCTTAGACTCCTATATATAGAAAGGAGGTCTTTTCATTTGTATCATCGAAGAATTGTTCATTTATGTAATGTAAAGGAGGTTGCCCCCTCGAAGAGGCTGAATTCTAAGGCGTTGATCTATATTTTCTATCTTTTCTTGAGCTGGTTTCATAACACTCTAACCCACGCTTATGCTTTTGGATGGTTCTCAATCCCAAGATGACAACTTCCAGCTATCCACGATCTCGGTGGTCTGCTTGGAAGTCCTGCCACCGTCAATCTAGGGAAGGGGTTCTCAACGGCTTGGATTTGTTTGCTTTGGATAAGTGTACCTACCCATTGGATATTCGACTTTTGTTGTCATTTTCTCCATTGCTTTTGCTGAGAGGCTGACTCCGCTCACCCCTCTATTGCAATTCTTACCAGATCATTGTTACGGTCATGCTCAGGTAAAATGGAGTATTTTAGCTATCATAGATTGCATAGGTTCATAGGTGAAGGGTATTCTCTTTGCAGTGCGACTTCGTTTCTCCTTCATATCTCGGTTTTGTTGCTGCAGACAATGATGGCCGCCACCTTCACTCTTTATTATGCTCAGAGGCAACTCACAATGCCAACCAGATACCTCTTCCACCATTTGGATGGTTCTCCAGGTCTGGGCCTTGTTCCTATTGTAGGTTCCCTTGGAGAAGTTCTACCCAGCGGAAGGACCCTCCATCGCAAGTGGCTGGTTCAAGTAGGTTCTTTCCTAAAGAATTTTTAGCTTGGGTTAACACATATTTACCTATTATGAATATATATAAACTGTCTAAGAATAAATAGCTTGATGTAGGGAAGGATTTGGGTTCCCATGCAGAACTGCGAAAGGCAACCTTCATGGTATCAACCTTCGTCTTTGCACCACTACACAGGTTAGCCAAATCTCTTTTTAATTTCTGGGAAGTTTTGGTAGTTTGTTGGTTGAAACCTTTAAGGGTTTACTCCTACCCATTCATATATTTTTCCCTAGACAGGGTCGTTGTATAATGTAGAATTTCCTGCAAATTCTCTACAAATCTACCTCTGAGATCTATGTAGAAAATTGGACTGTAGATTAACTCGATAATGCAATATACCAAAGCAAAATACTATAATCTACTTCTACTATCAAACTTACGGAAGCTTAAAGATCAAGCTGAATCAGAACTGAACACATATAACCAGAAGAAGAAGAATCAATGCACATGAAGCATAGAAAATACTCTAGGGAAAGCCTAAGCTAAAAACCCCACTATCTGTATTACCATATAAGGTGGAAATACATCAAGATTACACAAAGCCTTAGCTCTCATAGCTAGCCAGCTCTTAGTACAACCTTCCTGGATGCTCACAGGCAATCAAAGCTTCTCACAAGCCTTCTCCTCTACCCTCCAAACTCTTATTTCCTTATGCAGTTACCTCTGGGATGATCTCATTCACCCAGTGTAACACTGCTCTCACACACTGCTTTAACACACTGTCAAAACTGCGCAATCCTCAAGGAACCTTACCTTGACTGCATGCATGATTTTCCTTTATAGGAAAACACATGCAACTAATAGCACATTGTCCTTGAAATTTAGCTCAACTGGGTCTTTCTCAGAATAGACATGCATGAGTTTCTGATAAGGGAATCTTCAGTTATCTGGAGTACACTGGTTGAGTGCATGCATGCATCAACTCACTGATAACTCACAATTAGTTCCTCAAACAGTTTGGAACCAATTTAACTGGACTTAACTCAGTAAACTGAGCTAACTAATTACAACTCAAATATAACTCAATCTTACCTCCTTAATTTAAAGGATAATTGTTGCATGACTGCAGAAAGACTTCTAACTTCACTTTCTCCAACTAATTAATCCATAATGAATTAATTAATTAATTCCAAGCAGTTGGTGAGACTAAAGTCGAATTTTAATTCAAGGACAAATTAAAATTGGAATATTTGGATTTTATTTTTATCATTTCTTGTTGCTATTTTCAACACTCCCTATCAACAAGAAAGGAATTCAACTCGATCCCGATCCTGACTCTTTGGAATATTTTACATGCAACACTTCTCTCTAGTGTTGTTGCTCCGGCAACTCCAGATACAAAAAAAACATCCAACCTGAATCACTATGATGCATCTGTCATCAAAGTCTCTAACTTCTATTGCCTCTGTCAACTGAAAACTCTACGCTTCTGCTGACCCATCCTTTCTACACTATTGTCAATCCTTCTCTGCACTCTTCAGTATCTGACTGCTCTAGACTCTATCACTTTGATTTATGACTGCATCAATCCCATTGATTCCTCCCGCTACTATGTACTTTGGTCTCCCGTAGCAAGGTACGATCCATGAGATAAAGCCTCTCAATGGACCCTGCCCAATTTCAACCTTCTTGAGACTATCACTTCACATCGCCCCACCTTACACCTGGAGGAATGGCTGCATGTGATCCCTCTGCCCACTTCTCTAATTGTGGCTCCTCCACAATTGTCTGAGACTTCTTCTCGGGCTTCATGTTGAGAGGTAATTTACTCTCCCTCTCAACCACCAAGTCTCTAACATTTTCCTTGCTCCTCAAGGCTTTGCATGCATCTTGAACCTCAAGAGAATACAGGTTCTAAACTTGTGAACTAATTTATTTCACTTGTCTCGTGGTGATGTGTCTAAGGAAAACCATTCCCTTACTAAAGAAACATCATAGCCTTTGTCCTCCAACATCATGACCGATACCAAGTTCTTCTTCAGTCCAGGCACATAATTCACATCTGTCAAGGTGATAGGAGCTCCATGCTCCCTCTGAAAAGCAACCGTGCCCACTCATGAAACACTATACCTTTCGTCATCACCCATCTCTATGCGCATCTTGAGGTCTTTCTCTTCCAAGGTACTGAATAAACTTTTATCGCCGGTCATGTGGAATGAGGCTCCACTGTCAAGATACCAACCACAACACATCATCGATGACACCATGCATGCAATGAGGGTAAAGTCCATTTCGAAATAAGAGGCTAATGCCTCACCTCTGATCCTTCCGAGGATCCCTTCTTAGACTTCTTCTATGGGAAATTAGTCGCATAATGAACCATCTCGTGACAATTAAAGCATCTCACTTTAGACTTATCACCCTGCTTCCCTCCATGAGAAGAATTCGATTCGAAATGGGACGCCTTCCCCTTCCCCTTCCTTGCCTTACTTGCTAAGGCCAAATTTTCTTCATCATCATCCTTGGATGAAGAACCATCTCGAGTGCTCCTCTTGATCTCCTCCTGCATGAGATCCGACCACAATGGTTCCCAATCCGATAGTTTCTGCCTTCCATTCACAGAGTCCTGGTAGCTATTCCAGCTCTTTGGAAGGCCAAGGAGAGTGAGGCTCACCATATCATCATCGGCAGTAGTTATTCCCACACTACCAAGCTCATCTCTGCAAGTGGTGAGCTTGTTCAAATATGTGGAAATAGTATCGTCATTCTCCATCTTGATTCTTCGAAACTTATCCTTAAGGTCCAATTTCCTCTGGTCGCTACTGTTCTGGTAGAGGTCCTTCAATGTCTTCCACATTGAATATGGAGTATCCTTCCCATGGAGACTCGAGATAATATCGTCTCAAACTCCCTCAATAATGATATGTCTCGCCCTCGCCACACACTTCTTCCACTTAGCCAACTCTTGTGCATTAGTTGAACCTGGCTATGGGATTTCTTGATCAATGAAATTCTTCAAGTCGTTGTATTCTAATAGAGCCTCCATGCGTTCTTTCCATGCTATGTACTTCGAGCTACCTTCCAAGGCATACTCAAGTCTCAAGCCATAGAACACCATTGGCCAACCTTGAAGTATGATAATAATTCGATTTGCACTTGCACCCCGAACTTCAAACTTCGAATTCTCTTCTTCGTATACTGTTCATAGCTTCGATAAACTCAGCTCTGATACCATGTAGAATTTCCTGCAAATTCTCTACAAATCTACCTCTGAGATCT
The DNA here is from genome assembly GCA_031772625.1 of Pinus tabuliformis. NCBI lineage: Eukaryota > Viridiplantae > Streptophyta > Pinopsida > Pinales > Pinaceae > Pinus > Pinus tabuliformis. The sequence goes on from CM062820.1 coordinate 426,035,880, forward strand.
ATGTAGAAAATCAAATTGTAGATTAACTCGATAATGCAATATACTAAAGCAAAATAATATAATCTATTTCTACTATCAAACTTACGGAAGCTTAATATCAAGCTGAATCAGAGCTAAACACATATAACTAGAAGAATAAAAATCATTGCACATGAAACACAAAAAATACTCTGGGGAAAGCCTCACCTAAAAACCCCACTATCTGTATTATCATACAAGGTGGAAATACATCAAGATTATACAAAGCCTTAGCTCTCACAGCTAGGCAGCTCTCAATACAATCCTCCTGGATGTTAATAGGCAATCAAAGCTTCTCACAAGCCTTCTTCTTTGCCCTCCAAGCTCATATTTCCTTGTGCAGTTACCTCTGTGATGATCTCATTCACCGAGTGTAACACTGCTCTAACACACCGTCAGAACTGCGCAATCCTCAAGGAACCTTACCTTGACTGCATGCATATTTTCCTTTATATGAAAACACATGCAACTAATAGTACACTGCCCTTGACATTTTGCTCAACTGAGTCTTTCTCAGAATAGACATGCATGATTTTCTGATGAGGGAATCTTTAGTTATCTGGAGTACACTGGTTGAGTGCATGCATGCATCAACTGACTAATAACTCACAATTAGTTCCTCAAATAGTTTGGAACTAATTTAACTGCACTTAACTCAGTGACCTGAGCTAACTAATTACAACTGAAATATAACTCAATCTTATCTCCTTAATAAAGGGATAATCTCCTTAATTTAAGGGATAACTGTTGCATGACTGCAAAAAGACTTCTAACTTGAATTTCTCCAGCTAATTAATCCATAATGAATTAATTAATTAATGCCAAGCAATTGGTGAGACTAAATTCAAATTTTAATTCAAGGACAAATTAAAATTGGAATATCTCGATTCTATTTTTATCATTTCTTGTTGCTATTTTCAACATGTAGAATTCGTGCAAATTCTCTACAAATCTACCTCTGAGATCTATGTAGAAAATCCAACTGTAGATTAACTTGATAATGCAATATACCAAAGCAAAATACTATAATCTACTTCTACTATCAAACTTGCGGAAGCTTAAATATTGAGTTGAATCAGAGCTAAACACATATAACCAGAAGAAGAAGAATCGATGAACATGAAACACAAAAAATACTCTGGGGAAAGCATCAAATAAAAACCCCACTATCTGTATTATCATACAAGGTGGAAATACATCAAGATTATACAAATCCTTAGCTCTCACAGCTAGCCAGTTCTCAGTACAGTCCTCCTAGATGCTCACAGGCAATCGAAGCTTGTCACAAGCCTTCTCCTCTACCCTCCAAGCTCTTATTTCCTTGCGCAGTTACCTCTGGGATGATCTCATTCACCCAGTGTAACACTGCTCTCACACACTGCTCTAACACACTATCAGAACTATGCAATCCTCAAGGAACCTTACCTTGACTGCATGCATGATTTTCCTTTATAGGAAAACACATGCAATTGACAGTACACTGTCCTTGACATTTAGGTCAACTGAGTCTTTCTCATAATAGACATGCATGAGTTTCTGATGAGGGAATCTTCAGTTATCTAGGGTACACTGGTCGAGTGCATGCATGCATCAACTGACTGATAACTCACAATTAGTTCCTCAAACAGTTTGGAACTAATTTAACTGGACTTAATTCAGTAAACTAAGCTAACTAATTACAACTCAAATATAAATCAATCTTATCTCCTTAATTTAACAAATAATTGTTGCATGACTACAGAAAGACTTCTAACTTGAATTTCTCCAACTAATTAATCCATAATGAATTAATTAATTAGTTCCAAGCAACTGGTGAGACTAAATTCAAATTTTAATTCAAGGACAAATTAAAATTGGAATATCTGGATTCTATTTTTATCATTTCTTGTTGCTATTTTCAACACTCCCTCTCAACAAGAAAGGAATTCAACTCGATCCCGATCCTGAGCCTTTGGAATATTCTGCATGCAACACTTCTCTCTAGTTTTGTTGCTCCAACAAATCCAGATACAAAAAAAAAACATCCAACCTAAATCAGTATGATGCATCTGTCATCAAAGTCTCTGACTGCTATTGCCTCTCTCACCTGAAAACTCTCCGCTTCTGCTAGCTCAGCCTTTCTGCATTGTTTTCAATCCTTCTCTGTGCTCTTTAGTATCTGACTACTCTAGACTCTATCACTTTGATTTATGATTGCATCAATCCCACTGATTTCTCCTGCTACTATGTACTTTGGTCTCCCGTAGCAAGGTATGATCCATGAAATAAAACCTCTCAATGGACCTTGCCCAATTTCAGCCTTCTTGAGACTATCACTTCACATCGCCCCACCTCACACCTGGAGGTATGGCTGCATGTGATCCCTCTGCCCACTTCTCTAATTGTGGCTCCTCCACAATTGTCTGAGACTTCTTCTGGGGCTGCATGTTGAGAGGTAATTTACTCTCCCTCTCAACCACCAAGTCTCTAATATTTGCCTTGCTCCTCAAGGCTTTGCATGTATCTTGAACCTCAAGAGCATATAGGTTCTAAACTTGTGAACTAATCTGTTTCACTTGTCTCATGGTGATGTGTCTAAGGAAAACCATTCCCTTACTAAAGAAACATCGTAGCCTTTTTCCTCCAACATCATGACCGATACCAAGTTCTTCTTCAGTCCAGGCACATAATTCACATCTGTCAAGGTGATAGGAGCTCCATGCTCCCTATGAAAAGCAACCGTGCCCACTCATGAAACACTATACCTTTCATCGTCACCCATCTCTATGCACATCTTGAGGTCTTTCTCCTCCAAGGTACTGAATAAACTTTATCGCCGGTCATGTGGAATGAGGCTCCACTGTCAAAATACCAACCACAACCCATCATCGATGACACCATGCATGTAATGAGGGTAAAGTCCATTTCGAACTGAGAGGTTAATGCCTCACCTTCCGATCCTTTTGAGGATCCCTTCTTGGAATTATTGAATGGGCAATTAGTCGCATAATGACCCATCTCATGACAATTAAAGCATCTCACTTTAGACTTATCACCCTTCTTCCCTCCATGAGAAGAATTCGATTCGGAATGGAACGCCTTCCCCTTCCCTTTCCTTGCTTTACTTGCTAAGACTAGATTTTCTTTATCATCATCCTTGGATGAAAAACCATCTCGAGTGCTCCTCTTGATCTCCTCCTGCATGAGATCCGACCACAGTCGTTCCCAATCCGGTAGTTTCTCCCTTCCATTCACAGAATCCTGGTAGCTATTCCAGCTCTTTGGAAGGCCAAGGAGAGCGAGGCTCACCATATCATCATCGACAGTAGTTATTCCCACACTACCAAGCTCATCTCTGCAAGTGGTGAGCTTCTTCAGATATGTGGAAATAGTATCGCCGTTCTCCATCTTCATTCTTCGAAGCTTATCCTTGAACGCCAATTTCCTTTGGTCGCTATTGTTTTGGTAGAGGTCCTTCAATGTCTTCCACATTGAATATGGAGTATCCTTCCAATGGAGACTCGAGACAATATGGTCTCGAACTCCCTCAAGGATGATCCGTCTCGCCTTCGCCACACACTTCTTCCACTCAGCCAACTCTTGTGCATTAGTTGAACCTGGCTTTGGGATTTATTGATCAATGAAATCCTTCAAGCCATTGTCTGTTAATATAAGCTCCATGCGATCTTTCCATGCTATGTAATTCGAGCTGTCTTCCAAGGCATACTCGAGTCTCAAGCCATAGAACGCCATTGGCCAACCTTGAAGTATGATAAGAATTCGATTTGAGCTTGCACCCCGAACTTCAAACTTCGAATTCTCTTCTCCGTATACTATTCACAACTCCGATAAACTCAACTCTAATACCATGTAGAATTTCCTGCAAATTCTCTACAAATCTACCTCTGAGATCTATGTAGAAAATTTGACTATAGATTAACTCGATAATGCAATATACCAAAGAAAAATACTATAATCTACTTCTACTATCAAACTTGTGGAAGCTTAAAGATCAAGCCGAATCAGAGCTGAACACATATAACCAAAAGAAGAAGAATAAATGCACATGAAACAGAGAAAATACTCTGGGGAAAGCCTCAGCTAAAAACCCCACTATCTGTATTATCATACAAGTTGGAAATACATCAAGATTATACAAAGCCTTAGCTCTCATAGCTAGCCAGCTCTCAGTACAATCCTCCTGGATGTTCACAGGTAATCAAAGCTTCTCACAAGCCTTCTCCTCTACCCTCCAATCTCCTATTTCCTTGCGCAACTACCTCTGGGATGACCTTATTCACCCATTGTAACACTGCTCTAACAACACACGTCAAAACTGCGCAATCCTCAAGGAAACTTACCTTGACTGCATGCATGATTTTCCTTTACAGAAAAACACATGCAACTGATAGTACACTATCCTTGACATTTAACTCAAATGGGTCTTTCTCATAATAGACATGCATGAGTTTCTGATGAGGGAATCTTTCGTTATCTGGAGTACACTGTTTGAGTGCATGCATGCATCAACTAACTGATAACTCACAATTAGTTCCTCAAACAGTTTGGAAATAATTTAACTGGACTTAACTCATTAAACTGAGCTAACTAATTACAACTCAAACATAAATCAATCTTATCTCCTTAATTAAAGGATAATCTCCTTAAGTTAAGGGATAATTGTTGCATGACTACAAAAAGACTTCTAACTTCATTTTATCCAACTAATTAATCCATAATGAATTAATTAATTAATTCCAAGCAGCTAGTGAGACTAAATTCAAATTTTAATTCACAATTTTAATTCAAGGACAAATTAATATTGGAATATCTAGATTATATTTTTATCATTTCTTGTTGCTATTTTCAACATGTAGAATTTCCTACAAATTCTTTACAAATCTACCTCTAAGATCTATGTAGAAAATCTGACTCTAGATTATCTCGATAATGCAATATACCAAAGCAAAATACTATAATCTACTTCTACTATCAAATTTGTGGAAGCTTAAAGATTGAGCTGAATCAAAGCTGAACACATATAACCAGAAGAAGAAGAATCAATGCACATGAAACACAGAAAATACTCTGGGGAAAGCCTCAGCTAAAAACCCCACTATTTGTATTATCATATAAGGTGAAATACATCAAGATTATACAAAGCCTTAGCTCTCACAGCTAGCTAGCTCTCAATACAATCCTCCTGGATGCTCATAGGCAATCAAAGCTTCTCACAAGCCTTCTCCTCTGCCCTCCAAGCTCCTATTTCCTTGTGCAGTTACCTCTGGGATGATCTCATTCACCTAGTGTAACACTGCTCTCACACACTGCTCTAACACACTGTCAGAACTACATAATCCTCAAGGAACCTTACCTTCACTGCATGCATGATTTTCCTTTATAGGAAAACACATGCAACTAATAGTACATTGTCCTTGACATTTAGCTCAACTAGGTCTTTCTCAGAATAGACATGCATGAGATTCTGATGAGAGAATCTTCAGTTATCTAGAGTACACTAGTTGAATGCATGCATGCATCAACTGACTAATAACTCACAATTAGTTCCTCAAACAGTTTGGAACTAATTTAACTGGACTTAACTCAGTAAACTGAGCTAACTAATTACAACTCAAATATAACTCAATCTTATCTCCTTAATTAAGGGATAATCTCCTTAATTTAAGGGATAACTATTGCATGATTGCAGAAAGACTTCTAACTTGAATTTCTCCAACTAATTAATCCATAATGAATTAATTAATTAATTCCAAGCAGCTGGTGAGACTAAATTCGAATTTTAATTCAAGGACAAATTAAAATTGGAATATCTAGATTCTATTTTTATCATTTCTTGTTGCTATTTTCAAGATTATAGAGAATATTCTTGTTACCAAGTGGAACACTGATCTCTCACACTGATTTCACACCCTGTAAAACTGCAAAATCCTCAAGGAATTATTCCTTGACTGCATGCATGAGTTTTCTTTATAAAAGAACACATGCAACTAATAGTACACTATCCATCTTTAAGCTCAACTGGGTCTTTTTTAGAATAGACATGCATGAGTTAATGATGAGAGAATCTTCAGTTATCTAGAGTACACTAGTTGAGTGCATGCATGTATAAACTGTCTAAGAATAAATAGCTTGATGCAGGGAAGGATTCGGGTTCCCATGCGGCGCTCCAGAAGGCAACCTTCATGGTATCAACCTTGGCCAAATCTCTTTTTAATTTCTGGGAAGTTTTGGTAGTTTGTTGGTTGAAACCTTTAAGGATTTACTCCTACCCATTCAGATATTTTTCCCTAGACAGGGCCGTTGTATAAACCGTTATTTTCCACTTAGTTGTTGGATATGATATCCCTCAGGGTTGATGCTAGACACGTATATGTCTCGACACTATATTATTTTGTTACTCTATCTATCGTTTCTGGTTTTGGTCACTCAGAGACCGATGTTAAATTAATTTATGTATCTATGTATATATTCACACCTTGGTGACAGTGGTTTACACTCCAGGGTTTATTAATGGTGGTCTTGCTCCCAATTACTGTGTTTATGTTGCTCAACCCTTAATGGCTTGACGAGGATGGGTTTAAATGTTTCAATCATTGAATTTATAATTTTCCCCAAATTGGGTAGTAATTAAAATGTAGCCCTGTTTTTTTTATGGCTTCCTGCCAACTAGGGTTTGCATATTGTCTATAATCTTATTAAAAATTGTAGGCATTTTCTTTATTTTCTTCATGAATCTAGAACCATCTGTTTCAATGTCATTCCTTGTTTCTGTATCTTTAATAGTGAAGCAACACATCCACAATTCAGCAGGACGACCCTATGGCTATCCTGTTTCCATTTTTATAGACTAATTATTCAATGTATGACAACGTTATTATTAAGATTTCTTTCTTAAGGTTTTCTATGTCTTTTTTTAATTGATTCATTCCATAGAGGATACCTTATCATGTCTTCTAACACGATATGCTTATTGTTTATCGCTTTTGCTTAACATTTTACAATTACTAAAGTTTTGTTATATTTCCTCCTATAAGAAGTCATTATTACATTTATATTATACTATTGTATATTGTCTGTATTGTACCAGTAACTCTTTATTCATTGGTGTAAAGCATGCGTTTTCTAAACCCATTAGTCTTGTTTAAGGCATTTCATAATTACAATGTTTATTAAAAAGACTGTCAGGGTTTAGTTTACTTGTTTCCAGTACTGGCCATGACTTCAAGGAAATAGATTCAATCTTGTTATATAATAAATAAATTATCACAAAAGAGAGATGATATTGCATAATCATTGATCTTCACATAAAAGGATTAACCCTGTACACGTAGTAGAAGATAGGTTCTATTTTATTATAAGGAGTTCTCATACATTATTCCCAGACAGTTATCTCCCTATACCACACCTGATAAATCTAAAAAAAAACTACTTAATCCCTTAACTCTTCAGAACTCTTTTTCCAATGCTTTCTATAGTAGCGATTTTTCCTTTTCTCAGATTCCATTATTCTAAAATTATCAATCAACAAAATTATAATGTGTGCTCAGAATACTTATCTGCATTTTATTGAAGAAAACTCTTGGGCTATGACCACACCTCCCTGCCAACGAGAATGGTCTGTTCACCGTTCTCCCCCCAAGCTCTCCCAACTCCCAAAACAATGGTTACAATCAAGAGCTTCCTTTCAAGCTTAATCTAGGCACTCAGAGTCTTCCTGGACTCAGCCTAAATATTCTTGTAGAGTATGAGCTTTTCCACTGGTCTTTACCAGATCAGGAACTGAGCTCTTGGGCAGCATACAGCCTCAACCCAATTTCTCCATTCTTAACCTACTGTAAATAAAAACACCAACCCCCTCCTCTTCCTTGGATCCTTTCTTTAAAGAAAGTCCCTTGGAGTAAGGGGTAACTGTTTCCTCCAACTGTTTCTTGGGAGTTAGGCACTCTTGTGGTCCCCCTCAACTTCCTTAGATAGCACATATTCTGATAAATTCTTAATCACTTCTTTTAAATAATAATTAAAAATAATTTCTAACTCACTTAAGTTCCTAAGTAACAAAATAACTTGTTAACCTTCCTAAAAAGTATTTATTTAACAATTAAAATGTTTATAAAAGACGAAAATTAAAACTAAAGTAACCAAGGGTGTTACAATTTTATTACGGTTAAATAAATTACCAATAAAAGTATATATATATAATTCTTTTTAAATAATGGTTATTTCGTAAATTTATTTAATATAATAATATAGTTAAATGAAGTTATACTAGTGAAGAGGCCTTTTGTTTAAATTCTAAGAGAATCGTGTCGGTTTTGGAGCAAAATAATTACAATTAAGAGTTATAATGGTAATGGTTTAAAAAAACATGATTCTGTTTTTAGTTTATCATTTTTTTTTTAATTTATAATTTAGAATTTTATATTAAAAAAATGAATTTTTTTAAATATTTATATGTATTTAAGTATAGTTTTATATTATTATATTATTATATTTTTAAGTATGGTATGAAGTTTTGTTTTTGACTTTATATTTTTGGTAAAAAAAATTATGAAGCGTATGCATAGTTTAATATTAGGAACTCAATTTTTGTTATTTTTTATTATTATTTAAATTTATTTATTTGTAAGTTAATTGGTTGAGGTCTTATGGGTTGTTTATTAACATCTATTTCTATTAGTTACTAATTTTTTGTTTTTTGTTTTATTTCCTTTTTATTTAACTTCTTTTTTTCTTTTTTTCATGAATTATATTTTTTTTGGCTATATTTTCAATTTAAAATGACACACACATATAGTAACCTTGGCAAGACTACATCTTCATCATATCCAATATATCACCGAGATGGGGCAGTGAATTGAACCGGTGACTTCACGTCAAGGAGTGTTTTAAGAGAGCATCTGATTCTCGTCTATCCAAGACCCAGTGGACAACTTATTATGATATTAAAAACATATTTTAATAAATTTAATTATAAACAATTATATATATTAATAAAAATAAAACACAAACATAGATATATGTATGTTAATATAAACAATATTAGTTAATCATATTTCTTAATTTTTGGTTATGACATTCAACAATATAATATTTTATTAGTTGATGTATTTTTGTGATAAAATCTTTGTCTTTGTTTAATTAAGCTATATTTAAGCTAAGCAGGTACTAACTACTATGTAGCCCTTGTTAATTTTAGAAATATATAGTTAAATAATTTGTATTAAAATGTTAATATTCATTTTATCATTTTCATTTAAATTTAAATTTATAATAACAAATTTTATTGATGGTTATTTTGATTTAAGCATATTACTATTATTATACGGCCACACGCATGGTATGTGTATTAGTTTGTTTTTGACAAAAAATTTATGACGCTTATCCATAGTTTAACATTAGGAATTCAACTTTTATTAATTTTTGTTATTATGTATTTGAAAGGTGATTGGTTGAGGTCTTAGGGTATTTTAGTAACTTCTTTTGGTGATGAAATTCAATAATACATTAGTTGTTTTATTTTTATGATTAGATCTTTGTCTTTGTTAGATTTTTGTTTAATTAAATTATATTTAAGTTAAGCGGCAGCTTTATACCTGAGGCAGGCATGGTATTAGTCATTCAGTTTTCCCTTTGACTCTATATTAGTTTGTCCTTGACTAAAAATTTCTACAGCTTATCCATAGTTTAACAATGGGAATTCAATTTTTGTTATCTTATTATTATTATTTAAATTTATTTATTTGTAAAGTAATTGGTTGAGGTCTTATTAGGGGTTGTTTAGTAACTCTCATTTATATTAGTTACTAATTTATTTTTTTTGTTTTATTTCCTTTTTATTTTTTCTATGGTTTCCATTTTCATGAATTATATATAATTTTCCATATTTTAAATTTAAGATAACTTATTCTTATATTAAAAACATATTTTAATACATTTAATTATAAAAAATTATATATATTGATAAAAAATAAACACACACACATATATTAAAATGCATATAGGTTAATATAAACAACATTTAATCATAATTCTTAATTTTTGGTGATGGCATTCAACAATACAATATTTGATTAATTGTTATATTTTTGTGATGAAAACTTTGTCTTTATTGTTTTTTAATTTAATTAAGCTATATTTATGCTAAGCGACACGTACTAGCTACTATGTAGCTCCTGTTATTATAATGCATTTAGCTACTATGTAGCTCTTGTTATTATAATGCATTTAGTTTTGTTTTTGACTCCTATTAGTTTATCTTTGACCAAAAATTAATGTCGCTTATTTATAGTTTAACCTTGGGAATTCATTTTCTGTTATTTTTTATTAATATTTAAATTGATTTATTTGTAAAGTGATTGGATGAGGTCTTATTATCGGCTGTTTAGTAATTTCCATTTCTATTAGTTACTAATTTTTTGTTTTTAGTTTATTTTCTTTTTATTTGACCTTTTGATTTTTATTTTTTTTTCAATTATTCCCATTTTCATGAATAATAATTTTTTCTCCATATTTTCAATTTAAGATAACAAATTTGAAATAACTAATACAACTTTTTCCAATAATTTTTTTTAGTTATATTTTTTTTTATCATTTTTTTTTTTTTTACTATGGGTTTTTTCAAACGACAAATTTTAAAGAGAAAAAAATAATTAAAAATTCTTATTCCAATATATATAGCGAGGGTTTTGTCGAGAAGCTGGGAGCATTTACTATGAAGTTTCACAGAAAAATGATTGAATACATCAAGCAAATTAACAAGCAATTTGTCCCATAGGCTATCTTTAGCCTAGTGGACATTAAAATTATATATATATATATATATATATATATATATATATATATATATATATAAGTTTTATTTCCTTTTAATTTGACTTATATTTTTTTGTCTTTTTCTATTTTTTTTTTCTCTATTTTCAATTCCAATTACATTAATTATAATTTTTGTTGTTGTTTACACAGATTTTATAATTAATAACTATTATAATAATTATATATTAGATTTTAGAATCTTGTTAGCATTTCTTTCCTAATTTTACTATGAACATTTTATTGATGTATAATTATTAATTTTTAGGATCTTGTCAGCATTTTTCCCTAGCTTTGTTGAATTTTATTTACACATAGTTTTTATAATTTTTGCCTCAAGTATATCAATAATTTAGGAAACTAATCTTATAACAAGAAATTGAATTCAAGAATTCGAGAAATTGATCTTCTTGAATTCAAGAATTCAAGGTTTTTTTCTTCTTCTTTTTTAATCCTTTCATGCATACCACTTTGAGATTGTTCATCATTTATTGAGAGATTAGCCTTCAATTTCTCATATGTTTCAATTGGTTTGTTAAAATTGTTTTATCTTCTTTCCTTGAACCAAACAAAGAAAATTGGTTTGGGTTACTATGCAAAAAATTAATGTGTGAATTTTGTTAAAGCAGTTTAATCTACTACAAATTTATTGGTTTTTTATTCAAAAGGATTGTGTCAAATTCATCCATTTTAATACTAAATCACAAATCATAGACAAAAGTATAATATTCAGAAATTATTTAAAAAGGGCTAATGATGTATGTTATTTTTTTCAACGAAATGTTTTAGGAACTAAGTATTTTAATTAGAAACTAAGTGTTTTGATATCAATCTATAGGTACTAATGATTTAATTGATATAATTATGCTAGTCATAATTTAGTTGTTAAATTAATAGTAAAACAATTGTTATTACGAATTATTCATAAATATTAATTAACTTGTCTTTACAATTTAATTTAAAAATTAATTTAATACTAAATCACAAATTATAGATCATCCCAACTCCATTTTTCTCTACAAAAGAAAGAAGTCATGTTTAAAACAGGATGTCATTTGAGAGATAACATTAAAAGTTTTGTTCCATATTCTCATGCCTTCACTACCACAAACACAATTGCATTCAACTCTATATCAATCATGTACAATTCTCATGAACTTTGTACGAGACAATTGGTTGTGCAAAACAAGTTTCTTGGAATTGACATCTCATTGAGTTGAAACTAAGTTTCTCCATATCAATTTGAACCAAACACTACTAAAGAAATAAATTTATAAAGCTTCATTACAACCAATGAGGTAGGATGCTCATTAAAAAACAACATTTTAGCACAACATTTTCACTTTCATTTCTATTTTTTTATGAAGGCTTTAATTGATCATCTCACATCCTGCCAGCAATTCATATTCCAATTAACTATATTTAAACTAAGCAGCATGTACTAACTACTACTTAGTTTTCGTTAATTCAATGAATAAATTATTATGGTAGTTCATTAAATATTTTGTATTAGAGATATCATTTTTCATTTTATTATTTAAATTTATAATGTTCTTTTCAATTTTTTCCAAAGAACTTTCAACTATAAGATTGAGAATTCATTTTGTTGGAATAATGGAGAAAAATGAAGATTTTCCTAATAATAGTATTTATTATGTGTTGTTAGAGGGTTGGTTGAATTGTTTTCTTTAATTAGTCTTTGTTGATTGTTAGTTCTTGATTCTAGGAATCTCTTCAACAATTATGTAATCTAATTGGTTGCAGTTGTTTGCGTGAGCAATTGCCTCATCAAAAAGTTACAACCCTTCTCATATTTTGTCCTTCATTTGTAAGTTGGTATCAAACCCACTTTGAGGGTCATGAGGCAGGAGTTGGATGTGGCTAGTGTGAATGTTGGGTATGAACCATTGAGACTGTCAAGGGTGTGTCAGGCCTATTGAAATATGGAAACAAGAATATTCCAATTTAATTTGTCCTTGAATTAAATTGTGAATTAAAATCGAATTTAGTATTAACAGCGACTTGGAAATAATTAATTAATTTATTTTAAATTAATTAGTTGGAGAAATTCAAGTTAGAAGTCTTTCTGAAGTCATGCAAGAGTTATCCCTTAAATTAAGGAGATAATATTGTGTTATATTTGAGTTGTAATTAGTTAACCCAGTTCACTAAGTTAAGTCCAGTTAAATTAGTTCCAAACTGTTTGAGGAACTAATAGTGAGTTAACAGTCAGTTGATGCATTAATGCACTCAACTAGTGCTACTCCAGTTAACTGAAGATTCCCTCATCAGAAACTCATGCATGTCTATTCTAAGAAAGACCCAGTTGAGATTAATGTTCAAGGACAGTGTATTATCAGTTGCATGTGTTTTCTCATGGAAAAAAATCATGCATGCAATCAAGGATTCATCCTTGAGGATTGCACAGTTTTGAAGGTTAATCATCCACAAGGAACAACGCAAGGAAATAAGAGCTTGGAGGGTAGAGAGGAAGGCTAGAGAGAAGCCAAGATTGCCTGTGAGCATCTGTGAGGATTGTACTTTGAGATGGCTAACTGTGAGAGCTAAGGCTTTGTATAACTCCTATGTATTTCCACCATGTATGATAATACAATAGTGTGGGGTTTTTATTTGAGACTTTCCCCAAAGTATTTTCATGTGTATTGTGCCATAGATTCTTCTTCTTCTAGTTATATTGTTCAGCTCGATCTTTAAGCTTCCACAAATTGATAGTAGAAGTAGGTTATAGTATTCTGCTTTTATTTATATTGCATTATCGGGTTAACCTATCATAGATTTTCTACATGGTATTGAAGCTGTGAACAATATACTGAGAAGAGAATTCGATGTTTGAAGTTCGGGGTTGCAAGTGCAAATCGAATTCGTATCATACTTCAAGGTTGGCCAATGGCGTTCTATGGCTTGAGACTCGAGTACGCCTTGGAAGGTAGCTAGAATTACATAGCATGAAAAGATAGAGTGAAGGTTGTATTAGAAGACAATGGCTTGAAGGAATTCATTGATCAAGAAATCCCAAAGCCAACTTCAACTAATGCACAAGAGTTGGTTGAGTGGAAGAAGTGTGTGGCGAAGGTGAGACGGATCATTCTTGAGGGAGTTCGAGACCATATTGTCTCAAGTTTCCATGGGAAGGATACTCCATTTTCAATGTGGAAGACATTGAAGGACCTCTACCAGAACAATAGCGACCAGAGGAAATTAGCGCTCAAGGATAAGCTTCGAAGAATCAAGATGGAGAAGGGCGATACTATTTCCACATATTTGAACAAGTTCACCACCTGCAGAGATGAGCTTGGCAGTGTGGGAATAACTACTGCTAATGATGACATGGTGAGCTTCACTCTCCTTGGCCTTGCAAAGAGTTGGAATAGCTACCAGGACTCTGTGAATGGAAGGGAGAAACTGTTGGATTGGGAACAACTGTGGTTGGATCTTATGCAGGAGGAGATCAGGAGGAGCACATGAGATGGTTCTTCATCCAAGAATGATGATGAAGAAAATATGGCCTTAGCAAGTAAGGAAAGTAGAAGGAAGGGGAAGGCTTCCCATTTCAAATCGAATTCTTCTCATGGAGGGAAGAAGGGTGACATGTCTAAAGTAAGATGCTTTAATTGTCACAAGATGGGACATTATGCGATTAATTGCCCATCAAAGAAGTCCAAGAAGGGATCCTCAAAAGGATCGGAAGGTGAAGCATTAGCCTATCAGTTCGAAATGGAATTTATCCTCATCGCATACATGGTGTCATCAATGATGGGTTGTGTCTCGTATCTTGACAGTGGAGCCTTATTTCACATGATCGGTGATAAAATTTTATTCAGTGCCTTAGAGGAGAAAGACCTTAAGATGCACATAGAGATGGGTGATGACGAAAGGTATAATGTTTCAGGAGTGAGCAGGGTTGCTTTTGAGAGGGAGCATGGAGCTCCTCTCACCTTGAAAGATGTGAGGTATGTGCCTGAACTGAAGAAGAACTTGGTATCAGTCGTGATGTTGGATGACAAAGGCTACGATGTTGTCTTCAGTAAAGGAAAGGCATTCCCAAGACACATAGCCACGGGTCAGACCAAGAGGATAGGGATTTGGGTGTAGAATCTCTATAAACTAGAGGTAGATTATTGTGCAACATTGAGTACGAAAGCAGAATTGGTGCAAAGCCAAGACATTAGCGAGTTGTGGCACAGGCAGTTGGGCCATTTGCATCATGGGGCTTTGAATATAATGCAATAGATATCTACAGGACTTCCCAAAGGTAAACTTGAGCAAGTTGACACATGCAAAGGTTGTACCTTAGGAAAGTACACCAAGTCTTCCTTTCATGATCGAGACAGTTGAGCAGAGGCTATCTTAGAGCAAGTTCATACTGATTTGTGTGGACCATTCTCGACGACATCCACAGCGAAGCAAAGGTATTATGTGATTTTCATTGATGACTATTCTCGTAAATGTTGGATTTATTTCATGCAGAAGAAGGACCAAACTTTCACAAAGTTTTGTGAGTTCAAAGCTTTGGTCGAGAAAGAGTCAGGGAAGAAGATCAAGGCCTTGAGAAGTGACAATGGTGGAGAATATGTCTCTCAAGAGTTTAAGGACTTCTGTGCAGCGGAAGGAATTAAACGAGAGTTGACAGCACCTCATAACCCACAGCAGAATGGGGTGGCCGAGAGGAAGAACATAACTATTGTAGGGGTAGCACGGGCAATGCTGCATGACCAAGGCCTACCACTTCACTTGTGGGCTGAGGCATGCAACACAATGGTCTATTTGCAGAATAGAAGCACGTATCGCATACTTGGGATGAAGACACCAGAGGAAGCTTTCTCCGGTAAGATACCAGATGTGGGTCACTTCAAGATCTTTGGCTCATCGGTATATTGCCATGTGACAAAGGATGCACGGAAGAAGCTTGAGCTGATAGCAAAGTTGAGGATATTTGTGGGGTACACTGATACACCTCACAACTATCGGGTGTACTTGCCTACCAGTCGGAGGATAATGGTTCGCAAAGATCTCAAGTTTGATGAGCAGAAGGCCATGTGAGTTTCCCTTGAGAGGGATATCCAACTACAGGCGGTGGAGGAACTGTTGGTTCCTAAGGAGGAGGAGCCTCAGACTGATGCGGAGCAGCCACATGCAGAGGTTCCAGGAGTGGAGACATCCACTCAAGCAGAGTCTTCCAGAGATGGATGGAAGCGCACAAGAGAAGCTGACAGATTGTTGGAGGATGCGAAAGAGAATGTGGGAGCACCATCTTCTCAGCGCAGATAGAGGAGGTAACCTGAGAGGTACACTGGATACATGGCCCTTGTTAAGGAATGTGTTGAGACCGAGCCATCTTCCTTTGAGGAAGCAGTGCAGCAACTGATTTGGATTGATGCTATGGTGGAGGAGTATGACTACACAGTTCGTAACAGTGTTTGGGACGTGGTTCCAATATCGGAGAACAAGTCAGTTGTGAATTCCCGTTGGCTTTACAAGGTAAAGCAAGCTGTTGATGGTAGTGTGGAGAAGCACGAGGCAATATTTGTTGCCCGTGGCTTTTCACAGGTCGAGAGGATCATGTTGCTGCAGTATATTTCAACAGAGGAGCAAGATGCTGACATTTTGACAAAGGCATTGTCAAAGTGTAAATTCGAGTTCCATAGAGACAAGATCGGGGTGGCAGATAGTCCCTTTCTTGTTGAGAGGGAGTGTTGAAATATGGAAACAAGAATATTCCAATTTAATTTGTCCTTGAATTAAATTGTGAATTAAAATCTAATTTAGTCTTAACAGCTACTTGGAAATAATTAATTAATTTATTTTAAATTAATTAGTTGGAGAAATTCAAGTTAGAAGTCTTTATAAAGTCATGCAAGAGTTATCCCTTAAATTAAGGAGATTATATTGAGTTATATTTGAGTTGTAATTAGTTAACTCAGTTTACTGAGTTAATTCCAGTTAAATTAGTTCCAAACTGTTTTAGGAACTAATGGTGAGTTAACAGTTAGTTGATGCATTAATGCACTTAACTAGTGCTACTCCAGTTAACTGAAGATTCCTTCATCATAAACTCATGCATGTCTATTCTGAGAAAGACCTAGTTGAGATTAATGTTCAAGGACAATGTACTATCAGTTGCATGTGTTTTCTCATGGAGAAAACTCATGCATGCAGTCAAGGATTCATCCTTGAGGATTGCGCAGTTTTGAAGGCTAATCATCCACAAGGAACAATGCAAGGAAATAAAAGTTTGGAGGGTAGAGAGGAAGGATGGAGAGAAGCCAAGATTTCCTGTGAGCATCTATGAGGATTGTACTGAGAGCTGGCTAGCTGTGACAGCTAAGGCTTTGTATAATTCCTATGTATTTCCACCATGTATGATAATACAATAGTGTGGGGTTTTTATCTGAGACTTTCCCCAAAGTATTTTCATGTGTATTGTGCCATTGGTTCTTTTTCTTCTGGTTATATTGTTCAGCTCGATCTTTAAGCTTCTACAAATTGATAGTAGAAGTAGGTTATAATATTCTGCTTTGATTTATATTACATTATCGGGTTAACCTATCACAAATTTTCTACAAGGCCAACTAGTGAATAAACATGAGTTGAAGTGTATGAAGATAATGTGTTGATGTTTCATGCTTCGTAGTGGAAGCATGTGTTGATTTTCTAAGCAGCCTGGTGCACTTAGGCCTTGGATACCTTGTGGTAAGTCAACGTTGCCCAATCTTGAAAGGCATTTTGGTGTTTTGGCATTGGAGGTAGCACTCTGTTTGTGAAAATATATTTTTTCCTACCAAAAGGATTAAAACGTATATCTTTTTTTCCTGGATTTGGGGATGCCTTTAAACTAAACGTCTTGCATTTTTTCTTTCATCAGTGGACCATGCATGCCCTCAGACTTTACAATGACTCAGATTTTTCTTTCGTTGAATGACACGACAGAGTCGCTATATGTTGATGGAATTTTCAATCACTAGACATTGGAATGTCTCTTTCACCAAGTGACATGACAAAGCCAACAACAACCATTTTACTTTTCATTGGCTAAGATTTGTAACTCATTGAGGAAGGTGATAGAGAAAATTCACACCCATAGATTTTTAGTTTGTATATTTATTTACATGGTAAAATTTTTGGAAACATTGGTGTCCATGTACTCTAGGCTATACCCGTGGAGAAAGAAGCATTAAGAAACCATGGAGGTGTCCTACGTAGGGTGTGGAGAAGCGTACTATGTTGAAATATGAAGTGTGAAGAAAGCGTTAAGTCAGTGCATAGTAAACCCACGGTAGTGAGCCAAGGAGTGGAGACTTGCATGTTGCATGTATATTATGTTTAATGGCTAATCCCTTAACAAAATCATATCGAAATTAAGTAACCAAGTTGGATGGCACCAATTACATGAATTGGAGGTTTAAAATAATGGAAGGATATGATGTCAAGTCAATATCAAGCGAGGTGAAGTGAAGCCAAAGGAAGTTGTAGTAGATGCAATGACATCAATTCAATATTGGTAGAAGCGAGAGACTAAGGTGAAATTGTTGTTGAGAATGTCTATAAAATAAAATATTATACTATACATTAGAGATTGCAAGACATCAACTGAGACCTAGAGAATGCTCAAAGATTTGTACGAATCAAAGAATACAAATCGGCTTTGGATACTGAAGAGTAAGCTTTTGTTTATTAAAATGGAAGAAAATGAAAGTATCAATGATTTTATTTCAAGAATTAAGGACTTTAAAGATAAACTTGGAGATATAGGTGAAGCAGTATCTAACACTAACCTAGTCACTATAACCTTAAATGGAATCCTATATGAGTATCTGATGTTCAACGCAGGTCTTGAAAACAGGGAGAAGGATCCCACTTTTGATGAGTTGGAAGGTATACTCATGCAAGAGGAAGAAAGATGAAGGAATCTTAAGCCTCAAAATTCTAATTTGGCGTTGATTGGAAAAGGGGAAGCACCTTTCAAAAGGAAGCCTTGGGATGGTAATAAAGGAGGAAAATCACAAGGAAAACCATCATTTGGTAAGCCACCATTTGCAAAATCACAACCAGGTATGACATTTCCAAAGGTTGATATTAAATGTCATTATTGTGGCAAGTTTGGACACTACTCTAGAGATTGCACGAAAAGGAAATAACATGAGTCCAAACATAGAAATAAGAGGCACACTGGTAATTTTGTTAATAAAGGAGAAATAGTGAATGATGGCATCAAAACCTTTAGACTATTTGTTACAAATGTTGCACTATCTATTGAAATAGATTATCCAAATACTTGGTTTGTTGATTCTAAAACCTCAATGTATATGTCCTATAATAGGCATTGGTTTGAGAACTTTCATGAAACTAACAATGGTACAAATATATATCTTGGAGATGATTGTGCACATGAAATTAAAGGGTGTTGTGATGTATCAATGACATTAACTAATGGTCGTGTCAAACTAATCCATAATGTGGTCTATGTGCCTAGTATTAAGAAGAATCTAATCTCAATTTCTACTATAACAAATTAGGGCTTGAAAGTAGAATTTGTAAATTCACATTGTGTGGTAAAAGACTTGCATGATCACTTCAAGTTCGTTGCAATAGGATTTAGAATTGGAGGTTTATATGAACTCAATGTGAAAGCCAAAATCCATCAAACATTGGCATCGACAACCATGACAATAGAAGATATTTGGCATCAAGGTATGGCCATATTAATTATCATGATTTATTACTACTTCAAAAACAAGCAATGGTATAAGGGCTTCCAATACTTAAGAATCAATATTCAACATGTGAAGGGTGAGCATTACGGAAGATTCATAGGGAATAGTTACCCACTCATATAGATAAAAGGAAAATGGATCTTCTAGAACTTGTACATACAGATGTATGTGGTCATGCAGACTAGATCATTAAGTGGAGTATTTTATTTCTTGATCTTTATTGTTCATTCTACAAAATGTACATGGTTATACTTCGTGAGAAAAAAAAAATCATGTATTTGAATATATTAAGGAGTTCAAAAATCTGGTAGAAAAGAAAATAGAAAAATACATCAAGATCCTTCGATCAGATCAAGGGGGGGAATATATTTCAAATGAATTCATCAAGTACTGGAAATCCCATGGAATTGTACAACAATACACAATACCATATACTCCACAACATAATGGAGTAGCTAAAAGAAAAAACAAAACCTTGGTAGAATGTGCATGAAGCATGTTAAAAGATAAAAATCTTACCATTTTTTTGGGTTGAAGTTGTTAACACTATTGTTTACTTGAAAAATAGAAGTCCAACTAAAAGTTTAGATCATAAGACTCCTTTTGAAGCACACTATCGTTATAAACCAACAGTAGACAATCTAATAATCTTTGGTAGTAATGCATTCTCTCATGTTTCGAAAGAAGATAGAAGGAAACTTGATGCAAAATCTATCAAGTTTATTTTGATAGGTTATTGTTCTCATTATAAAGCTTGTAAGTTGTTTGATCCCTATACACATAAAATCTTTGCAACTAGAGATGTATTATTTAATGACCTTGCATATGAAGTCCATAAGGATGACATGTATGATGCATGTTCCATATCAGTATGGTGATGCAGGAGCATTTGGACTTAACCAGCAATGTGATGGTTTGTTCCATGTTGTGGCTAAATGAGTTGAATTTCATTGACTTGAGTGGTCAAAAGTCAGTTTTAGTCGAGAGGGTTGGATCTCTCGAAAATGATCTGTACTTCATTATTGTAATAGTTAGTAAAATTGTCTTATTTTAGATTGAGGGATAAGTTGTTAGCATAGGTGTGTAATGGAGCTTGAAAATAGAGATTCAATTGTTAGAATGATTAAAATAGAGATCAATTTGTTCGTACAGTTAGAATAGGATTTGATTCATAAAAAGAAGAAAATGTAATGAAGAAGGGTTAGTTGAGATGATTGAGGATTAAGTGAGAGGCGAGAGTTGAGTGATAGATAGGTTTTGAGGTTGGAACAAAGGTTTGTAAAATTGTTGTAATTAAGTAAGAGGGCCAAGACTCTGTAACTATTATGATATTGAAGAAATGATTTAGTGTGCGATTGTATGTCAATTCTGGTGAAGACTCTCATTTACTTCTGTGAATCTGCATTCTGAAGCGCATCCAGGTATTTTCTCTGTTTTTCGTATTTTAATTATAATCTCAGTGTTTATGTGTTAATCGTGGTCATTAATATTAATAATGGGGGTAGAAGAGCACATAAAGGCTTGATCGTGGTTGAAGGCCTGTACTCCGTTCTAACCATCGATCTAAATTTCAACTGCTTACGTCATAATCAACTGTGGGGTTGAGCTGTTTGATAATATGTGTGTTGGTTGTAGACCTGCAGGCTATAGGATTTGATGGCCTCCATTATCCAATGGATATCGGGTTTTAAAGTGATCAAATTTTAATTCTAAACCCAGACCCGAATTTTTATAGACCAAGGTTAATGAACCATATCGGCTCCGTGAGGCAGTTAAGCGTCGCGCAAGTTCCTCGATGCGATATCACTGCCGACCGTGGATCACTGTTGATTGCTAACCATTGGAATTATATCGCATCACATCATTCATGAGAGAATGAACCTTGACTGCGAGAAATTGTGATTTGCGATGTCACTGCCAACCATTAGATCTGGAGAGAGGAGATCAATGACACAGAGTGAAGCGCCTATGTTCTAAAGGGAAAGTCAACGCGGGAAGTCAACATGGGACCGGTTGGTGTTCAGTTGTTGTTCAATTGCTATTCGGTTGCTATTCAATTGTTGTTCAGTTGCTGTTCAATTGACCTCCTATATCATTTTTGGTATCAGAGCACAAAGATTGAGTTTGACTGCAGTAAACATGCCACCAAGGAGAGGAGCTAGCATAGGTCGAGGAATACCTAAAGCAAATGCGGTTCTGCTAGAGGAGATCCAGAGTCTGCATACAAGGATGGACACAATGGAGACTACGCAGAGGAGCACATCTGATGAAGGAGTTGACAATGCTGTAGAAGAATCTTCTGAGGAAGAAGAAGAGGAGGAAAATTAAACTACCGAAGTTATCAAGATGTTGGCTAAAGTAGGTGGAAAACCAAAGGTGGAAATTCCTGTGTATGAAGGGAGTCTCAATGTAGAAGAGCTAATGGATTGGATCAGTTCACTAGACAAATATTTTGACTATGAAGAGGTTGATGACAAAAAGAAGGTGAAATTTGCAGTTACCAAATTGAAGGGTCATGCAGCTATTTGGTGGGATGAACTACAAACATCTAGAACAAGAAAAGGAAAGTCCAAGATTAGGAAATGGGACAAAATGGTGAGTAAAATGAAAGCTAAATTTATGCCAAAAGATTATCAGTTAAATCTTTTCAAACAGTTACAGAATTTAAGGCAAAAATGAATGTTTGTTCAAGAATACACAGAAGAGTTTTATAGATTGAGTATTAGAGCAAGACATGCAGAGGATGATATGGAGAAGGTAGCCAGATATATCAATGGCTTAAGATATGACATACAGGATGAGATCAAGTTGTTGAGTCTGAAGACCATTGAAGATGCCTATCAAGCATGTTTGAAGGCAGAAGAGAAGATGTTGAGAAAACAAAATCTGAGGAATAGAGAGAAAAGTTCAGTGAGAGGTAGAGGAACTACCAGACCAAGGTTTCAGCAACATCAAAACGAAGTAGGAAGTTCAAGTAGTAGACCACCACAGAGAGGAGATTTTAATAGAGGAAGAGTTGCACCCAGAGGAAGAGGCAGAGGAAGAGATATTCGGTGTTACACATGTGGAGAATGGGGACATGGATCATGGGACTGTCCTCGTAATAGAACAATGAGTCAGAGGAATGTGAATGTGGCTGAAGCAAAGCCAAAAACACCTCGAATTATAGAAAAGGAAGAATCCCCTGGAATAAGAGAATCCCTGTTTTTGAAAAGGGCATTGCTTAAGGCAGAGAAAGAGACTGAAGAACCAGCTCAGAGGAAGAGTTTATTCAGAACTACGTGCAAATCCAAAGGAAAATGTTGTAAAGTGATAATTAACAGTGGAAGCACTGATAAGCTTGTTTCTACAAAGATGGTGGACAAGCTAGGGTTAGTGAAGACAATACACCCTACTCCTTACAAAGTGTCATCGTTGTAAAAAGGACATCAGATTATTGTGAAAAAAATGCAAGGTAGAGATACAGATTGGTGTGTATAACGATGTGATATTGTGTGATGTAATGCCAATGGATGTATGCCATGTATTGCTAGGAAGACCATGGAAGTTTGATCAGAAATCTATTCATGACGGGAGGAAAAATACTTATGCTCAGGAGAAGAATGGAAATAAACATACACTGGTTCCATTGAAGGATGACACTGACAAAGGAGCACCTAGAAACAGTGTTATGCTGATGAGTGGAAAGGATTTGTTACAAGAGATTGGAAAAGGTGAAGAAATGAATTTTGTTGTCGTAGGGAGACCTAAGGTAATTTTAACTTCCACAAACTTAGATGATTCACCTAAAGAAATCAAAACTCTGTTAAATGATTTTGCTGATATTATTGTGGATGAGTTGCAAAATGCATTGCCACCAATCAAGAGTATTAGCCATCATATTGATCTAATAACAGAAGCAAGTTTTACAAACAAAGCAGCGTACAGATTAACTCCTCAACAGAACGCAGAAATTGGAAGACGAGTGCAAGAACTGATGGATAAGGGATTAATCAAAGACAGTCTTAGTCCATGTGTTGTACCAACAGTACTCAGTCCAAAGAAAGGAGGTGAATGGCGTATGTGTATAGATTCCAGAGCCATAAACAAGATCACTATCAGGTATAGATTTCCTTTACCACGTATGGATGATTAGATGGATTGTTTGAGTAGATCAAAGTATTTTACTGAAATAGATCTGAAGAGTGGCTATTATCAAATAAGAATTAGAGAAGGAGATGAATGGAAGACTGCATTTAAAACAAACAGTGGATTGTATGAGTGGTTAGTGATGCCTTTTAGACTCACTAATGCACCTAGCATGCTCATGAGATTAATGAATGAAGTCTGGAAGGAATATGCATACAAGTTTGTTATTGTTTATCTTGATAATATTCTAGTTTTTAGTAGAAGTAAAGATGAACATCTAGAGCATCTTAAATTGGTTTTAAGAACTCTGCAGGAAGAGAAACTACTGATAAATCTGAAGAAATGTAGTTTCATGAAAGAAGAATTAATTTACTTGGGATTTTTAGTTTCTAAAGAAGGGTTGAAAATGGATCCAGAGAAAGTCCAAGCAATTTGGAACTGGCCTTTCCAAGGAATATATTTGAGGTAAAATATTTTCATGGTCTTGCAAGTTTTTATAGGAAATTTATCAGAGGGTTTAGTCAGATTTGTGCACCAATTCTTTAAACAATTAAGGAGACTAATCAGCTGTTCAAGTGGACAGAAGCAGCATACAGGAACTTTAAGTTGTTGAAGAGGAAAATCACAGAGAAACTAGTTTTAGCTTTACCTGATTTTGGAAAAGTATTTCAAGTTGAAACTGATGCTAGTGGAGTTGCAATTGGAGCAGTTTTGAGTCAGGAACAGAGCCCAATAGCATACTTCAGTGAGAAATCAAATGAAGAGAAGAATAAGTATTCTTCTTATGATAAAGAATTTTATGCTATTGTACAAGCCTTAAAAAAATGGAGACATTATTTGCTACCAAAGGAGTTTATATTGTATTATGACAATCATGCATTACAATTCATAAACAACTAGCCAAAATTGAACTAGAAACACGCCAGGTGGGTAGAGTTTTTGCAGAGCTTTACTTTTGTGATAAAGAACACAAGTGGTAAGTTGAACAAAGTCGTTGATGCTTTAAGCAGGGTCAACTTCATTGTACAAGAATTAAAAGTTGGTGTTGTAGAATTTGAAGAAATGGTTGAAATGTATAAAGACGATGCAAATTTCAAAGATATTTACATAGTAGTAAAAATTCCAATAGTTCATAACTGAATTCAATGGTTAGATTATCTTATCCAAGGAGGTTTATTTTTTAAAGGCAACAAGTTGTGCATTCCCAAATGTTCTATGAGGGAAAACATAACAAAGGAGAAACATAGTGGAGGATTATCTAGTCACTTTGGACAAGACAAAACCTTTGCTTAGGTAAATACTTTTTATTATTGGCCAAAGATGCAGACTGATGTTAAGAGATTTGTTGAGAAGTGCAGGAAATGTCAACACGCCAAAGGGAAAATCCATAATATAGGATTGTACCAGCCATTTCCAATACTAGACCGACCATGGGATGCAGTTAGCATGGATTTTGTTTTGGGGTTACCTAAAACTCAAAGGTGGAATGATTCTGTTTATGTTGTGATAGATAGATTTTCCAAGATGGCACATTTCATTGCACGTAAAAAGACTAGTGATGTAACACATATTGCTAATCTATACTTTTCAAAAATTGTAAGATTACATGGATTGCCTGTAAGTATTGTGTCTGATAGAGATACAAAGTTTGTAGGGAATTTCTGGAGAACTCTTTGGAAGAAACTAGGAGATAACCTCAGTTTCAGTTTAGCATACCATCCTCAAACAGATGGATAGACTGAAGTAGTAAACAAAATCTTGGGAAACATATTGAGAAGTTTAGTGTATCAAAATCCTAAGCAGTGGGATTTAGCACTAGCTCAAGTTGATTTTGCTTATAATGACACTCCAAACCAAAGTACTGGAATGAGTCCATTTTAGATTGTTTTTGGGATGAATCCAAGAGGTGTGTATGAGCTCAGAAATTTGGGTAAACAGGAGACAAGAAGTGCAAAAGCTGAAGAGTTTGCAGAGCAAATGCAGAGACTACAAGAAGATGTCAAAGGCAGATTACAGGAAAGCAGTGGAAAATACAAACAGAGAGTAGATATGAAAAGAAGAGAGAAATAATTCCAAGTGGGAGATCTAGTGATGGTGTATTTGAGAAAAGAAAGATTTCCTGCTAAGACTTACAATAAACTAAAAATGAAAAAGATAGGAACATGTAGAATTGTAAGAAAGTTTTCAACTAATGCTTATGAAATTGAATTTCCATAAGGGATTGGAATATCACCTATCTTCAATGTTGTAGATTTGTATCCATATAAAGAGATAGATATAGAGCTACAGGAGGAAACTACAGAAGATGAAGTTCAAACTTTGAACTGGGAAGAATAAATGCCAAAGACAGTTAAGAGAGAGGTGGAAGCTGTTTTAGAGAAAAGAGTATCCAAAAGAACCAGAGGACAAGTTTATTTTCAATATCTAGTCAAACGGAAAGGACAGCCAGTGGAGGATGCTAGTTGGTTGACAACGGCAAAGTTGCAAAAGTATGGAGTAAACCATGAAAGTCTGAGGGATGATTCTTTTCTTCCCTGGGAGTCTGATGCAGGAGCATCTGGACTTAGCCAGCAATGTGATGGTTTGTTCACATGTTGTGGCTAAATGAGTTGAATTTCATTGACCTGAGTGGTCAAAAGTTAGTTTTAGTTGAGAGGGTTGGATCTCTCGAAAATGATATGTACTTCATTATTGTAATAGTTAGGAAATTGTCTTATTTTAGATTAAGGGATAAGTTGTTAGCATAGGTGTGTAATGGAGATTGAAAATAGATATTTGATTGTTAGAATGATTAAAATAGAGGTCTAGTTGTTCGTACAGTTAGAATAGGATTTGATTCATAAAAGGAAGAAAATGTAATGAAGAGGGATTAGCTGAGATGATTGAGGATTGAGTGAGAGGCGAAAGTTGAGTGATAGATAGGTTTTGAGGTTGGACCAGAGGTCTGTAAAATTGTTGTAATTGAGAGAGAGGGAAAAGACTATGTAACTATTATTATATTGAAGAAATTGATTTCGTGTGCGATTGCATATCAATTCCGTTGAAGACTCATTTACTTCTGTGAATCTGCGTTCAGAAGCGCATCTAGGTATTTTCTCTGTTTTTCATATTTTAATTATAATTTCAGTGTTTATGTGTTAATCGCGGTCATTAATATTAATAACAGGGGTAGAAGAGCACAAAAAGGCTTGATTGTGGTTGAAGGCTTGTACTACATTCTAACCATCGATCTAAATTTCAACTGCTTACGTCATAGTCAACTGCGGGGTTGAGCTGTTTAATAATCTATGTGTTGGTTGTAGACATGTAGGCTGTAGGATTTGATGGCCTCCATTATCCAATGGATATCGGGTTTTAAAGTGATCGAAGTTTAAGTCTAAACCTAGAACTGAATTTTTATATACCAAGGTTTATAAACCATATCGGCTCCGTGAGGCGGGTAAGCATCATGCAAGTTCCCCGATGTGATATCACTGTCGACCGTGGATCATTGCTGATTGATGACCGTTGGAATTATATCACATTGCATCATTCATGAGTGAATGAACCTTGACCGGGAGAAATTGCGATTTGCGATGTCACTGCCGACCGTTAGATCTGGAGAGAGGAGATCAACGACACAGAGTGAAGTGCCTATGTTCTAAAGGGAAAGTCAACGTGGGACTGGTTGCTGTTCAGTTGTTGTTCAATTTCTGTTCAGTTGTTGTTCAATTGTTGTTCAGTTGCTGTTCAATTACTGTTCAGTTGTTGTTCAATTGTTGTTCAGTTGCTGTTCAATTGACCTCCTGCATCATATGTTGATGTCAAAGAGGAAGCAGATGATAAGAAGGAACAAAAAGAGGAGGAAGAATCTAGTGACAAGGACACCTCTAACAGTGACAACACACCAATAGGAAGAGATGATTTAGCATGAAGCAAGAGGAGATGAAAACAATGAAATACCAATAAGGTCATCTCGTGAAACTCAACCACCAGTAAGATTTAAAGATTATGCCTTAATGACTAAAGTTATGAATGTCATAGAACCTTTGAATTTCAAAGAAGCTAATGAGCATAAAGAGTGGAGAGATGCAATGAAGGAAGAATATGAGTCTATAATGAAAAATGATACTTGGGAATTAACATAATTACCTGAAAATAAGGTGCCCATAGAATCCAAATGATTGTTCAAACCTAAATCTAACGCTTATGGAAGTATAGATAAATATAAGGCTAGGTTAGTTGAAAAAGGCTACTCACAGAAAAAGGGAATTGATTATGAAGAAACTTTTGCACTTGTAGCTAAGTTAAATACGATTAGATTTATGATTGATTTAGCTAAAAACTATAAATGGGAAATACATTAGCTAGATGTTAATTCTACCTTCTTGAATGAGGAACTAAAAGAAGAAGTATGTCTTGTTCAACCAGAAGGATTTGTTAAAAAGGGTAAAGAGAAACTTGCTTGCAAATTAAAGAAAACATTATATGGATTGACACTGGCACGAAGATCATGGTATGTGAAGATTAATTCTTTCTTTCTTCAGAAAGGTTTTATGAAAAGAAAAAATGACCTAATTTGTATATCAAGTTAGATCAAAAGGGCATGTTATTATGATTTCCTTGTATGTTGATGATATTATTATAATAGGAAATGTTTCTAAGTTAATTGATGAAGTTAAAGGAAAAATGTCACAAGGGTATGAAATGAAAGACCTTAGTGAATTACATTATTGCTTAGGTCTTGAGATATGGAGAGAAGGTGGATAGACATTGGTTACACAGAGTAAATATACTAGGGAGCTACTCAAAATATTCAAAATGGACCAATGTATGACAATATAAATACCATTAGAACATAATGTCAAACTCTATAGTAATGATGGGACAAGAGAGGTGGATAGTACATTGTATTTCCAGTTGGTGTGAAATCTAAACTATTTCACTACAACCAGGCAGGACATAACATATTCAATTAGAATCCTAAGTCAGCTCATGGCCAAACCTCTTGAAAGCCATTGGAAAGCAACGAAGTGAGTTCTTTCATATATGAAAGGACCAAATAACTTTGGTATTAAATATACTAATGATTTTGATGTTGAGTTGGCATGCTATTCTAATTCATATTAGACCGGAAATCTTGATGACATAAAATCAATTTTAGGATATGCATTCAACCTAGGATATGGGATTGTTGCATGGAGCAATAAGAAATGACCAATTATTTCTTTGTCATCCACTGAAGTTGAGTACAAAGCCTCAAGTGTAGTGCTACTTGCGAAGTAGTTTAGTTGATGTGAATTGTTGAAGACATAAGAGAAGTACATAAAACACCAACTATTATCAAGTGTCACAATCAAAGCACCATCAAACTAACCGACAATCCTGTGTACTGTTAGCTTTGCTAACAAAAGGCCCAAAATTAGATCCATACATGTCCTAAAAGCCTCCAAAATTGCTTAAGAATCATCCCAAGGGATCCAAATATGCTCCAAAGCACTCCCTAAGTCTTCAAAAGTGCTCAAAGGTCATCCATCGATCGAAACAAGCAAGGGAGAAAAGCCCTTAGAAGGGCTGAAAATCATTATCAGGAGGTTAAAATGCTTAAAAATCAGTCAAAAACCCTTAGCGCAGGCTTAAAACCCAAGAATGCACAACTGTCGTTAGATCTAGTCGATCAACGACACAGATCTAAGCGGCAAATCGCAAATTGGCGGTCCCAAGTAGTGGCAATCAGAGCTGGACACCGCTGATCAGCGATCACCGATGATCGCTATTGGCGGGTCGCATCGGCGGAGTATCGGCGCAGGTTATATGGAGGTTGCGACTGCGATCAACGATTAAACGTGAACCGTTGATCACGTGCGCGGATCAATGGCCCACGTTACATCGACGGATCGCAATCGGCCAAGTAGAAGGGACAGTTTAAAGGTAGGCTCATGACATCGCCGATGATCAGATTGGTGGGTCGCATCGGTGAGGAACATATGCTTGGTTATATATATATATATATATATATATATATATATATATATATATATATATATATAAAGGGGCCCAGGCATTGAGCGATCAACGATTGTGATCGGATCACATTGCTGTATCGCATTGGCACTATACCATAAGGCGGAGCCTATACACAGGCATATGTGCGATGCGATAACCGAACCTGATGACATTATAGTTGGGAATTTATAGATTTTGAGATCCGTGAGAGGATTGTTTTCAATGTATTTCGTGTATTTTCATGGTTTAACGAAATACACAGGAACATGGCCAAATGTGACTTGCGATAACCCTAGGGGTGGACCCAATGGGTAAATAAACTATTTTTGAAGATCTTTGAAGTCTAAAAAGGACAGGAAATGGCGGGATTTCTCAGTATGACTGTGATTTCTGTTGATAATAGAAACAATCACAGTTTGCAGTTGAAAGAGAAAACAAAGGCATGCAGAGCCTTTCCTCTACCCTATAGAAGCCGGGAGACAGGCATAGAGGCCAGAAAGCATCAATAGACAACGCATCTCATCCATAAACAATAGAATCATCATGGAGCATCTCTGGCATGAGAGAGCTCCCAGACAGCGCATCAAGCTACCAAAAATATCTAAAGGTGGTTATTCATCTGTCAGAAGGTGAAAACCTCCGAGCCATGCTTGCCCATAGAGGGAATCAAACAGTTAAGGGACAAATCAGACAAGATTAAGACTCCGAGCCTCTTAGAGCTTAGGAGCATTGTGAAATGCCTATAAAAGGCTGAAAGCTAAATGTAATAAGGGTTCAACTTCTGGAGACTACTGCTACTTTGTTCCTTCAAGCTCTTCATCTTTATTCTAGCAATACAAGCTTCTTTTACCATCATATGTTCAACACCCATTCTCTTTACTGTTCTATGCTTGCACTTGAACGGTTCGTTCATGTTTCCTTTGTGTTTAAGGCTAGATAACTGTTATCTTATCTATGCTTTGATAACTTAGACTTGCAAGCTTCTTTGCTGCCTATAGCTAACCATTCATATGTGGTCATATATGCATCTACCAGTACAATCAATATCCTCTTTTACTTCCTGTAGCTAGTCATTCATTTATGTTTATGTATGTAATCTGCTAATACAGTTAGTATTCTCCATCTATCCATCAAATCTACAAATTATTGAGCATTAGTGGTTTAAAGCCTTGTGTTGTTGAGGGTGTTCATGCATGCCTTGAGTGGGAATAGAGCTAAAATGGTCATATGACTTGATCCAAACTATCATCCATTCCCATAGTTAAAAGAACAATATTGAAGATTATATGTTACCAGGCATCTTCGAGCTGCAACCTAAGGAGAGTTTCCTGGAGTGCTAACATAATTGGCGTCATTGTCGGGGAGAGGAAACTGAAGCTCAGCTTCCCTGGGAGACGACATAGATCCAGCTTTGATGATAGACAAAGTCTGGACACTTTTTCTGGTTGTAATCATCTATCTGGCGACTCTAATGGAGGCCGAACCTTTTTGGCAACTCCACTTCATAGTTCTAGCTCAGTTTGTGAGGCATACTTGGAGAAATCCTCAAAAGTCATAAGCTGAACCAGTACCTGACTCTGAAAAAATCATCAAAGAAAGAAAGGCATTACAGAAAGGAGCATCAGGATCAGGTAAACCTAAACAATCTCCTATATCTCTTCAAGAAAGGCTTGTAATAGAACAAATTCATGTTGAGAGTATATCATCTGATACCAGCAACGAAGAAAAACTCTCGGAGATAAATAAAGCTCCTTATTCTTTAGGTTCTCCTTTTGTTGTAAGCCCAAAGGAAACCTCACCTCCTATCCATCATACTCCTGTAGTCATGTCAGTCACTCCTCAACCTTCTATCATTAAGACTGCAAGTACTTTTTAACCACCATGGCTATGGCAAGTCCACAAGCACCCACCAAAATGGAAAGAATCATAGCTGCTAGGTATGGACCTCTTGTACTGCCCACTCCTTTGAATGCCATGCCTACTGAAGAATATCAAAAGTATATGCCTAAGTTCACTAGGACTGAAGGTGTTACTGTTGAAGAACATCTTGAGTCATTCTATAGCTATGCTGATAACCTAGACATTAGTGAAGACGATGTCTGGATAGAGTCTTTGTCCAAAGCCTAGATGGAGAGGCTAGAAAATGGTTCAGAGAACTGACCCCAAGATCTATAGTAGATATTGAGGCTCTAGATGACGCATTCCTAAAGCATTGGGGGGGGTAAAAAGGACCTCCTCTACTACCACACTGAGTTTGGGAACTTACAGAGGGAAAATGGTGAGTTTCTATCTAATTTTAATAAGAGATTTAACCGCATGCATAGCAAGATACCTACTGAAGTAAAACCCACCACTACCTCTGCTAGACTCATCTATGCCAGTGCCTTTGATTCTAAATTCTGTTTACTGTTGAGGGAGAGGCGATGTGCTACTTTGGCTGATATGCAGGATGCAGCCTTGGAAGTAGAATCGAACATCATGGCTGCAGAAAACCTCAAAGGTAATGTTGACAGAAGGAGATAGAGGGATGAGTCTTCATCATCCTCTAATCCTAAGATAGATAAAATGACCAAAATGATCGAGTCATTAGCCTCTGAAGTTTCCAAATTAAAGGTTGAGCAGCATTCTGGGAAAGGAAGGGTTAATAATACCTTTTCTCCTCCAAATCCAAATCTATATAGAAGACCTGATGAGCAGTTGCATATTTTGCAAAGAAGCAAAGAGGCCAATGAAGACCAAAGGCTGAAGGTCCCTTTTCAGAATGCAGTCATGGAAGAAGAGCAGTTTGAGGAAGATGATGAGATCCATGGTATGGAAGACAAAGGCAACACCACCTTTTTAACCAAAGCTGCCTATGAGAAGTCATTATTCAATGACCAGATCAACCAAGAATGGGATGGTGAAGTTGTTCTACAAACTGAAAATCAACACCAATATAATCTGAGGTCTATGATGAATAATGTCAAAGAAACTCCTGTTCATAAAGCTGCTGTCCCTGCAGAACAACAAGCTAATAAGAAGAAGAAATCAACAGTTGATCCTATCATTCTCAAAGCTCCAACCATAGAGGTAAGAGGCCTTGACAAGTCCCCTTCTTCTTTCAGTTTTCAATAAGAAATCCAAAAGCCAAGAATACCTATGCCCCTGATTGAACCAGGGAAGAATGAGTCCTTCAAGAAATCTATCATTGAGGCTCTGGAGCCTAAAACCATCAACAATGTAAACTTTGAAACGAGAACTGATACTGTTACCCGTTTCGTAGAGATAGCAAAAAAGTGACCTGATTTTGAAAATGGGTGATGCAAAACACACATGTTTTTTTTAGAGCATAGTTTTTGGCACTTTTTTTATGTACATTGTGTTTTAGAATGGTAGTGATTTTCATGTTGATTTTAAAAAGTGGTAATTCTGCATCAGACCCTTTTTTAAAAGACCTATTTTTTGATTTTAAATTTTCTAATGTATGAAATGTAAATAATTATTTTGTAAATTTAATAATTTTTGAAGTGGTCGTTTTCTTTATATTTTCTTGTTTTTATTTATATTTTATTTTTTTTGTAGTGAGGTTTTTATTGTTTTGCAGTTTTAAATTAGAACGTCGATATTTTGAATTTTCGATATTCTACATATTTATACATCCTTAATTAATTCTTCAATCCACATGAAATAATTGTTTCTAAAAAACAATATTTTTTAACAATGGACATAAAAATAACCATTTTTAACATAAATATAACTAAAAAACTACACGTTTTGATATTTTTTTATTAGAATTGACATGTCAAAATCACAATTTCTATACGAAAATTTTAACTAAAAATGGTTAAATAATAGTTTCTTTTTATGAATTTCATGTCAAAAAAATAATAATAATCACTTTTTTTTTTCAAAAAATAATGATTAACTTAAAAATTAATGCGAAAATCACATATTACAAATATTGAACACATAACAGTGTCGGTTTTCGTAATTGGAATCGAATAACCACCGCTCGACTGCCCATGAGGGTGGCTATCCGATTCTCGGAATCGGATAACCACCGCCCGGCCACCCCCACGGGCGGCCAAGTGGTGGCCATCTAATTCTGAGAATTAGATAGCCACCGCCCAGCCACCCGTGGGGGTGGTCGGGCGATGGCTATCTAATTCTCAGAATCAGATAGCCACCGCCCGGGCACCCCCACAGGTGGCTGGGCAGTGGCTATCCGATTCCAAGAATTGGATAGCCACCCCCATGGGTAACCAGGCGATGACTATTTGATTCCGAGAATTGGATAGACACCCCAACGGGCATCCGGGCGATGGCTATTCGATACCGAGAATCAGATAGCCACCCCCACGGGCGGTCGAGCGATGGCTATTCGATTCCGAGAATCAGATAACCACCCCCACCAACGTTCAGGCGGTGGCTATCCGATTCTCAGAATCGGATAACCACCCCCGACCGCCGTTGAGGTGGATATCCGATTCTGAGAATCAGATAGCTACCAACTGGCTACCCCCACAGGCATCTGAGTGGTGGCTATCCGATTCCGAGAATCAGATAGCCACCGCCCAACCACCCGTGAGGGTGGCCAGGAAGTGGCTATTCGATTCTCGAAATCAAATAGCCACCACCCGGCCGCTCGTGGGGGCGGTGGTTGATAAAATTGTTTTTTTTTTTTAAATAAAAAATAAATTTTGCTAAATATGTTTATTGTATATATATTTTTAAATGTTTCTTTTTAATTATATATATATTTGTAAAAAATATATATTTTAAATGTTATTTTAAAAAATATCAAAAATATATTTAGCTTTTTTTAATTTTAATGTTTTTTTGAAAATGATGTTTAATTTGAAAATATGTATTTTTTTTTTAAATTTTAGTTGTTTTTCGGGTTTTTATTTGATTTTTAATTTCAACATATTTTTGTTTTTTAGGGTTTTTTGAAAATGTTTTTAATCTTAATTGTTGTAGTTTTTTATTTTTTTATTTTTCGTTATTTTTTGTTATTTTTCTATTTTTTTTAATCTAGTTTGTTTTAAATTTTATTTTATTTTTTTAGTTTTTTCTTAATGCTTTTTTAAAATTCCCTATTTTTACTTAATTTTATAGTTTTTTTTTTTTTTTTTTTAATTTTATTTTCTTTCCAATTTTTTTTTTTTATGGTTTACCACATTAAAAAAAATGTTATTTTTTTTTCTTTAAATTTTTTTAATTTTTTAATTCTTATATTTTATAGGTTAATTTTGTTTTTTTTTTTTACATTTTTATGATTGATTTTTTTTTTTTTAATTTTATGTTTTGTTTTTAATATATATTTTTATTTACGTTTTGGTATTTTTTTTAAACTTTTTTTTTGTGTTTTTTTTCATTGTTTTTATTTTTTATTTTATGTTTTCATTATTTTTTTGAAATTTTAATGTTTTTTGGAGTCATAACAAAATCTTTTACACCATTATTTCAAAATGTTGAAAATTTACCCAAAAAAAAGAAAGTGTTATTTGAGCATCAACACTTTTCGTTTTGAGGGTGTTTTTTGCACAATTTTTGCACACAAATTTGGTTTTACTGGCATTTTTTTAAAATGTTGAAAATTAACCCTAAAAAAAAAATTCCATCATTCCATTATTAGCACTTTTCATTTTCAGGCTGGTTTTTGCACAATTTTTGCACAAAAAATTCGTTCTCACTGCCATTTTTAAAACATGTTCAAAATTGACCCTAAAAAAAAACCATCATTCTGGTATACACCCTTTTCGTTTTTAGCACTGTTTTTCATGTTTTTTGGGGGTTTTTTGCGCAGAGTTCTTGTTTTGAGTTTATAGTTCCCGTTTCAAAGTTTACATTGTTCATCCAAGCTTCCACTGACTATGTAAATCTGCAAGATCACCTACCAGCTGTTATTCTCAGCCCAATGATTGAAAATTGTCAAGACAGCTCCCTATCATTCTATGTTTCTTTGTCTATTCATGATGAAATCCTTCAAAATTTCCCTCTAGACACTGGAGCCAGCCATAATTCAATGCCCAAGGCTGTCATGGACAAGCTCGGTCTTGATATTACCAAGCCTTATCAGTTGGCCTCTATGCAGCTTAAAAAATCAGTTTGCCAGATCACAAAGGAAGAAGGCCCACAGATCTGGGACATGTTCTTTGATGGGGCTTGCTCTGAGGAAGCTGCAGGAACAGGTGAAGTCCTTGTGTCCCCCACACAAGAATGCATTGATTCATCTTTCATATTAACTTTTCAGGTCACAAATGACACAACAAAGTATGAAGCAGATGTTATTAGTCAGCAGGTGTACAAAACCTCCCAATCAAAACATCCAAGGCTGAAAGCATACAGAGAGCAGGTGAAATATAGACCATCTTTGCCTAATAATATCAAATGTTGTAAAGTTTTTGAAGTAGGTGATCAAATCAATAGGCTTTTGCAAGTCTTTGATGAATTTACTGATATACAACTTGACCAAGAGAAAGAAACCTTTAACGGAAAGGCAAAAAGGGTAAATTTTCAATTTGGTGACTGTTTTCTCATCAGCGATGCATTAAAGAAAGGAGGAAATGTTTTTGATGGCCCAGTCAATGGGCTGTTCTTCGAGCTTTATTTCAGTTAAGGCTTTTAAGCCTTGGTATTGTAAATATGTTGTTTTCAAAGTTTTTAGTTCATGCTTAATAGACTCCATGCTCAATGCAACACTAGGAGGAAGATTTGATCTTGTTGTATACAGGAAAGACATTGATTTGTGGTTCTTGAAACCTCACAGGGAGGATTTCATCCCCAGAAGGAGCCAATATTAGCTTCGCTGACAAAAGGCCCAAAATTGGATCCATATATGTCCTAAAAGCCTCCAAAATTGCTTAAGAATCATCCCAAGGGATCCAAATATGCTCCAAAGCACTCCCTAAGTCTTCAAAAGTGCTCAAAGATCATCCATCGATCGAAACAAGCAAGGGAGAAAATCCCTTGGAAGGGCTGAAAAATCACTATCGGGAGGTTAAAATGCTTAAAAATCAGTCAAAAACCCTTAGCGCAAGCTTAAAACCCAAGAATGCACAATTTCCGTTATATCTAACCGATCAACGGCCCAAATCTAAGCAACAAATCGCAAATCGGCGGTCCCAAGCAGTGGCAATCGGAGCTGGACACCGTTGATCAACGATCGTCGATGATCGCTATTGGCGGGTCGCATCAGCGGAGTATCGACGCAAGTTATATGGAGGATGTGATTGCGATCAGCGATTAAACGTGGACCATCGATCGCGCGCGCAGATCAACGACCCAAGTTACATTAGCGGATCGCAATTGGCCAAGTAGAGGGGACAGTTAAAGGCGGGCTCATGACATCGCCGATCAGCTACCGCTAATGATCGGATCGGCGGGTTGCATCGGCAGGGAACATATGCTTGGTTATATATATATATATATATATATATATATAAAGGGCCCAGGCACTGAGCGATCAATGATTGCGATCGGATCGCATCGCTATATCGCATTGGCACTATACCATAAGGCGGGGCCTATACACAGGCGTATGTGCGATGCGATAACCGGACCTGACGGCATTATAGTTGGGAATTTATAGATTTTGATATCCGCGCCCAAGAATTTTTCAATGATTTTATCATATTTTCATTATTTTAACGAAATACAAAGGAAGCCTGAGAGCGTTGATAATGATGAAGCCCGGACCCAAAAGGGTCCAGGAAGTGAAATATATGAAATTTGAGATCCGCGAGAGGGCAGTTTTCAATGTATTTTGTGTATTTTCATGGTTTAACGAAATACATAGGATCAGGGCCAAATGCGACTTGCGATAACCCTAGGGGCGGACCTAATGGGTAAATAAAGCATTTTTGAAGATCTTTGAAGTCTGAAAAGGACATGAAATGGCAGGATTTCTCAGTATGGTGGTGCTTTTTGTTGATAACAGAAACAGTCACAATTTGCAGTTGAAAGAGAAAACAAAGGTACGCAGACCCTTTCCACTACCCTACAGAAGCCGGGAGACAGGTACAGAGGCCGGAAAGCATCAATAGACATCACATCTCATCCATAAACAACAGAATCATCATGGAGCATCTCTGGCACGAGAGAGCTCCCAGACAGCGCAACAAGCTACCCAAAATATCTGAAGGTGGTTATTCTTCTATCAAAAGGTGAAAACCTCCGAGCCATGCTTGCCCATAGAGGGAATCAAACAGTTAAGGGACAGATCAGACAAGATTAAGACTTCGAGCCTCTTAGAGCTCAGGAGCATTGTGAAATGTCTATAAAAGGTTGAAAGCTAAATGTAATAAGGGATCAACTTCTAGAAACTGTTGCTACTTTGTTCCTTCAAGCTCTTCATCTTTATTCTAGCAATACAAGCTTCTTTTGCCATCATATGTTCAACATCCATTCTCTTTACTATTCTATGCTTGCACTTGAACGGTTCGTTCATGTTTCCTTTATGTCTAAGGCCAGATAACTGTTATCTTATCTGTGCTTTGATAACTTAGATTTGCAAGATTCTTTGCTGCCTGTAGCTAACCATTCATATGTGGTCATATATGCATCTACCAGTACAGTCAGTATCCTCTTTTACTGCCTGTAGCTAGTCATTCATTTATGTTTATGTATGTAATCTGCTGATATAGTCAATATTCTCCATCTATCCATTAAATCTACAAATTATTGAGCATTAGTGATTTAAAGTCTTGTGTTGTTGAGGGTGTTCATGCATGCCTTGAGTGGGAATAGAGCTGAAATGGTCATCTGACTTGATCCATACCATCATCCATTCCAATAGTTCAGAGAACAATATTGAAGATTATATGTTTCCAGGCATCTCCGAGTTGCAACTTAGAAGAGTTTCCTAGAGTGCTAACATGTACCACACGAGATCAAAACATATTGAGACACATTATCATTTTGTTAGGGAAAAGATGCAATCCAAGGAAATCAATTTAGACTATTGTAATACCAATGAAAATGTGGCTGACATCTTTACAAAATCTCTTGGAAAAGAAAAATTTGAAGTATGTAGGAATCATTTGGGCGTGGTAGAAAACACATTTCTCCATTAAAAGGGAGTGTTGGGATAATCGAGAAATATGAAGATTCTCCTAATAATAGTGTTTGTTATGTGTTGTTAAAAAGCTTGTTGAACTATTTTCCATAATTAGTCTTTATTGGTTGTCACTTCTTATATTCTAAAAATATGCTAAACAATAATGTAATCCTATATATGTAAGAGTTTGTTGGCGTCATAAATACAAGCGAATGTTGTGTGACGCAATCTCATGAGTGATCTCACCATAAAACTGCAATCCATCTCATTTTTTAAGCTGCTCCCCTTTTCATATTTTGTCTTCCATTTAGGAATGATTTACACTAAGGAACAATTTGTATTATGATTAAAAATATGATCTTTTATTAAACAGAAGCATTATTTCCTTTTTATTTAAGTTCATGGTATCTTCAAATAGATATTATAGGTTCATTTTCTTCTTTAAAAATAACTTATTAGAAAAAAATACTAATTTTAATTAGCGGAAAACATTAATTCCCTTTTTTCCTTGCCTAAATTCGTTATGTCTCTTCAAAAAATTGCTGAAACTAAGATAGTATAGATTCATTGTGGATGGTTCTTCAGTTTTATTGATAAAAAGAAAGAAGTTTTTGAATTTGATAAAAAAACATTATTTTCTTTTTTTTACATATTTTCATTTCACTGGAAGTGTTTTTTACCCTAACAATTACCCCAAAAAAAATGATTTTATTTAAATAAATATATTATTTCCCTTATATTTAAATTCATAATATTTCTTTATCTCATTTATAAAATTTTCAACCATAATAATTTGTTTAAAAAATATATAAATTTATAATAATTTATATCAATCTAATTTGGAAAATAATAACATTATTAACGTTGTAGTGATTAAGACTAACCGTTCAGCAGGTAATAAATAACTGTTTTGCCTCATGTTGGCACGGGACTTTCTCCGCATAGTCAATCTATATCTGTATATCTGTATATTTTCCATTCTCGGTTTTTTCTGTTCTGCCATGATTGTCTCCAGACAATATAGAATATTTGACTGCTGTATCAAAATTTCATTATATTCTCTTAATATAATCTATCTGGTTTTTTTTGTTCTGAAAAAAAAAACTGTCGAAACTCTCCTTAAATTTATAACTCGACTTTATTGACGAAGATTGAGGACTCATAATTCGCAAACATCAATTTTATTTTATTTTACATATTTGAATTGATTTATTAATTTTTAATAACGCTTTTATAAAAGAGTTATACTTTTATAAATTTTATTTATATTTTATTATTTTTAATGAATTTGATGGTTGGGTTAAAGGAATTTTTGTTGAGTGGTATGTTATTTCTTTTTGTGTCATCATTTGTATGGGTTCAAGTATGGTATGTACTAAGTTACGAATGAAAAAATGTTTTTAACTATTTTAATATTATTTATTAAAATTTAAAATTAAAATTAAAATTTATATTTAAATTTAAAATTTTTAATTTAATTTTAAATTTATAAAATAAAATTTAAAGGGGAAAATTTTAATTTGATATTTAATAGTTTGTGGATTTTTATTTATTTATTTTTTTTGAGTTGTCTAACGAGGCGGAGGAATTTCCTGGACGGTCAAAAGTGGCTAGAATCTGGGAAAAAAATTCAAAATTTTTTGTAGAGGCAGTGTTTGAATTGTGTTTTTGATGGTGGAAATGGATTCAACACCATTAAAAACGTCTAGAACACCTAAAATTTTTAAGTTTAACAACTATAACATGGATTTACAAAAATCCTTGCCGAATTTTCTCTAAATATGACGGGAATTTCTATAACTTTCCGAGCAACTCTACCACCTCGTTAAACTACGCGTTTTTTTCATTTTCTTATGATCTTTAACTAAATAGAGACATTACTTTTTCCAAAATTATGATCTTAACTAAATAGAAACATTACTTTTATTTTTATGTCTAAACTCAAGATGTATTATGGTTAAAAACCTATAATATTTTTTTTAATTTACAGACATTGAATTATTTATTTTTAAATTCAAAAATATATAAATAAGCAAAACATTCTTTAAAACATTTTCATAAACATTTTGAGGAATTTGAAAAACATACTAGATGCATTTTTTTTCTATTGGAATAACCACTCCAATATATTATTGATACTCGTTTTTAATTACAATTATGTATATACCAAATATGTCCATCTTCATCATGTTAAGACTTCCAAACACTATTGGGATAGTGATTTCAGAACTTCATTATCTTCATTAATTAAAAAAAATAGTATTTTTAATCTCCTCTACCCACATATTTAACTTACGTTGCTATATGTTTATACATCCAAAATAATTTAAAAATAAAATTTCAAACATTATAAAACAATACGTAAAAAGTTCCAAAAGACTAAAGTAACATTGTCAGACTCATATAAATTAGAAAAACATAAATGTAAATGTTGTTCGAAATTATTAGAATTAACGAATATGAAGAAGATTGATAGCGTGTTATTTTTGTTATTAATGTTGCAAGTACAAAATCGATTTGGTAGATATATCTTTGCCAATATCTTGATATTGACAATAATTAATCCAATGAGCAAAATTAAATGCAATAAAATTACTGCGAACTTGTGTCAATTTGTGCTTTCCACCCTGCAAGTTGTTATTTTGTACATGGATCGTCCCTTGTCCTTTGACGATTCTCTACCTCGCTAACGAAAAGCGTCATTCAAGTATACGTGTCCATGTGACATTTAAATTGCATAGTGTATGTGAATTTTCTATGTATGCATTTAAGGATATAATAAGGCCACCGAATATGCAACAAATACTTCAAATATTTTTTTGTTTTAAATTTTAAACAAGGTAAACTATCAAACAAGAACGGTTGCGAATTGTTGCGAGTGTTTATTTTTTGAGGTAGAAAAAAACGCCGTAGTCTTTAACGCGACTTTTTGAAAGCCTTTCCGGCGATTTTTTCCGGTGAAAATC
Organism: Pinus tabuliformis; assembly: GCA_031772625.1. Classification (NCBI taxonomy): domain Eukaryota; kingdom Viridiplantae; phylum Streptophyta; class Pinopsida; order Pinales; family Pinaceae; genus Pinus; species Pinus tabuliformis. The sequence goes on from CM062820.1 coordinate 426,077,558, forward strand.
CGGCAATAATTTATTGAAATCGAAGTTTGATAACTAGTTTCTGCACAATGAAAGCGTCCCAGGGGTTTTTCAGGGTGTTGAATCTGAATATGCAGTTAAAAAACCATTTTAACTGCAACAAATCATGATTTCATCTCAATTTCTTCCGCCGGATTCCGTCACCGGAATCTCAAAAAGTCGCATTATAGACAACTCCGAAAAAAAACTATCCGGTTTTGAAAAGTGTTAATTCGTAATACATTTTTTCTTTTAGCATATTTTTGACATTTTAAATTTTCTCATGTATCAAGTATGAACATTATTTTAAAAATGTAAGTGATTTTCATGTTGATTTTGAAAATTGTTGATGTAACATCAACCCTTTTTTTAGAAGACTTATTTTTTACACTTCAAATTTTCTAATGTAGTAAGTGTGGATTAATATTTTTTAAATTTAACAAATTTTGAAGTAGTTGTCATCTTCTTCTTCTTCTTCTTCCCTGAGATATTTACTTTTAAGTGTTTTTTCAAGTTTGTGTTTTTTGTTTAGTGAGATCTTAATTTTTTTGCAAAGTATATTTTGAAGTTACGATTTTCTATATATTTATATAATCGTCATTTAATATTTCAATTCAAATCAAATAATTTTCACTAAAAAAGAAATAATTTTTAACATTTGACATATAAACATTTTGAATATACATATAACAAAAAAACACACATTTTGAGACTTTTTTGCTAAAAATGACATGTCAAATAAACGGTTTTTATGGGAAATTTTAACAAAAGAAGTTTAAAAAATAGCAATTTTTATGAATTTATGTCAAAAATTTATAATAATCACACATTTGTTTCAAAATATAATGATTCACGTAAAAATTAAAATGAAAATCACATAATACAAATATTAAACATATAATAACAATAATCAAATACTTGTTATTCTCATAAAATCTCAAAGTCAAAACATTACAAGTATAACTATTAAATAGTTCCAAAAACTGAGCTTGATTTGTAAGCATAACTTAAATCTAATCAATAATATCTTATAATCCATCCCAATAATCTTTTAGATTTTCATTATTTCCTTCTTCCATAATATTTTGTGCTTCAGTTTGGTCATTTTCCTCTTCTAATGGATCTTTGATGTCTGTAAATCTCGCCTGCTCATGCCCACACTTGTGGCCTAGTGACCCTGCACACCTAGGGTCGATTACGGGAATCGCCTCGTGGCCTAAGGGCCCAAGTCGCCTAAGGTCAATTCCCAGGATGTGGATGCCCAAGGCCCCTGCGCTGCGGGCTTGGGCAGGGGTGATTCTCGAAATTGACCCTAGGCTGCGGACCTGGGTGGGGATGGGTGAGGTTCCCCCACCCAGGCCCATGTCCCATGGGCCCTAGGCACTCAAGGTTTATTCCTAGAATCAACCTTATTTTATTCTCGAAATTGACCTTAGGCGATTCTTGGAATCGACCCTAGGCAATTCTTGGAATTGACCTTGTCACTAGGCGCCCAGGGGTGATTCCCAGAATCGACCCTAGGAGATTCTCATATTCATCCCTTAGTTCTTATGGGCGATACCCAGAATCGACCCTGGCAATTCCTGGAATCGACCCTGGGCAATTCCCGGAATCGACCCTAGGCAATTCCCAAAATAGAGCCTGGGCGATTCCCGGAATCGACCCTGGGCGATTCCCGGAATTGACCCTGGGTGATTCTCGGAATCGACCTTACGCAATTCCTAGAATTGACCATGGACGATTCCTGGAATCGACCTTACGCAATTCTTAGAATTGACTGTGGACGATTCCTAGAATAGACCCTAGCCCTATGCACCTAGGGGTGATTCCTGGAATCTACCCTGAGTGATTCCCGAGATTGACCTTATCCTTGGGTGCCTATGCGTGATTCCCGAAATTGACCTTAGGCGATTCCCGAAATCAACCCTGGGCACCCAGAGGAAATTCCCGGAATCGTCACTGGGTGATTCCCGGGATCAACCCTGGCCTTGGGTGCCTAGGGGAGATCCCCGAAATTGACCCTAGACGATTCCTAGAATCATCCCTGGACACCTAAGGAAATTCTTGGAATCGACCCTAGCCATTGGCGATTCTTGGAATCGACCTTAGCCCTAGGTGCCCAGGGGTGATTCTTGGAATCAAACCTCGGTGATTCCCATAATTGACCCTCGACAATTCCCGGAATCGAACCTGGCCCTGAGCGTGGAATCAATATCATGGGTCGACACCATGGGTGATTCGTAGAATCGACCTTAGGATATTCCCACAATCGACCCAGGGTGATTCATGGAATCGACCCTAGGTGATTCCCAGGGTGATTCCCAAAATCGACACCCTGGGAAATATCCAGAATCGACCCTAGAAATTCACAGAATCGACCTTGGCTCTGGGCGGTAAGGGGCAATTCTCAGAATTGAACTTGGGTGATTCCTATAATCAACCCTACACACCCAGGGTTGATTATGGGAATTAGCACCGGGTGCCCCAACACCTTGGGCCACGGGCCTGGGCAAGGATGCCCCACTAGCCCCCGTCCAAGTTCGAATCCCAAATGCGATTCCAAAAATTGACCCTATGCGATTCTTGTAATCGACCCTAGGCAATTCCCTAAATCGACCCTGAACTATTCCGAGGATCGACCCTAACCTTGGGCACCCAAGGCCGATTCCCAGAATTGACATTTGGTGATTCCTAGAATCGACCTTGGGTGATTCCTATAATTTACCTTGGGTGATTCCCAAAATCGATCTTGGGCCCCAAGGGCAATTTTCATAATCGACCCTGGCCTTAGGCGCTTATGGGTGATTCCCAAAATACAACCTAGGTGCTTCCCATAATCGACCTTGGCTCAAGGAACCTAAGGGCTATTCCTGGAATGGACCTTGGCCCAGGGTGCCCAAGGGAAATTCCCGGAATCAACCTTGTTCTAGGGCACACAAGGGAGATTCCCATAATCAAACTTGGCCATGGACCCAAAATCGATACCATGGGTTGATACCCTAGGGGATTCCCAATATCGACCCTAGGTGATTCCCGGAATTGACCTTGGGCAATTCCCAGAATAGATACCTTTGGAAATACTTGAAATCGACCCTAGGCGATAATGTGGGCGATTCCTGGAATCGACCTTGGGGACCCAGGGCCCCTGGGCCTGCCCCCGCCTAGGCTTGTGGCCCAGGACCTGCCCTCTCCCAGGACCGATTCTAGGAATTGTCCCTGAGTGGCCCAAGGGCGATTTCAAGAATTGAGCCTGGGCGATAATGTGGGTGATTCCCGGAATCGACCCTGGGCGATTCCTAGAATCAACCATGGCCCTAGGTGCCCAGGGGCAATTCCCAAAATTGATCGTGGCCCTAGGTGCCCAAGGGCGATTCTCGGAATCGACCCTCAGCACCCAGTGAATATTCCCAGAATCGACCCTCGGCGCCCAGGGGATATTCCCGGAATCGACCTTAGGCGATTCCTGAAATCAACCTTGGTCATGGGCGCCCAGGGGTGATTCTCGAAATCGATCCTTTATGATTACTGGAATCGACCTTGGGTGATTCCAAGAATAGACCCTGGGCGACTCCTAGAATAGAGTCTTACCCTGGGCCTACAATTGACACTAGGTGATAACCTAGGCACTTCATCGAATCGACACTAGGTGATTCCTAGAATCGACCCTCTTCATGGCACCCAAGGGTGATTCCCAGAATCTACCCTGGGTGAAACTTGGAATCGACCCTGAGTGATTCCCGGAATCGACCCTGGGTGACACCCCAAGTGATTCCCGAAATTGACCCTGGGTGATTCCCAAAATCGACCCTAGGCGATTCCAAGAATCGAGATTCTTGGAATCCAGCCTAGGTGATTCTTAGAATTGCCCTTGGGCAATTTCAAGAATCGGCCCTAGGCCCATAATTGCTCAAGGACGATTACGGGAATCAACCTTGGTCAATTTTTGGAATCGATACCTTAGGAAATACCCATAATCAACACTAGCCAATACACTAGGCGATTCTCGGAATTGACACTCATCGATTCCCATAATTGACCCTAGGCGATTCCTAGAATTGACCCTATGGGGTTCCCAGAATTGACCCTAGGTGATTCTTGAAATTGGCCCTAGGTGCCCAGGGACCCTAGGCCGCGGGCTTGGGTAGGGGTTCCTTGCCGGCCCCTGCCCAAGCCAATGGCACAACAACCTTAGGTGTCTAGGTTCAATTATGGAAATCGACCGTAGGTGCCCAGGGCCAATTCTGGGAATCGACCCTAGGCACCCATGGCCAATTCTGGGAATTCACCCTAAGCGCTAGGGTCGATTTCGGAATCAACCTTAGGTGCTTATAGCCCCTCGACCGCAAGCTTGAGAGGGGGTGCCTTATACGCCCCATCCAAGCTTGCAAAACAAGGGCCTTGGGCACCCCGAGTCCTTGGGCCGTTGGGCGCCCCGAGTCCTTGGGCGCTGGGTGCCCCGGGTCGATTCCCAGAATTGGCCCTAGGTGCTCAGGGCCCCTAGGTTACGTCCCTACGTAGGGGTGCCTCACGCCTAGGGTCGATTCCCAGAATCGGCCCTCGGTGCTTAGGGCCCCTAGGTCGTGACCCTGCGTAGGGGCGTCTCACCCACCCTTTCCAAGGCCCGTAGCCAAGGGGTCCAAGGCCACAGACTTGGGAAGGGGAACCTCACGTAGTCTCACCCGGTCTAGTGAGCTAGGGGCCCTAGGCACCCAATTCCCCTGGGCTGCGAGCCTGGGCAAGGGCGCATCACCTGCCCTTGTCCACACTTGCAGCGTAGGGGCCCTAGGTGCCGAGGGTTGATTCTTGGAATCGACCTTGGGAGATTCCCAAAACTGACCCTTGATGATTCCTGAAATTAGCCTTTGGGACCTAAGGGCGATTCTCAGAATCGACCCTGGCCCTAAGCACCTAGGGCCGATTCTGAGAATCGACCTGGCCCTAAGCACCCAGGGTCGATTCCAAGAATCGACCTTGGCATTGGGAACTAAAGGAAAATTTTGAGAATTGAACATAAGAAATTCTCATAATCGACCCTGGCCCTAGGTGACCACGGGCGATTCCTAGAATCGATCCTTAGCTGTTCCCAGAAATAACCTTGGGCGATTCCCAGAATCGACCCTAGGCGATTCCTAGAAATGGCCTTGAGCAATTCCTGGGATCTACCCTAGCCATGGGCACCTAGGGGCAATTCCTAGAATAGACCTTGGGTGATTCCTAGAATTGGCCCTGGGCACCCAGGGGTGATTCCCGGAATCAGCCCTAGGCGATTCTTGAAATCGACCTTGGGTGATTCTCAGAATCGACCCTAGGTGATTCTCGAAATCGACCCTAGGCGATTCCCAAAATCGACACTAGGTGATTCCCCTAATTGATACCCTAGGCAATACCCAAAATCGACCCTCAGTTATACCTTCGGACATTACCAGAATCGACCTTGGCCTTTGGAATCTAAGGGTGATACTTGGAATCGACCCTAGGTGATTCCCAAAATCAACCCTGGGTGATTTCGGTCCTCGGCACCTCGAGCCCCTAGGCCACGGGCCTAGACAGGGGCACCTCTCCCGTACCCTCCAAGGCACGTGGCCCAAGGTTGCTTAGCGCCCAATGTTGATTCTAGGAATTGGCCATGGCCATCCTGGTCCCTTTGGCCATGGGCCTAGGTAGGGGCACCTCATCTCCCCCTGCCTAGGCAGACATCTCAGGGGCCCTGCGATCTTAGGGGCGATTCCCAAAATTGACCATCCATAATTCCTGGAATCCACCATAGGCGACTCCGAGAATCAACCCTAGGCGATTCTGAGAATCAACCCTAGGCGATTCCGAGAATCGACACTAGGCGATTCCTAGAATCAACCCTGGCCCTGGGTACCCAGGGGCGATTTCTGGAATCAACCTTGAGCGATTCTTGGAATCGACCCTTTGTGGTTCCCAGAATCGACCATGGGCGATTCCCATAATCGACCCTAGGCACCCAGGATTGGTTCCCGTAATCAACCTTGGGCATGGTTTCCTAGGGGAAATTCTTGGAATTGACCCTTGGCACCCAGGGACGATTCCATAAATCGACCTTGGGTGATACCCAGAATCGACCCTTGGTGGTTCTTGGAATCAACCCTAGCCCTCAGCCCATAATCAACTCTAGGCATTACCATGGGAGCTTCCTGGAATCGACACTTGGAAATTCTCTTGAATCGACCTTGGCCCTCGACACCTAATAGTGATTCCTGGAATCAACCATGGGAAATATCTAGAATCAACCCTAGGCGATTCCTGTAATTGACCCTTGACGATTCCAAGAATCGACCCTAGGAAATTCTTGGAATCGATACCCTGGGCGATACCGGAATTGACCCTTGATGATTCCCTGAATCGACCCTAGGCAATTCTCAGAATCGATACCTTGGGCGATACCCGAAATTAACCCTGGGCGATTCCTGTAATCGACCTTGGGAAGTACCTTGGGCGCCGAGGGAAGATTCTTCGGAATCGACCCTAGGCGATTCCTAGAATCAACCCTAGGAAATTCCCAGAATCGACCCTGGGCAATTCCCATAATCGACCCTGGAAAATTCCCATAGTCGACCCTAGGAAATTCCTACGGGCTTGTATAGGGGTGCCTTTCCCGACCACACCCAGGCCTGTGGCCCATGGGCCCTAGTCACCCATGGTCGATTTTTGGAATGGGCCCTGGGCGACGAGGGTCAATTCCCGAAATCTTCCCTAGTGCTAAGGACCAATTCTAGGAATTGACCCTTGGCGCCTAGGGCCCATTTCAGGAATCAACCCTAGGCTCCTACGGCCCATGGGTCATGGGCCTAAGCATGGGCACCTTGCTCGCCCCTACCCAGGCCCACGTCTAAGGGGCCCTGGGTTCCCAGGGTCGATTCCAAGAATCGACCCTAGGAACCTTGGGCCACTGACCTATAAAGGGGCACTTTGCCTTCCCGTGCCTAGGCCACAATCCAGGGGACATGGGTAGGGGCACCTCACCCTCCCTCACATAGGCCTGTAGCTCAAGGGCCCTGCACCGCAGGATTAGGAAGTTGCACCTTGCCCACCTGTTGCCCCTGCCACGCTCGCGACTCAGGGGCTCGGTGTTCTGAAACCACCTCACAAAAATATAGAAAAGAAAGATCAATGCCTTAGAAATCAGCCTCTTTGGGGAGGAAACCTCCTTTACATTACACAAATGAACAATTCTTGGATGATACAAATGACAAAACCTCCTTTCTATATATAGGACTCAAGGGGTCACAATACAATCAAAGCTGACATAACAATAATAATATAAGGGCACAACAATAACAATACTGGGCTTCTATGGGGCACAATAATAACAATATGGGGACAATAGGGGCACAAAAATAACAATAAGGGCTACAATGACAATAGTAATGGGGGAATCACTAGTATTATAGTGACCTAACATGCCCCTGTCCTTCAAAAAAGTGTTGTCCTCAATGCTTGAGTAGTTCTGGATGCCTATGTATAAAATTCTCATCCTCCCATGTGGAATCTTCCACAGGTAAGTTCTTCCACTTGACAAGATACTCCGAAATTGATCGATTTCATAGCTGTTGAGTTCTTGTGTCTGTGATTACTTCAAGTTCCAATACGATTTTTCCTTCCTCATCAAGTTCTGGCAATATTGTTTGAATTGGGAGCTTGTCACCAATAACCTTCTTTAAGCTTGAAACATGGAAAATTGGGTGCACTCAGGAAGCTGCATGAAGCTCCAATTTGTATGCCATAGTACCAATCTTTTGCAACACCTTGTACGGACCATAATAATTTGGTGATAATTTATTATCCTTCTTAGCTTGCTTGAGGGGCAATTGTTTATATGGTTATAGCCATAGACATACCTATTCACCTATATCAAAACTTATTTCGCTGCGATGTTGATATGCCTGTTGTTTCATTCTATAACGTACCAAAGTTAGGTTATCCTTTAAGAGTTGGAGAACTTTTTGTTGATGCTCGATGTGATCTTCCACTACTTGAACCTTAGATTCTTCTCTTAAATATGATGTGATGGACAGTGGGTGATATCCATAAAGTGCTATAAATGGGGTCATTTTTGTTACAATATGGAAGGAAGTGTTATACCACCATTCAACCAAAGGCAACCATTTGACCCATTGTGTCTATTTATCATATACAAAGCAATGGAGATATCCTTCCAAACATTTGTTTACTATCTTAGTTTTCCCATCAAATTGAGGATGATAAGATGAGCTATGAGCTAACTGAGTACCAAGGAAAGAAAATAATTTTGTCCAAAAATTTCCAGTGAAAATGGGATCTCTGTCACTTACAATAATCTTTGGGTTTCCATGTAGCTTTTGAATTGTTTCCATAAATGCAGTAGAAACTGTACTCGCTTTAAGTGGATGAGATAATGCACAAAAGTGTGCATACTTGGTAAGTCTGTCAACTACCACCATGATGACACTCTTTCCTTCAGACTTGGGTAAACCTGTGACGAAATCCATTGAAACCTCCTCCCAACGTTGATTTGGAATAGATAAAGGTTGTAATAGACCCGGGGCCTTAATTGTTTCAAATTTATTTCGTTGGCAAACCAAACATTCCGCCACAAACTTTTGAATATCAGATTTAAGGCCATCACAAAAAAACTCCTTCTTAATCCTGTGGTAAGTTTCTAAAAATCCTGAGTGCCCTCCTAAGGGAGAGGTGTGCAATTCCATAAGAATCTTTTGTTTGAGTTGAGAATTCTGACATAGGTATAAGTGATCTTTGTAACATAACGAATCATTTTTCCAACTAAATGTATCAAATGTACTAGGATATTGTTATAACTTTTGAATGAGTGCCCACACTTCTTATTCATTCTTCCATTCATCCCTTACTTCATTTATCCAATCTGGTTGGATAATAGAAATGGCACAAAGCAATGCTTCCACATCCTCATCCTTTCTTGAGAGTGCATCTGCCACAAAATTTTGCTTCCCTTTTTTGTATATGATTTCAAAGTCATAACCCAACATCTTTGTGACCCATTTTTGTTGCTATTCTAAAGATAATATTTATTCTAAAAAGTATTTCAAACTATCATGATCCGTTTTTACCTTGAAGTGTTTTCCCATTAGGTAGGGTTGACATTTCTTAAATGCATGTAGTATTGCTACATTTTCTTCTCATAAATAGCTTTGTGTAAATATTTTCCTTTGATTGTACGACTTTCAAAAGAAATGGGTCTTTCTTCTTGCATTAAAACAACACCAATTCCATTTCCTGAGGCATCGCATTCCATAATAAAGGTTTTTGTGACGTCTGGCGTAGCTAAGACCGGTGCTTGGCACATTGCCTCTTTAAGATGTTCAAAGGCCTTCATTGTCTCTCGAGTCCATAAAAATGCATCTTTCTTCACTAATGTTGTTAGAGGTGCTGTTATTCTTCCATAATTCTTAACAAACTTGCGATAATATCCTGTCAACCCGAGAAATCCTCCCAGATGCTTTATGGATGTGGGGATTTTCCATTCCTTAATGGATTTAATTTTGCTAGGGTTTACCTTAACACTTTCATGAGATACAATATGACCCAGATATTCCACCTCTTGTACTCCAAAGAAACATTTGGAGTTTTTTGCATATAATTGTTTCTCCTCCAATAGTTTGAGCACCCTATCAACATGTTGAAAATGATCCTTCCAAGACTTGCTATAGATTAGTATATCATCAAAAAATACTAACATAAATTTTCTAAGGAATGGTTTGAAAATGGAATTCATCAAACCTTGAAATGTAGAAGGTGCATTGGTAAGGCCAAAAGGCATGACCAAAAATTCATAATGACCTTCATGAGTTCTAAATGTTGTTTTTAGAATGTCTTCTGTCTTCATTCTAATTTGATGATATCCCGAACAAAGATCCAACTTGGTGAAGTAAATTGATCCATGGAATTCATCCAATAGTTCATCAATGACAAGAATGGGAAATTTATCTTTAATAGTGAGCTTGTTGAGCTCCCTATAATCCAGACACATGCTCCATGATCCATCCTTCTTGTGCACCAATACTACTGGAGTAGAGAAAGAACTTTGACTAGGTTGAATTATCCCAGCCTCTAGCATTTCTGAAACCATACGTTCAATTTCACTCTTTTGGGAATAGGGATATCCGTAAGGCTTGATGTTTGGAGTAACACTTCCTAGAATCAAATGAATAGCATGATCATGATCACGAATAGGTTGGATAACTTTGGGATTCTCAAATACCTTGGAATGATTTTCCAAGACTTTTTGGAGATCTGGAGAAATATATGATTTTGATGTGGGAACCTCTAGTGAACATAATTGTGAAATTACACCTCATTGTTCTTTCTTTAGAAGCTTTGCCATTCCATTAGATTATCTTTCCTAGTTTCCCTGTGATACCTCTTAATTCTACTTCCTTTTCTTTCGAAGAAAATTTTATGAAAAGGTATTGAAAATTAAAATCTATTGTACCCAAGGATTGTAGCCATTGGACTCCTAGTACAACATTAACACCACCCATTGGAATGGAAAGCATTGGGCTATTCAATACATATTCTCCCATGGATAACTTGATATTATGACACTTTCCAGATCAATTTATGGTTCCTCCACTTGCAACCATCACTTGACACTCTGGTGCTAGATATAGGAAGCAATTCAATTCCTTGGCTATCTTACAATGAATAAAATTATGGGTACTGCCCGAATCAATCAACACTATTACCTTGTTCTTCTTGATATGTCCTTCTATCTTGATAGTTTGAGGAGTGGTAATTCCGGGCAATGCATTACAAGATATGGTCGAATTCATTTCTTCTTTCTCTAGGGTTTGTTCCTGGTGTATATCCCGTTCTTTTGACGTTTCTTGTTCCTTTTCTTCCTCTTTTCACAATCCATGTAAAATAATTAATTCTCAGCACATGTATGACCTTTAGTGTATTTGCTATCACAATTGTAAAAAACCCCTTTTGCTCTTTTTTCTTCCATTTTTTGGGGTGTCAACCTTGTAGGTTGTGGAAGGCTAGGGGGAACAAAAGTTCCATCCTTATAGTTGTGAGTGGTAGGATTCCTTGTTGCCATAATTTTGATTTCCATTTTTCTTGCCAACCTGAATACCTTCTCCAATGAGTTAGGGTCCCAAAGGTGAACCTCATGTTGGATGTTATCCTTTAAAGTCCCTATGAACACATCAATCCTATGCTCCTCTGGAATACCTTTTATCCTTATATTCAATTTTTGGAAGTCCTCAATGTGCTCCATCATTGAAACCTTTTGTTTGAGGTTTATCAATTGGCTAAAAAAAGTATTGCTTTTTGTATCCTCATAATGTGCTATCATTTCTTCTATAAAAATTGCCCAAGTGACAATTTGTTTACGAGAGCAAAGCCATTGATATCATACAAACTGATTTGGTTCCAAATATAAAATTCCAATGAGTACCTTTTGTGTGTTTTTCACATTATGGAGATCAAAATATTGCTCTATTTGTAGTATCCATGTTACGGGATCCTTGCCATCAAACTTCCTCATATCGATCTTTGGAACATGGTGGTCTTCATTCCAACATTAGAATCTATGAAATCATGATTAACATTTCTTTTGTTCTCATCACGAGTTTATTTTACTACCCTTTCACCATTAGTAAGCGTTTCTTGTAGCAACTTAGTCAAATCTATCTTCAAATATTCCATCTTAGTGTCCATCCCATTCATCTTAGCTTCCATGAAATCCATCTTAACTTGCATGCCATTCATATTAGCTTCCGCGTCTATCTTTAAACCATCAATCTTAGCTTCGGTTGCCTTTTGTGAGAGTGAAATTTGTTGCACTTGGTCTCGTAATTTTGATATATCATGTTGCATTTCTTCCTCTTCTTCATGAGTCATGCTAGAGATTTCAGATTTCTTACTATGTGTTTCCATTTTATTTCTTCGGGGCATCAATTAATGATAATTATGATTCAATATGCCCTTTGAACTTCAACCTAATTTTTCAAACCAAACTTATGCAAAATTTTAAAAAGACTACACACATTTGTTCTCTTTGTAGAATCTCACTATTGAATCTATTGTATCTTTGTAATTGCGCATCTCCAAGGTCTGAAATTGCTTCCTGCGGTAGCCCTCTGAGTCCTCTTTCCATTGCCACTAGTATGATCAAAATTGGAGTCTCCAAGAAAGAGTTATTTCCAATCTCCCAAGATGACTTGATTATATAATTTTTAAGTATAGAAAACTTGTACGACGTGACACGCGTCACTATTTCGACCTTCGGAATTGAAAAATATACACAACAAACTAAAGTCCTTCATATTTCTGTAAGTTCTTACAAAATTTCAATATGATACTTAGAGATAAAATTATGATGATTTTCCCAAGGTCACCTATTTTGAATGTAATTCGGGAGTATGCAGAAACCGTAACTTCCTCAGATCATATCTCCGAAAATATAGTGAGACAAGATCTGAAATTTGGACCCAAGGTTCAGAACAGTTTCATCTCAAATGGGGTTTTTGTTAACTTCTAAAATGTCACAGAAAAGAGTTATAGCGAAAATTCCACGATGACCTGTTTGGAGCAGTGAAACCCTAGAATCCAAAGCTCTGATACCAAATGTTATGAAACCAGCTCACAAAAAGATAGAAAAGAAATATCAATGTCTTAGAAATCAGCGTCTTTGAGGGGGAAAACTCCTTTACATTACACAAATGAACAATTCTTGGATGATACAAATGACAAAACATCCTTTCAATATATAGGAGTCTAAGGGGTCACAATACAATCAAAGTCAACATAACAATAATAATATAAGGGCACAACAATAACAATACTGAGCTTTTATGGGGCACAATAATAACAATATGGCGACAAAAGGGGCACTAATAATAATAAGGGCTACAATGACAATAGTAATGGGGGAATCACTAGTATTATAGGGACCTAACACTCAGGGTTCCTAGGATCGATTCCCAGAATCGAACATGGGTGCTTAAGGCCCTTGCACCACGAGCCTGGATAGGGGCACCTTAGCCAACCCCACCCAAGCCTATGGACTAGGAGCCTTGGGGGCCCAGGGTCAATTATGGTAATAAGCCTTGGGCCCTTGGGCCACTAGCCTAGGCAGGGGTGCCTCGCTCAACCCCACCTAGGCTCGCGGCATAGGGACCCTGGGTTTGCGGGTCTAGGTGGAGGTGGGCGAGGAGTCCCTGCCCAAGCCCGTAATCGAGGGGCCTTAGGTGCCGAGTGCCCTTGGGTTGTGGACTCATAGTCTGGGGGCCCTAGGTGCCCAAGGTTGATTCCTGTAATCAACCCTAGGCTCCCAGGCCTGATTCTGGGAATCATCCCTAGGAGCATAGGGCCAATTCCCTAGGAGCCCATACTCGATTCTAGGAATCAGCGCTGGGAGCCCAGGGTTGATTTCGGGAATTGGCCCTGGCACTCAGGGCTCCTGGGCTACGTGCCTGAGTGTGGGAGGGATAATTTGTCTTAGGCTAAGATTTGAAAAGTGTTATACTTTTAGACTTTAAAATAAAAATTACTCTTGGAATAATGACTCTTTCATTCAAGTGTTCATTTTTTAATTTTTATTTTTTTTAGTCGTATAATTTGTTCATAATGTGATGGTTGAAATATGTTGAAAACTTAAGGTTTTTTAATTCCATGGATGAAAAATTGTCAAAATTTTAAGGTCTTTTGAGTTATGATAGTTTATATTTAATGCTAGGGTTGAAAACAATTAGAATTTTAGGGTTTTTTTAAGTCACGATATTTTATCTTTAACGACATGGATGAAAATTGTTGGAATTTTAAGGTTTTTTGGGTCCCATTATTTTATCTTTAATGTCATTGTTAAAAAATGTTGAAATTGTACCCCGGAAAAAAAAAATATTGTTATTCTAGCGTCAACACTTTTCGTTTCAAGTGTGTTTCTTTCATCTTTTTTGCACAAAAAAATGGTTTGTTTGTTTGTTTTTTTTTTTTTTTTTTTTTTTTTTTCTGCCATTTTTTTAAAATGTTGAAAAATTACCTTAAAAAAAATATTGTTCCAGAATACACTCTTTTCCTTTTTGGGTTGTTTTTCATGTTTTTTGGGGGTTTTTAGCTAGAGTCCTCGTTTTGAGTTTACAGTTCCCGTTTGAAATTTTACATTGTTTTTAGTGTATTAAATTATTTAATAGTTGTATAATATAATCTTGGGATTATGTAATCTTACGATTGTATTTCAGCAAAGGAAAAATTATTTTATCATACAACATTTTAAATTTGAACATATATATAGTTAGGAAGCTTTACATATATATAATTAATTTAAAGTGCTTTTTAAATTATTGGTCATCTATTGGTCTGCCATATCCTATATGTTATGAAACCAACTCACAAAAATATAGAAAAGATAGATAAACGCCTTCAAAATAAGCTTCTTCGAGGGGGGAAACCTCCTTTACATTACACAAATGAATAATTCTTGGATGATACAAATGCAAAAACCTCCTTTTTATATATAAGAGTCTAAGGGGTCACAATATAACCAAAGCCAAACTCACAATAATAATATAAGGGCACAAAAATAACAATAGTGGGCTTTTATGGGGCACAATAATAACAATATGGGGACAATAGGGACATAACGATAGCAATAAGGGATATAATGACAATAGTAATGGGGGAATCACTAATATTATATGGAACTAACATGCCCCTCTCCTCCAAACAAGTGTTTTCCTCAATGGTTGAGTAGTTCTGGATGCTTCTGTATAAAATTCTCATCCTCCCATGTGGAATCTTCAATGGGTAAGTTCTTCCACTTGATGAGATACTATGAAATTGATCGATTTCGTAGCTATCAAGTTCTTATTTCTTTGACTGCTTCAGGTTCCAATATGATTTTTCCTTCCTCATCAAGTTCTGGAAATATTGTTTGAACTGGGAGCTTTTCACCTATAACCTTATTTAAGCATGAAAAATGGAAAACTGGGTGCAATCGGGAAGTTGTAGGAAGCTCCAATTTGTATGCCATAGTACCTATCTTTTGCAACACCTTGTATGGACCACAACACTTTGGTGATAATTTATTATCCTTCGTAGATTGCTTGAGGGACATTTGTTTATATGGTTGTAGCCGTAGGAATACCCAATCACCTACATCAAAACTTATTTCGCTGCGATGTTGATCTGTGTGCTGTTTCATTCTATTTTGCGCTAAGGTGAGGTTATCCTTTAAGAGTTGGAGAACTTGTTGTTGATGCTAGATGTGATCTTCCACTGCTTGAACCTTAGAATTTTCTCTTGAATATGATGTGATGGATAGTGGATGATATCCATAAGGTGCCATAAATGGGGTCATTTTTGTTGCAGTATGGAAGGAAGTGTTATACCACCATTCAGCCACAGGCAACCATTTGACCCATTGTGTCTATTTATCAGATACAAATAAACGAAGATATCCTTCCAAACATTTGTTTACTATCTCAGTTTTCCCATCATATTGAGGATGATAAGATGAACTGTGAGCTAACTAAGTACCAAGACAAGAAAATAATTATGTCCAAAAATTTCCAGTGAAAATGGGATCTCCATCGCTTACAATAATCTTTGGGTTTCCATGTATCTTTTGAATTGTTTCCATAAATGTAGTAGAAACTGTACTCACTTTAAATGGATGAGATAATGCACAAAGGTGTGCATACTTGGTAAGTCTTTCAACTACCACCATGATAACACTCTTTCCTTCGAACTTGGGTAAACCTGTGATAAAATCCATTAAAACCTCCTCCCAACATTGGCTTGGAATGGATAAAGGTTGTAATAGACCTGGGGTCTTTATTGTTTCAACTTTATTTTGTTGGCAAACCAAACATTCGACCACAAACTTTTGAATATCTGATTTAAGGCCATCCCAAAAAAGTTCCTTCTTAACCCTGTGGTAAGTTTTATAAATCCTGAGTTCCCTTCTAATGAAGAGGTGTGCAATTCCCTAAGAATCTTTTGTTTGAGTTGGTAATTCTTACATAGGTATAATTGATCTTTGTACCATAACGAATCATTTTTCTAGCTAAATGTATCAAATGTACTGGGATCTTGTTGTAACTTTTGAATGAGTGCCCACACTTCTTCGTCATTCTTCCATTCATCCCTTGCTTCATTTATCCAATCTGGTTGGATAATAGAAATGATGCAAAGAAATGCTTCCACATCTTCATCATTTCTTGAGAGTGCATCTGCGACAACATTTTTCTTCCCTTTTTTGTAGATGATTTCAAAGTCATAACCCAACATCTTTGTGACCCATTTTTCCTGCTCTTCTAAAGATAATATGTGTTCTAAAAAGTATTTAAGCCTATCATGATCTGTTTTTATCTTGAAGTGCCTTCCCATTAGGCAGGGTTGCCATTTCTTAAGTGCGTGTAGTATTGCCAACATTTACTTATCATAAATAACTTTGTGTAAGTAATTTCCTTTGATTGGATGACTTTCAAAAGAAATGGGTCTTTCTTCTTGCATTAAAACAACACCAATTCCATTTTCTGAGGCATCACATTCCACAATAAAGGTTTTTGTGAAGTCCGGCGTAGCTAAGACTAGTGCTTGGCACATTGCCTCTTTAAGATGTTCAAACGCCTTCGTTGCTTCTCGAGTCCATGAAAATGCATCTTTCTTCAATAATGTTGTTAGAGGTGCTGCTATTCTCCCATAATTCTTAACAAACTTGCGATAATACCTTGTCAACCCGAGAAATCCTCGTAGATGCTTTATGGATGTGGGGATTTTCCATTCCTTAATGGTTTTAATTTTGCTAGGGTCTACCTTAACACCTTCATGAGATACAATATGACCTAGATATTCCACCTCTTGTACTCCAAAGAATCATTTGGAGCTTTTTGCATATAATTGTTTCTCCTCCAATAGTTTGAGCACCTTGTCAACATGTTGAACATGATCCTTCCAAGATTTTCTGTAGATTAGTATATCATCAAAAAATACTAACACAAATTTTCTAAGGAAGGGTTTGAAAATGGAATTCATCAAACCTTGAAATGTAGAAAGTGCACTAGTAAGGCCAAAAGGCATGACTATAAATTCATAATGACCCTCATGAGTTCTAAATGTTGTTTTTGGAATTTCGTCAGTGTTCATTCTGATTTGATGATATCCTAAACGAAGATCCAACTTGGTGATGTAAATTGATCCATGCAATTCATCCAATAATTCATCAATGATAGGAATGGGAAATTTATCTTTAATAGTGAGCTTGTTGAGCTCCCTATAATTTGGACACGTGCGCCATGATCCATCCTTCTTGTGAACCAATACTACTAGAGTAGAGAAAGAACTTTGACTAGGTTGAATTATACCAGCCTCTAGCATTTCTGCAACCATACGTTCAATTTCACTCTTTTGAGCATAGAGATATCTGTAAGGCTTGATGTTTGGACGAACACTTCCTGGAATCAAATGAATAGCATGATCATGATCATGAATAGGTGGGAGGCCTTTGGGAGTCTCAAATACCTTAGAATGATTGTCCAAGACTTTTTGGAGATCTAGAGAAGTAGATGATTTCGATGAGGGAACCTCTAGTGAACATAATTGTGCAATTATGCTTTGTTGTTCTTTCTTTAGAAGCATTGTCATTCCTTCAGAGCTGATTATCTTTCCCGGTTTCCCTGCAATACCCCTTAATTCAAATTCTTTTCCTTATGAAGAGAATTTCATGAAAAGTTCTTGAAAATTAAAAGCTATTGTACCCAAGGATTGTAGCCATTGGACTCCTAGTACAACATCAAGACCACCCATTGGAATGGAAAGCATTGGGCTATTCAATACATATTTTCCCATGGATAGCTTGATATTATGGCACTTTTCTGAGAAATTTATGGTTCCTCCACTTGCAACCATCACTTGGTACTCTGGTGCTGGATATAGGAAGCAATTCAATTCCTTGGCTATCTTACAATGAATAAAATTATGGGTGCTGCCTGAATCAATCAACATTATTACCTTTTTATTCTTGATATGCCCTTCTATCTTGATAGCTTGAGGAGTGGTAATTCCAGCCAATGCATTACAAGATATGGTCAGATTCATTTCTTCTTTCTCTAGGGTTTGTTCCTGGTGTATATCCTCTTCTTTTGATGTTTCTTGTTCCTTTTCTTCCTCCTCTTCACAATCTATGTAAAATAATTTCTTCTTAGCACACTTATGACCTTTAGTGTATTTTCTATCACAACTGTAACAAAGCGCTTTTTATCTTTTTTCTTCCAATTGTTGTGGTGTCAACCCTGTAGGTTGTGGATGGCCAGGGGAAACAACATTTCCATCTTTATGATTGTGAGTGGTAGGCTTCCTTGTTTCCATAATTTTTCTTTCCATTTTTTTGCCAACCTGAATGCCTTCTCCAATGAATCAGGTTCCCAAAGGTGAACCTCATATTGGATGTTATCCTTTAAAGTCCATATGAGCACATCAATCCTATAATCCTCTGGAATATATTTTACCCTTATATTCAATTTTTGGAAGTCCTCAATGTGCTCCATCATTGAACCCTTTTGTTTGAGATTTATCAATTGGCTAAAAAAAATGTTGCTTTTTGTATCTTCATAATGTGCTATCATTTCATCCGTAAGAATAGCCCAAGTGACAATTTGTGTAGGAATTTACAGGGTAAGTTCCTCAGAAAGAACACCAAAAGGACACCGCTCACAACCAGATCACAGATCAATACACCAGTATTTTTGACGTGGTTAAAACCCTCAAAGAGGGAAACAGTCCACGGCCTGCGCCAACGTGGCTACTACAGGCAATTTATTAATCAAAGAATGAAAATTTACATAAGCTTCTCTCATGCACGGATTACCCGAACAATGACCCTCCATGCGCTTTAAATAGAACTCATGGACCAATCGGGTGTCAAGCCACGGATCAAGTGTCGGTAATACCGAGGAGAGAATGAACCGTCGGATCACTACATATCGTGACCGTCGGATTGTAAGTTAAAATATGTACAACGGTAAAGAAACACACTTTACCTAACTCTATACCTAACTCTAAACTAGACCAAGTTGTACTTAACTATTTCCTATGTGTCAGAATATCCTAACATCCCCCCTTAAGAACAACTTGGGATAGGATTGAAGGATTTACAAATATGACACAATAAGAGAAGGAAGGAGGCATTAGAGCCTATCCCCCTTTAGTGACAACTTCCTGAACTCCAAGCATATATCGAAGTTTAGTGAACTTCGCCTTTGTGAGAGCCTTTGTGAAGATGTCTGCAACCTGATCATCTGTTGAACAATATTGCACTTCAAGAACATGGTCATGAATGAGCTTTCTGATGAAGTGCATGTGTAGTTCAATGTGTTTGCTGCGCTGATGCTGGACTGGATCTTTGCATAGCTGAATGACACTTTGATTATCACACCAAAGTGTGGTTGGATGCTGCTGCTCAAAGCCAAACTCTGATAGGATCTGACGAAGCCACAAGGCTTCCTTACTAGCTTCCACGGCACCACGATACTCTGCTTCTGCTGACGAAAGAGAAATGGCAGCCTGTTTCTTACAAGCCCATGTAATAGGTCCTGAACCAAGAGTGAAGACATAACCCGCAGTAGACTTTCGATCATCAGGGTCACCAGCCCAATCAGAATCAGTGAAACCGACTAATAGAGGAGCTGCTTTGGCACTGTAATGAATCCCAAACTGTACTGTACCTCGAACATAACGAAGTATTCTTTTATCTGCTTTCCAATGAATTTCACGGGGGTTTTGCATAAAACGAGCAACAAGGCCAACAGCAAAGGAAAGGTCAGGACGAGTATGGGTTAAATACAAGAGTTTTCCTACAAGTTGACGGTATAAGGTAGCATCAACTTCAGGAGAAGTACAAGAGACTGAAAGTTTGACTCCAGACTGAAAGGGAGAAGGGGCTGGCTTACAGTCTTCCATGTGAAAATGACGAAGAATATCACAAGCATACTTGGACTGGGAAAGGAAAATACCCTCCTTGGATTGCAAGACTTGAAGACCGAGAAAATAGTGTAAGTGTCCTAAGTCTGTCATTTCAAATTTCTTTTTAAGGCTGGACTTCACATGGTTTATAAGGTTGGGATCACTACCAGTAAGAATAAGATCATCAACATAAAGAACAAGGATGATAAGAGAGTTGCCCACTTTCTTGGTGTAGACAGTATTGTCAGAATAACACCTAGAAAAGCCAGATTCTAAAAGAAAGCTATCCATTTTGGCATACCAAGCCCGAGGAGCTTGCTTGAGACCATAAAGGGATTTCTTAAGTCGACAAACAAGGCTGGAGTCTGTTTGTATGAATCCAATGGGTTGTTCCATATAGATTTCTTCCTGCAAGTCCCCATGCAAGAAGGCAGATTTAACATCCATCTGATGGACTTCCCATTTTAAAGAGGCAGCAAGGGAAAGAACAAGGCGGATAGAGTTCATTTTGGCAACAGGGGAGAAGGTTTCAGTGTAGTCAATGCCTTCAACCTTTGAAAAGCCCTTAGCAACAAGACAAGCTTTATGTTTATCAACTTTCCCATCTGGTCCATACTTGGTTCTGTAAACCCATTTACATCTAACAAGTTTGCGTCCCTTTGGTAGAGGAACAAGATCCCATGTATCATTTGCCAACAATGAATGATATTCTTCATTCATAGCTGCTTCCGAATGTGGATGGCCTGAAGCTTCTGCAAAAGTGTCAGGATCATGATTTACTGGAGCTTGAGCCAGTAAAGAAGAGGCTCTTTCAAACTGAGAACGTGTACGTCGCTGATTTGTAGGATCACCGGCAAGATCACCTGCTGCATCCCGAGTAGCACAGACCCATCTTGGAAGTTGAGGATCCTGAGAAGGTGGGGGAGGATTATCATCCTCACTTTCATCATCTGAAGAAGAAATGTTTTCAAAAGTAGAAGAGATAGGAAGAGGTGGCACATCTGCCGGACTAGGCTCGCAGGCCGATTTATTTTCATCAAATTTTACATCTCTTCTAATGATAACATTTTTGGACTTAAATGGAATAAGTCTATAACCTTTTACATCTTCAGAATATCCAACAAAAGTACATTTCTCACTCTTAGGTTCTAAAGCTTTATGCTTTTCATCTGGAATATGGGCCCATGCTTCACTTCCAAAAACACGAAAGTGACTTACATCTGGTTTAATGGAACTCCAAGCTTCTTCTGGAGTGATATTCTCTAGAACCTTAGTAGGAGTGCAATTGATTATATAATTTGCACAATTAATTGCTTCGGCCCAAAAACTAAGACAGAGTCCTTTAGATTGCAGCATACAATTAGCCATTTCCTTTAAGGTGTGATTTTTTCTTTCAGCTACACCATTTTGTTGTGGAGTGTATGGAACAGTATGTTGCATTTGAATTCCATTTTCGGTGCAAAAGTTGATGAATGTGTTTTTAACATATTCTCCACCATTATCAGTTCTTAGCTTAAGAATTTGATGTCCAGATTGTTTTTCAACAAAGGCTTTTAAGGCCAAAAATGTGTTAAATACTTCACTCTTGAGTTTTAAGAAGTATACCCAAGTGCGTCTGGAGAAATCATCAATGAAAGTTAAGAAATACTTGCAGCCAGAGAATGAAGCAACAGGAAGAGGACCACATAAATCACTGTGCACAAGCTGTAAAGGGGCTGAGGCGTGCCAAGGGGCACATTTGTCAAAACTGTCTCGATGATGTTTTCCGAGTACACATCCGGAACCAACACCATCTCTGCAAGATACCATAGGAAGACCTGTCACCATATTTTCTTTACATAGATGCTGAAGGGAGCGATAGTTTAAGTGACCAAATCGCTCATGCCAAAGTTTGCTCACTTCATCATTATGAGCAACAAATACTGAGGGAAGATTTGATGACCCAAAGTTGTGAAACTTATACAACCTTGTGGAATCATCAACAATACCAGTAGCTAGAATCTGTTTAGGATCTCTTAGATCCTTGATTACAACATCATGAGGTGAAAATTCAACAATTTTAGCTTCACCTGAATGGGTTATCTGATATACAGATAGAAGGTTGCAGGATAAGGTTGGAACACATAATACATCATTAAACTGACCATTGTCTAGATGAACAGTTCCAGTCCCGACAACATTAAGAGATCTATCATCACCAACATATATATTTTTGGTGTTACAATCATTTAAAGAAGAAAACATGGCTTGGTTTTTGGCCATGTGATAAGAGGCTCCAGAATCAATGAGCCACTCATGAGAAGGAGAGGAAGAAGATACATTTAATGCATAACCAGACTGAGATGATTGACAACGACATGCAGAAAGTGCCATTCCGGAAGTTGAAGTTGAAGTAGGCTCCACATGGATGTTATGTTTCTTCATTGCGGCTTCCAAGGCTTCCATCTTCTTAAAGCATTTAGATTCTAAGTGGCCATCTCGATTACAAAAGTTACAATGTCTATCAGTCTTCTTCCATTTGTTTTTATTGGTCTTATCATTTTGCTGAAATGATCTTTCATTTTGAGGCTGAGTTGGTTTAGGACCATTCTTTTGAGGATATGACTTCTTAGGATTCTTTGAATTTGGTTGCTGCTGGGCGGCTAACACTTTCGTGGAAGAGTTTCCAAGATTAAGAAGACCAAGGTGTAAGAGTTTTTCTTGTTCTCTTATTAAGGAATCACAAAAGGAGTCAAAGGAAGGGGCCTTGTAGTCTTTTCCTTGACAAATGAAAGCTTCCCTTGTAGAATGGAAAGTGGAAACAAATACAGAGTAGGCTGGTCCCAACTTAGTAAGGATGGAATAAATAAGGTTACCATCTTCTTTCTTAACCTTAACACCTTCCAAGAGATATCTAAGGGTCTTGAATTTGGACAAGAAATCTTCAATGCAAGAAAAATTATTAGGATCCAAAGTAAGCAACTCATTTTCAAGTTGATGGGCTCTAATTTCATTTTTAATCCCAAAAACTTTAGCGATTTTTTCCAATGCTTCATGAGGAGTCTCAAGTTCTGCAATATGGAATCTAAGATAAGGAGAAATAGACATCCCTATCAAACCACGTGCTTGATCTTGTCTATTTTCCCATTTTGCAGCCTTGTCTTCATCTTTTGGTTTCTTCTCTTGGTCTGTGGCTATTCTGTAGAGACCTTTACTTCTAAGTAAATCTTCCATGTAGGCTATCCATTGGAAGTAGTTAGTGCTGTCAAGAATGACTTGGCATGGACTTTCCATTTTTTTTTAAAAAACTGAAGCTGAATATGCTGAAAGTAAGTGTTCCAATGGATAGATCTCGAAAAATTAGGCTGTTTTAAAAAAAACGGCTCTGAAAAAGGCTTCCGGATGAAGAAGTTATGGCTTTTTGAAAAAAAATTGTTGAAGTTGCCGGCAAAGTGCGCGAATGTGCAGGAATGAAAAAAATCCGCCCCCACAAAATGGAGACTTGAACCCAAGACCTCTACTCTCTTAAAATAGCTTTGAACCAATTGATCTATACAAAAAATTTGAGAGAGAGAGAGAGAGAGAGAGAGAGAGAGAGGGGGGGGGGGGGGGCATCGGTTTGCGTGCTTGCCTTGAGAAAGCTCTTTTTCCCTACAAAACACAAAACACAACACAAATATGCAAAGAAAAACGAACCTTGCGGCTCGAAGTTAGCTTTAGCCAAAAAACTAGATATTTAAAAAAAAAAACTCAAAGTTAGCTTTAGCCGAAAAACTAAATATTTTTCTCAATGTTTCTGATTTTCCGAGATCACACTAAGGTGCAGGGAAAAGAGCATACGCATGAGAAAAATCCTTCCTTTCTGTTTCTGATTTGCCCAGATTGCACAGAGTCACAGGGCAAAGAGCATACGCAGAAATGAAAGGTATAGATCCGGTTAAAAAAAAGGGTAAATAAACCGAAACCGAAATAAGCAGAGAGAAAATAACAGTAAACTGCAAAAACACTGTATACCTCCCGATCTGAAAAATGACGCAGCTAGGGCTACCAGAAACCTTTTCGCGTGAAACGAAAGGGGTTCCTCACTGGAACAGATGCTCCGAACACAACAGAGCAGTCCTCTCGGCCCGAAAGCAGTCAGAAACAACAGATCTAGGAAACGACAGCCGCATGCAGTTCTACCGGCTTCAGATTTGGATCACCAACGGACGCGGCCCTCAAATAGCTCTGATACCATGTAGGAATTTACAGGGTAAGTTCCTCAGAAAGAACACCAAAAGGACACCGCTCACAACCAGATCACAGATCAATACACCAGTATTTTTGACGTGGTTAAAACCCTCAAAGAGGGAAACAGTCCACGGCCTGCGCCAACGTGGCTACTACAGGCAATTTATTAATCAAAGAATGAAAATTTACATAAGCTTCTCTCATGCACGGATTACCCGAACAATGACCCTCCATGCGCTTTAAATAGAACTCATGGACCAATCGGGTGTCAAGCCACGGATCAAGTGTCGGTAATACCGATGAGAGAATGAACCGTCGGATCACTACATATCGTGACCGTCGGATTGTAAGTTACAATATGTACAACGGTAAAGAAACACACTTTACCTAACTCTATACCTAACTCTAAACTAGACCAAGTTGTACTTAACTATTTCCTATGTGTCGGAATATCCTAACAATTTGTTTACGCCATTCATCCTAGCTTCTACACCTTCCTTTAAACCATCCATATTAGCTTCCACACCATACATATTAGCTTCTACGTCTTTCTTTAAAACATCCATCTTAGCTTCTGTTACTTTTTGTGCGAGTGAAATTTGTTGCACTTGGTCTCGTAATTTTGATATATCATGTTCTTCATCTTCTTCATGTGTCATGCTAGAGATTTCAGGTTTCTTACTAGGTGTTTCCATTTTCTTTCTTTGGGCATCAATTACTGATAATAATGCTACACTATGCCCTTTGAATTCCTTCAAACTAATTTTTCAAACCTAACTTATGCAAAAATTTAAAAAAGCTACACACCCTTTTTCACTTTGTAGGATCTCGATATTGAATCTATTGTATCTCTATAGCTTTGGATCTCTAGGCCTGAAATTTATTCCTACGGTAACCCTATGAGTACTCTTTCTAACCCCAGAAGTCTGATCAAGATTGGATTCTCCAATGAAGAGTTATGCCAAATCTCCCACGATGACCGGATTATAGACTGGTTCAGTAGAGCGAGATTGTACGAGTGCCATGTGTTACTGTTTTGACCTTAGGATCTGAAACTGATACACCGAAAGCTACAGTCTGTCCTCTTTTTGTAACTTCTTATGGAATATCAATCTGATGCTCAGAAAAACGTTATGACGATTTTCCCAGGTCACCTATTTGAGATATAATTCGGGATCCTGCAAAAACCCTAACTTCCTTGGATCATATTTATGAAAATATAGCGAGACAAGATCTGAAATTTGGACCCGAGGATTCTAGTGATTTCGGATCAAATGGTTTTTTTTTGCTTCTGAAACATCGCAGAAAAAAAGTTATAGTGAAAATTCCATGATGACCTGTTTGGACTAGTGAAACCCTAGAATCCAAGCTGTGATACATGTTATGAAACCAACTTCACAAAAAGATAGAAAAGATAGATAAACTCCTTGAAAATAACCCTCTTCGAGGGGGTATCCTTCTTTACATTACACAAATGAATAATACTTGGATGATACAAATGACAAAACCTCCTTTCTATATATAGGAGTCTAAGGGGTCACAATATAACCAAAGCCGACCTAAGAATAATAATATAAGGGCACAAAAATAACAATAGTGGGCTTCTATGGGGCACAATAATAAAAATATGGGGACAATAGGGGCACAACAATAACAATAAGGGATACAATGACAATAGTAATGGGGGAATCACTAGTATTATAGGGACCTAACACTATATGTGAATCTAATATTGTTTCGCAAAGTGATTTGAAGCATCATTTTGACGTTGCCCACAAATTTTGAATGGAGAGCCTCTCAACATTATTAGGTAAATGGTAACCCAACACTTATCTTATTTTGAAACAAAAACATAATTACAATAAAAAAAAATTAAAATAGCTTGTGAAAGTGGTTGTATATCTACAATTTCTTTGATTATGCCCCATCAATTTTGTTTCATGAAAGATGGAAAATCATAGATTTTAAAGTAAGTATAAAATTAAATAATATATAATATTTAAATTAAAAGGTAAATTATAAGTTAATATGAATAGAATGGAATTACTTGAAAGATAGAAATTCATTTTTCAATTTAAAAAATTCTCGTATTATTACTTTTTAATATATCATTTGGGGAAATTTTTAAAGAAAAAAATTTTGTTTTCTAAAAATTTAACTATTTATTTAAAAGAAAAATAGAAACAAATTAATTTAAAAAAATATATATGGAAAGTTAATCCATGTATTAAATGTTTAACAATAATATTTTTTTAACAAAACTAATAGACAAATATTTATTATGTTCATTAATTTAATCCTACATTCCCACAAACTAATAGGTAGATACTTTTAATAAGTAGATACTTGATAAAGATATACTTAGTATCAACTATGTACGCATGTATTTACAACCAAAATAAACAAAACAGAACAAGTATTTCCTGGTATAGAAGGATATTGTTCAACATTGAGGTAAATTTAAAAGATTTTTACCAAACCGAAAACAAGTTTATTAAAAGTACGACCAAAAAATAGAGTGGCCATTTGCTGCTCAGTAAAGAAAGATAATAAATGGAAGACACGAAGCCCCTTGATCAGTATCAGTAATGTGACATAAAAATGGAAAGGTGTCAACCAGTAACCAATTGTCAACACCTTGAATTTACTTGCAATAGAAATAAAACTATTGCATTTTTAGTTGGTTTAGTGTAATGTCTTTTGCTTAAATTAGTGCATTAAATAGGGTGCATAGGAAATTGAATGATGTTACAGTAATGTGATTACATTTGATACAAGGTTTTTATGTGCAACTTCGTTAGTCATATGTATATAGATCATTATTGGTTATTTATAGCATTGTAAATAATGCCTTCAATGCCTAATGAACACTTTTTCACAAAGCAAGTAAATAAAAGCCTATGCTAGCTCTTAATCCACAGTTACTTTGTCCTTTTACACAAGCCCATCGTATCTTAGATGAATTGGTAGTTGCATTGCTATAAATTCTATTGTGAATAATGAAAATAATGTTACCTTTGAAACTACTATGATTGTCATCTACTGCCATTGTAAGTATGTCAACATCTTAATTATCAGTGACTCATCATACATACAACTGAACTATGTATAGGCAATGCATCAAGATCAAGTATGTAGAAGTGTTGTGATTAATTTTATTACATGGTAAATTATAAAGGGGAAATTTACATAAAGGAATTCTAAAATCATATATGTAGCAAAAATAGTATGTATTTTATGCCAAAAATTAATATGCAACGTGTTTTACTAATCAAACACATAAAATGTTTCTTTGATGCTTCCTATTGTATAGAAATGTAAATTATTTGTAGCTAGTACATACCTTCTATGTGAAGTTCATATCTTCACAAATAATGATCAATGTCACTTGTGCTTTTTTTTGTAGTGATCCTTTTAAAATACAAAGGAGTACAAAAGAGGAGTTAGTCAATCGCAAAGTTGGGTCCTTTTTTTCACTATTCCAAATCACATAGACAATATCAAACTGCAAATAGTCTTCTATCATAGTAAACGTTATAAAAGACATATCGCCTTTAAAACAAAAAAGAAAGAGTTTAACACACTCTCATCTTTGATAAAAACCAATCTAACATACATAGCACTTCGTAAACAAATTATAATACAAATTTCAAGAACAATTTCATGCAAAAATGGTTGAAATCTTGGATGTTGCAAAGCACCATTCGGAAAAACAATGTCGCGTAGATGCTAACATTGATGACGTCTTAGCTAAGAATAGTCTTTTCATACTACAACGATTTATATATATTCCTGGAGTTTATTTTTCAATGCATTTGAAGTGTTATTTCACTTTCGTTACTCGTCCATTGAACTATGAAATGGAATAATAAACCATTTTCTCATATGTCTACATCGTAATGACATAGAGGCAAAAGAATCATACTAATATGAACTAGATCCTAATATGTTATATTAGCTTCATGGGATTCATGATGTTAACACATACCTTCATAAAATGCAATTCTATACTTCAAATAGTAATTTTCAATCTGGAAGAGGACTATGGGGAGACACATTTTTCATATGGTGGCTATCAAAGTGGTTGAACATAATAATTGGAGTTTGGTCACTAACAATGAAAACATAGTATTTGTTCTTCAATCATGATCTAGATACAATTCCATTGAACATTTTGTTTCATGATAAAAATCCTATTATTGGACATTTTGAGCCTTTATTGTACAGAAGATTTCCTAGATGAAACTTTATCTCTAATTATTACTTGTCACCCATTTGCAAATATATTGAAAATCATTACCAATCCATTGTTCATGAAATGAAAATTCATGGATTGGATAAAGAAAGAACAACTATATCCAAATGTCCCAATAGCATGTTCACTACAATTTGTCATTTAGTAACACCTAAATTTGATGAACAATATTTGAGGCTCTATATTGTATAATCCTTCTGAAATGCACTGATGGGTAGGAACCAAGATACATTACATTTTCTAGAAAAACACTTAACAAATGAAACTATACAAAGTCAAACAATGGTTGCAGGCTGGAAACAATATCTTATTAATATGGCAATGAAAAAGGAAGACTTGAAGGAAAATATTTTTGCTTCCAATGGACATCAATCATATTCAATGTAAACATACAAATATGGTCATCTAGCACTAAAAGAATTGTTAATTACTACTCATCAAGTAAAAACTGCAATTGAACATATAACATACTATCATTCCAAACAAGTACATCACATGTTCATTATGAATGATTATTATCAAATCAAAACATGAATCAATACAATCTACACCATAAAATAGTAGAAATGCATCAAAACACCAAAAATAGGATAAACTTCCACAAATTGAAACAAATGATATGTACACATAGTGCAAAGCATACTGAAGACAATAGAAATAAAATAATGAATAGAGTTTGTTTCTCACATGTTGTTCTCCAGAAATGCACATTTATGCCCAGTAGTTGTTCCCCAGGCCTGCTTTTCGCAATCCTGAGGGACAGTGATTGCTGGCCAAGAAAATTGTGTAATGCAGTCACTGAACCTGCAGCCATTGCCAGTAGCTGTCAGCAGGCAAACTGGACTCTGCATTGCGCAATTCTAGCAGTCAGTCAGTGTCTCAACAACCTAGACTGTACCCTGTGCGGTCTTGGCAGTCGGTCTCCCGACCTCCTGGCCAAAATTGTGCAACCTTCTCACAGGTATGTTGCAATTATGTTCTCAAGTTCATTTTGGTTTTCAACTGACAGATTTCTTGCCATGAGTTTTGCCATGTCTCCACGTATTGTAGGTGTTCATCTGCCTCTCAGCAGTGCAGGTACAATGGTTTCCAAGAGAGCAGAGTCGAAGACCCCATTTAGAGCACACCTGGAGATGCAGTCGATGAAGTGTCTATGAGCTTGCCTACTCACGGAGACATCAAGTTGTTCGTAGACAAGGACATCAAGCTATGATAAAGCAGCATCACAGCAAGCAACATCATGAACAACAACTGAAGGTAGCATACCGAATGCAGCAAACGTAGCGAATGTAAGAGGAAGGTTGTTGACAACACAGAGGTGGGACAAAGTTGCAAGATCAAGTAGATCCACTAATAATGAAAGAAACTTTGAAGACTCAAGCTATGAGGTGATGGTGCAACGTGAAGGTCACACAAAGACATAGAATGGAACAAAGAAGGAGTTGCATGTGCTGAAGCAACAACTCAAGGAAGAACATGAAGCTGCATAGAAAGATGAATGAGTTGCAACAGGATCAGGAACAACAGTGTGCGCAACGTGCACTCATGGATGAAACTACTCCTATACAAGTTAAAGATCCATCCTAGCAGCTAATATGGAGCAAACATGCTAAGCAGTGTTGTTGATCGCATGCAAGAGATTCAGAAACATGCATGTCATTGTGCATGTTATCACCCTAAAATCTTTGTCTCTAAGCTTTGGTAAGTTGCCTTGTTTCTAATCATAGTCTTATAAGTTTTGAGTCAGCTCATCACAATTAGTGTCATTCTCATTTACAAACCCTTCTTTTAGTCATGGTGTTAAAGGGTCTCTAGGTCATTTCATGCTTTAAGAGTTAGGTCATAAGGTTAGAAGTCTTTCAAGGTCATATCTCTTTTCCATCAAAGTTTGACAGCCTCATTCCATGTCCTAGAAGCCTCACCATGAGTTTGGAAGTCATATCTCACATTACTTTGGAGAAATTTTCAAACTAGCTTCGAAATCACTGAACTAGGAGTTTTCGTAGCGCGCTACGAAACCCCTGTAGCAGCCTGTTTTAGCAGAAAAACTCTGTTTTCTGCTTTTACTAGTCAATTTCCAAAAGCTTTCCTGAGCAGCTGAGAACTTAATTTTGCAAACTGAAAGAGGCTTTTCTTCCTAACATGCTGCACTACAAAAACCTCTTTCAGTTTCTTCAAATTCGTTCTGAGGTGGGAGGAATTTATGGTTAAACTTGCGCTACGAAACTGCTGAAAGTCAAGCTTTGTCTACTGGTTTTAGCAGTCTTTTTCAAGATCAGTTTTTGGTTACAGGAAGACGTATTTTGGAATTATGATGGAGGTTTCTCTTCATAAAATTTCCAGCTATAATAACCTATCTCACTTTATTCATAAGTGTTTTTAGTTGGGAGATACTAAGCTTTCATTGAGACCCTACTTTCAGAAAACGGATTTTTCCTGTTTGCCACGTGTTCTTCAAGGACAGTTTCTGGACAGCTGGAGAAATGTTTTAAAAAACCAGGAGAGGTTTTTGTTCTGGAAAACATGGGCTACACAAACCTCCTTCAGTTTCGTAAAATGTGTCATGGATGAAGAGATAAAGACTCTGAAATTTTCAAGGATCTAAACCTAAAAACAGGGAAACGTGTTCCCTAATTTCTAGGGTTTGTCATCAACAGTTGGGTGACCACGTGGGAGGCTTCATCAAATTCGACTTCATGAGGTTGCAACTGTCAAAGAATGCTTTAAATGCTTAGATAAGGTTGTTGTAATCATAATAAGGAGTTACACTCCTAGTTGTATTAGGTCACTAGCACTCCTAGTTAACAGCTAGTTCTAATTAATGGTTTGTTTTATGGTTAGAATAGGTGTCACTGATGCTCTGACTTCCTTCATAGATAAACTTACTATGTTTCACTGTTTTTTATTGTCATTTCTACACTCGAACTCTATAATGCCTTGACTTCCATGCTAGGTAGAATGCTTTGGCTTCACTACTCAGGATTCATGAAGGATTTCTTATATTCAGAATGTGTGTTGTCCTTTCCTTAGTTTTGTTTACAGTGGTATGGATGTATAATCACTCAGAATTCACTGAATGTGCTCTGATTTCCTGTATGCATCTATAAACTGTGTGGTTCCATATGAGTGTATGTTCTGAATATTCAAATGCTGAATGCCCTGACTTCATGTTAAGCTGATCTTGTTGTGGTACTGAAACATACTTTGACTCCATAGCCCAATGGTAGCCAGCCTTCATCTTTCAACCTATAAACATATACAATTACAAACCATAGAGTTAGCCATCTATTCATATCTTTAATCTAAATCATTAACCCTTTGAGAGAGCCCTCTCAGGCTGAGGAGGCTAAGCCTTAGCTAAAAGATTGGTTTGAAATAGTTACACCGAGATAGTCTGATCAGCAGCCTATCAGGGTCCTATTTTGGTGATAACATTTTGGTGCGTCTGCCGGGAGCCTGAAGTCTATTCATTCCCGAAATTAAGAGGTTGAACTTCTGAAGGTAGCAGGAGCTCAGACATCTATTTGAGGCTGCAAAACTACCTTGGCGACTCCACACATCGAATAAGAAATTGGAAGGTGACTCCATTGCTAGAAGATCAGTAGCTTGATGAAGTTTCAAGATGAATTCCACTGCAAGAATGAATGCCAGGTATGCTCCTATGAATCGGTCTCATATCCCTGGTTTTCCAAATCCTATGCCAAAGGTTGATTGGTTAGAGGATCTTCCGATATTCAAAGATGAAAAGAAAGACAATGCTGCTCTTCATTTGGTTAGGTTTCATATGCATGTACGCAGTCTTAAGGTTCAGTTCCCTGAAGATTGTCTCATGAGGATGTTTATGACCACTTTAGAAGGAAAAGCATGGTCTTGGTATAAAAGTTTGGAAAATGGTTCATTATATTCTCTTGCTGATTTCCATGATGTGTTCTATGACATGTATAAAGAATGTCATCCTTCCTTATTGTTGCTCAAATATTGCTGTAGACATTCTTTAAGTCTTATTCAGTACTTGGAGGATTGTTATGATGATGATGAATTTATGGATGAAGAAATTTTAGAGGCTCTTCATAACAATGCATTTCAGCACCAAGAAGAAAGTATAACATCTCATGAAATGCAGCATGAAGAGCAGCAGGGGTTTACTTATGAAAACCATGTTCAATCCTCTGATATTGAGCTAGAGATGCAGCAGTATTCTCAGTCTTCGAATCATAATGAAGATGAAAATGATTACACACAACAAGAAGAAATACTGGAAGAAATTTTTTATAATCCTCAGGCAGAAGAAAAGGTTGTTCATTTTTGTGATTCCTTGCAGCAGCTTACATCAAAGAATGATCACAATAGTGAGGAAAATTACATTGTCTATGGGAATCATGCAGAAAGGCAGTTGGATAGCACATCAAAGGAATTTTGTGTGGCTAAGGATCAGTTGTCTAAAGAGATAGAATGTTATGATGATTATCAAAATAACCATGTTTTCTTTGACCCTATAAGTGAATACATGGCAAAGTTTTGCACATCAGTATTTCAATTTCATTTGCATTATGAAGATCATATACATTATAAGTTGATTTGGTCATCTCACTACCATGGTTATTTTGAGGTTGAATGCAGTCAAGAGCCTCCAATATCAGAAAGGACAATTGATTGGCTTTATTGGAAATATCATGTTGCTTGAGCTACAAGTGGAGCTTGCAGCTGATAGGGTAGGTAGGTAAGAAAATGCAAATAAGCTCAGGGTAGGTTGACTGAGCATCTATTTCAGTAGGTGCAGTTTGAATTCTTCTTACAAAAAATTATTCAAGGCTTGGGGAGCAGATTGGGCAGAAGTTCAAAGTTTTCTTCTAGAGGATGGATAGCGGCACTAGAGCTACAGGTTCTTAATGTACCACAAGGGCACACTATCCCTAGTGGAGCCACTGTTATCACCCTAAAATCTTTGTCTCTAAGCTTTGGTAAGTTGCCTTGTTTCTAATCATAGTCTTATAAGTTTTGAGTCAGCTCATCACAATTAGTGTCATTCTCATTTACAAACCCTTCTTTTAGTCATGGTGTTAAAGGGTCTCTAGGTCATTTCATGCTTTAAGAGTTAGGTCATAAGGTTAGAAGTCTTTCAAGGTCATATCTCTTTTCCATCAAAGTTTGACAGCCTCATTCCATGTCCTAGAAGCCTCACCATGAGTTTGGAAGTCATATCTCACATTACTTTGGAGAAATTTTCAAACTAGCTTCGAAATCACTGAACTAGGAGTTTTCGTAGCGCGCTACGAAACCCCTGTAGCAGCCTGTTTTAGCAGAAAAACTCTGTTTTTGGCTTTTACTAGTCAATTTCCAAAAGCTTTCCTGAGCAGCTGAGAACTTAATTTTGCAAAATGAAAGAGGCTTTTCTTCCTAACATGCTGCACTACAAAAACCTCTTTCAGTTTCTTCAAATTCGTTCTGAGGTTGGAGGAATATATGGTTAAACTTGCGCTACGAAACTGCTGAAAGTCAAGCTTTGTCTACTGGTTTTAGCAGTCTTTTTCAAGATGAGTTTTTGGTTATAGGAAGACGTATTTTGGAATTCTGATGGAGGTTTCTCTTCATAAAATGTCCAGCTACAATAACCTATCTCACTTTATTCATAAGTGTTTTCAGTTGGGAGATACTAAGCTTTCATTGAGACCCTACTTTCAGAAAACGGATTTTTCCTGTTTGCCACGTGTTCTTCAAGGACAGTTTCTGGACAGCTGGAGAAATGTTTTAAAAAAATAGGAGAGGTTTTTGTTCTGGACAACATGGGCTACAAAATCTCCTTCAGTTTCGTAAAATGTGTCATGGATGAAGAGATAAAGGCTCTGCAATTTTCAAGGATCTAAACCTAAAAACAGGGAAACATGTTCCCTAATTTCTAGGGTTTGTCATCAGCAGTTGGGTGACCACGTGGGAGGCTTCATCAAATTCGACTTCATGAGGTTGCAGCTGTCAAAGAATGCTTTAAATGCTTAGATAAGGGTGTTGTAATCATAATAAGGAGTTACACTCCTAGTTGTATTAGGTCACTAGCACTCCTAGTTAACAGCTAGTTCTAATTAATGGTTTGTTTTATGGTTAGAATAGGTGTCACTGATGCTCTGACTTCCTTCATAGATAAACTTACTATGTTTCACTGTTTTGTATTGTCATTTCTACACTCGAACTCTATAATGCCTTGACTTCCATGCTAGGTAGAATGCTTTGGCTTCACTACTCAGGATTCATGAAGGATTTCTTATATTCAGAATGTGTGTTGTCCTTTCCTTAGTTTTGTTTACAGTGGTATGGCTGTATAATCACTCAGAATTCACTGAATGTGCTCTGATTTCCTGTATGTATCTATAAACTGTGTGGTTCCATATGAGTGTATGTTCTGAATATTCAAATGCTGAATGCCCTGACTTCATGTTAAGCTGATCTTGTTGTGGTACTGAAACATACTTTGACTCCATAGCCTAATGGTAGCCAGCCTTCATCTTTCAACCTATAAACATATACAATTACAAACCATAGAGTTAGCCATCTATTCATATCTTTAATCTAAATCATTAACCCTTTGAGAGAGCCCTCTCAGGTTGAGGAGGCTAAGCCTTAGCTAAAAGATTGGTTTGAAATAGTTACACCGAGATAGTCTGATCAACAGCCTATTAGGGTCCTATTTTGGTGATAACAGTGCACACGCATGCAATCCAACCCATTCAACGCACTCACCAAGGTGAAGGCAAGAAGCAAGTCCAACTGGAGTTGAACATGTACTTCGGAAAGTTGGTGCGCATGACCACCAGCACACACTTGAAGATCATCAAGGACATTATGCATTAGTGTGTTGCTGGTTCAGACGCACCAAGAAGACCATGCGCATGTTAGCAGATGAGTTGGATGAAGGGGGTGAACCCATGCACCGGTTGCAATGGAGGCAAGAGTTCGCTTCAGCAAGATGTCACCATGAGGTGCATGCACACCATCACGGATGACCAAGCTTGGCATCAACTCACCACTTTCACCATCACAAGCATGTCAAAGAGTTGGTCTCATCATTGTGGACCGAGTGTCAGTGATGTCTTGCAAGGCTTGCTCAAGACATGTTGTCTCACATGAGTACATGTGCATTGTAATGTTGAGTCATGTCAAGTGTAATTCAAATGTCAATAGTTGGATGTAACATTCATAGAGTAGGTGAAGAGTCATGAGGGTAGTTGAACTATCACAAAGGGGAATGTCAAGGGTCACCCCACCCTTTGCTATAAATAGTCCCTCATAACTCATTGTAGAGACTTTTGGTCAGCAAAGCTTCTCATAAGACTATCTTGGAAAGAGCTTGGATAGTATTGTAACGCCTTGGCTTCTCCACTACATGGAGCTAGTTCATCTCTTTGGAGGAGCAGGCGGATGTGGCTATAACATTCCACTGTTGGGGCTAGCAGGTTTACATGGATGCATTGTATGATTGGAACTTACACTTCTTTATATAATAAGATCCAAAACGTTTTCACACATGTATTGCATTTGTTGTAAGACCGATCTTTAACACTTGTAATGCATGTTCCTTTAACCTGTGTTCTACATCTGAACTGATTCATTTGTTGTAATGCATAATATATTAATGGAAATGTGTTGTATATGATGTTAATGTTGTCTCGTGTGTGTCGACTGCCCTGTCGGACATCAGACAGACGTTTCAAATGAACCTTGCTGTAAAAACCGTTGCACTCATTCGGATTGATCTGTGAGTATTGTACGTGTTATCTTACCTTGTATGTTGTGACTACCACATCGGAGTGGACTGATCCGCCGGAAGCTGTGTATTTCTTATGTGTTATGTGTTCCTACACGAGTTGGGACTGATCCCTTTCAACCTGGAACTCACCTTCACCCTCATCTCAACCCACCTGTGTTAGAACCTCTCATACACCTTCCTTGACTCACTACAGCGGTCACACCCTTGCTACTGACAGAGTTATCTTACTTGCCTCTATGCGACATTGAGATTAAGGCATTACCTTACGACTCACTGCTGGGACTCCTACACCAAATAGTCTGAGATCTGATTGGGACTTATTACCAGGGAGATCCCCTTACATGCTGGCGGGTCCAACACCGTCAACATCGCGTAAGAGTACTCCTATAGAGATTTACAAAAGACAAATTGAAGGCACACCTAAAACCAAATGTCCAATATGTAAGAAGTTTCAATTTGGAAAGAACACGCTAAGCATTGGACTTGACTTAAAAAAAATGTACATAAACATATATAGAATAGGAAACACGTTGCCTCTTAAGATCATTTACAAATTTTGCAAAAGAGCACTTAACAATGCAAAGTTACCTTTCTTTGAAACACCTAAACAAATAAGACATAATAATCCATTACAAACTAGAGAAACAGTTTCAGAACTTGAAGAGAGCTTGTAGCATTAAGAATTTATTTTTCACAAATAAGGCAATGGGGCTACAAACGATCCCAAATGGGCTTAACCAGTTCAATAATCAATGTACTTGTGCACATGGAGATTATCCAAAAAGCATTGCCACAATTCATGAAGAATACAATGACAATTTCTATTGCATTAAAAAGATGTTTGGAATACAAGAATGCATATCAAACAGGGAAAGTTCATGTGCATATTATCATGAAATAACTAAAAGAACTATGTTCTCGATATTTATATAAAGCTGAAAACATATCCATAAATAGAAATTGGAATCATATCCTTGAATTGAAAAATAAATATAATACATCTGAGGATGAGGACAATGATAGTAAAAGTGAAATAGGCAACAATTCAACAAGTGGAAGACCAACTGAGACCTTCGTACATGGATTCACGTGCTCAAAACGTATTCATGATTTGTAAGACAAGATCATTGAAATAGCACCAACTGAAGGGAAACAACCACTTGGAATATTCAAAGACAAATATGTTGAAGAGATGAGTTTCCCAACACTATTCTTTGGAGATCCACGTGAAAATGACGTAGTACAAATATTTCGTTAACAAGAAAAAGTGAAATGGGAACTAATGCATCACAATGGTGACTTTTCCTATCACACCACAAATTTGTTCTTCAAAACAATGCGGAAAATCATTGAAAAATTCATGTCATGCATTTCAATCTGAATAAGGAAAGGAAAACTACAAGGAAGAAAGTTATTAGCAAAGGATGTTAAGTACAAGCCCAATTTAGAACAATTACTAAAAAGTCACATTGGATACATAGATTTCAAGCACATAAGAATTTCTCCTGGCTACCTACAACAAATGCAAAAACATATATTTTCAATGATACGACAATTAGGCCCTCCAAATTTATTTCTTACGTTTGCAAGTGAAAAACACTGTTGGAATCCACTAGTAGAAACTCTTACTAAATTACATAGAAATATAAGAAAAATGAATCACATTGAAACAATTGAGGAATATGACATTGATTATATTGTAAGAAAGGACCCAATAATGTGTACATGTTACTATAGACATAAGACATATGCCATGAAAAAATTGATCTATCAAGATAATATCTTTTTTGGAAAGATACTAGATTACTACTTTGTAACTGAGTTCCTAAATAGAGGGAGTGCACATGAACATGCTCTTTTATGGATAAAAAATGCTCCAATATATGGAATAAATAGTAACTCAGAAATTGAAAACTTCTTGGACAAATATATAACTTGTAACACAAATCACATTCATCTAGTGCTTGCAAAGATACATGACCACCATCATACCAGAAGTTGTAAAAAAAGAAAAGAATCACATTGTATATACAATTTCCCAATGCCCCTAATTAAAAGCACAACAATTCTTGAACCCATTACTTCACTAGATGAGTCAATAAATGAAAAAGAAATGTTGTTACAAAGTAGCTTTGAACAAAAACACTATGAGAAATCAACTACTTACAAACAGGGCTTGGATGAGTTGCATTTAACAGAAACTGATTACATCAGAGTAATACAAAGTGCATTAAAACAACCAATGGTGTTCTTGCAATGAAAATTATCATAGATATGGAAAAATAGTTTTTCAATTAATATACCACATCTATAGAATGAAAATACAGATGCTCAATATGTGCTCAACGCATATGTTGTAGCATCATATTTCAGTTCATACATGACCAAAGTCGACAAATCTATGACAATTGCATTCAAAAGTACATGACAAGAACATGAAACGAGCAAAATTGATGCTATTCAAATGATACGATCATTAGGGAATGCCTTGCTTAATCTTCAACAAATTTTAGCTTAGCAACCAGTCCACATATCACTCTTGCTACCATTGAATCATAGTTCAATAGATTGCAACTTTATAAACACAACACCCACAGATGAGCGTACATTTATACTTAAACCATCCATTCTTCTAAAAAAATTGCATGACAACTCTGAAGACGTTATGTGAAATTCCATCATTGACTACTACATCAATAGGCCTCATGCTATTAAGCATGTATGTTTAACTAAATTTGTATCAAAGTATAAGAAAGATGGCACACCAATATCAAAAAGGAAAAAATAACGAGTAATATGATTCATCAAATAAAAAAACAAATTGACTATGAAAACTATTACAGAGATTTTTTTTTCTAGATGTCCCATTTGAAAACAATGAAAATGCACTAAAGCAAGACTTGCCAACATGGAAAAGTTCATACATGTTACATAACCATACAATAAAGAGAAATGAAGCTAATTTCACATACAATATTAACAAAAAATGGGGCAATTTGGAAGAAGCCATTCAAGAAATTGACAACAACCTTATAACTTCTACTAACACAATAAAATAACCTTGAATATCCAATGATATTGATGAAAAGTATGATCTGGATAGAGATTTACAATTGCTCCAATTCCATGACAAAAAAGGTCATGTTAACATTGGTTTTAAATTGATAGAACACCCATTTATGCTTAGCAATCAAGAAACTACAAAATTAGAAGAATTCTTAATAGAGAACAACAAGAAATTCTCAGAGAAATTACAATGAAAAAATGAATGAACATTGACAAACCACTCTACTTATTCTTGAATGGAGGAGATGGCATGGAAAAACATTTACAGCAAAATCCATATTTCAAATGCTTATGCGAATTTACAATACAAACCCTTTGAAACCAAATGGATTGATATTATCATATACAGGTAAAGCTACATATAATGCAGGTGGAGTGACAATTCATTCTGCATTTCTAATTCCTTTCAACAAATCTAGTTTTCTTCCACTTCATAATGAAGCCTTAACAACTTAACAAAACTTTACCAAGAATTGAGAGTGGTTCTCATTGATGAAGTATATTTGATTAGTAGTTGTTTTCTATATCACATCGATGATCGACTAAGGAATATTAAGCATGTTCAAACAAAATAATTTGGAAACGTTGATATCATATTTTGTGGTGACCTATACCAAGCACAACTTATACAGGATTCACTAATTTTTGAAAAACCTAAAATAATAAAGCAACCAATAGCATATGACTTTTGGAAACAACATGGAAACTTGAAAGTACTATGAATTGCACACTACAATGTGTCAAACAAATGAAAAATTCATTGCCATTTTGAATAGGATGCATACAAATAATCAAACAGAAATGATTTGCATTACCTCAGTAGAAATTGTATTCGAAATTCTCCCAGTGATCCCATCTTCCATTATCTATTTTTTAGGAACAGCGATGTCGCATTGCACAACAAGAAAATGTTCTCTATTGATCCTGATGATGAAATTGTAATTGATGCAACTGATTATGAAGAAGAAAACCACGACAATATACCTTCTCATGCACATATAACAACATTGCCTTCACAAATCATGTTAAAATTGAACATACTAGTTGGAATATATGCTGGAAACTATGACTCACAAGTCAATCTTGTCAATGGTGCAGATGGTATCATTAAATCATATACAAAATTAGATAAATTTGATGTAATATGGATCAAATTCCATGATCCAAGTGTTGGACGATGACAAGCATGAAAAATTTCTTTTATATATAGCCAACAAATTTGTAAATATTGGACTCCCAAATTATGCACAACAAAACCAGTTTCCGGATTAGCAAAAACAAGGCATTTAAAATTCAGGAAATAATTCCCAGTCCAACTAGCATTTTCACGTACAATACTTAGGTCAGAAGGCTTAACACTAGACAATGTTGCATTTGATCATTCAGGGATATGCCGACATGGATTAGTATATACAATTTTGTCTCGTGTTAGAAACATAGAATCATTGTATTTTCTTAGTCCATTTAAGAAAGAAAAATGCAAAATTAAACACAAAATTTCTCTTGAAATGGAATGTATACAAAAAAAATGCAAAGTGGGAACTAGACTACAATTTTTGGTTCATTGAAACAAATGCATATACTTAAATTCATTCTTTAAACACCCACAATTTACAAATATATATCGGTGATTTTCTAAGTGACTATGACCTAATGCAATCTAACATCCTATTTTTACAAGAAACATATTTGAAACAACCCATCCTATTACAAAGACTTGAAGCATTAAATTTCATATCAAATTATAGTAGACATGGTTTACTCATCTGTGTGAAATAACATATAAAGGTTTTGGAACATATGCACTTTGAAGAGAAAAATTTAGAAGCTACAATAGCAAATATGATTGTTCATGACATGCATATTGTAATTCTCAATGTCTACGTTGCACCACATGCAACATTGACTAATACATTGCATCTTATTGTGAAAGAATTATGTAATATACATTCAAATCAAACAATAGTCGTTGTGAGAGATTTCAACATCAATATGATCGAAAGCAACAACAAAACAAATAGCAATATCACATATGTACACTTACAACCTTCATTTTCTTTTGGACACAAATAGCATCCCACCAACATCAATCATCGATCACATATGGTCAAACATAACTTGTAGCTACCAAACTTTCAGGCTAGATATATATATTTGACATACCATGAAACTATTTATCTCATAATTGACCATGAAAATGCAAAAGAACCATAATATACATAAAACTAGTCTAATGGCTTTTCTGGTCAATACTGTCACACCTACTTAGTCATTTCCTTTTTATACAGAGCACAAAA
The DNA here is from genome assembly GCA_031772625.1 of Pinus tabuliformis. Lineage (NCBI taxonomy): Eukaryota > Viridiplantae > Streptophyta > Pinopsida > Pinales > Pinaceae > Pinus > Pinus tabuliformis. The sequence goes on from CM062820.1 coordinate 426,119,091, forward strand.
ATAGTGAGCATTACTACCAATGTTACATTTACTTTTTTTCTAAATAAGTTGTGAATTGTTGCATTCTATATTTTCAACAATGTCACCAACAATTGGCATAGGCCTTAGCAAGAAGAAAACATTTACTTCTTCCAACACATACGAATAAATTATAGTAGAAAACATTGAACTATTTTTACACATGAATTTTCTTCATTTTACATAACATTTCTATTATTTTTACTTGGACTGGTATGTCTTACACAGTTATATTTCTTTCTACAATGGATCAAAGGTCCAAAGACATTTCACAAAAATAAACAAACACATCCAGGTTCATTTATTACATTCGGTTCACTAGTTCTTTCCTACATATGTATACATGTATGTATATGCTTATTTATTTCTTTGTTTCTATGCCACTATTGCAAGATATATATGCATATATGTCTTATGCCTATCTATGCCTTCTATGTCTATCTAAGCCTTTTTATCATTTTTAAGGAACTTGGATATTTACATTATCTCTACAAATACACATGCATAATTAGTCTCACATATCTGATAAATAAAAATTAGACACATAGATATATAAATATATCCTAGTATAAACACATATCAACCTTTTTTAACCCACCAATAGGTCCCTAGCCCTCCACTATAGAACTTTGTAAAATAATGTCTACTAAAAATACAGATTGACATGTGGATCTTCATTCAAAACCACAATTTGTATCTCCTAAGTAGAAAATATATTAGTAGTGAATACCCTCCCCTCTACAACCCCCCTACCCCACCGCCGCCCCCCCCCCCCCCCCCCCCCCTCGAGCCTTTCTATTGACTCTCGTCATTGCTACAGATAGGGATTCTTCATTGGTCCTACCTTGACCATTTGTTGCAGTCAAATAAACCACACAAATACATAAAACAAGGCACATATCAATGTACCAAAAATGAACTCTTCTCCCCTCTATTCATGGTAATGGTTCATTTGAGTGTTTAACATTCCCAATAGCATTGATTCCATGCATAACATCCTCCACTCCACTCCCCAACTCCCAATACATCTAGCCACCTCAGATCTAATGGGAGTTATCATAACCATCCACCCTCACAACCATATGGGCCATATCTTGAAGCCTTATATCAAATATATTCACTATGGGGATGACCAAATTGATCTTATCCATCCTCCACTAACAAAATATACTCTATTAGTAACTCTTCAGATCTCCATTAAATAATAAATAGTTATTATTGTGATGATTTATTATTTATACTATTTTTATATATATTATATTCATAACACCCCACTTAGTAAAGGATAGAGAATATATATCTAATAAATAACCTCTATTCATTTCCCCTTCAACATAAAGTAACTACCATCAACATTCCTTATATTGATTATCATCTCTATCAATCCCTTTAAACTTGAAAGTTTGTATAGTTCAGATCATATAATTAGCTTCATATTTTCTTGTCACCCTTCTTACCTATTTCTCAAAAAACTTAAGATGCTTATATTTATTTGTGACACTATGATTCATATCATGTTTTTTACATGTAATTTTGATTCATGCACTTAAGATAATTTTCATTTTAAAACTACATTCATTATCATGTCAAAGAAACCATCCCTGGTTGGTACATTCCTAGTTACCTCCCTTTACTGCCTTCTTTCCCTAGGCATAGTTCAAAATTGCTTGATTAGCTCCTCGCTCTAGTAGGTCTAATCACATCACTTGTCATCCCAATTCACATTACATTAAATTTCCACAAACATTCATCATCTTTGTGTGATCCATATGTTAAATATGGGAATATCCAATCAAGGACAACATTTTGAGATTATGATGCAGGTGGATATTGGTGGCCACCCGCCAATTCCACTTGGACCCCCACCATTGTTTCTTTCAGTTTTTGAGTTTCCTTAATTGTAGCAAAGTTTACTATTTTTAGTAGGTTTTCAGGTCCTAAAATTCCAGAGCCATTTTTTTGAGGCCCTAAACGACATTTTTTTGGCAATCTACTGCTAGCAATTTTTTGACTAAAATCATCTTTTTCGTCGTAGTCCTCGGAGAGATCTTTCCAACGGGTTATCATGCGTGTCAAATGGAGATAATATGACCAAGTCGCGACCCCGGGAAGTTGGCTGTCCAACTCTCCCCAACGGAGCCCGTAAACTCTTGGTGTTACATCTCCTCGAGTTAGGGTTTTGGTTGTTTAGGGTTTGCTCTTATTATTAAATAATAAAAAGGCCCTTGAGCCTCATTGTAACGTAGTTCAAAGGCATGTAGCCGCCACATCTCTTCTCAGAGATAAGCTACCATCGTCCGAGCTAGTCTTATTTCCATTATGTTTGTAAGCATATTTCAGTATTTGATATTAATGAAATGAAGTGTTATTTCTACTGCATCTTTGTATTTATGGTTATATCTGTAATTTTTTGTGTTCCTGTTTAAATCTGGATAAGTGGTATTAGAGCAGTCTATTGTTTCTCTGTTTTTCTTTTCATGTCCCCGACGAGGTCGGGATATAAGGAGTTAGGGCTTCAACTGGTCGAACCTTTTCAAGACTTGCCTCGCAAATCCCGACGTCCTCCCATGGCAGATGAAAAGAAAGATGAGGGGGTAGGAGATCCTATCAAAATCTTTCTTGAGGAAGCCCTCGAGTGACAAAGGAACATGATGATGGACAACTTTTCCCAAATCCTTCAACGGCTACCCAGGGGTGACACATCTACTTCTGGAAGCTACTCTGGAAGCGCCACACCCTTTAAGGTACAAATTAACTTTGACATTCCCATATTTGAGGGTCAGATAGATGCAGACGCTATAGATAAATGGTTAAATCTGCTAGAAGGATATTTTTCCATTCATGATTTTTCCAGCCGGGAAAAGATCACCTTTGCACTTCTCAAAGCAGCCTCCCACGTCAAGAATTGGTGGGAAACCTACTATGAGCAGAAGGATGAAAGTACGAACTCATTGTTTTCAACCACACCCACTTGGAACTCATTACGGGATGCCATCAAGGAGCAGTACTACCCTGTCAGGAGCTATGAGGATAAATACATAAAGTGGAAAATTTTGCGACAGGGAAGGGACCAAGATGTACTTGAGTTTAACAATGTTTTCATACCCTTTGCATGAAGTTGAGTATCAAGGATTCTAAGAAGCATTTGTTTCTCAAGTACCTCGGCTGCCTGCACAGGTATGTCTAGGACGAGATGGAATTCCTGGACATCTCCTCGCTCGGCACGACATACTGATATGCGGTCAAGATCGAGCAAAAGTTTAAACATAAGAAGCGAGACTTTGGATTTGCGAATTCGAAGCAAGGGAAGGGTGCCCCCAAACCGCAGAAGAAAGGACAAAGCCAAGGCAGGGCAGCCTAGGACAACCCACCAAATCTGCAAGCAAAGAACAATGCCGCGATGCCAAGGAAGGACATGGGAAAGTGGTGTGAGTTCCATAAGAGCTCCACTCACAAAAAAAGTGAGTGTTGGGCCAAGAAGTCACAAGTGGCCAAGCTAAAGGCTTCAGAATCAGATGCATGTTAAGAATCCGAGTCAGAACCTGACAAGGGGAATGAAAAAAGGAAGAATATTATTGATGAGGAGCCCAATGCCACCATTGCCACCACGAATATCCAGAAGGAGGAACCTGAAGATCTAGAGGAGGAAGAGCACCTCTTCCATTCCCAGATGTGGGTAAAGGGTTCCCCGCTACAATTGATTGTCGATAGCAGGAGCCAAAAGAACCTCATTTTGACAAAGCTTGTGAACCAGCTGGGCTTACCAACCATAGCACATCCACAACCATACACCATCGGGTGGCTTCACCAAGGATGGGATATTCGTGTGAGCCAGCAGTGCCGCCTTCCATACAACATCAAGCCCTTCATGGATGAGTCATTATGTGATGTTGCTCTCCTTGATGTTTGTGATGTATTATTAGGCCAACCATACTTATGGAATCGACATGCTATGTTTGAGTCAAGGCCTCATGTTGTTATTGTTACTTTTGGAAATAATTTGTACAGGATACCAGAGGTAGCACCGCCTACTGCCATCTCTTTGGCTACTACAAAATAATGCAGTAAGCTCATTTCCAAAACTGGGAAATTTGTTTTCTTAATGATACGCCCTTAGGGAAGGAAGAAGATGGTGGCCACGACCTCTAGATAGGGCCCCTCCACACGGAAACAAAATATGGGCAAGGTCATGGAGGAGTATGAGGAAATCTTCACCTCCCCCACATGGGTGCCTCTGCATTGTCAGGTCAAGCACTCCATCAATCTGACCCCACGTGCGGTGTTGCCCAATGGACCAATCTATCGATGCTCCATTATGGAGAACGACGAAATCAAGAGGCAGATTCAGTAGTTGCTGTAGAAAGGTCACATTCGTTCGAGTTCATCGCCCTGTCGGATCCCGATCGTGTTGGTACAGAAGAAGGATGGGACTTGAAGACTCTGTATTGACTATCGGTCGCTGAACAAGATCATTGTCTGTAATAGTACTCAATCCAACAGATTGATGACCATCTAGACCAACTGAAGGGGGGAAAATATTTCAGCAAGATCGACTTGAAGTCCAGCTATCACTAGGTACGAATCGAACCCTCTGATGTGTGGAAGACTGCCTTCAAAGCCAAGGAGGGCCTTATCGAATGGTTGGTTATGCCTTATGGTTTGAAAAATGCTCCTGCAACCTTCATGAGGCTGATGGATGACATCTTGTGGCCATTCACCATCTCATTTGTAGTGGTATACTTAGATGACATCCTGATCTTCAGCCAGAGTTGGGAAGAGCACCTCCACCACATCCGACATGTTCTCCAAACACTGCGGCAACACAAGTTGTGTGCCAATTTGGAGAAATGCACTTTTGGCATGACCCAGGTTCAGTATCTGGGATACATTATTGATGAACGAGGGGTGCATGTGGATCCAGCCAAGATCCAAGTCATTCGGGATTGGCCAACCCCAACCACTCTGATAGAGCTTCGTAGCTTTCTCGGTCTTGCCAATTTCTATTGCAGGTTCGTGTTGGGATTCTCTCATATCACTTGGCCCTTGAGTCAAGTCACCAAGGGAGGAGTGAAAGAAAAATTCTTTTGGTCTGAATCTCAACAGAAGGCATTCGCAGAGTTGAAACATCGCCTCTGCTCTGCACCAGTGCTCACTTTACCAGACTTGCAATAGCCATGTGCGATCGAGACAGATGCCTCTGACTATGCTATTGGGGCAGTCCTTACTCAACAGGGGCATCTAGTGGAATATCATAGTGAGACACTTTTAGACACAGTCCAGAAGTATCCCACTTATGAAAAAGAGATGTATTCCATTGTGTAGGCTTATTGACAATGGAAGCATTACATTTTGGGGAAGGAAACAGTCATCCACACAGACCACCAACCGTTTGCAGTTCATACAGATGCAAGGGAAGTTGCAGAATGATCGCCATCAAAAGTGGTCCACATACCTGCAACAGTTCCATTTGAATATCAAGTATAAGAAGAGTAGCACCAATAATGTTGCAGACTGCCTCAGTCGACCACCGATCATGGCATTAACCATCATGCTCAACTCTTGTGGGCACGAGACTTCTGATTGGCCACTTCTCTATAAAAGTGACCCAGAGTTCCGCCACACATACCAGATGCTCTTGGAGGGTTAACAAGTTCTAGATTTTCACCTCCAAGATGCTCTCCTATGCCACGTGGGACACCATTGTGTTCCTTCAAGCGAGGGATCCAAGATGATTTGGGAAGCGCACTACAGTCGAGCAGTTGAAAATTTGGGGTCGAGAAAACAGTGGCAGTACTGCAGAAGTATTTCTAATGGTCGAATCTTCGACAAGATCTCGGGAAGTACATCAAATCTTGCATTGCCTGTGCCATTGCCAAACCGACCATCAAGAAGCAAGGCCTCTATTCTCCGCTGCCTACCCCTAGTCGACCTTGGGAATCTATCTCCATGGATTACATGTCAGGCCTTTCTTCTACTAAGCATTGCAACGACTATGTTTTTGTGGTCGTCGACAGATTCTCGAAGATGGCCATTCTGGCCTCTTGCAAAAAGAATATCACAGCAGAAGCCATTGCTAAACTCTTCTTTGAACGAGTCTGGGTACACTTTGGGATCCCACAGTCTACCATCTCAGATCGGGACAGCAGGTTCCTCAGTACATTTTGGTCTAGTATTTGGTCGATGTTGGACACCAAGCTCACTAAGTCCACAACTTTCCATCCCCAAATTGATGGCCAAACAGAGGTCGTCAACAGGATGATCATACACATTCTGTGCATATACAACTCAAAGCATCCATGCAAATGAGATGAGAGCCTTCCCTATGTCAAACACAACTATAACCAGGCTCTCCACAGCTCGACCGACCATAACCCTTTTCAGGTGGGCTTGGGATTCCAGCCACTATGTCCCATTGATGTGGCCATACCATTTGTAGCTACTCAGGTAGATTCAACTCATGTCCAGTCAGAAGTCGATAAGGAAAATAGCTTCATTGAGCACATCCAACATATCTGCCAGCAGGTCCATGACATGCTGGAGAAATCAAATGTCAAGTACAAGCAGCGACATGATCAACATCAGGTGCCACACAAGTTTCGGGTGGGCGAAAAAGTCTAGTTGCATTTGTAGAAGGAACGCCTTACCGGAGCCTATCGTAAACTTAGACCACTCTGATATGGTCCTTACACCATTACCAAGGCTGTGGGTGACAATTCATTTGAGCTCAACATTCCCCCATTCCTTGGCCTGCACCCATTGTTCAATGTGGACCACCTTCGACCATACTTCCCACCATTGCTAGACACATCATACATTGCAGAACAACTCACACCTACATAGTTAAATCCAGATTGCATGGAGAAAGGCACAATTGATCGAATCATGGACACACAGATCAAGAACACTCGCCAGCAGAAGATCCAACTGTATCGAGTTGTCAAAGCAGACCAACTCTTTCACCAGGGCAAGTGGCTCACCAATGACCAATTTCAATAGAAGTTTCCTCATCTCATGGAGGAACTCAACGCAATGGGGACCATTCCTTCCTAAGGGGGGAGGAATGATCTAGGTGGATATTGGTGGCCATCCGCCAATTCCACTTGGACCCCCACCATTGTTTCTTTAATTTTTCAGTTTCCTTAATTGTAGCATAGTTTACTATTTTTAGCAGTTCTTTGGGTCCTAAACTTCTGGAGCCGTTTTGAGGCCCTAAACAACGTTTTTTTGGCAATCTACCGCCAACTATTTTTTGTTGAAAATTGTATTTTCCATCGTAGTCCTCGGAGAGATCTTTCCAATGGGTTATCATGTGCATCAAATGGAGATAATATGACCAAGTCACGACCCCGGGAAGTTGGTTGTCCAACTCTCCCCAACGGGGCCCATAAACTCTTGGTGTTACATCTCCTCGGGTTAGGGTTTTGGTTGCTTAGGGTTTTCTCTTATTGTTCAATAATAAAAAGGCCATTGAGCCTCATTGTAACGCAGTTCAGAGGCATGTAGCCGCCACATCTCTTCTCAAAGATAAGCTACCATCGCCTGAGCTAGTCTTATTTCCATTCTGTTTGTAAGCATATTTCAATATTTGATATTAATGAAATGAAGTGTTATTTCTACTGCATCTTTGTATTTGGTTATATCTGTAATTTGTTGCATTCCTGTTTAAATCCAGATCATATTCACTTCAAATATGTGTAGAAGGGTTTTGTTTTTTGCAACAATTCAATTTCTCTGAATGCTTGTGAATCATTTGCCTTGTGTGGAGGAATTATAATATCTAGGATATATTACACATATGGCATTAGTAGATCCTACACTCTCAGTACGAAGTTAGAAGCTCTCTTCCAATTTTGAGATTCTACGAAAAGAAAATTCCAGCATTTAAGACTGCGTATGTTTAATGACATCCATGCATTTTCCAAATTAAACCGCCTATTGGCATCAATTGCAATCTATGCACTTTTCACAGGTGAAATATTTATCATGTTCATTTCCATGGGTTTCTTGGATTTTTGCTAAATTTTGTCAAAATAGTGTCAGAATTTCCATTATTTTTTGGGAAAAAACATCGCCTCCTTAGACTACACTTACACAAGAAGTGTTTGAAATAATTACTAAGATGCCACCATCAAAATAAAAAATCATCTCTTAAATTTCCTTATAATTTTGTTTTATAAAAAAGAACTACTCAACCATGCAAATCATTGAAAAATGAAATTTTTTCTTGCCTTATTGTTTGTGCCCACGTTCACCTTATTGTTGAAGACTAAAATTTTTCCTTTTTGACACCCTCCTTAATCTCCATTTCCTCCCTTTTTGACCATAAAAATCTCAATAAGGTGTCAGCTTACAAGTTTATTGGCAAAAGAAGGTACTCAATTATATTTTACTTATATTCAATTTTCTTTATTATTTGATTTAATATTTGCATAAGATACCAAATTACATCAATTCTGCAGCTAATGATTGAGTTTGTAGCTTACTAGAAGAATCTGTAAGATCTGAAACATCAGTTGAGGAATGAAATGTATGGACAAGTAGCTGAAAACCAGCATAATTATATCCACCTATACCAATGATCCAACAAGATGATAGGGATTCCCTATGAACAGGTCAACGTGGAATTCAAGCCAGTGGAAAAGGAGTCGAAGACAAATCAGGCTAGCGAGGAGATCGATGATAAGGATGATGTTGATATTTTGCCCAATGATTTTCTTCTCCGATAGAAAATCATGAAGAATCACTATTTCATGTTATCTTATGTTATTTTTAGAGCTTCTATCAAGTAGGATAGGATTATAAATATCCAAACAGTTTAATGAAGGAGGTTATAAAACCTGCGTCTCAACATGATGATGACACAAAGTTGTTATTATTTGAAATACTCTTTGCAATTATTAAAGTGAGCTTGTTATTCCACTGCGATGTGTGTTTAATCTTTTTTTATCAGTATACCTGCACTCACGGGAGGGCACCCTGGGAGCTGTAAGGTTTCATTTCATTTCTAGTTAATATTTTAGTTTTGTAGCATTAAAATATCATAGCCAATATTTCATAGCATCAAGTTATCATAGTTAATATTTCAGTTTTGATTTTTAGAGAATGCTTGTGACAGTGAGGATAGAGTTTGCTGAATATTTATTTCATAGATCTAATCATTTTGTTTTGTGAAGGATGAAGAAAATAATCAAAAGGTATCTATTATGCACATGTAAATTTTGAAGAGAAGAATCATTTAATTTTGAATTGAACTTAGAAGTATAATTTCTTTCAAGGCTTTATTTGTGTGATTTATATTTTCTAGTGTGATATTTTATTTATGCACTTAATATTAGTTTCATTTATGTCAGTGTCAAGTAGATCAATATTTGCTAGTGTGATATTTTATTTATGTACTTAAGATTAGTTTCATTTTTGTCGGTGTGAAGTAGATTTAGATTTGTTAATGTGATATTTATTTTCACATTTAAGATTAGTTTTATTTTTTTCAAGTGTGATACTTTTCTTTCATGCAAGAGTGATAATATTTTTATTTTTAGTGATCCTTAGATAAAACATGTGCATAAAAGCATCCTAATTCAATTCAAAAACTGATCACCTAATAAGGAATCCTAGCACAAATGGTTCATATACACTTCATCAGTTTACAAGACCTTGTCAATAATTTATGAAGTAATTTAACATCAATTAAATTACCAAACATTTTGGCACTGTTTCCAGGGAAGTGTCTATAGGATTTATTTATTTATTTTAGGAGTCTTTTTATTAAAAAAAAGTGATAAAAATATATTTATTTATATGGAAAGATATTCTAGGGGTAGGTTTATAAGTAGAGGTGGGAGTTCAATTCCAACATCACCACTCACCCCACCAAGTCCTTGTAGTGCCACACCATCCGGTAAAACTCATATTCCATTATTTGCAGGTAGACTTAGACTTCTTGAGGTACATAGATATGAGATCCAATCAAAGGATTCACCAACTTCTTCTACTGAAGTCATAGTAGACGAACCTACATCCCTAACAGAAGGAGTAATTTTTATATCTTCAACTAGAGAACCAATTCTAGGACAAGAATTGGAAGTCCCTAGTGAAGAAGAAGAAGAAACTTATTTTATTCCACTGATAGAAGAACTAGAAGAGGAGATAGAAAATCCAATTGAAGAATCCTATATTAGCTCTGAGGAATCTACAATAGAAGGGGAAGGAGAAGTACATAATGTGAATGATGAACATAGAATTGGATGTGGAAGAGGTGGAAGAGGTACATGAGGAAATAGATGAGGTGGAGGAAGAGGTGGTAAAGGAGATATGGAACCTTTTGGGTTTCCCATCTTAGATGAAGATACCAAAGTTACAATGAAGAATATATCACCCTCTATCCTCCCTAATTTCTGTGGAATAAGACATGAGGATCCTAAAACATTTATTTTTGACTTTGAAGTCTTGTGCAGTTCTTATGACTACTTGCTTGATTCTCACAAATTGAAATTGTTTCCAACCACTCTTAAAGTCAAAGCACCTAAATGGTTTATGGGATTAGGAACACAATGAAAAATTTGTTCTTATACAAATACAAATATTATTGTATGCCTCATAACCTTAAAGATGAAGTCTTTAAAATGATGCAAAAAGAGGATGAAAATCTTGAAGATTTTGTTGAAAGATTTGCTTATAATGTTAAAAGGGCTAAGATGCATAATCTAGATGAAGAAACTCTGAAAGCTCTTTTGCTAAAATCCATTAGAGATGAGTGGATAGATCTTATCAATTTAATGGGAAAAGGAGATGTTTCTCAATTATCATTTAGAGAAATTTGTGAATTGTGTACACACATTTCAAGAGGAAAGGCTAGAACTAGGAAAAATCCAAGAGACCCTATTATGTCTAGGATTAATAAATCTGCAACTGGGACAGTAAGTAGAGAAGAAATAGGAAATTTTCTTGACAACTTCAAAACATATATCTTAGGGAGTATTAGTGAACAAATAGATACCCTTAAGATTCAAAACAAGCAAAAAACTAAAAATGGTGCATTATCAATATTTTGTCCTAAATGAAGAAAGAAACATGCTCTAAGAGAATGTCCTCTTGATAGTGTGTAAATATGTTCTATCTGTGCAAAAATTCATATCACAAATGAATTCCCTTCAATTCCTAGACTTAAAGAAATCTTGAAAAATGAAGTTGAAGCAAGCCAAGCCGAGTCACTCAGTTTTATTGGTAAAAGACCATGGCCACCACAACATACAAATATGGTGCAAGGTCTTAATCCTCAATACCGATCATACGCACAACCTCAGAACAATTGGAATACTATAATGCCTTGGAAAAATTGGTCACCTCAAAATCCATTATGGACACAAGGTTGGCAGTATCCTCCTAGGAATCCTTAGAATAATCAATTTCAACAACCATTTATTCCATATCAACCTCCATATTGTCCTCATCAATCAAACTCCTTTCCACATTATCAAATTAAAACTCATCCTTCTAATCAACCACTCTAATTACCATCCAAATAATACCCCCAAAAAACCAATCAACTACTTTTTTGGCCACTTCCAAATCCAAATAACAAAAATTCACAACCTATTTACAATATAGAAGGTAAGAATTTCCAAGCTTTCATGATAACTCCATTAAATCTAAACAATGTCCAACTTATATCTTGTAGAGTTTTGGAAAAAAAGTTACCATCTATTGTTATTCAGGATTGTTGAGAGGATGAACCCATTGAGAAAGAAACATATCTTAATCAAGAAGAAATTCCTCAAAAATAAATCACCCCTATACATTATACTTCAATAAACTCAACTCCCATTGTAGAACAACCTTCTGTTTCTGTTCAAAATCCACCTTTTCCTGAAAGGCTAAAAATTGATAAAGGAATAGAAGAAAAAAATTGTGTTGCCTGGATATGATATGTTAGACGAACTGAAAAATGTTTTCATTAAAATTCCTTTGTTACAAGCTATAAGGGAAATACCAATATTTGCAACGATAATCAGGGAGTTAAGCATTAAAAACTAGGAAGAAAAAGAAAGAAGTTTAAAAAATTAGTTAGTTGGAAAAATTGCAGATATTATGATGGGAAAACCAATAATTCAAAAATATCTAGATCGAGGTAGTTTTATATTAAAAACACACATTAATGGTGTCAAGATTCCAACACATTGATCGATTTAGGAGCAGCTAGCAATATCACGAGTAAACAAACTATGGATAAATTAAAACTTTCTAATCTTCAATACACACCAAAATTACTACAGTTAGCAAATAGATCTGTTATCAAACATGATGACGTATTAGAATATGTATCTGTCTCCTTAGATTCTTGGGAATATCCTATTAATTTTATGATTTTAACTCCCAAGAATAATTTAGGAGGACAACCATTGATTCTAGGAAGACCATGGTTAGTTACAGTTGATGCTTTTATAACTTGTAGATCTTGTGATATGTTTATTTATGATGGAATCTCTACTAATAAATTAACACCGTGTCCTCCTGCAAAAACAACAATAAAAGTAGAAAGTGAAGTTTGGATAGATGATGATAATGAAGATTTTTATATAAAACCAATATTTTCTACTTCGAAAATAGATGAAGAAGATTAAATTTTAAATATGATGAATAATAATGATGCTTCCTCATATTATGAACAAGAAAAAAAAATTCAAGAACAATGCAATGTTGAATATTTATCATCTCATCAAATGGCTTTACATTCTATGAAAAAAATTGGCAATTCTTTAATAGAAATATTTCTAGGAAAAACTTTGAACATTAATGATAATCTCGAAAAATCCCGAAAGAAAGAATTGATAAAGATGTTACAAAAACATTCCTTTTCTTATGCATGGGAAGACAATGATATGAAAGGAATTAATTCTAATACTTGTAATCATCATATCTATATTGAAGAAAATTCCAGACCAATTTGACAACCCCAAAGGAGGATGAATCCAAATCTAAGGGAAATTATTAAAGAGCAGTTACAAAAACTTTTGAATGTGAATTTAATTTACCCAATATCAGATAGTCAGTGGGTCTCACCATTAGTGATTGTTCCAAAGAAAAATGGAAAATGGAGAGTATGCATCGATTATAGGGAATTGAATAAAGTTGTCTTGAAAGATCATTTTCATCTTCCCTTTATGGATCAAGTCCTTGATACATTGGCAGGGAAAATTTATTTTTCATTTTTAGATGGTTTAGTGGGTATAATCAAATCCAAGTAGCTTCGGAAAATCAAAACATTTTTTTTTTTACCTATCCATGGGGAAATTATGCTTACTGAGTACTTCCTTTTTGATTATGTAATGCACCTGCAACATTCCAAAGGGTAGTTCTAGGCATTTTTTCTGATCTAATTCATGATTGTGTGTAGTTTTACATGGATGATTTTATTGTGTTTGGTAATTATTTTGAGGAATCTCTTGAAAATTTAGAAAAATTTCACATTATGTGTAAAGAAACAAATCTCTCATTAAGCCATTAAAAATGTTTTATGATGTTCACCGAGGTAATTGTTTTAGGCCACCACATTTCAGGAGATGGAATTAAAGTGGATGAATCTAAAGTAGTAGTTATTTCCAAATTATCAGTTCATGCTTGTCAAATAGATGTTATAAGTTTTCTTGGTTTTACTGGTTATTATGGAAGATTCATACAAAACTTCACAAAGATAGCCTCTCCACTTTCAAATTACTTACAAAAGACTGTGAATTCATTTGTAATTCTGATTCCCAAAAATATTTTGAAAGATTGAAAGAAAATATTTCTCATGAAGAACCCATCTTAAGAGGACCAACTTGGATTCTTCCTTTTCATATTTCAACCAATGCTTCAGATACAACCTTAGGAGTTGTATTGGGACATAAATATTTGACTCCTAATGCCATTTATTACACATGTAAAAATTTGGCTCCTGCAGAGTTGAATTACATTGTAACAAAAAAGGAGTTTTTAGCTGTTGTATATGCCATTAATAAGTTTCGACATTATATCACTGGTTATGAATTTTTTTTTTCATACAAATCACTCTGAAATTAGATATTTAACGAATAAATCAATTACTAATGGAAGAGTTACAAGATGGTTATTTTTATTACAAGAATTCAATATTACTATTTTGGATAGGTCTAGGAAGGAAAATAGAGTTGTTGATTTTCTATTTAGAATCCAAAATGATAATAAGGATGTTCTTGTAAAATATAATTTTTCTGATGATATCTTTTTGCAGTATTTATTAAATCTCCTTGGTTTGCAGATATTGCTAACTATTTGGCCATAGAAAAATTACCTTGATATTTGTCTACTCGGGAGAAAAGGAAATTTATTCAAACCAATGCATCTTATTCATGGATAAATGGAGAATTGTACAAAACAGGGTCTGGTTTAATCATTTGAAGATGTGTGAGAGAACATGAATTACCATAAATATTAAAGTCTTTTCACGATGAACCATGTGGAGGACACTTTGCTGATAAAAGGGCTGCCTATAAAATCATTCTCTTAGGATATTATTGGCCTTCTCTTTTTAAAGATGCCAAAGAATATGTTAAAAGATGTGATAGTTTTCGGAGAATGGGAAAGCATGTTCCTTTAGATGAAATTCGTCTATAACCTCAGGTACTTATTCAACCTTTTGAAAAATGGGCTCTGGATTTTGTTGGTCCAATAAATCCACCATCAAGGCAAAAAAGGTACATTCTTGTTTGTACATATTATGTCACAAAATGGGTAGAAGCTAAAGCACTTCCTTTCGCTACTGAAAATGTTGTAGTTTCATTTATTTTTGAGGATATTTTCACTCATTTTGGTGTCCCAAGGGAAATTGTGATAGATCATGGTACTTGTTACACTAAAAAATGTCACCATGACCACTTACAGTTAGTATGGCTCAAATCAACAGTCATGCTACCCTCTTAGGCAAGTCTTATGCCTCTCCTATCCATCTCAAACTCAAAGAAGAGAGAAAGTCTTGTCAAAAATATGTTTATCTCTGGGGTCGCAGGTTCTCTCTAGCCTTACCTGCGGGGACGCTCACAATGTTCACAAAAGGTGCGTCCTTGGACGCTCTGTATGTTAAGGGACAGGTGCGTCCTTCTGTAAAAGGCAAAATGTGCGAGTTTCATCTTAAAAAAGTTACTTGTGGTTACTTCTAGAACTTTCTAGAGGTCGGTTTGATGAATTGGATGCGCCTCCAGTTGGTTCATGTATCTCTATTAAGGGGGAACTTATCCCATCAATAAGGGAGCTATCCCACCCAAAGAGGGGGATTATCCCATTGATGGTGGACCTGAATAACCTCTTTACAGCACTATAAATAAAGACATTGAGCCAGAGGGAGGGGAGGTTGAAGCTATACATTTTCTTTGGGTAAATGCTGCAGGAATTAGGACTCCCATTTAGAACCTTGTGAGGAGAGATTGTCTTTGCTTGATTCTACTTGGAAGTGGGTGAGCTTTGTCAAAGTAGAGGAAAACCCTTGATGGACCCTGGGAGGAACTTGCACAACACCAAGGCCAGGTTGTAAGAGTTTCTTTGTTTCGTTATTAATACAAACTGGTTTATTTTTCTCAATAGCTTGTGTTAATGAGTTATTTCATGTGTTCCTTGGTCTGCATGTTGAATATATGTTTTATTATATGAAATGCAAGTGCTTGGTAATTGTTTGATTGTTTGTGGTTGCAGGAATTGACTTGAAGGAGGAGCTCATCCGGATCGGCAAGGACGGACTACAACAACCGCGTTTTGGAATAAGGTAAGCCTAAACACTTGTAGTTTTCATGTTTTAAAAGGTATATTTAGAGAAAGATCACTCCATTTTGTCTTGTTTGTCGCTAGAGAGTTTAGACTCCTAGGGAGGTCAGTTGTGTCCGCACAAACGACTTTTTCCGCCACGACAAATTGGCGACTCCGCTGGGGATTCCATTAATGTGAAAGTCTTTTCCTTTGTGTGAACTTTGCTCTGAGAAAATCATTTTTATTTTCTGGTTTTTGACTGTGAGAATTGGTATTTGGGTGGTTTAGCTTTAGATTTAGTTAGATTTGGTTTTTCTTAACTTTTCCAGAAGGACGCACCCTCTGAGTACTGCACAGTGCGTCTTTGGACGCGCTGTTGCCGTTTGCACAGAGCGGGCCCGCGCCTGTTCTAACGGGTTGCCTGCGTCTTCCTGTAAAAATTTAGGAAAACTCCATTTTTGCTTTAATTGCTTTTAGATTTTGGTTTTTCTTAGTTTTTTCTGCCCAGATCCTTTAGTACCCTGTCAAAAATTTTCACCTGAACTTGTTTCATTAGCATTCCTGCTTTTAGCTTTCATCAATTGGGTGTTTTGAGTCTCTTTTTTGAGAAATTCTTAATTTGATTTCCTTTGGTCATTACTTGGAGGTTTCTCTCAGTCTTTTCACAATTTTGCATCTTTTTGCTTTTGTTTTTGCAAAAAATTTCTCATTCGAAATTGTGTATGAGTGTTAATCGCCTTTGAGTGTTTTTATGTTTTGATCTTTGGAACTCTCACCCAATTTTCTCGACTTGCACTTGATTGGTTCTCAGATTACATTAGAATCATCTTGTGTTTGAGAATTCTCTTGCATAGATCACATTTGCATAATTAGAGTTCTCAGTTTCAGAATATGAATGAAAAATGTGCATAGATTACATTTGCATACTTTTCATGTGAATTGTGCATAGATTACAATTGCATAGTTTACATTCTGAAAAATCAATCGTAGATTTAGATCAGCTTTCTTTGATTTGAATTTACACAAAAATAAAAATAAAAATTGGTTTGGAATTGATTTGCATTAGTTTTTCTTGATGAAATTAGTGCATTAGAGAATTTGTTAAATTTTCTCTTAATGATCAATTTTTTGCATTGTTGGAAGTGAATGGAAACTCTCTCCTTACTCTAGTTAGGATTCATCGAATTGAAAGGATTGCATTATCATATTCGATTGCATTCAGTTGAGTCGGGTCATAACACCATTGGTTTCATCTCCATTTACCCATTTGAGTAATAACAGCCTTAATAACACAGCGCTTAATTAAAATTCATCTAGTAATTTTTACATTTCTAGGGCTCTGAAACACCAACATAGCTTAGGCTAGGGTCTTGGAGTAGGTAAGTACTTAACTCTCCAAGACTACAAAACCAAACAGATAGTTTATCTTGAGTAGAATAAATCCAATTGTTTCAATTGCACTCTGGGAAAGCTCCTCTTAAAGGAGAAGCACGAGCTCGTGTCCGAACCAGTGAGGGGATCATTCCCCCCTCGTTGGGAACGACGCCAGACAGTACGTATTACAAACGGTAAACCTCGGATTAACCATTGTCGAGGAGCCAGGGGTCACTTATCGGTAAACCTTGGATTGTTGTCAAGGAGCCGGTAAGGGGATTGAGCTTGCTACTCTGCCCTTGCGTGCTGTCGGAGTTTAGACTGTTCCCCCAGGTGTATTTGTTACGGTTGGTGACCTTAGTGACCATAATCTTTAGGGTTCTACCGAGGTGACGGTGGAGGGAAGGTCCCACTGTACCTGGAGCAGACGTCGGTTATACTCACTTGGATTTTCCGGGGGGTTCACTTCACTTCGAGACGGTTAAAGTGGAGGAACTTGTGCCGGTCTATTCATTAAGCAGGTTGCCGGGGTAACTGTTCCACCCGCCATTTCTGTACTGAATTCTGCGAGGTTGGGCTTCATCACCAACTAGTGTTTTCGGTCCAGAGAGCTTACTGTTTGTGTGTGGTTTGACTCCTAGATTTGATAGCGCGTGTTAATTTGTTTGTTTTTACTTTTAGAGACCATAGGTGTGAATTGTGAATTTTAGTTGTTAAGTGTGAATTGTGAATTGTTAATTTTAGTTTTAAATTGTTAATAAAATTCACTGAAGTTGAATATAATGGCAAATGTTCCGGAATTTATCAACCTAGGTACCCCTCCTAATGAGAATCCTAGTACTTTTCCTTACTTTGGAAATGTTGGTCCTCCTTATATGGCTACTTTGTCATTACCTGGATTTACAATAGGTTTACCGATATGGTTATTTTCAACTTCGTTGGCCCAAAATACTCCAATTGTTCCATCTCAACCGGATGCTTCACCTCAACAGAGTTCACCATCTCAACATCACCAACCTTCTGTTGACCCTTTACCTTCTTCGCCTAATTTTTCTTCCTCCATTTCTTCCTCTTCGCCTGGTAAAAGCCTTGATGTTACTAACCAGGAGGTTAAGAAGAAGAAGAAAGGGAAGAAGAAGAAGAAGAAGAAGAAGCAAGATAAGAAAGAAGTCAACCAACCAACCATGGCTGTAAGTGTTAGTTGTGTTGAGGAAAATTCCGACATGCATCGTAAACCCAAATACCCTTGCAGACTTTGTAAGGGTGACCACTTCCTTGTCAATTGTCCTGGTATACCAAAGGTCTTGGAAGTATGGTCAGAAAAATCCCATCAACTTTCCGTTGATCCATCAACCAGTGATAGTCAGGTTCCTGGGAAAAAAGGTAAAGTTAGGTTTCCTTGTAAGTTATGCAAAGGGAGTCATCAAACTCACATTTGCCCTCACATGGATGAAGCCTCAACACTATTGGAAAACCTTACTGTTCCACAGCAAGAATTTCCAACTGGTTACCGTAAACTTTCTCCCAACCTACCGTCAACTGACGGAGTGATTGATTCAAATTCAAATACAATCGATCACACTCTTCCATTGGAGAGTGAAACTCATGTCACTCAGGTTGATGATCCATTAGTTGATCAAGTGGTCGATTCAATTTCACATTCGGTCGATCACACTCTCCCTTTCGAGAGTAAATTTCATACCGCTGATGTTCTTCTTGTTACATCGGATTCTTCTATGCCGGGGGGCATTTCACCTGTTTCTACAGAACCCCCTCCAAGTACTGAGGTCTTTTCCTTTGATTGGAATAGACTGACAGAACCTCGTCTTCCTTCCTCCATCCCTTTCCAAATCATTGTCAAGGCTGGTGGTAGGGACATACATCGTACTCAGGTAGATGAAGGTGCTTCTGTTAGTATTTTATCCTCAGCTGTTTGGAAAGCTTTGGGTTCCCCTCAGCTTGCGCCTATTACGCAGAATCTGAAAGCTTTTAACAGAACAATTAGTGAACCTTTAGGGATCCTTCCTAAGTTTTCTATTACCTTGGAAGGTAAAACTGTTTGTGTTGATCTTATGGTAGTTCGAGGTCCCTTAGATTTCAATTTACTCCTTGGGCGAGACTATGTTTATGCAATGAAAGCTGTCGTATCGACACTCTTTCGCGTGATGTCTTTCCCTCACAATGGCAGTATTGTGACTGTAGACCAGCTTTCGTTCCCTAGTCTTTTTTTCAACTACCAATAATATGACACCCCTAAATGTTCCTGATTCTAAAGTGGTATCTACCCTGCCACGGGTTAATTATGTGGCAACCGGTCCCATGATTTCAGTTACCGATGTAAGTGAGCCTCTCACTGTTGATTTAGATCCGGTAATTGACATGGAAAACTCTATGGGATTATTTGAACACGATGTTCTTATCCCTTTTGAGTCCCTTGACATGTGTTCCTTCCCAAGAAGTATTCTTCCTTCGGATGAAGACCTCTTGGAAGCCATGATCAAGGTGTGTCCATTGACATGTCTTTCCTCCAGTTGGAAGCCATGATCAATGTTACGAGGATAGTTTTTTCCTGTATCAACCTCGTTAAAAAATGAAATAGGCTAGCATGAGGACAGTTCTTTTACTGAGTCAACCTCATTAAAAAATGAATCAGCTAGATTTTAGGATATGTAGGTAGATTGTATGAAACAAGGATTTTGAGGACAGTTCCTGTTACTGAGTCAACCTCGTTAAAAAATGAATCAGGTATGAGGATAGTTCTTTTCTTGTGTCAACCTCCTTAAAAATGAAACAACTCCCCTTTTCAAGTTAAATATTGAAAGTAAACCTTCATTTCATCCAGCCGGTTGAATGCAATGAAGCCTGAGGGGCATGTACCTCGCTTTGCATCATTATGCTGGGGGCATGCGAACTTTTTGAGCATAGTTCCTTATCTTGTGTCAAGCTCGTTAAAAAATGAAACAAGGGTAGGTTAAGTAGGTAGATTGTAGAGAGTAGTCATGAGCACAGTTCTTTGTCTTGTGTCAAGCTCGTTAAAAAATGAAACAAGGATTTTAGAGCATCGTTCCTTGTCTTGTGTCAAGCTCATTAAAAAATGAATCAAGGTTTTTAGAGCACAGTTCCTTGTCTTGTGTCAAGCTCGTTAAAAAATGAATCAAGGTTTTTTAGAGTATAGTTTTTTGTTAGGTAGATTGTAGAAAGTAGTTATGAGCATAGTTCCTCGTCTTGTGTCAAGCTCACTAAAAAATGAAACAACTCCCACGAGTCTTTCCAAGATTTTGAAAGTAAAGCTTCATTCCATCCACCTCATTGAATGCAATGAAGCTTGGGGGGCATGTGAACTTGTAACAAGCATAGTTTTTCATTTCAAGCTTGTGTAAACATGAAACCGAATCCGAGCATAGTTCTTTTCCTGTGTCAAGCTCGTTAAAAAATGAAACAAATCCTCCTCTACTTGAGTCGAGAGATTGACTAGATCTCGTAAATGTTAAGTTGTATATTTAGGTTAGTTGTTTCGGTGTTTTGCATAATTTTCTTACAGTTTTAGGTCAAAGTCTTCTAAATGATCTCGTCACTAAACCTTCATTTCATCCAAATGGTTGAATGAAATGAAGCTAGGGGGGCATGCGCTCTAGCAGTTACGCTTAGGGGGCATCAAGCACAGTTTTCTCTCTGTTTCAAGCTTGTGTAAAAATGAAACTACTTCGAAGCATAGTTTTTCTCTGTTTCAAGCTTTTGTAAAAATGAAACCTATTTCGAGTCAATTTTAGTTATTTTCAAGACTCGTTAAACTCATGAAAATACCGAGATTATTTTGCTATCTTTCACTCTCGTAAAACAAATGAAAATGCCGAGTTCTTTCCGTTTTTTCCTGCTCGTAAATTAAATTGAAAGTCGGCCATATGAGTACATTTTTATCCCTTTTTCGAACTCGTTAAAACTTACGAAAAAGTGAAACCTCAGAGTCATCTTTTAAGCCCTTTTCTGACTCCTAAAATATGAAAAGATTGCCGAGCGTTTCTTTTACACTCGTTAAAACGGAATTAAAAGACGGTCCCCTTATAGCTCTTTTCTGACCGTAAAATCAGGAAAAGATTGCCGGGTTTTTGTCGTTTCAAACTCGATACTGGAAATAAAACGACGTGTCCTTGATCGCTTTTTACTTTTCAGGTCAACGACACTATTATGAAAGTACTCCTTGGTCGCAAGATCAAGCGGTTCCCCCAGGTATTATTTTATACTTTTTCGGGCTTGAGGGACACAAATCTACGAAAAAGTTCAACTTGGAGTCTTCTTAAGTTTTTCAGACTCTCTAAAATTGAAAAACACCGAGTTTCTCCTATATTGGGCTCGTTAAACATTTCACAGTAAAGGACCTGTTCCATTACAAACAGGAACGAACCACTCCTTCCTAGGGTTCGAATCAAAACTAGGTTGGACTCGTCCGAAGGATGAGCTTATAATCAAGCATATGTTATCCTCCTCAAGCTTGTTAAAAATAAAGAGGTACTTGCCAGAAATGGTGGGGGAAAAGAGAGAAGAATGAACCTGTTTGTTACCTTTTGTCTCAAAAGAAACTTTATTACCACTCTTGAACACGACACTTTTCATTCACCTGGGTTGGGAAATCTTTTACCTCACAGTTGATCAAACCACTTTGAAAGTCTTTAACCGGGTTCCGGGGATTAACTTTGAGTTATTCGTCACCAAGCCATCTGTCGTGTCGTTATGTGTTCAAGAGGTCTGCAAGCAAAAACTTTCATCTGCAAAATACTTGTCATCCATTTGACCATCCCTGAGTCAGTCCTTACAGCAACATTTCTTCAACTTGAACAATGATTTCGTGTTGCGGGCTTGCCTGCAACGGGTCGCTTTCTATCGACATCGACACATTATCTAGAAAGATGACTTAGGAATCGACAGCACCTTGAAGTCTGCATGCATCAATGGCAGGTTTCTTGCCTTTGACGTCAGTTTACATCATTGACTTTCGATCAAAGGATTCCGTGAAGTGTTCGACATCAAAACATCTATTCACATTTCACGGGTTGTGCTTGGTACTTTGAGAACCATTGACATTACTGGTGGTTTCTCTCACGCTTGTTAACAGTTTACATCATCGACTGGTAATCAAGTGGTTTCTAACATGTTCGACATCGAATCATTTAATCACATGGCTAGAATCGTACCAATTCGGGAAGTAGAAGTGAAGACCCTGGATCTAGTTTCTACCATCCAGGCTGCGAGGAGTTTTGTATTCATTATCTATGTAGACTAATCATAAACAGATGGCTGCGTCCATACTGTGTCTACAAAAGTCTATAAAAATGATGTACTGCAAGATCATTCCTGTATCAGAATAGTTAGTCCATTAGTTAAAGTTTTGAATCTGAGTATGGGAATGCCTACCTCAGTGATGATATAATCTTATCCATGTATTTTGTGTTGAAAATTGCAGGTTCCAACCAGGCCATCCACAAGACAATCCTTGAAATGATAAAGCGCTTCACCCTTCCTAGAATTACAAAACCCTAAATCTATTCCAGGCTTCGCACTTTAGGGGGCAATCTGTTACACTAAAAAATGTCACCATGACCACTTACAGTTAGTATGGCTCAAATCAACAGTCATGCTACCCTCTTAGGCAAGTCTTATGCCTCTCCTATCCATCTCAAACTCAAAGAAGAGAGAAAGTCTTGTCAAAAATATGTTTATCTCTGGGGTCGCAGGTTCTCTCTAGCCTTACCTGCGGGGACGCTCACAATGTTCACAAAAGGTGCATCCTTGGACGCTCTGTATGTTAAGGGACAGGTGCGTCCTTCTGTAAAAGGAAAAATGCGCGAGTTTCATCTTAAAAAAGTTACTTGTGGTTACTTCTAGAACTTTCTAGAGGTCGGTTTGATGAATTGGATGCGCCTCCAGTTGGTTCATGTATCTCTATTAAGGGGGAACTTATCCCATCAATAAGGGAGCTATCCCACCCAAAGAGGGGGATTATCCCATTGATGGTGGACCTGAATAACCTCTTTACAGCACTATAAATAAAGACATTGAGCCAGAGGGAGGGGAGGTTGAAGCTATACATTTTCTTTGGGTAAATGCTGCAGGAATTAGGACTCCCATTTAGAACCTTGTGAGGAGAGATTGTCTTTGCTTGATTCTACTTGGAAGTGGGTGAGCTTTGTCAAAGTAGAGGAAAACCCTTGATGGACCCTGGGAGGAACTTGCACAACACCAAGGCCAGGTTGTAAGAGTTTCTTTGTTTCGTTATTAATACAAACTGGTTTATTTTTCTCAATAGCTTGTGTTAATGAGTTATTTCATGTGTTCCTTGGTCTGCATGTTGAATATATGTTTTATTATATGAAATGCAAGTGCTTGGTAATTGTTTGATTGTTTGTGGTTGCAGGAATTGACTTGAAGGAGGAGCTCATCCGGATCGGCAAGGACGGACTACAACAACCGCGTTTTGGAATAAGGTAAGCCTAAACACTTGTAGTTTTCATGTTTTAAAAGGTATATTTAGAGAAAGATCACTCCATTTTGTCTTGTTTGTCGCTAGAGAGTTTAGACTCCTAGGGAGGTCAGTTGTGTCCGCACAAACGACTTTTTCCGCCACGACAGTACTCAATTTACATCCAAGTTGGTGAAAAAGATAATGGATGAATACAAAATCAAATATTGTTAATCCACTCCATATCATCCATAAGGAATAATGGATAAGTTGAAGCTACTAATAAAGTACATGAAGCAATTATTACCAAAATTGTATATCTATATAGAAGGGATTGGGAAGAAAAGCTTCTAGAATATTTATGGGCATATTGTACCACATGGAGAAACACAATAGGGCATACTCCTTATGAACTTGTTTATGGGAAGCAAGTCATATTTCCTATTGAGTTCCAAATAAAGACCTTCAAAACAATAGTCAAATTGGGTCTTGATCTATCAACAACCCAAAAAAAAAGAATGGAGCAATTGAATGAAGTTGATGAGATACGACAAAATGCTATTCACAAAACCAACATAGTTCAACAACAAAGATCCAGATGGCATGATAAGTTTATCAAAGATAGGAAGTTCTAGCTAGGTGATTAGCCATTACTTTTTTATTCTAAATTTAAATATTTTCAAGGAAAATTTCAAACCCATTGGCTTGGTGCTTATGAGATTGAAACTTCCTTTGATAATGGAGCAGTCAAAATTAAAACCATTGATGAAGAAAAAGTAACTTTCCTTGTAAATGGTCATAGATTATGAATATATCATAAACCATTAACAAAGGAAGAGTTCATAAGAAATCTGCAAGATAATCTTGATTTTAAGTTGGTTAGGGAAGATTCTTCTTCCTCTCCAACTTAGCCTTCTACTTTATTTTTCAAAAAATAAAAAAATAAAAACAATAATTGTATAAACATGAAAACCAACATTGTTGGCATGTTTATACATCAAATCTAAGTTGAAACCTAAGAATCCTTGGCAACCTAGATTTTCTTTTAGTTTCCATATTCTTGTCCCATTTATTTTATTCCTCTATTGCAGAAATAAAACAACTACAAAATTGTCAATAATCTATAGCTCTCATGAAATTCCACAGCTGACTTGACATATTATAGCCAAAGAAACCTAAATGGAGATCATAACCTGAAGCAACCTAAGCAGCGTACAAAAAGGGAAAACTAGTAAGGAAAAATCAAATTTATGTAAATATTAGTTAAATAATAAAGGAAAAACATTGAGTTATGATATAAATAGATGATTATTTGTAAGTGACCGTTGTCGCTGCCATTTCACATAATCATTATCCTTGTCATGACATGAAATTGGTTCTTATGATCCAATCTATAATTTCTAATAATCATTTATTGTTATAAGATTAGAATGAGTCATTAAACATTCCCATCGTTTGAATTTACTCGACTTCCTCCATACATCATCCCATTTCTTTCATAGATTATCCCATTTACTTTGCATTATATCCCACTTCCTTCAACTCTGTTTAATTCCTCCTTTCCGAAAATATCTCAAATGTTCCAAATATTGTCCTTGCCAACCCCATAGTTCTGTCAAAAAGGGCAATTAAGGGCTGGAACTTCTTTAGCATGGAATTTATTGTGCATTCTGAGCCGAATGGGACCACATCTTCTGACGCCTATCCATAGGTGAAGCAACAATTTCAACATGAATGATGGTTACAGTTCTTTCAGAAGTTCGATGGGAATGAGATGGAGGTCACTAAATCATTTTCACGGGCCTATGATGGGATAGAAGCATAAATTGAAGATATCAGGTTTGTCTTGATAGAGTCATTTATGGAGGAAGCTACAAGATTACCAAGAATCAGGGAAAGTTGGTTTAAAAAATAGAAAATCAAATAAAATGATTGGGAAATCTTCCTTAAAACCCCGGGTATGGACATATCCATTTTCAAGAAAGGAATTCCATTAACAACTTTAAAAAGTAAATGGAGAAATTTATTTTTAATCATTCATAAGTTTATAACCTATGAGGGTAGGTTTGGGAATATGTTCTTCTATCATGTTTGGTTGGTGATGCATTTTATTGATGGCAACAAAATTAATTTCCATATTACCTACTCTGTAGTTTAAGAAAAATGGCTGCCAACATTCAAAGGAAAATACAGTCTATTGAAAATGCTTTGTATCTTCACAGGTTAGTAATTTTTTTTATTGAAGCTCATTTGAGTAGTAAAGGGGATAATTGGGAGGATTTTCTGGTTCGAAATTTAAGGAAGCTGAGCAAGATGAACCTAGTTCCAAAATAGGAAGAAGTCAATGGAAATTTCCCTCAAACCCTAAGTTTCAAAATGAACATTCGCTTGCACAAGAATTACCACAAGATGAGCATACACAAAAATATTATGATGATGAAACCCCACTTGCAAATGTTTTAAAGAGTTATAAAGAATAAATCCATCAGAACAGATGAAGGCCCATCAAAAGAAGGAACCAAGAAAGAAAACATTAGCAAGAAAATGTGTGCTCTCACTACTGAAAAAACATCAAGAAGAAGTGCATATTGACATATGAAATCAGCCATTAAACAGTCGCTAGGTTTTGTTGATTTAGAAGAAGAAGAAGCAGAGAGAATGCCATCACCAATTGCAAGTCCAATAAGAAAGAACCTAGAAATCGACCCTATCCAACAAGAAATATATGATTATATAGAATCTCTTGAATAGAAAGCCTAAGAAATAGTTGTTGATTTATCCTGAAATTAAGACGATATTCTAAGTGAAGAAGTTCATTTTAGCCCTCCAAAAGATCTAGAATTGAAAATGCTCTTAAACAGGTAATTTATGAACTAGACGTGTTAAACAAGTATATGAAACAATAACATGAAGCAATGAAGGTACAAAATGACATTCAAAGGGCTTAAAATGATAATATTCTCCTACATCTTTGTCACTGGTACAAGAAAAACAAGAAGTTAAAGGATAAAAATAAACTTCTAGGGAGTAAAACAAGAGTTTGCAATGCAGGATTTTAATGAAGAAACCAAGGATGGAAACCAGAACCAAAAAGGTAGAGAATACTAATTTAGATGTTCTTGCTCAAGCCTCGGAGGTAGCTCAGTGACAAAGTAGATCAAATTTATTTGAAATTTTGTGCATGAGGACATGCAATATATTCCGTGTGGGGAAATGTTTAAGACTAAAATTGTTCCTTTTTGACACCCTCCTTAAACTCCATATCCTCCCTTTTTTACCATAAAAATCACAATAAGGTATCAGCTTACAAGGTTATTAGAAAAAGTAGGTACTCAATCATATTTTATTCATAGTTTCATTGTTTCTTTATTATTTGATTTAATATTTGCATAAGCTACCAAATTGCATCAATTCTGCAACTAATGATCAATTTTGTAGCTTACTTGAATAATTTGTAGGTTCTGAAACATCAGTTGAGGAACGAAATGTATGGAGAGGTAAATTAAAATTGACATAACGATATCCACCTATCCCCATGATCTAGCAAGATGATAGGGATGTTGTATGAGTAGGTCAGCGTGGAAGTCAACCCAATGGAAAAGGATCCAAAGACGAATTAGGCTAGAGGAGATCGATGATAAGGATGAAGCTGGTATTTTTCTTCATGATTTGCTTCTTCGAGAGAAAATCATGAAGAATTGTTATTTCATGTTATCTTGTGTTATTTTTAGAGCCTCTTTCGAGTAGGATAGGCTTAGAAATCTCCAAATAGTTTAATGAAGGAGGTTATAAAACTTGCCTCTCAGAATGACGATGACACAGGATGGTTGTTATTTGAAATACTCTTTTCAATTATTAAAACGATCTTGTTATTCCATTGTGTTGTGCATTTAAATTCATGTTTAATTTTTGTTGATCACTATACCTGCAGTCACGGGAAGGCCCCCTAGCAGATGTAAGGTTTCATTTCATTTCTAGCTAATATTTCAATTTTGTAGCGTTAAAATATCATAGCCAATATTTCATAGCATTAAGTTATCATAGTTAATCTTTCAGTTTTGATTTTCAAAGAATGCTTGTGACAATGAGGATAGAGTTTGTAATAGAGTTTGTTGAAGATTTCTTTCATAGATCTAATCATTTCATTGTGTGAAGGATGAAGAAAATAATCAAAAGGGATCTATTATGCACATGTAAATTTTGAAGAGTAGAATCATTTAATTTTGAATTGCAATTAGAAGTATAATTTCTTTCAAGGCTTTATCAGTGTGATTTAGATTTGCCAGTGTGATATTTTATTTCTTCACTTAAGATTAGTTTCATTTCTATCAGTGTGAAGTAGATCTAGATTTGCTAGTGTGATATTTTATTTCTGTACTAAAGATTAGTTTCATTTATGTCATTGTGAAGTATATTTAGATTTGTTAATGTGATATTTATTTTCGCATTTAAGATTAGTTTTATTTTTGTCAAGTGTGATACTTTTCTTTCATGCAAGAGTGATAATATTTTTATTTTGAGTGATCCTTAGATAAAACATGTGCATAAAAACATCCTAATTCAATTTAGAAATTGATCACCTAATAAGGAATCCTATCACAAATGGTGCATATACACTTCATCAGTTTACAAGCTCTGGTTGGTAATTTATGAAGTAATTTCACATCAACTAAATTACCAAACATCTTTCCCTAGACATAGTTCAAAATTGCTTGATTGGATCCTCGCTCTAATACGTATAATCATATCACTTAGCATCCTGATTCACATTACATTGAATTTCCCAAAACATTCATCATCTTTGTGTGGTCTGTATGTTAAATCTAGGAAGATCCAATCAAGGACAACAATTTGAGATTCACTTCAAATATCTGTAGAAGGTTTTGGTTTTCTGCAACAATTTAATTGCTATGAATGCTCAGGAATCACTTTCATTATGTGGAGGAATTATAATATCTAGGTTATATTACACATATGGAATTGGCAGAGCCTGCACTCTCAGTGCGAAAGTTAGAAGCCCTCTTCCAATTTTGGGATTCTACTAAAAGAAAATTCCAACATTTAAGACTACGTATGTTGAATGGAATCCATTCATTTTCCAATTTAAACCCCCTGTTGGTGTCAATTGCAATCTATGCGCTTTGTACAGGTGCAGGATTTTTCATGTGAATCATTGCCATGCGTTTCTTGGATTTCAGCCAAATTTTGTCAAAATAGTGACAAAAGTTAATTGTTTTTTGGGTAAAAACATCACCTCCTTAGACTACACTTACACAAGAAGTCTTTGACATAATTACTTAGATGCCACCGTCAAAACCAAAAATCATCTCTTAAATTTCCTTACAATTTTATTTTATAAAAAAGAACTACTCAACCATGTAAATCATTGGAAAATGAAAACATGTCCTACCTTATTATTTGTGCCCACCTTCACCTTATGATGCCCGTTCTTACTTCACCTCTTCTAGACGTAAATTTAAGGTCAAAGTGATCTGTATAAATATATATATGTACCAAAATACACTAAAATTGTATAATATGATAGCATTCTTGTCATATAGCCATTTTTCTCAACTTTAGATTGATGTACCTGGTTGAATTAGAGAAGGTCCATCTGAATCATGTGGTACCATGTGTGATTAGCTATGATTTTAGTGTCTTTAAAGTTTGAGTCTGGATATATGTTAATCCTATTTGTACCTTATTCTCTGGAAATAGTCATGAGTATGGTAGCTTCCTTTTTTCTTCATAGTTACTCTGCCCTTACCAAGTTCACATTCAAATTCAATCTTATGGTTTTCTGAATTGACTAAAATTCCTCCTACTCCATATGTTTGCTAGTTTCTATTTGAGGCTTTGTCAAAATACCCATGTGGTTTGTCGGTGATGATGTTTGTATCTCTTACATTCAACCTTTTTTAATCAAATTTTGTCCTCTCAAAGTTTTGATATTGTCCTTTTCTTATGTAGTACGCTTTAAAAGGCCATATTTCGTTCTCTTGGAACAAAGCTTCGATGTATGAGAATGATGATGTGTCAAATCTCTGCTTTCAATTCATGCCTTCAAACTTTCCTTCTTCATATAATAGAAATTTCTACAACTTTGGCAAATACAAATGGCATTAATAACACTTACTCTCAATCAAATTCTATAATGGCCAACAAATACAATGATCTACGTGGAATAGTTATGAAGTATCAATTGTTGAATGATGTGAACATGAATCTTAAGTACTTCACTTAGTATGGAAACAACTTTATATTCTATAATAATGTTAAATTGCATATCCAATCACTCGTTCAACATTTTTTATTGTTAATGTTCATGGAGCAACCTATTGTTCTAAATATTAAAATTTTCTAGAAGAAAGGGTCTAGAGAAGTAGATGAAAACTTTGTCAACCATGGTCCAATTAGAGATTTCTCTTAGGAATTAAATCAATGCATTGCATATGTCCATAATAGATTAAACATTCCAAAAAAAAATTCACATAAAAGGCAAATCAACCTCTTGAAAATCATTTAAACACTAATATAGGCCTTGTGATTTGCAAAAAATTGGTATATGGAAGTTATCTCAACGTCGAGAATAAAAATGGTTGTGCCTTTTCTTGTTGTCCTTTTTAGGATATCCATATGAAGGGAATGTTAGTGAATCTGATGATGATATATTGTTATCCTCTCTTCTCTCATACGATTACTAATTTCTTTAAAGATACAATTTTCCCCATTTGGTTTTATAGTGGATTCAAAGGAAAAAAACTTATGATGCATGTGCTATATAAAGACAATGAAGACAATTTGTTCAACTTTAATTTGTACAGTGCCATATTATGGGGATTTGGAAAACTTGTCTCATCTAGTTTTTCAAATGTCTACTGAGATCAAGAACATCTCTTGGATTGAATTAAAGAGTCCATTCTATTATTTAGGATGTCTATTTTTTATTTTGATGTTTTTAGGTACAATGCATAGCTTCATATGTTTCCTTCTACAGCATTAGATAAACTCTCCATTTGGACACTTGCGATTCTTTCAAAGTTTCATTCCTTGATTAAGTTTTTGTGGCCTCTATGTTTTCCCTGTTTCTTTCCCTCTATCACATCTTTTTGCCTTCTTTGTTTTAGGGAATTTTTTATCAATTTTTTATTTTATTCCCTCTTATTCAATTCTTCTAGTAATGAGCTACATTTCCTAGACAAGGCAGTCTCATCCCTCCTAGGTTTCGTCATCTTGTAAGTTTGTTTCTATCTTTGTCAATATTTTATGCAATTTCTTGCTAATTTTCCTTAACGCATCATCCTGTTAAACAATAGCTAAAGATAATTTTTTTTGTTTTCTTGCTGGTTCTTATGTAATAATAGGGTCTTTCTTGTCAATTTATTTATCCTACTTGGGATGTGGCACATAGAACATATCTACTCAACAGTCTCAAAATTAGGTTATAATATCTTCTACGTACTTATTCACCATCCAATATTGGCAATGTAACTTGAGAAGTTTGGACCTATCATGGTGTTTGTGACTATCTATTTATTGCACTCTCAATCATTTCTTAATGTTAGGGCAATTTCATTAGTATTAGTCCTAAATATATTGTCGTCTCAATCCTCACAATACCCAAATAAATTCATGGATTACTTCGTTGTCACCCAAGCCTAATTGAGCACTTAGATTAGGGTGCCATATCTTGTTTTGATATGTCTAAACCCAAGGTTTAGCCTTGCCTAACAAACAATTGATTGATAGTGATTTATAAGTTACCTACTAAA
This sequence comes from Pinus tabuliformis, assembly GCA_031772625.1. Taxonomy (NCBI): domain Eukaryota; kingdom Viridiplantae; phylum Streptophyta; class Pinopsida; order Pinales; family Pinaceae; genus Pinus; species Pinus tabuliformis. The sequence goes on from CM062820.1 coordinate 426,150,462, forward strand.
ACATTTTCTTTCTTTATGACATAAAATGGCTTCTTAAAGAGGATAACACAACTATATGTATGATAGCACAAAGGAAGTTTAGATGTTACATTTAGAAATAACATCTATTGGTTAAGTTAAACATTGACAAGATTTTTAGGTTGTTTAGAGGATCTTAAGGTTGAAAATTCCTTGCAACTTATGTTTATCGAATATCTCTATCTATAACATTTTATACATAGTCAATTTGAAGGAATGCCTCCTTTCTCTTAAACCTTCGCTCCAAATAATAGTAGTAGGAACCACAAACAATATAATAACCATAATTGTTTGTTTATGTTAAAATGTATTTTTCTCCTAGACCTATCATGCAGTGAATTATTCAATGAAAAAAATATAATATGCCATGTGCATCCACTTGTACTCCACTTTTAACTATTTTTTCATATTTCCTTTAGTTCTTGTTTCTATCTAATAGGTTGAAGGTCACACCAAGAATCTTAATCATGTAATTTATTCCGAACTACTATCAATTTCAATTTTTAAACACTGCATATTTAAGAAAACTTCATACAACAAACTTACCGATCAAACGAGAACTCTAGCCCAAAAACCCCCCAAAAACATGAAAAAATAACCCAAAAATAAAAATTGTGTATTCTAGAACGATGTTTTTTTTAAGGGTAAATTTTCAACATTTTTTTAAAAACCAATTTTTTTTTTTTTTTGCAAAAAGGGTTGATGTTGGAATAACAAAAATAAATAAATTGGGTTACAATTTTGACACTTTCTAGCAATGGAATTAAAGATAAAATATCAGGACTTTGAAAAATCATAAAATTCCAACAATTCTCAGACATGATGTTAAAGATAAAATATCATGTCTCAAAGCCTTATAATTCCAACAATTTTCATCTATCTTGTTAAAGATAAAATATATTGACTCTAAAAAACCCTAAAATGTAATCGTTTTCAACCATAGCATTAAAGATAAAATATCATAACTCAGAAAAACCCTAATATTTTGACAATTTTTCAACCATGGAATTAAAAACCTTAAGTTTTAAACATATTTAAACCATGAAATTATGGACAAATTATATGACTAAAACAATTTTTAAAAATGAACAAGTATATGAAAGATTCATTATTCCAAGAATAATTTTTATTTTAAAGGCTAAAACTATAGCTATTTTCAAATCTTAGCCTAAGACAACTTATCTTGTTGCAACAAAAACCTAAAAATCAACCATCAAAACGTAGTGTCCCCTTTTAATGAGGCATTAAAATTTCAACATTTTTAAAAGTATCTCATACCAAATGATAATAATAAATAATATCATGGCAATATCACTGAATAATTTAAAAATTCAACATTAATTTCTAATATTTTTTTACTTTTAATAAACATATCAACTTTGGTAGCTTGAATATAACACAAATTATTTTTGTAATTCATTGTTGCATTGTAAATATTCTAAAGAGATGAATTCTTCATAATTAAATCATATAATCCAACAAACATAAAAATGACTCATAACTTCATGTAAGATCATATGGAAGTCAAAATGTTTATTTCAAGTTACCATGCAAACATCATTTACATAAAATGTCTTAGACATTTATTCAAAATCACTCATAGTTTCTCGCACACCATCAAAATCCACATCTTCATATGAATGACTAAATGCAGATGAAGATGATCTGTATTCTTCTCTTTCATCAACTAGTGCCCCACCTGAGTCAACATGCATGCCCACCATTTTAGGCTTCAAAATTCTTCTAAATCTACGATTAGGTTCAACAGACTCCCATCTCAACATTGTTGCTTCTGGTAGTAACTTATTCAAAATCTCTATGGTCTCGAAGCAAATATTTCCTCTCTTTGTTAAATTGAAGTCATAAACAAGTATTCCAACATCCTCCAATTTTAAGAGGTCTGTGCGGCGACGATTTATATTTGTACCCTTTCTTTTTCTCTTCTGCCAATTTGTTTATCAACTACCATCTCTCGCTTGTACACTCCATTGAATGGGTGGGTATTTTGGCATACCAATGTACTTCAACAACTGTAATATTTTCATTTTTTTTAATGAACTTTGTTGCCTTGGAAACCCAGAATGGATAGCCAAGTGGATCCCCATCTTCTAATATTGTTATCATGCAACCCTCCTTAACATCTTGAACAGAACCCCTGTAAAGGTCTTCCATGGCTTCATGTTGTGCATGTGATATTCTAGAACCAATATAGATTTCTCTTTCCTCTACCTATGGAGAATTAATAATTCCTTGAGATTTTTGTTGTTCAACAATGTGTCTTTTCTCCTATTCATTTGGCATATTTTATGGCCAAATAAATGGAGTCTTCAAAAGTGTATCTTCATTTATTGATCTTGAAATGTTATCACTTTGATTATTGAAAAAAGATTCCCACCAAAATGAATCAACAACATCAAAGTACTCAAATGCATCTCTAATACATCTTTTAATTTCTTCTAGACACTTAGAATAATTTAAATCTCCCTTATGCCTTTGTGCATTATGGACTTCAGCAACTCACTGTAATAATAATATCTTTTATGCAAATATTGGATGCTATGGAATGAACTTCAAAGATTGTAAACCTGATGACAGCGCCCATTTTGCAACAATTGAATACTTCTTGCCTCATATAAGTGTTTTTCCATCAAGTTTTTTTGATACGAAATTGATGTTGGAAGCTAATTTCATTAAGTTGTTCAATGCATTTCTCCACACCATGCAATCCTAGAATAAACCTTCACATGTCAATAGTTTCTTCCAACACACAAAAAACGGGCTCTGGAATGTATGGCTTCTTAATACATTCAATTAAGGATGGTAGGCTCCCAACATATTTCCTCCTCAATGTTACTGAAAAATGACTAAACATCTGATCAATATGGTCATGAGTATGCCCAACAAGAAGGAAACCAAACTTTACCTTTTCTAAAATTCCCAATTCAACAAGCATGTTTATATATCCAAAGAGAACTTGATTTTTGTTTTCACGGCTTGTGTTGTCTAATTGCATATACAAAACTTTAGGAAGAATACCAGACCAATGATAAACCACATCATGGATTATAGTTAGGGTCATATTTGCATCATTATGAATATTTGGAGTTGTGAAGTAAACCCTTGGCAACATCTTCCCATTAAAGACCATACAACCAACCAAGTGAAATTGAATAAAATTTTCCTCCTGTAATTTTTTTTGTGTGAAAACAAAATGTGCAGAAGTGTTTTATTTTAGTCCATACCATCAATTATCAAACCCAAATATTTATTTTGATTATCATAACACTTCTTTTGATGTTTATACAATTTTTTTCCTTTCGCTTGTTTGTTGATTGCAATGCTCTTGAAGTGCTTTGACAATGGAATCTGCACATAAAATAAAAGAAACCTATTAATAAATATATTAATGAATGCATACCTCTTTCTACCTTTTTACATTTATCCATTGTTTATTTAAGATAAGCACACGTACTACAAACCCCCATCCTTGTCTTCTTAGGAATACAAACATTGTTGAATTCGTTCTTTCGTATCCTTGTAAAATATGGATATCTAATAAAATTACGATCTCCTTCAACACCTTCTGCATATTCTTTGTATAAGCTATAGATTTATCGTCTTGAGAAATTATCTGGAATATGTATTGTGTCTTTATTTAGAATACACTCACCATGCTTTGAAAATAAGTCTTTCATCTATGATATTGTAGTATTTTCTAATGGCCCAACCTCTCGTCTATAACATACTTCTAAATAAACTGTGGGATCTTTTTTTAGTGTTTCTTGAATTCTTGACAAACAAAAATTACCAATTGAATGCAACATTTTGAAATCCTTTCTACAGAGTAATAATTTGCCAACATGATAATCATAACCTTCTAGTGTAGATTGCATGCAACCCACTAAATATGAATTTTGCATGCTTTTATTCATTGACAAATATCTTTTCCTTTTCTCCAAACAAAACTTGAAATCCATATGTTTCAAGCAATCCTTTCGACAACATTCACTTGAAATCAGATCACCAATAGAACTTCTTCTTGTGAGATATTATGTCCTAAGCCTTGTATAATTGGAATATTTTGCACTGATATGAAAAGGTCTACTCCTACTTCTAGATACAATATTTGCTTGCAACGTCTCCATCATTTCATTATCCTATGTAGAAGCATTTTCATCATCATCAGGAGGAATATTATCCTCACTATGATCATTATAAACATAGTTAGGAAATTCATCACCATCATTGCTTGGAAAATATTCATTACCATCCTCACTTGAAGAAAATTCTTCACTACCATCATTTGCGATTTTGAAATCCTGACTCGGACGAAATTCTTCACCATCTTCATCCATGATTTTGAAATGCTCCCTTGGAGGATTCAATTCTGAAGCACCATGAGTGCCTTTGAAATGCTCACTTAGAGAAAATGCATTATTCACATTTGTGCCTCTAAAATGGTCATTTTCAAGAAACTCTTCATCCTTCCCTTCATAACTAGTGCTCTCATAATCCTTAGGATTAGGACTATGTGGAAAATATGACTCTCTATTTATAGTCAAATTATCATTTGCATGAAATTATTCATCCTCCCCTTCATCAATGGTGGTCTCATAATCCTTAGGATCATGACTAAGTGGAAACATTGAATCTCTATTTAATGTAAATTCTTCATCCTCCCCTTCATCAATGTTGCTCTCATAATCCTTAGGATTAGGACTAAGTGGAAGCTTTGAATCTCTATTTACTGAAAATTATTCATCCTCCCCCTCCCCTTCCTCAGTGGTGCTCTCATAATCCTTAGGATTAGGACTAAGTGGAAGCTTTGAATCTCTATTTACTGGAAATTCTTCATCCTCCTCCTCCCCTTCCTTAGTGGTGGTCTCATAATCCTTAGGATTAGAACTAAGTGGAAAATTTGACTCTAGAAATTTTTCATCCCCCCCTTCATCAGTGGTGCTCTCATCATCCCTAGGATTAAGAAGTGGAAAATTTGACTCTAGATATTCTTCATCCCCCCCCTTCATCAGTGGTTCTCTCATAATCCTTAGGATTAGGAGTAAGTGGAAATTTTGACTCTAGAAATTCTTCATCATGCCCTTCATCAATGGTGCTCTCATAATCCTTAGCGTTAGGACTAAGTGGAATAACTGACTCTTGATTTATAGAAATTTCATTTTTTTTCCCTTCATTAATGTTGCTCTCATCATCCTTAGGATTATGACCAATTGGAAAATTTGACTCTCTATTCAAAGTGAACGAATATTTGTTATATTCAGCAATATAGATAATGTTGTTGCGTGATGAAGATGCTGATGCTCCAGAAAGAAAAACTTCACTATCAGAAAAATCCATGACTTTCAAACAGAAGATATTGAATGATACAAATGCACTCTCTCCCAATGACAATTTATTGCTTAAAGATTTGAAATTTCCCTCTAAAGTTTCCCCCCAAAATGTTTCGCCGAAAATTTTCCCTCTGTTGTGTCCAACAACAACCCCCGTTCTTATTTTAGTGTTATTCCTAATACTAAATAAGTGGGGACCCTTAGTTAAAATTTAAAAATCAATTAGTGCTTGTATTTCCTTTTTCAATAAAACTTACCGTCATAAGCTTAGGAGAATACTCTTGGAAAATCTAAAAAATCCTAAGTTTTATGATAAAGTAGGAGTTCCTTCGGAAATATCGTATCACAAAAAGATAGCAGTATACCTACTTGCAAGCCGAACTCTAAAATTGCGAGATCGCGATACGCGATGACAAACATATATCACATCGCATGCATCAAACACCGCTTACGTTGAAAAACTTTAAAAATTGCCGATATGCGATGACATATCGCAAATCGCATTTCGCAGAAAACAGATTAACAAATATTGTCATATATTATGTTCCTGCGATATTGCGATATTACAGTTTTGCGATAAAGAGGCAATGCGATAGCACGATTAAGTGATAGTGTGATATTGAAAGTTTACGATATAGCGAGTTATCAACTCTGTGATATCATGATTCTGCGATGTTGCACTTCTGTACTCTTAGTGGATGTTAGATCAAGAAGAGATAAATCATTATCACTTGAAGCTCATGAGTAGGACCAGTTATAAATGGTACTTCTATCTCTTAACTATTTCTGCCCTTGTGTTAAAGTGATATTCATGTTCAGTTGTTTATGTATTAATGTATGAATGCTTGAGTTATCATTTGGCACTTTTGTACGGTGATAGCTATTTATTTATGTTTAATGTATGAATAGCTTATTATGCGATTTTCACAACCGTTTAGTCTAACTTTTTATACGAAGTGGTTTATCTTTATTGAATTCTTTTCTCATAGCAGTTGAATGATCTTTATTACCAATTGTTATTTGAAATCATTTTAGATCGCATAACAGAAGGATTACACCCCGGGTTAGTGTAGAATTAGATGTTTATGTTTATTAGAATAAAATTTGCATGTTATTAGATTAGAATTAGAATTAGAGCATCTCACTTAGGAACTTTTAGAAGGGAAATATCAATTCTTCACACACACACATAAATTGGGAAACTGGTCCCATATCCCCAGTCGGACCCACCATACCAAACGGAAAAGGAGTTTCCAACCAAGGTCCGGAACGGGTGGGTATCTGATCTGAAAATGGAATGTACTTGTTTAAGGGTGCAAGGTATCCATTTCCAATAATTTCAACTGTGAGCTAGACACTCCAAATGACCTCTAAAAAATGTATAAACTTCTTATTTCTTATACAGAGATAGACTGTAGGGGCATTCACCAGACATGTCACCTCTAAAAATAGGATGAGTTCTAGAGGCTACCTGGCCCTCTACAGGCTCTGCCTAAAGAAATAACAAAGTAAACACTTAGAAGTCTTTGACATACACATACTTGAAGGTTAAGGTCTTGCGGAATAAGACAAGTAACTTTCTGTAGCTGAATAAGTGATTATGTGTGTATGAAAGTTATATTTATTTGTTGTTTAATACTTTATATCAGTTTTGTTTAGGATATCATCTTCAACAAATAAAGACATCAAAATGATAAAGCAGTTCACCCCCCCCTCTGGGCTACATCTGTTGGACCAAACCTCTCCAACTAGGCTTGTCCTCTTGTATTAAAATTGCTACAAAGGCTAATACAAGAATATGGTGTCTCAAAGAACAGATCTGACTGTAAATACAGAATCAGAAGATAGGAATCAGCCAAACATGCTCTTTCCCAAACACTAAACAGTGAATTTTGTACCTTACACAGTACTTTCCCCAATTGGCCCTGGTGGCCCTTTAAATTTGCATGGAGAATTTAGAGGTGAAGATGACCTCAATTGGTTTTGAAACCTTTGCCATTAGACTCATAAGGTCGAAAGTAGTAGACATAGGCTTTTGAATCACCAAAAACGGATGAACAGAGCCCCCAAACAGCTCAATCCCTGAAATGGCCCTAGTGGCCTTGAAAGCTTCCCTGAAGCTAAACAGTGAGAAGAATGTCTCAGAAGGAAAAACGAGCTGTAGAAATGGATTTAGAATGCTGAAAACCTTCAGAAATGACCTTCGTTCCACATTCACTGGCTGCACAATTCCCAATGCAGCTCCCAAACTGGTTTGGCCCTAGTGCCTCCTAGAACTTACATGAAGCAAAAACACCTGCAAATGACCTCAGATGGCTGTAAGACCTGCACCAATGGCTTCATAAGGTCGAAAATACCCAAAATCAAAAACAAATTCGTCCAAAACCGACTTTCCTAGCCAAAGTTATGGCCATTTAAAGTTTCTCCAGTTTGCCCCTAGAAAAACTCCAGCTAACTTTAGTTAACTCCAGTTAGCTCCGCCAATTATGGCGGGCCCGCCAAATTTGGCGCTCCTGCCAAAATTCCGCCAACTTAACTGCAGTTACATTTAATGTTTGGTGGTTGCCTCGGATTTCGTGCCAGGCGGAATATTCCTTTTTTAATTTTTTTTTGAAAAATTAAAATTTCTAATGTTATGGACAAATTCTTCTTTTTGCCATAACTTCCTCATACGGCGACCGTTTTTCGAACCGTTTGTGGTTTCGGAATCGGGAAGACAAGCACTTTCCAGTCATTCAACTTTGAACCGGTTCTAAGCACTTTAAATTTTGAACATTTTACGATACTTGGTACGGAGCTCCTGATCACACCTCCCAAATGAGAAGGCTTTTGGTCCCCAAAAGCTCACTGAATCTCTGAACTGAACTGTACTGCACTTGAGGAACAGAAATATCCTCTTCCATTCAGCTAATAGAGCATACTGATGCCAAAATGTCCTGCCTTATCAACTGTCGTCGTGGCAAATGTTGCTGCATAAACCAAGTACTCGTCGAATCTCGACCAAGCTTGTTCGCCAGACAAACTGAAAGTTTGCAGAAACCAGCAATGAAACTTGCTGATATATGAGCTGAAATATTCTCCTGAACATGTGGGCTTGCCATTTGTCACGATGCCCATCCATGGCACCTCCGCTCCAAAAGAAGAGTTGCCTCCCAAATGAGAAGGCTTTTACAAAGATGAAACACCTCATCATTTCTCCTCTTTACAATCTTGGAGATCAAATTAACTTTTTCCAAGTAAATATTACATTACAAGCATGGTTAAAAATAAATTAATCAACCCTTCAAGTTAATCACACATACATGTTTAAAATACAAGGAAATCATCATGATCACTGTGCTCATGCATATCATTCTCATGCATGCAGTTTATCCTTCAATTTTTCCTTAAGTACAATCATAAGTACAAGATCCTCAATCACATGTACATGTACTTTCAAAGCTGAAATGAATATAACTTCCGCTGCAATAGAGTGAGTCTCATACTTAGCTTTTCCTTCCTGCAACTTGCATTCCCTTAACAAAGAAATGCATTCAATCAAAAGACATGCCACTTTAATTGGATACGAATTCTAACCATTTCTTACCAATCCATTTCAAAGGCACTTCCTTTAACTGCACATCGATATCAACATGTGTATCATCATGACACATATCAATGATGGAAACTTCCTTCCCATTCTTGCCATACTCTTTCTCCAGTTTCTTCAACTTTTGTGGAAGCATTGTTAGATTCAGAGTCCAACACCTTTCAACAGTATGTCCTTGCTTATGGCAATAAGTGCAACACATGTTCATCTTCTTGATAACATGATTTGCATTGTTCAATGGAACTTTGGCTTCTTGCCTCCTTTCCTTCAAAAGTTTCATGTATGTTGCCATTCTTTTCCAACATCTAGAAACACTATGGTTAAACAAACCACAAAAAGAACATGCAATTCTTTTCCAATGCTTGTGTGGAAATTTTCCATGCTTTACATGATCAAAGGAAATATGATTGAAATCAGATTTATACCTTTCTCTTTCACCTTCATTAACTTCATGAGGAGGTGAATCAAATGAAGAAGAAGCTCCTTTTGGAACACCATCAATCCCTTCAATGGTTTTAGAGCTTTCACCACTCCCTTGTTCAAGTGCATGCTTATGCACACCTTCTTCTTGCGAGGTGTGTTTCAAACTATTGCATTCCTCGAGCATACAACCTTTACAACCTTGAGATAAAGACCCTGAAATGAAACTCCTTCTAAGAACTGTTTCAATTGCCTTCATGGCTGCTTTGGAACTTTCTCCACGGGATTTTCCATAGCCAAGACCCAAATTCTTAGGCCTTACCTCAACCATTATTGGCTTAACTATACCCTGTGCATGTTTACCCAATCCTTTTCCTTCATATCCCATTTTGGACATCAACTTGGACCCTATGCCTCTGGTATGTTTCTCAAAAGAACCAACATAAACATTCTCATAAGAATTTGAAGACAAACTAAAATTGTTTACCTCTTCTTCCAGCTGATACTTGGCTAAGGCTTCTTTGGCAACAAGGAGTTGTGTCTCCAACTCATGCATCCTTTCCAGCTTCATGTTTGCAATATGAAGTTGGCCTTCCATTTCCTGCAATTGGTTAGAAAGCAACTGCTTCTCTTCCCTCATGGAATTCAACTCCTCTTGAAGTCTAGAGCTCTTTCTTTCATCCTCATACATTTCTCTCACCATATTCATCATGATGAAAAATTCTTGGTTCAAGCCTTCATCAAAGAATCTTGTGAAGGAGGACGATTTTGAGAACTCACTTAGGGAAGTTGTCATTGTAAAAATGAACAAAAGAGCTCCAGCAACTCAAACAATAAGTAGTTTGCAGAATAATGAAGCAGTCAATCTTCAACACTGCTTAAGACACCTTTCAAGCTACACAATCAAGCTAGTGATGTTAGTCAAGCAACCTGGTGCTCTGATACCATCTGATCTGAAAATGGAATGTACTTGTTTAAGGGTGCAAGGTGTCCATTTCCAATAATTTCAACTGTGAGCTAGACACTCCAAATGACCTCTAAAAAATGTATAAACTTCTTATTTCTTATACAGAGATAGACTGTAGGGGCATTCACCGGACATGTCACCTCTAAAAAGAGGATGAGTTCTAGAGGCTACCTGGCCCTCTACAGGCTCTGCCTAAAGAAATAACAAAGTAAACACTTAGAAGTCTTTGACATACACATACTTGAAGGTTAAGGTCTTGCGGAATAAGACAAGTAACTTTCTGTAGCTCAATAAGTGATTATGTGTGTATGCAAGTTATATTTATTTGTTGTTTAATACTTTATATCAGTTTTGTTTAGAATATCATCTTCATCAAATAAAGACATCAAAATGATAAAGCAGTTCACCCCCCCCTCTGGGCTACATCTGCTGGACCAAACCTCTCCAACTAGGCTTGTCCTCTTGTATTAAAATTGCTACAAAGGCTAATACAAGAATATGGTGTCTCAAAGGACAGGTCTGACTGTAAATACAGAATCAGAAGATAGGAATTAGCCAAACATTCTCTTTCCCAAACACTAAACAGTGAATTTTGTACCTTACACAGTACTTTCCCCAATTGGCCCTGGTGGCCCTTTAAACTTGCATGGAGAATTTAGAGGTGAATATAACCTCAATTGGTTCTGAAACCTCTTCCATTAGACTCAGAAGGTCAAAAATAGCAGACATAGGCTTTTGAATCACCAAAAACGGATGAACAGAGCCCCCAAACAGCTTAATCCCTGAAATGGCCCTAGTGGCCCTGAAAGCTTCCCTGAAGCTAAACAGTGAGAAGAATGTCTCAAAAGGAAAAATGAGCTGTAGAAATGGATTCAGAATGCTGAAAATCTTCAGAAATGACCTTCGTTCCACATTCACTGGCTGCACAATTCCCAATGCAGCTCCCAAACTGGTTTGGCCCTAGTGGCTCCTAGAACTTCCACGAAGCAAAAACAGCTGCAAATGACCTCAGATGGCTATAATACCTCCAAAAATGAATTCAGAAGGTCGAAAATACCCAAAATCAAAAAAAAAAATCGTCCAAAACCGACTTTCCTAGCCAAAGTTATGGCCATTTAAAGTTTCTCCAATTTGCCCCTAGAAAAACTCTAGCTAACTTTAGTTAACTCCAGTTAGCTCCGCCAATTATGGCGGGTCCACAAAATTTGGCGCTCTTGCCAAAATTCCGCCAACTTAACTGCAGTTACATTTAATGTTTGGTGTTTGCCTCGGATTTCGTGCCAGGCAGAATATTCCTTTTTTAATTTTTTTTTGAAAAATTAAAATTTCTAATGTTATGGACAAATTCTTCTTTTTGCCATAACTTCCTCATACGGCGACCGTTTTTCGAACCGTTTGTAGCGCCGGAATCGAGAAGATGAGAACTTTCCAGTCATTCAACTTTGAACCAGTTCTAAGCACTTTAAATTCTGAGCATTTTACGATGCTTGGTATGGAGCTCCTGATCAGTATCCCCCTTGTTGTAGACCCGATTTTTGGGGCTTCAACATATTTGGCGCTAGAAGGAGGGCCTGAACTGTGAATGGCAAGCAAATATAAATCTAAATATCATTCTGAGAGTAAATCTCCCTCACCATCTCCCCCGACTTCTCCATTGCATTTAGAATCTTTAAATCCAGAGTCAGAAGTCACTGGAGCAACAACCGTTGCTATAAACCTTGACATTTCAGAACAATCTACTATTGAACCTCCCGAAGTTGAATCTTTGATTCACAAACTTCAGCGATTTTCTATATCTCCTCAAAAATCTGATAAATCTCAAGGCAGCGTGACTTCGCAATATAACCCTGCTCATCCTCTTACCAGATTAAAGAGTGAAAAGTTTGGTGTTCAACCAACCGAATTACCTCTACCTACAAGGAAGAAAGCAAGGAAGTCTCCTAAAGGGTCCGATAGCGAGACTCTTTCATCATCATCATCCATTTCAACCTCTTCACCCCGAAGTCAACCATCCACTCCTCCACTTCAGATCATTTTCCATCAACCCACTGCAATTTCCACAACTCCTTCTCAACCATTTGGAGTCGTAATATCCTCATCTTCTGAACCGTAGGGATCATCTTCTGCACTTTCCTCTGTTATTAGTTCAACGATGGCCCAATCTCCATGGAATAACCCAGGGGCAGTCTTAATGCCTGCACCCTTGATTCAGCTACCGGCCCATCCTGAAAAATGGCTGCCTAAGTTTAATCCTGAGGCAAGCATGCTAGCGGAAGAACATATAAATAACTTTATGCTATCCATAAATCTCAATGGAGTTACCAACGAAGACTGTTGTTCGAATTTTTCCTTATACTCTTTAAGGAACAGCCGGATCATGGTATTTCTCATTACCATCTGGATCTATTACTAGTTGGGACATCTTCCAAGAACAATTCCTGACCAAGTTTGGTGATGACAGGTCTACAGCGACACTGATCAATGACTTGTCTAACCTTAGGGCTGAGTCAAGAGAACCTATCAAAGATTTCAATTTACGTTTCAATAAAATCTTAAACAAAATTCCTACTGCTTCCCAGCCTAGTGAAGAAGTGCGAAGTGAATGGTACATCACTGCTTTACCATCAAATATAGCAATCTTTGTTGATAGGGCTAATAAAACAACCTTAGTTGAAAATATGAAAGAAGCAATAGCAGTAGAGAAACGTATTATGGCCCTAGAAAAGAAAAACGCGATAGAAGAATGAAAATCCAAGAAGGTTTCTTTCAAAGAAGAGCCCAAGAAAAACAATCGAAAGATCCATTCGATTTAGAAGGATTGCAAAAAGTTTTGAAGACCATGTCTAATTAGATGGTCGACATTAAGAAACAAGTGGTAGAAACTTCTTCTAAAAAGCCATACAGGCCTTTTAAAAGAAATCCTTCGACCGATTCCAAACCCCCTAATGCTATTACAAATGCTAAATCAGAAGAAGAAGAAGAGGAAACTGCTACTGAAGAACATACGGATGAAGAAGAAGTTTTAGAGTTACAAGGTATGTGGGATTTCATCCTCCCAGATGAAGAGGATCAAGAGCCATTCTCAGTTAGTACTTGCAGCAGAAATTAACTTGATCCTCCTCAACCTACACCTAAGCCAAAGAGCGCAAGATCGATGACTAAGGATAAAGTCGCAAACAAGAAAACGACATCTAAAGCGACTCAAACCAGCCCAGTCCAAACAGACACATCAACTCCATATAAAATGTTGATCGTTTCAGATGAAATGGAGTATAATATCATAGAAGACATGAAAAAGACTAGGGCCAATATCACTTTTTTTGAACTGAGCAAGTTAAAACACCAGCAAAAAGTACTTTTGAAAGAATTGCATGCTGTACCAGCCACACCTTTGCCCGCTGCTGTAATCTCTCAAGCTTCCTATGACATGGGGAGACCTCCAACTAATGCGATGAATAAGGTTGATCCAAATGATATCGCCTTAATTGGAGGAAGATCGAGATCTCATACTCCCCCATTTCTCCTTACTTATGAAATTTTTAATAAAAATGTGCATAATTGTTTAGTGGATTCTAGAGCTTCATCAAATATTTTACCAGGATCAATATGTGCAAAATTGAACGTTCAACCACAGAAATCCGCTGTGCGCATAGTTCAGCTAGATCGATCACAAGTCGAAGTGATTGGCGAATTAAATCAGGTTACTATAAGGCTGTCATCCAACCCAAAGGTATGTCAAATTATCAACATTTTAGTTGCTGATATCTCGGAATTTTATGGCTTAATCTTAGCAGAGATTGGTCAGAAAAACTTCATGGATACTTTGCAACTGATTGGTCGCACATGTGGCTCCCTTATAATTCTAAACCGAATCAGATAAAAGTTGAGCGCGAACGACATCAGAAATACAAAGTAACAGAACTAGAGGGAGAAAACGAACCAATAGCATATAATTCTAACATCATTGGCAACTATTCAGTAGATTCTTTCCTAGGAAATTTTAATTCTCATACTTCACCTTACTTAGAACATTTTGTTTTATCTCAAGTAGAAAATTTCTCTCAAACAGATAATTCTAAATGTATTAATTTTTGAGATAGTCCTGTAAATAAATCTTTGTTTTGGAAATTATTTTTTGACGGTTCTAAGTCTAACGAAGGAGCAAGAGTAGGATGCGTGCTAATAAGTCCAGAGGGAGATAAAACTATGCTAACTTGCAGACTCAAATTTGATTGCACCAATAACACCACAGAATACGAGGCTTTAGTCCAAGGATTATACAAAGCAATCGGATTAGACATCAAATACCTTCAAGTTTTCGGAGATTCTGAAATTGTGATCACACAGGTATGTAATACTATACATTGTTTATCAGGTCATTTGAAACATTACCAATCTTTAGTTCAAGGTATGACTGAACACTTTATATCATTTAATATTTCATCAATTCCCAGACTCCAGAATGCTAACGTAGACCTCTTAGCCAACGTAGCTTCCAAGCTCATTCCTTCAGAAGATTTTAGCACTGACCGATTTTCAATTGAATTAATTTTTAGACCATCTATTCCTGATAACATTACCAATTGGAGGATTTTCAACGACGATCCTGATATTGTGAGTTTCCTCACATCTGAAGGATCCTACACCAATCAAATAATTGACGAAGACCAACATGACCAACAATTGCAACAGGATAGTACTAACAATGCTATACCCAAATCAGTAGTCAAGTTAGAAGACCTTTATGATTTGAAAGATCGGTTTAGAAGATCTACCAATTCAAAACTCCAAAGTTCAACTTTGAATTATGAATTAATAAATCTAGGAACTGATGCCAAACCGCAGAATATCAACCTAGGCCTTGGCATAGCCCCCAAAGAAAAATTAGTGTACATTCATCTTTTGAGACAATATAGAAGTGTCTTTGCTTGGAATTACGATGAACTCAAAACATACGACACCTCCATCATCCAACATACTATTCCAATGATAGACGATGAAAAACCTGTCCAACAAAATTTGAGAAAGATCCATCCCAATCTAGAAAACCAGATCAAATCTGAACTCAATAAGTTATTGAAAGCCAAAATAATTTTTCCCATTCGACATTCTAAATGGGTCTCCAATATGGTCCCTGTTAGAAAGAAAAACAGAGACATTAGAATCTGCATTGACTTTCGAAACCTTAACAAAGCCTACCAAAAGGATAACTTTCCTTTGCCTACCATGGAACAAATCTTGCAGGCAGTTGCGGGATCAAAATTAATGTCATTCTTGGATGGATTCTCAGGATACAATCAAGTGTTGGCACATCCTGATGATCAATTAAAAACCACGTTCAGAACTAAATGGGGCATGTATGCATATCAAAAGATGCCATTTGGTCTGATTAATGCGGGTGCCACATTTCAGAGAGCCATGGACATCGCATTCAAGGGGTTAATTAATAAATCAGTGGTAATCTATTTGGATGATATAACTATGTATTCCAAGAAACGAAACAACCATCTCAGAGATTTAAAACAAATCTTCCAACGTTGTTTAAGGTATGGGATTTCACTTAACCCGAAAAAATCCTTTTTCGCATTAAGTGAAGGAAAACTTCTCAGATTCATAGTGTCAAAATCTGGGATTCACATTTATCCTGATAGAATCAAGGAGATTTCCTCAGTACCCCTACCTCACAACAAGAAAGCCATGCAATATTTCCTTGGCCATATTAACTTTGTAAAGAGATTTGTTCCAGACTTTTCAAGAATCGTGTCTCCTTTACAAGCAATGATTAAAAAGAACGCGGACTTTAAATGGGGCCAAGATGAACATGAGGCATTCAATCTAATCAAACAAGCAATCATTAATGCTCCATCTTTAGCAACTCCAAAATTTTCCGATCCTTTTATTTTGTATACATTTTCCTCGGATAGATCATATGCTGCGATACTCACTCAAGCAAATCAAGAAAAGGCAGAAGCCCCAATTGCTTTTTTTAGTTCCAATTTACAAGGAGCTGAGTTGAATTATTCAGATGTGGAGAAATAAGCTTATGCTGTTTTCAAAGCAATTAAATATTTCAGACCTTTTTTACTCAAAACTCATACCAAAATCATAGTACCATTTCCATCGGTAAGAAATCTTCTAGTACAGAAGGATGTGGCTGAGAAAAGGGCCAATTGGGTTACTGCCTTACAGGAATATGACGTAGAAATCAAACCAGCAAGTATTGTAAAAGGTCAAGGCTTTTGCAAAATGCTGGTCGGAGCATCACTAATGTTCGAAAATCCATCTGCAAAGATACAAGTATACGAGGTAAGCCTAAACGATGTTGAGTCATTATACGCTGATATCATTTATTATCTAAAGAATGGATATGCTCCTTCAAACCTCGATCATACCAAGAAAAGAGCTCTAAGGTTAAAAGCCAAACAATATCAGCTCGTGAATGATGTTCCTTTTAGAATAAATTATGATTCTGTTCTCCTTAGATGCCTTGAGAAATCTGAAGCTGAAAAAGTCTTGCAGGAACTCCACGATGGCTAGCAGGCGGACACTACGCTGGAGACGCTATTGCTCATAAAATCTTGCGCGCAGGCTATTACTGGACCACATTATTCAAAGACGCGCATAACTACATAAGAAAATGTCAAGTCTGTCAAACTGCTATTGGGAGACAAAAGAAAACATCCTTGCCACTACAACCAGTTAACATCGAACAACCTTTCGATCAGTGGGATTGGACATAATAGGTGAGATCGTTCCTCACTCTTCTAAGCAGCATAGATATATTCTTACTGCAACAGATTACTTTACTAAATGGGTAGAAGCAGTTCCACTCAAGACGACTAATGCTAAAAATATCATCGAGTTCATAGATCAGTTCATAATCACCAGGTTTGGGTTGCCTTCCGCTTTAATGTTTGATAATGCATCATATTTTTCTGGTAATGCAATGACTGAGTTTGCACTTAAAAGGGGTTTCAAGCTTAAATACTCTGCCAATTATTACCCACAAGGGAATGGGTTAGCTGAATCTACAAATAAGAATTTAATCAGAATCATTAAGCGAACCATTGACCAAAATCATAAAAATTGGCATAAGTCTTTAATATATGCTTTATGCGCAGATCGAATAACACAGAAAGCCTCTATCGGCACTTCTCCCTTTAATTTAGTTTATGGGAAAGAAGTGGTTCTTCCAACTCATTTGGCAATTGCCTCTTTAGCCTTGGTTCAATATATTGATGAAGCACCAACTTCTTCCTTACAACTAAGGCAGCTGGAAATAATTAAGTTAGAAGAACAACGAGAAAAGGCCAAAATAACTCATGCTCACCATCAAGCAGTAGTAAAAGCCTCTTTTGATTCAAACATGACATCCAGAAAAGACTTTCAGACGAGAGATCTAGTTTTAAAATGGGACAAGGCTCATGAGGAAAAAGGGAAACATACAAAATTTCAGAGAATATGACTTGGCCCTTTTCAAATCATAGAAGTCATCGGTCCGTCCACTTTTATGTTACAGGATTTAACAGGAAAAATAGATTCTTTACCTATTAACGGACAGATCCTCAAAAAATATTTTTCATAGGAAATCATCCTTGTATTTTTAGATTAGTTTTTGTTTTGTTTGTTTTTGTTTCCATAATAAAACCGGTTGTAAATGGTTACATTTGAGATTCACGAAAAAGACTCAAATTCTCTTCTAGATTTTGTTTTTTCACTTGTATAAATAGAATTCTTTTAGAAAATTGATCATTATTATTGAAAGATACAGTTAAAGACTCTAGGTCTAGAAATGATACTAGTTTCAACTGTATAAATTTTGATGAAAAACTACCTTTAGTTAGAAATTGTTTTATATCAGTCCAATGAAAGGTATCAATAACAAAAATGAAGATTCTTTGTAGAAAAGCTCTTTCCAAAAACTCTATCATTGTCGTCCAGAGCTGTCTTAAGGAAACAATGACTTCCTCCCCACCTAGGAAACTACAATACTTAGAGAATGATCCAAAGATACACTTCAACTTAAAGAGTAAGAGGTCTCATCATGAGCCGACTTATCATGATCATAGATATTATAGCTTGCTGACTTTGCCAATACTGCATACCACAACAGGGCAATGACTCAAGATTGTTGCAATCAAAAGACAAGGGGTCTCATCACGAGCCAACTTGTTCAGCAAAGTTATAAATCAGTGAATGACTGTGTCATGAATTGGCTACCAAACCAAGACATTGTTCTTTAAGGATAAAAAGAAAATGAAAGAAATAAGTGTGGAAATGGATTTCTCTTTGAAAGTTGTAAATTTCTCTAAGTAGGATACAGGATCATTGCTGGGTAACAGGTAACCCTGTCGAAGCTATAAACGCTTGCTAGCAGCAGAGGCTCTACCTATGACAAATGAGCATATTTAAAACTGATTTACAGAGAAGGCTTTGTTTTTATCTTTATAAACCAAGTAATGACTGTTGTAGATACAAGGACTGGCTTAAGGGAGTAAATAATCAAAGTAAAAAAAATAGAAGAAATAAAATATCATTGATAGGTAAAAGCATAATGTACTTAGTCTTTCTATAATAAAGTTTAATTTTCTGGAAAATTTTCTGTTTTGGAAGTTTTTGAAAATTCAAAAGAGCAGCAGAGATAACTGGTTCTTCCAAGTGAATCGCCAATTGTTGTGGC
This sequence comes from Pinus tabuliformis, assembly GCA_031772625.1. NCBI lineage: Eukaryota > Viridiplantae > Streptophyta > Pinopsida > Pinales > Pinaceae > Pinus > Pinus tabuliformis. The sequence goes on from CM062820.1 coordinate 426,169,484, forward strand.
CAGCAACAACCCCCCTTCTTATTTTAGTGTTATTCTTAATACTAAATAAGTGGGGACCCTTAGTTAAAATTTAAAAATCAATTAGTGCTTGTATTTCCTTTTTCAATAAAACTTACCGTCATAAGCTTAGGAGAATACTCTTGGAAAATATAAAAAAGCCTAAGTTTTATGATAAAGTAGGAGTTCCTTCGGAAATATTGCATCGCAAAAAGATAGCAGTATACCTCCTTGCAAGCCGAACTCTAAAATTGCGAGACTGCGATACGCGATGACAAACATATATCGCATCGCATGCATCAAACACCGCTTACGTTGAAAAACTTTAAAAATTGCCGATATGCGATGGCATATTGCAAATCGCATTTCACAGAAAACAAATTAACAAAGATTGTCATATATTATGTTCTTGCGATATTGCGATATTGCGATATTACAGTTTTGCGATAAAGCGTCAATGTGATAGCACAATTAAGCGATAGTGCGATATTGAAAGTTTGCGATATAGCAAGTTATCAACTCTGCGATATCATGATTCTGCGATATTGCAAAGCAAATTGAAAAATCGCTTGATCGCAGATCTTTCGGGCTCATTATTCAAAAAAGTAGTTTCCATAAACCGACACCTGGTTATGGGCTTTAATGCCAATTAATGAGTTAGTTGCCAGTTATTAATGGAAATTTGGTTTCGCGCTTATCAAAAATCTCACTTCACGTAAGGTGGAACATTTTATGCGTCTTCGACATTTAAAACTTTCCCATCACCTTCCTTATCATTATTCTCACTTCACTTGTGAATTGCAGGAACGAAGAACAGAGAACGGTACAAAGCAATACGTAGGATAAAATGGGAAAGAAAAGTAAAGCCTCGAGCACTGAAGAGAAGGAAATGGCGCCCTTGTATACAGACATCGCCTGCAACCAAGAGGCTGGTATTGCTACATGGGAAGGCATGTACAATTTACTTAAGGGGGAAAATCCTAGAGTAATGGAAGTTACTGCTACTGCGGTCTCACATAGTTCTTCTGAGGCATCCATCACAGAGCTAGCTTGTTCATTCTTACACCGAATAGCAGCAAGGCCCAAAATTCCTCCATATACGGACATGGTTAAATGGATACTCGACAATGCTGATATCAGAAACAAACAGTTTAAGGCTCAGGGTCAAGAGCTCACGAAATTATTATTTTTACAAATTTTGAGCTTTATACCCGCTAAAAGAAAGAAGCGCAAAAGGAGAAAAACGCATCAAGGAAGCCCAGATCATGAAATGGAGGCAGTTTCCGATGCGCGATCGCTAATCGTGCATCGCTGAGAAAAACTTCGCGAAAAGGAAAGCTTCTAATTACTCAGTCACCTGCAAGCCCTGAAAATTGCAAGAAAGCAACAATAGAGACAAATTGGAAACAGAAAGCTCAAGAAAAGGCAGAAGCAATCCAAGTTTTAACCAAGTTGAACCTTGGATTATTACTGGGCATACTTGGTAAAGCCACATAGCCAGTGGATGACTCTTAAATGCATCATCAATTCTACCGAAAAGATGGCACCAGCTCTCACCAATTCTGTTTTCTCAGCACAGCTAAATCGGAAGTCAGCCAGCCGACTCTTCTCAAACAGATGCTGAACGCGTGCAATTTCAAGGAGCAGATACAGAAGTAGTTTTAATTTTAGATTCAATTTTAGTTTTAATTTTGTTTTATTTTTGCCTGAAATGAGGATGGTCATTTAAACCGTATCCTACATTTTTGTAATAAGTTATTTTTATATTAAGTTAGTATTATTTAAACCCTTCTCATGCATTTAGAGAAAGGTCCTGAAATTTGTCAAAAAATTATCCCCAGAACATGCACTTTTATACCCTCTGAGGAGGTTTTGATGAATGAATGGAACAGGATTTATTGATATTTGCATTTAGTATCTGCTACTGATGTTTCACTTCTGTACTCTTAGTGGATGTTAGATCAAGAAGAGATAAATCATTATCACTTGAAGCTCATGAGTAGGACCAGTTATAAATGGTACTTCTATCTCTTAACTATTTCTGCCCTTGTGTTAAAGTGATATTCATGTTCAGTTGTTTATGTATTAACGTATGAATGCTTGAGTTATCATTTGGCACTTTTGTACGGTGATAGCTATTTATTTATGCTTAATGTATGAATAGCTTATTATGCGATATGTTTTTCACAACTGTTTCGTCTAACTTTTTATACGAAGTGGTTTATATTTACTGAATTCTTCTCTCATAGCAGTTGAATGATCTTTATTACCAATTGTTATTTGAAATCATTTTAGATCGCATAACAGAAGGATTACACCCCGAGTTAGTGTAGAATTAGATGTTTCTGTTTATTAGAATAAAATTTGCATGTTATTAGATTAGAATTAGCATTAGAGCATCTCACTTAGGAACTTTTAGAAGGGAAATATCAATTCTTCACACACACACATAAATTGGCAAACTGGTCCCATATCCCCAGTCGGACCCACCATACCAAACAGAAAAGGAGCTACCAACCAAGGTCCGGACCGGGTGGGTATCCCCCTTGTTGTAGACCCGATTTTCAAGGCTTCAACACCCTCCAAATTTTCCCTCCAAACATTTCGGTTGAAATACTCCCCTCCAAAATTTGCGTCCAAAATGTATTTGAAAACATTTTGCTAAACTTTTGGTCTTAAAAAATTTCACCCTACTTTCTATTCAAAATATCCACAAAAATGTTCCTTTAATGCATTCCTTCGAAATTAAAATAATTTTTTTATTTAAATTATTTAACATTGACTACGTTACTAAATAAATTTTTATAATTTATAATTTATTTTTTAGCCGACAGTGAATAAAATTTAATCTAAACCTATAATATTAACTATATATTAATTTTAATTTTAATTTTAATCCCACGTTCAAGAAATGCTAAATCAATCCCACTATAGTCTTCATTATATAATAACATTCATTGTTTCTATTAGTCACATCGCATCAAGACTTCTGGGTTTTGTTAAAACGTTTGGAGCAATTTTGCGGAGGAGCTGTATTAACATCGACAATGCATTGAACAAGAGTTTTTCACATTTCAAAGGTTATTTTTCCTTTTATTTTGACCATTTAAAGAGGAATTTGGGGAAAATATGTTCTTTTATGGTTTTTAAGATTTTTTTTTTCTCAATTTTACGGGAAAAACCACATGAAAAACTCTATTTTTTTTTTTAATAATGAAAAAGATGAAAAAAAAAAAACTCAAGTGTGTAGGAGTTTTAGGAGAAAAAATAAGAAAAATTAGATTTTTTAGGGGTGTTGGGTTCCTCCATGAAACAAAACAAAAAAAACAAATTCCCATAAAAAAAAATAGTTACATGTTTTTTTTTGGTCAAAAAATGGAAAAAAGATGTTAAAATTTTTTTTTGAAAACAATATATCTTGTTTTAATATATTTATTTTTATTTTTTTAATTTAATTTTAATTTTTTTTTAAAGTTTTCTAAATATAATGTTTTAAAAATTATTTATTTTTTCTAATTTGGTGCCCGAGGTCGGTGGGCAGGCTTGCCTGGGCCCGGAATGCCCACCCGTAGGCCACTGGCCCTTGGATGGGATTCGACCCCTCGGCTCAATTGGGGGTTGAAGTACTGCAGGCGGGCCTACCGGGGGTTGATTCCTAGAATCGACCCCTTGGCCCAGCCGAGGGCTGGAATACTACGAGCAGGCCTATTGAGGGTCAATTCCTAGAATCGACCCCTTGGCCCAGTTGGGGGCCGGAGGCCAGCGTTTGGGCTTGTCGGGCCCAGACAGGCCCGCCCGTCGGCCTCGAGCGCCAGATTTAGAAAAAAAAAGAAGAAAATTAATATAATAATTTTTTAAATAATTTATAATTAAAAAAAAATTAAAAAATATATATATATATATATATATATATATATATATATGTGTGTGTGTGTGTGTGTGTGTGTGTGTGTGTGTGTGTGTTAAATTAAAAAAATATATAAATAAATAAATAAAATCAATTTTGAAAAAAACAAAAATTGTATTATTTTAAAAATAATATATAATTTTTTTTATAAAATTTTAATTTATATAGTTACTTTTTTTTTTAATTTCAATTTATATTGTTTTTAAAACAAAAGAATAATGTAGTCAACCTGTCGAGTTTTTCCTTTGACAAGTGGTCTTTAGTCTTTTGGAGAAGGGATTAAATTTTTCCCTTGCTCCTAAGAAAATCTCGGTGGTTGATATTATGTGTGACATTGAATATGGGATCAGAGACTTACCGGATAATACTAAATATATTATTCGGCAAGACTATGTTGTTATCCTTAGGAAAGCTAAGCCCCCTAAGTATAACATTAGCAAACATGAGTTTGATGCCCTCAAATCTTTGAACAGGAATCAAGACATCGTTGTCTTGAGAGCTGACAAAGGTGGGGCCTCTGTTATCCTTGATAAGAAGGATTATCGGATGAAGATGTTGGATCACTTGTCTAATAGTGGAAGCTACAGAAAGCTTGACAAGAATCCCTTGAAGAGGATCTCCAGAGCAATTTCTCTAGCTATAAAGTCTAGTAGCACTATTGGCTCCTTTAGCCATAAGCTTATCGAAAGTAGCCCTATCACTCCTAGGATCTATGGGCTTCCAAAGATCCATAAGGAGGGGGCCTTAGACCCATTGTCAACACCATAGGAGGGCCAACCTATCTTCTAGCTAAATATTTAGCCATGAAGCTTAAACCCCTAGTTGGCCTTACAGATTCCTTTGTCAAAGACTCCTCTTCATTTGTCAATGAGTTAAGAGACATGAGGTTTGATCCTGGAGACAATCTTGTTAACTTTGATGTAGTTTCTCTTTACACCAACATCCCCATTAAGGAAGCCATTGGGGTTATCCATCACCTCACTAATCCTGACATTGCTAAATTAGTCGAGATTTTCCTTCCACTTTTTTTTGCTTCAAAGGGGAATTCTATGAACAAACCTATGGTGTGGCCATGGGCTCGCCCCTGTCCCCTATTGTAGATAATTTTTTTATGGAAGACTTTGAATCCAAATCTTTGGCCTCAACTCTATTTAAGCCTAAGCTTTGGAAGAGATTTGTGGATGACACATGTGCCATATGGCCCCATGGTCCTCAAAAGTTAGATCTCTTTTTCCAGCATCTCAATAATCAATATAACTCCATAAAGTTTACCATTGAGCTTGAATTTAATGGTTGCCCTCATTTCCTTCATGTCCTCATTTTGAGAAAGGATGATGGCTCTTTCTCCCACCAGGTGTTTCATAAGAAGACTCATACTCTTATGGTTTCTCTCCATTGGGTTTATTGGTTACTCTTTGTTGCCCTTTGTTGATTTATTTCCCCTTTTTGATATATAAAATTCTTTCATATTTGTTTTATGCTTCCTTTGACTCTAGTAATTTAATCTCATATTTATTAAGCTTTAGAATATGAATAAGATATCTCTTTATTTTAATTTTACTTCTTTTTATGAAAAGGCTATTAATTTTCATTATATCTATCTATATATATATATATATATATATATATATATATATATATATATATAGATATAGATATTTTGGTTGTGGTTCACAGACACCCTGGTCAATGGGCGGCACTACGTCCACGGAAAAATCTGGGCTGCCCCACGGCCCACCAGCTAGGCCTAACTCCAAGGGCTTTGGGGAGAATGGATCTTGTGACCTCCCGATGCGAGGCATTGATTTTGACCAACTAAGCTAACCCTTGGGGCTGTATCTATATATATATATATATATATATATATATATATATATATATATATATATACTTTATTTATTTATTTATATTTTCAATATTTTTATATATATATATACCTTGTTTATAATTAAATTTTATCTTAAAAGAAACTTGCTCATCTCATGTGATTGACAATTCTTTAAATAAAAACGCGCTAAAATGCGGTTTTGTATGCTTGAGTAAATGCGTCTATACAGATATCTTTAGTATTTTTCTAAATATCTAGCTATTTGTAACCTCTTGAAGTGGATCTAGTTGATCAAGTTGATTTGATTGTACAGTTCCATTTGCAATTGATCCACAGTCAGTTGTTTATCCAATTGAAGTGATTTTCCCCTTGATCTTAGGTCAATCAAAAGTTAATTTTGAATCTTTGATTAAAATTTATTTATTTATATTCATTTATATTGCAATTTAATATTATTTTTTCATAGAATATTAATAAGATCTATATATTAAAAGAAAATTATTTTTCTCCTTAATCTTAGGTTAGTCAAAAGTTAATTTTGAACCTTTGATTAAATTTATTTATTTTTATTCATTTATACTACTATTTAATATTAATTTTTCTTAGAATAATAATATTTAGATTGGTTTATATTCGTTTTACTTTAATCAAATTATGGAAATTAACTCATTTCCTATTTTTTGACCCATTCTATAGTAATCATTTCCATATAGCCATTTTTTATAGCCGTTAGATATTTAGTCTATCTATTTAACCTCCTGCCATGATCTGATTCTTCTTCTTTCCTTGACGATGAACAACACTGGTTGGTTTGAAATGTGCTGGCATATATTTCTTGATGTGATTAATACCGAAAAATTCTTTTTATAATCTTGATATGGATAACAAAAACCTAAATTCGATTAAAAATTATATTGTTAAATTAAAAATAATTTGTTTAATTAAGATATGTATTTTTTTTTTTATCACGGAAATGGCATCAAAGAAGATCTCTGTGAATGTTTCTGGACCAAGGGCAACAATTACATCATCTAAAGTTGCAGCTGGACACACTATGGCTATTGCTGAACACACCCAGACTGAGAAATGTCATAAAAGTCAACAAAGTGCCCCATTGAAGATTATTTCAAAATGGAAGAATGCACGAGAAATAAATAAAACAAGTTTTACATGGCATGTTAAATATAGTGAAACCGATGATGGTGTACATATCTATCTATGTTGTGGTATGATTAACTTTGCTTAACCATATGAAGTGATTGGTAGAGTACAAGACATATGTTTGGTGTTGAATGCAGAGATTGTTTATGTTCTTGCAAGATTGGAAAATACACGTGAAAAGGTTAGATATCATCTCTCAAAGGTCAAGTATGACACATATAAAGAATCTACACAGCTGTGTGAAGAAATTGCAAATAACATTGCAAATAACATTGTAAGTATGCTTATTTATATTTATGTGTTATGCGTTATTATAAGGATCATTAAATTTTTTATAAATTATTGATCATTGACATATTGTATTTTGTTTCATAGGATTTTTCTGAGAGTCTTTCAATCATGTTGGAGGGTATTTATTATCTAGATCCAAATATTATTATTGTGATCAACAGTTTCCATACAGAGGCATAAGAAGAAATGAGAAGGAAGCAAAAAACAATATCTTGTGACATTGCAATAGTACATACAGGGGTTCAATAAAGAATGACTAAGGTGGGTCAATCTAGTAAAGCTAAACATGTTATTTTTGAATATGTGAAAGTTGAAACTGAAAAATATGTTACCATTAGTGAGGAGGCGATTAGAACTATTGTTGAAAAGGAGAAAATAAATAAAACACCAAAAATAAAAATGGCCATGGATATCTCTCTTCCAGCTAATGATGAGGAGATTGTTTATCTATAATAAGATATGTTAACCAGTAAGAAGAAGAAATCAAAAGTTTGTCAATTTGTAAAAATCATGGGCAACCATGAAGATCAAAGTGAAAGCTCTAAAGGCAGTGGAGAAATCATAACCTTGGGTGTTGAGTTAGAGGATGACATTATTAAAACAAAACAAAATTCCATTCGAGATCACTTGAGGAAGAATAAATTAATTAATTGTGGCCAAATATTTCAGCTTAATGTTAGTCAATTATATAGGCCAAATGAAGGAAAATCTCAATATCAAACTAGAAAGGGACATCACCTACATGTCCATATTTTGAAAACATTATTTAGGTTCAATCCATATGCGCATGTGGTGAATTATGTGGGTCTTATTGATCCAAATCAAGTTCCCAACAAACAGGCATTTGATAGGACACGATGTTTTGAATGAAAATATTATGTAATTAGAGGGAACCATCCAACAGTGGCTAAAATAAAATTGATCGAGGAATATCCCAATAACTCTTTTTTTGAAACAATGAGATGCATAATTTATGTTGGTTTAATAGAATCAGAAGAAAAGTTATTAGCATGGGATCATAATGCAGATAATGGGTATATAATGTCTATGACTTCTATCCAAAGGGTCAGATTTATTCATAATGAATTTGTTGAAAAATGTGGTGAAGATAAGAAAAAGGTCAGTCTAAGATTTAGGAAGGAATGTTTAATGGAAATAGGTTATCAAATTGAGGATAAAATCAATTCAAAAGGTGGAAAAGTAAATTCACATTTATTAGAGGCATGGATAACATTTTCTAGTTGAAATTTAGAACTGGGGATATATGGGAATTGATTCATGAGATTTTTGACCTGTGGGAGAACGTTTCCAGAAAAAATTAGAAGCTTAAAAAGTGTAAACCCATAATATGTACGAATAATAAGATAGGTCCTGAAATGAAGCAACTTCTAGATGATATGACTATCACACCATGGAGAACAATGCAAGGAATGAAGGATGACAAACTAGTCAAATCAATACTATGTCGTGTTGTGTGAAGTCAAGTGAATTATCAATGAACAAAATGTGCTCAGAATTTCAAAAGTAAGTTTGTTGACTTATTTTTATTTTTTCTTTGATTATAATTTTATTTTAAATATAACATATTGTTTTTGGTAGTATTTGTCATCCATATCACTATATTAACAATTTTTAATTTATTTATTTAGTCATAAGATTTATATGAAAATATAAGAACATATGGTTAAAATTTTGAAGAGATTTGGGATGATATTGTACGCAACTACCCAGAATAAAGTTCTACAACAACAGTTAAAGATTTTTATCTTGCATTCAATAAGGTATGTTGATTTATACATTAATTTTATTTATATGTAAACTATTTTTATTTTATTACTTATACATATATATTTTTTATTTCATTAAAGATGTCGAAGAAAAATGCAAATGGAGTATCAAATAATTTCAAAATATTTATTGAAAAAATTAAGTTAGAAAGTCTGAGGAAGCAACATCTTAGGAATGTTGAACTTGATCTTAATCTTACTCATTTCATTTGGAATGGGCTTGACACTATCCAATATCAAATAATACAAGATGATTGTGAATACATTGCAAAACTCATACCTAAAAGGGAATATGCCCTAGTTATTGTAGATATTCCTCATGGTTTCAATTTTCCATACATTGGATATGATAGTGAACCTTATATTTATCAAGATTTAAAAAAAGTGGTTACAGGCTTTCAAGTAGTCACAACATCACCACTTTGGAGATTTGTGACATTTCATTTAGACACACAATTTGTCTATGTTATTAACAAACTTCAAGGGAAAAGAAAACTCAATGATGCAGCTTACATGGTAAGACATTGAAATTGTATGTTTGATTAATACTAAAAAAAAAAAAATATGTACAAGTTAATTGAACTTTTACTATGTCATGTTACAGGCAGAAGTCAAATCTTGTTTCTTCCAAATATCAACCAATTATAAATGATTGTGAGTTCATCCATGTTGGATGTTAGACAAAAGATGATAGTTATAAGTCTATTATTCTTAAACGAGTAGATGGAAAGAGTGATAGCCAAGTACTAATTCATGATGTTATCATAAGAAAACTAACGTATGAGGATAAAGATGAAAAAGGAGAGATAATTAACATTTATAAAAAACCGTAAACATTGATTAACTATCTTATAGATTTATGTTCAAATGAAGGAGATTGGGTTTTGGATTTATTCTGAGGTTCAGGTAAGTTTTATTATATAAAATTGAATTTTAATATTTTCTTTTTTAGTTTTTATGCTTTTATATTAATTTAAGTAATTATTTCTTTTGTGCTTGATGGTTTGGTACAACACTAGCATGTTGCCTACAAAAAGGAAGAAATTTCATTGCCATTGAAAAAGACTCACTACAATGCAATTTTATTCAACAAAGAATTAATGTTCTTCAATTTCTTACAGATGCAATGCAAGAAGTTGGTTTGAGGAAATGAGATTTTAATGAATCATGTGTGGAAAAAAAGGTGAAGGAACCTCAACCACTATTATATGGAATGATTGGAAAAGTACACTTTGGAAGATTTGCAGACATCAAAGATCCATTAGAAGAGGGAAATGACCAAACTAAAATAGAAAATATTGTTGAAGAAGACATTTATAAAGCTCTAGAAGATGTTGAACATGGATTATATTATATTATTGATTAAATTTAAGTTATGTTTGTAAATAAAGCTCAATTTTGAGAGCTATTCATTAGTTTTACTTGTAATGTTTTAACTTTGAGATTTTATTAGAAGAATGAGTATTTTCACTTTAATTTTTATGTGAATCAATTTTTTTGTAAAAAAAATGTGATTACTATTAATTTTTGACATAAAATTCATAAAAAAATGTAATTTTTTTAAAAGTTCTTTGTTAATATTTTCCCATAAAAATCGTTTATTTTGACATGTCATTTTTAACAAAAAGTCTAAAAATGTGTATTTTTTTTCATTGTATTTATATTGAAAATGTGTATTTTCTTGTCAAATGTTTAAAATTATTCTTTTTTTAGCAACAATTATTTGATGTGCATTGAAATATTAATTGACAATACATAAACATATAAAAACTCTTAACTTTAAAATATTGACCATTTTTTTAACTATGCAAAAAATTGAAGATTTCATTACAAAAAAATTGAAAAAAAAAATTAATAAAACCACAAGTACATAAATACACTTAAAAATAAATATTTTAGGGAAGAAGAAAACATTAGAAAATGTAGAGTGTCAAAAATAAACCCTGTAAAAAAAGGGGGTTGATGTTGCATCAACACTTTTCAAAATCAACATGAAAATCACTCACATCTAAAAAAAAATGTTCATAAGAAAATTTAAATTGCCAAAAATATGCTCCAAAAACAAAAAGGTGTATTGTGAATAACCAATTTTCTAATTCGGATGATTTTTTGCTACCTCAAAAAAACGGGTCATCTGTAATTTTCTCGTTTAGTTGGTAACTCTGTTAAACCATGACCTGGGGAGAACATTTGTACAAAATGAGTTTGGTAAACATTTAAACAAACCTCTGCCAAGGTCATCAGGGTTCACGTGTAAAACAACTTCCCTCCCAATTTTTGAATATGACCCGTTCATAGGTATCTACAATCATCCATATATATTGACCAAATTATCAATCTAATTAGTTTCAAAAACCACATTTCAAACTTGTTCAATTGTATATTTGCCATCATAAAATCTGGAAGTTAAAACCCAACCTCAAATATCACGTTTGAGTCTTTGATGGACAACTTTGCCACACCTGCAATTGCAAAAGAATATATCTCAGTAATGCCACCCACAATCAAATATTATAATTTTTGACGCAGGACAGGTATGGATTGGACTTGCAAGTTGTATCTGGATGGGTTTCCCAACCAGGAAAAAAACTCGGCACCTTAGCAATTTCCTAGGTGTTTATGTTCTATTCTCACTATGCTCATTTATGGAATGTTTATTTTTCAAATATGATTAGGATTCGATACTTAACGTATTTTAAATAGTTTCGTTCATTTTCTACTTAACATCACTAACCCAATCAAAATTAGAGAAATAAAACAACAAATCAGTCCCTCAGGAAATGCCTACTACACCTAAGTAGTTACTCATCAAATTCACTATTTATGTTTCTATACTTAATCCTTGTATTGATGTTGCATCTTCCTCATCTTGCAGCTCTAAAGAATAAGCAAAGGTAGACAAACAACAAGAAACTTCACTTGCAACAAAATCATAGAAGTAAGTACAATTGAAACAAACTATTATAGACCTTATTGTAACATGTAATTTATATTCATCAACATTGTCTTTTAGTTCTGAATTTCTCCTTTTTCACATCAACATCATCCATACGTAGATCCAAAGCATCATCTTTAGTTCCAGTTACAATTGAAGAACTAAACATTCACAAAACCAGAAACCTGTTCAATGGAGATGTCATGGTAATTTATAGTATGTACCTTGATAAAGTCTACAAAGAATGACAAATACTACGTGCATATTTGACAGATGCTGAAATAATCATGAACATCACATTGTCTGTACCAACTAAGCTCATTAAAGAGCATTAACAAAAACTATCACCAGGAAAAGCAATATCAATTACAAATTTTAAAATTCCGCGTAAAACAAACTATGACCGTGGTGATTGTGACTGGATTCTCTTACTAATTGAATCAAGTATTGTACTAAACATACCACCAATTTTCAAATATTACAAATTCATTCCAGATACAACAATAAAACAACTTGCAACAATTACAAAAACATATCCAATTGGAACAATTGTTGCAGTTTTGACAACTGCATGGAAAATTGGTTTGCAATACACACTACAAATTAAAGGTGGAAATTTTGATGACAATAGAGCAACAATGACATCAATTAATTTGCATTAGTTTTATATTACTATTCTCATCCTAAATTCGATTTTTGTTTCAAATAACAAAAAATAACTTTTTTGTCTTGTGTTACAGTTGTAACTATTCGAAACATTTGCACCACTCTACAATGAAATCAAATAAAAATGCAAAAAGGACATTTTCCAATTATGCTATTCAAAAACATAACAAACGGGAAAGATGTCAAATAAAGAACTCTTCAAGCAATGCAATCAATATTCATTAAAAATTTGAATGCAGAAGCGACAGAAGAATTGAGAAAATTGAGCCCTCCAACCATCTCTGTAAGTACACATGAAACAATACTTCTACTTTTCCATAAGCAATTATTTTTTTCATTTTTTTCCATTTTGGTATATACTAATTATCCTCCTTTATGAATAGATAGAAGGAATATTGATAGTTGTAAGAATCTACTGTACGTCATTTGAACCACTTTGTGTTGAATGAAATTCTCCAATACCACCCTCTATAATGATAGAGGACACAATGGTTAATTGTCTGAAATACAACAAAAAGTCCTTGTTTTTCTATTCACAGTGTATTAATTGCATCATCATGTCTAACAACAACATTAACTTACTGTTGACAATGTTGGACCTCCCAACTTGTCAGGGGATCTCCCTGGCAAGAAGTTCTAATTAGACCCCAGACCATTTGGAGTAGGAGTCTCACCAATGGGTAGTAAAGTTATGCCTTGACAGCGATAGCACACAGAGGTAAGCAAGATATCTTTGTCGAAAGAAAGTGTGTGGCCTTGCAACGAGTCAAGTGAGATGCATGGGGGTTCTAACACATGGAAGGAGAAAATTAGTGTATCCCTTAGAACCTTGTAATAGTATGTAGCTTGAAAAAAGCACCCGAGTTAAATGACATCACAAGTTGGAAAGAAGAATAGTCGACAATCCAAAGTGATGGGTTAAACCAACAATACGACTTCAACAAGATTCATACAATTGTATAAAAAATAGTTCATACACAAATGCGTAAGTTAAATAACATACATTATCAAAGTAAACAGAATAGTCGAACTACTATAACAACATATGCATGAAGACGTGTTGGCTCTATTATATTATATAAAGTGAAAGTTGCATCCATACATACACCATTGAAAACTACTAGCCCCAATAGTGGAACGTTACAGTCAACACTGCTTGCTCCTCCAAAGATATGTACTTGCTCTACACTGTGGAGAAGCCAAGGCTCGTCACAATACTCTCCAAGCCCTCTCTAAGCAATGCCTAGCAAAATCTTGGCTCTCAAAAGCATGTTCTATTTGTTATGAGGTTCTATTTATAACAAAGGGTGGGGTGACCCTTGACATTCCCCTTTGTGACTCTTGGACTACCCTCATGACTCTTCAACTTCATTACATATAACTCTTTACATTACATATGATTGTTTGCATTCCACTAATGACACTTGGAATTTCACTTTACATCATGTTTACAATAATAATACATTTTCCACATATACCCATGTGGGAAAAAAATAGGCTTGAGTAAGCCAGATAAGACAACACTAAGACTTAGATGGCTGTGGAAAGACTAACTCGTCAATCTCCTCTACGTGATCTTTGGTGATAAACTAATTCCAAGCTTGGTATTGCACAATGGTGTCCGCATACTATTTGTTGATGTCTTTTTGGAAGCAAACTCTTGCCTCCATCACTTTCGGGTACACTAATCTAGAACCTCTGTCCAACCCATCCTGTAACATGCCTAGCTTAGTCCTGAGCACATCCGGACCAATGACATATCTGTACATGTTCTCTGCACTGATATGTAAATCTACGCTAGTGGCCATGTGCATCAATTGATCAAAGTACGTGTCGAGCTCTAGTCAGAATTGGTTCTTCTCTTTAGCTTCATTCAGTGTTCTAATTGATGAGGTGTCATACTTTCTCACCACGACATCCAAACTCCTAAACAACCGTATGTACGAAGCCTCAACATTGGTGATGAGTGGCAGGAGTTCCGAATCAAAATCTGGATGTGTGCTTTGTCCAACTCTACCTTACGAATTCATCATCTTGTGCAATTGAAGCAGGGCTCCCTTGTACCTCATTGTCCATGTTTGTACATGATCAACAATAGAATGTCTGTCTGTGAGTGTGTGCGCTATCTTGATGCAACGATGATGATGACCATTTAGATGGACAATTACCTTGTGCACGGTGACAAACCTGTCATATAGTCTCCACATGACTATCCCGAGAGCCGATACTTCAGAAAGTATCACTTTCTTAATCTCTTCTCTAGTGGATCCTGTTGATTTTTCCTCTCTCTACCTGGCTTCTTGCAATTCCTTAGCCATGCATTCACTTACTACTATCAAGAACTTCACACTTGAGCTCGTGGCTTCAGCATAATCCTTCGTAGCATCAACTAAGAAAGCTATATTTCTTCACACTTCTAACACAATTACCCATTCTTTAAAATGTGCAGGTCATTCATGCTCATCTGGGATGTGCGCTTTGCGTGCCTATAAAACTCTTTGTTATGACTCATTGAAGACTATGTTGTACACATCTGTTCGTGGATCATCCTGAACGATAATGGTATCCCCTTGTTCACTTGGGACTTTCTCTATTGCTGGAGCTGGTGAAGCTTGTGTGGTGACCTCGGTTGCTTTTGTCATGAAGTCAGTGTCACGATCCTATTCCATTTGTTCCATCTCTGCATCCATCTAGTCATCCATCGGTTCATCCTACTGAAAAAGTTCTTGTTTCTATGGCTACTCACCCTGTTCATAATCTGCTGCTAGTGGATCTGAGTCTTCAACATGTATCAATGTAGTTTGCGTTGTCTTTGTTCCTTGTACTTCCTCCTGTTCCTGTTCCTGATGCACTTCCTTCTCTCTTTTGTGCATCTCTTGTTCTTCTTTGAGCTTCTGCTCTAATTCTTGCAACTTCCTTTTTGTCTCTTACAATATTTGCTTATCTCTCCTTTTCTGCACTCCTCTCCTATCGCTTTGTCACCTCTTTTCTTCTATCTCCAAAGCTACTCTCTCAACAAGTGGATATCCCTTAAACTTGTAGCTTTGCTCTGCCTCTGCACTTTTGGAAATCTTCCTCTTGTGTTTTTCTTGCACGGGTTTGCTACTTGTTGCTGCTGTTGTTGCTTCTCCCTATGGTACGGTTGCATGGAGGGCTGCTAGCCACTCTACTGCCATGCTGACTGGCTCATTGAGCCTAGAAGAGTTATAGAATTATCTCCAAGGGTCTTCCTCCGGCCAATGACACGCCCCGTTGATCCAAGGATAGTACACTCTCATACAGAGGTCCCTGCATAAGCCATGCAATTGTACAGATTGAAACTCTTAGTGCCAAACTTAAACTTCTTGAAGTCCTTAACCTCGACATTCGCTTCTTTCAAACTCTAGATCACGTACAACCCAATTCGTAAAGGAAGCATAGGCCATGTTTCCTTCCTCTTCCTATGTAATCCAGCTGATAACCCTGTTGAGATGTGGTATGCAACCTCCTGCATGACTAGCTTATTCATGGAAAACTTTGGCAAAAAATGTGGAGCCTTCTCCGTGTTGTACATCCTAATGAAGTTGTCATCAGGTGAGGTGTACCAATCTACAAGGTTCAGCAACGCCTCTATTGTTGCCTGACACATGCAAGGTGGATCTTGTTCTGAAAAGATCATCGTGTATAGAGGGGAAACAAAGTGGTCAGATAGTCTAGCCATGAATCCTCGGTAGCTTCACCCTGAGATAAACTTGCAATGTACGTTCACAACATTCTCTTAAGGTGTCAATTCCCAACCCATGCGATGAAACTATTGATGGGGATAGATTGCATCAAGCAGGTAGGCGGCCATGAAGAATATTTATTATTGATCCTTGGGTGGACTTCAAGAATTCGATACATGCACTTCCATATGAAGATCCAACATGTCGGGCCTATTGAAAGGCTTTCCTTCACTTGCCATTTGATCCAACATAACAACCCAACTTTGCAGGAAGATCTCCGTAATCTCTTAGCCATATAGGAAGCATACAAAGATGACCAAGAGTTGGTAAGCCTTCCTGAGTGTCTTTTTCTTGTATATCTGGTTGGGTGCAATCCTAAACTTTTATGTCTCCCTTACCCAATGCTTCAAGATGTTTCTTATGTTCATGTTGTTGTTGGGAGAGTAGAATGGTGTATCCATCTTGTTCACTGGCTGCGAAAAATGATACATTTTCTGATAATCTTATGCCCTGAAGGTAGCAATCTCTACTCCATTGACACTACACAGTATCATCATCTTAGGATCATTGTGTAAGACAATCTAGTGGATCATGTCTATGCACGGAAGGTGGGATACCTACATGCAACCTTGTACAATCCTGACTTATGAATGTTGACATAAACATGACGGTCCTCTAGATTATCCTCAAAATTACCTGTGAATATAGTGTTGATGTCTTACCATGTGATCTTGATGTCTTTCTCAACGAACAAATGTGTGTTTGCATAACGAGCAAGCTCATAGACACCTGTTCAACCACATCTCCAGGACTACTTTGAAATGTGTCCTTTGATCCAGCTCTCTTGGAGGCCATGTTACCTGTACTGCTGAGAATTTTCTCAACACCTGTTGTACCTGGAGATAGAGAAGACACTCATGGCAAGCCAATGTCAGTTGAAAAAAATAAAACAACTCGAGAGTCAATCATGCAGCAAACTGGGTGATTGTTGGGCAAGATTGCACAAAATTGACTCTGAGAGGTTGGGATATTGTCTGCTAGAATTATGCATTGCGCAGACCCAGCTACTAGTGAGGCATGCTACTGACTAGAACTGTGAAATGTGTAGTCCAGAGAAGTTGATTGTGGACTGGAACTACGCAATGTGCAGTTTAGTCTAACCAGGTTGCTGGCTACAACTGTGCATTGTGCAGTTCCATTGCGCAGGACTCAGCATTGTCTCCCAATATTCTGGAAACCACAACTGGGGCTAGAATTAGGAAACCTATATGCAATTTATGGAGGCAAGACAAAGCCTTGACTTCCAGGAATGCACAGTGCATGCTGGGTTAAGAAATATGTCGGTCAAGGTAGTGCAAATTTGCCCAAGGGAAACCTAAAAATGAGATGGACTCAATGAGAGTGTAAATATGGTGTAGATTTGAGTGAATGGGCACGCATGCAATCCAGCCAAGTGTAGAAATCAAACAAATGGAAAAACAATGAAGCTCATGAAGAAAGTCACCGCAATGACAACTGTGAGTGAAGAAATAGGGTTATTCATGCGACTAAGTAAATGCAATGAAAAACTTGAAAAAACACTTCTACAAGTTAAAATACATTGAAACGCCAATGGTCGTTCACTAAAAAAAGGAAAATAACACTCACACAAGCCAAGAAATCAAAAGCAATAGAAAAAGCGGCAAAAGACATGAAAAGAAAAACTTACCTGGAAAAGTTGTGCCAACTGTGCCGAAGCTTCCTAGATTCCTCGGGAATGCTAGAACTCCAAGATCAAATGTGAAGAATGAGCTCTAGGGCATCCATTAAATAGATTTGTTAGATTTAGGGTTTATGACGTGCATGCCACAAATCTAGGAAAAAGCGACACTTGGCAGGAAGTTTCTAAAATCAATTTTTCATGTAAATCTTAGTGCTAAAAATAGATCCCTAAAATCTAGGGATTTTTTTTTGCTTTCTTCTTTTTTTCTTTTTCGGGAAAAATTTCCATGCATGCAAGGAAGAATTTTGATGTTCTGGAGGGAACCGAGCAACCTACCGACACATGCAATGGACAACCAATGAAGGGAGCCTCTGCATTGTTTCTGGGTCGAGTGGCTCCAGCTACTCACTTTCTTTGCGAAATTTTCCAAAGAAAGGTTGTTGGCCTGTTGTGCACAATTTTCCAGAGAAATGTTGGCTGCCTACTCTGCATAATTTTTTGGAGCAAGGCTACTGGCCTGATCTGTGTAATTTTCTAGAGCAAGGCTGGATGATTGCTCTGCTCAATTTCTAGGAGCAAGGTTGATGGCCTACTATATGAACTTTTCCAGAGCAAGCCTGACCTTCTACTCTGCGCAATTTTTGAGTGTAAGGAAGATGTTTGGCTACTCTATGCAATTCATGAGTGCAAGGTAGCTGCTGGGCTGCTCTGCACAATTCTTGAGTGCAAGGCAACTTCCCTCTAGGATGGTGCAGTTTTTCCAGACATCACAAAGACTGGATGTGAACTATGTTGTGTGGTTCATCTTGTGGTTAGTCGATAGAAAAATAAAGTGAACACAAGTTGTTAAGCGAAAGATAAAAACAAAATGAAACATAAGTACCTGAGCAGTACAAGATGGTTGCTAAGATTTTGAGGAGGGAGGATCCAAAACGAAGTGAAGGAAAAATTTTGGAGGGTGGTTGTAGCTGCTACAACACTTACAATGTTGCATGAGAAACAAATTACTCTTGAAATAGTTAGTTCCCAACCTAGTAGAAATGTCTTTTGAAGATTATGTTAAAAAAAACAAGCAACCATGTATATGCTACAATATTTCAAAATACATGGTAGATTTACAATCAACGAATACAATGAGATCCAATGTGTTGAAAACAATGGTAGCCCAACCAAAAATATGTATTCTTCTAATTAATCTTCATGTTTTAGCTATAAAGCACATATACATAATTTAAATTTTGTTATTCAAAATAGTCATTTTTTTATTAATTTTTGCCTTCTCTTTGTAGCACCAACACTTTTGCACAAATTAGCTTCAACAAGAACACATCATAATCTAGAGATCATTCCAATGCTCTTCTGAATTTTTGTATCAAGTTGTACTGATTGGATCCTCCTCTCTTGACTTCCAACACATCTGCACAATTTTCCTACAAGAGGAAAGCATACAAATGCACATATGAAAGCAAGGATTTTTTGAAATTTTGTATAAAAACATTAACAGTGAATTGCAATGGAATAAAATGCATTCAAATATATTACCATAAAATTATTGAACCAAAATGTTTTCTTATCCACTTTGAAGCAAATACATAGGCCCTTTTACTGCATGATATTTATACTTATGGAAAGTACATGAATTTTATGTTCTCTGTTTTAATAGCATTGGTCTATCTTTTAATGACATTTTCCACAATAAGATTTGAGATTGGTCTTCAAGAACAAATCGTGAAGATAAGTAAAACTTATTTGTGTTGGAATTGACAACTACTTTCATTGGTTGAAGCATTTTTATCATACATGTTCTACTTTGTATCATGTAACTCTGAAGGAAAACTTTAATGCAAATTTAAGCATTAAATAGAACTTCACTTATGCAAATTATTTAAATCTAGTTGTCCAAATTCCATAGTTAAAAAAATATTATTTTGAAGGAAAATCATTAAGCCTATTGTTGTTTTATCTAAAACACCTCCTTGAAAGATGTTGGATTCTTAGTTTATGATATTTTATCAAAGATGTGTTTGGAGTGATTCTCTGTTAGAGGCACCTGAGTAGTTTTCTTTTCAAAAGTCCTAACTATGAAAATCAAATTCCTACCATGGACAAGGTGAGTGGTGGGCACCATTGTTTATGTTTGAATTCCATTTTAACTCTCAAATCATGTTAAATCATGGTCCTTATCAAAGTTAGCAGACTCAATACCAAAGATGGCTTGAGAAGCAAAAGTCAAGGTTGGTATGGGCTGGGAAAAAACCCAAGTGATTGACTGAAGCAATTAATAAAATAGAAAATACATTAGAATTCAAGACAAAAATATATTTTCATTAAACTAAAACTTTACAATGTACCTATAATGCAAAATTTTCAATAATAATTAATTTCAAAGTACATAGATCTTACTACAAAATGCAAAACGTCATGGATTTTGCACTGTTCACTAATCTTACTGGCAATCTGCTGTGAAATTAGGTTAGGCAAACAACAAAAATGAGTGTTGTTTCTTCTTCTCCATGTCTTTTATAGATGTACAATTGAGTTTGGTTGCTGAGGCTCTCTCATCAGACTTACTGAATCAATCTAATTTCATTTGATTTCCTCAAAGAGCAGCATCGGAATCTGGAGTTCACTTGGACTAAGATCATCCTATCTATATAAAAATCTTGTTCAGGATTACTTAACACCTTTTTGGAGAGTAAATCATCCCTCAGTAAATGTTGGAAAAAAATACTCGTTCTACACACAATTGAGTTATGGGGGACAGTTCATGTAGCCAATGTTCTATTGGAAAGTTCTCATAGCCAATGTCACATAGCTCTTTTATTGTTTTTCACTTTCATTTACCTATATTTAAACTAAGCCACAAGAAATAGATACTACGTAGTACTTGTTTAGATTAAGACACTAATTTTCTTTTTGTGTTCAAATTCATAATATATTTTCATCCTACCCACAAATTTTTTAAATATAACCACTTTTAAAAGGGTATGAATTTCTATGTATAACCGCTTTTAAAGGGGTATGAATTTCTATGTATAAATTTGTGATGCATGGTTCATTTGAAACATATTAACAACATAATTCCCTCAATGAGACAAATTTGCAATGACTTTATGACAAGTGTGACACTAAAGGTGCACTTTGCGATGATTGTGACGACACTTGTGCGACAGTGCTTAAAACTTTGGGAATGATTGTGATTGATGTTTACATGGTTAGACCAGCTCATTCACACAAATATAACCCCTTGAAACCACCATAACAAGAATACATACATTGTACGTCAACTAACATGCGAAAATACGATAATTGATAAAGTGAGAACGACTCTTGCAATATGTGAACGACAGTGAAAGTAACACATGTCAGAGAAAAGATAACCTGAAAATGACACTAATTAGAGTGAAATAAAGCGAAAGCGATAGCTGAAAACATGAAAATGACACTCACGAAAACAAAGGTGCGTGGGAGCAACAGTTAGAAAAACTTCCTGAAATGGAAGTGCAAATGCAACTAGAATGTGAGAAACTGTCATTATCAGTGCGCACTAACTATCATCATGGATTGGAAATTGCACAGGCACAATATTGATGGAACATGTTATGTTTTTCAGGGCTTGCATAAAAGAATGCGCTCATGCACTTGTTACGGACTGAGCATGTGTGAGCAAGTGAATTCAACACTTCCAATCCAAGAATTGAGCCCTAAAACCATAAATCGGCCAAGAAGTGACTATAGAATGATTGATCACAAGATTCATAGTAGCCTCCAAAATTCAAGTGTACGCAAAATTTTGGAGGGTGTTTGTCACAACGAAAACATGTAGAAAATTTTCTTGGTGGCAAGAAAAATAAAGGTATCTTACGAGATGGGTAATTATCTGGAGGAATTGCTTCAGGATGGGAGAGACCTGGGGGAACAGTTTCAGGTGGAAAAGGACTGGGAAAGATACCAAAAAAAGGAAATTGGACTGGAAAAATTGTACCTAAAGGAAAAGTTAAGTCTTCAACAGGAGGTTGCAAAGGAGCTGGTTGCTGAGAAGGCGTACCAAACTTCTTTCCTACAACTTCTGACGCTTGAAGCATGAAAACACTGAAAGAGCTAGGCTTAGAAGGAGTAGTCGATGTGCCATACTAAGTCCCAAGTAGCGTGAAATATTTTATAGACTCTAGGAGAAACATTGGTTAATGAAGGGATCATCTTATTTCCAATCATCGATGAAATACTGGTTTGAGGAGAGTTCTGACACTGAGGGTCATAGTAGGTCAACTGATTGATAGTGACAATATTTCCATTGTGAGGAAAGAACATCTTGCAAAGGCGAATGTGATAGAAGACATGACATAGGTGTAACTACGACCCAAAAAGATGTTATAGTCTAATGGGACATCAATGACATCTATATTGATCAAGATTGTCTTTCTAGCAATAGTGATGGGGCAGTTGTGATACAAACTGAGGGGTTATGAAGGGTGACCATCCCAAGCATGAAAATTGATAGTGGATGGTGATAGGTCAGGGGAACCAAGTTGCTTCCAAACACTAGTGTCCATTACACAGGTGGAGGTTCCTTCATCTATTATACACCACTGAACATTAGCATTTTTTATGGAGACTGGTATTTGAAAGGAAACATATGAAGGAAGGGGGTATGTTCCTCTTTACCAACATCAAAGACAATCATATGATCATCAGAGGGATCCATAGCACCCAAATAAGATAGTATAACTTTCCATTGGGATAGGCATGTCTAGAGGACTTCCAGTGTTGACATCATAGCAGGAGACTGCGCCAAATAATATGCTATGTTAAAGTAAGGGAAGCTTTAGAAGAAGCAACATTTCATCATAATGGACCTTTGGGGATCTTGGGGAGAACCTTGACTTTAGGTGGAGGAATTTGTAAGGTTCCATTTAATGACGAAAAATGCTCAGTTGAAACTTTAGGCTGGGAATCACTTGTTAACTTCGAGGGAGGCTTGTCGTATTATCGCGACCGAGTCTAGAGATTGAATTATTTGGTATTGACTCCCTCAGAATTCATCATGAGAATCTGGTAATTGTTATGGCTAGATTATGAAGGTTGGGGGGATGCATTACTTTGTGTGGGTTGGGAAGCCACATATCCTTGATGTGGAAAAGGGTTGGTAAGAATTGCCAGTTATGATGAAGCAGGAGTGGGAGGAGGTGGAGCCATAGGCTGAGGTCCTATAGAAGCAGCTTCTTGAGCTTCCCATGTGTAAAACGAGACATTCATGATTATAATGGCCAAAAACTCTGCAACAGGAATAAGGTTTATTGGTTCTAAGAGCCTTGTTTTTCTTCGGTTGTCAGCCCTATTGATGGGTTGTGGGATTAGGTTGGTCACCCTTTGGGGAATTATGTTATCGACCTTGATTTCCCCAGTTACCTTAAGGTTGTTGATTGGTTACCTTTCCCCTTATTCCTTCTCTTGGGGTTAGGGAGATCGGTAGTACTCTACTGAGAATACACTTGATTCTGTGGAGGTGGTTTTTGTTGGGGCAGAGGAGGCAGAGCCATGGGAAGTTGAAACACTGGTATGGATGGGGCTGGAGTGCTAGGTGGTGCATAAGGATAGTAAGAATTTGTGAGAACATTTGGATAACCAGGTTGAGAAATAGTTAGCCCTGGCATCGACTAATGTGGATTGGGATATGCATATGATGTGCTTGTACCTTGCTAAGAGTTGACACATGAAGGATCGGGAGGGGGATAGGTGTAATCAGAACTGGTCTCCCCCCCAGGGTTGACCATAACTCATAGGGGGTTGAGGATATGGTTGTAGTTGAGCGTGGGAAAGAGATCTAATTATACTGTCAGTGGTATGAGATGCCCCCGATGCGTTAGTAGCACCGAGACTAAGAAGATCAGGGAGGATAGTGTAAACATAACCTGACTGAGCATATATGAGATAATATATTAAGGCTATCTAGAGAGCTTCTTCCTTAGTCTAAGGAAAGTGAGAGGTGACATATTTACCTATGGGTGCTAAAATAGTTCTTAGAAACAAATCCATGTATACATGGTCTTCAAACTCAAGGGCTCTACATATGCTCCTTCTTCTGCCTCATTCTTGAACATGGTCAGAAAGGCGGGTGGCAGAATTTTGACAAAAAGAGTTCAAGAGTTTGGTACCTAAGTCGTATCGGAGAGGTAACTGGAAATATGAGAGGAAATATTTGGTGAGAGTCACAAAGGTGGAATGGGAGGCATGTGGTTGGTCCAGTTTCCATTTGGCATCATCTCTAATTACGGTGCATTGGAAAAGGTGAATATGCATGGAGTCTTCAGTAATGGGATTTAATGAGAATCACATGTGAAAGAGAGCACTTGATTTGTGGGGTCTTCACTAGGATTGCCTTCGAACTTGGGGATGTTAGAAGAAAGATTTGTAGGCATAGAAGGCCAATTTTGGTTATGGAGAAGAGGATTGTTGATGAGATGGATGAAATTAGGGAGTCTCAAACCAGCCATATAAGGAAGCGAGGGAGCGTTAGTAGCCATACTGGTAAAGGTTCCATCTCTGGGGTTACCTTGGTCACCACCTTGTTTACCACCTGGATTTCCACTTCCCACAGTGGTGTCTGACATGGATGTGGCATGGGGTTGGGAAGATGTGGAATCAGAGGAAGATTTGGAAGAAGAAGAAGAACTAGAGTCAGTATGGGGACTCAATGGATGACTAGGAGGATGGGAACGAAGTCGACAAGAGAGAGTAAGATGTCCTAAAGGAAACTGGGGTCAAATGCCACAAAGTCTCCACGACAAATGCCTAGGGGGTGAAATGGTGTCAAGACAAAGATGACTCAATAGACTAAAGGGTGATGATAGGAGAAAAGAGTAACAAACAACAAGAAAACACCTAATTTAGTGGTGCCAAGTGTAAACTAACTATAATGATATGATACTCTAATTCAATCAAACACGTCATATCATAGGAAAAATGACCTCTAGCCTAAAAGTGATCTAAATACTCAAACAAGTCCTAGATCTATGGTTCTATATGACCTTCCAAGTGACTTTTTACTTGTTGGAATATCATCACACAAGCAGAGCTATCATGAGAAAGGTGGGGTAGAGGACCAATTGCTTTCCCATAGCTAGTCCTATAGGGTGTTTCCTTAGGATTGGCCACTAAGGTTACCTTTGTACCACAGGAGTTGTCGAGTATTGAGCTTCTTGGTGATCAACCATGGTATGAAATTACCTATCACAGGTTGGGTAGCCCCAAAGAGAATCACTTACACTGTGATCTAGCATAACACCCTCTAAATCGGGTTTCTTACGCACTTCGGCTTTGGATCATGGGCTGGTGAAGGATTTTAAGCTCCATAATGTGTCAACTTTCTATGTCTCAATTTAAGTAATCAGTGGGTGTTATTGGAATCATATCCCATTGATCTTACACCTAACTACAAAGGTTTTTTTGGCCCTAGTGCCCAAGTGGTCTTAATCTATGTGAGTTGAATTATTAAGGTGTAGTGTTTCAAGTCTTGGGTTGGTGGTTTTCACCGAGCTCTTATTTTCTTAGGGTGTGTGTGTGTGACAAATGTGTCAAGTAGATGAGTTAATTGAGCATGTTTTGATGATGTCAATGATACTGAAAATAAAAGTGCATAAACTGTAAATAATATTGAAAATAAATAGTAAATTGAAGCACACAACCCCCCACCCAAGAAGGAAATAAAGTAGTAAGAGGAAATGGGAAAACCAAGAAACTCAAGGACACACAAAATGGAGAATATCTAATGTCTAGGGGTTTGGGATCTAGAGGTAACAATCTGCTAAAAATGGAGTAGAAAACCAGCAAAAAATAGAGGTGAAAATGCCAGAAAATGGCAAGAAATAGGATGAAAACACAAGGATTCACAAGGGCATCCTATAGAGGCAAGCCCACACTAGATTCTAAAGGGAATAAACTATTGAAAAACTATGTCTAACGAGACTATAAAAACTTGCCAAAAGGGTTGAAAAACAATGGCTGAAACTTCTGCACACTAGACTCCTCAGCATAATAATTCTCTTCCTAGGGGGATTTTTCCTTCCATAAATGCTTCACTTAAGTCACTGGTGAAAAGTGATGCTAACAATAAAATATGGTTGTTTATGCTTCATATATGCAATGAAAAATAAATAAAAACAATGCAGCAAAAGATCATATGCAACCCAAAACATATAACAACAAAAAAGGAAAGTGTAACAACCCAATGGATCATATAAATAAGAAAATTGTATTAATGTAACTAAAACACCTAGTGAGGATAATTTACATACTTGGGTCTATAGATCCCCCTCTGTGGGATGGGTCCTTTAGATTTTCTTGTGCTTCAGTGATCTGTTTCTCTCTATCAACCTAAAATGGGCAAAAAACAAACAATAATAGCTTGAACTTGAGTGGAAGCTCAAATGTGATAAGATGATAGTGGTAACAATTAGAATGATCAAGGTGAAGAATGAATGGAAAAACCCTCTATTTATAACAAAGTATTGAGCTAAATTAAAAAATAGACAATAATAAGATATTATTGACCAAATCAAAATCTAACGTTGGGAATACTTTATTATATTTTTTGGAGAGGGAAAAGATATTCAAAATGGTCAAATATATTTATTTAGAAAGTGGTTGAAGTAATTAACAAATAAAAATGATTTATTAATCACTTTGTGAGAATTAAGAAAGACGTAATTATTAAATAGTGGTTCAATAATTATCTCATAAGGAAAATATGGAATAAATAAGGAAAAATAAATAAATAGTGATTTATTTAAATATTCCAAGGTGATTAAGTCAAAATTAATTAAGAAATAATTATCAAATAGTGATTTAATATTTATTTCTAGAAAAATTAAATAAATGATGGTTTATTCAATTATTCTCATGGGGTTTTTGAATTTTAATGAGAAGTAATTTAGGAAAAATGCTTTACTAAATTATTTCCCATGGTGAAAGTGGTTTTACCATAGTAAAATTAATCCTACATGGCGTATTCCGATCCACCTAGTAAGAATGACTAGGTGATCATTTTTGGGTGATAACACTACTAGTGTAAATGATTCAGTTGATGATGAAAAGAAACCAGAAAATTATGAACCTAAATGCATAAATATTAATGATTTTCTTTTGATTTACAATTTAGATGATTCATATTTTGGTCATGCTGAAGTGCCCAGTGAAGATGAGAATGATATTAAGGTTCTTAGAGATGAGATTTCTAGGCTAACAATTTCATGCAAGGATCAAGAAAAATTATTGCAGATTTGTGATGATAAGGAGGACAAGCTCAAGGAAGAGATTGTCAGCTTAAAGATTAAGTTGGTAGAATTAGAAAGGGTTGAGGAAGGTATGAGGAAGAAGTACCAAGAGAAGGAAGATCAGTGTAGGTGATTAGAAGTTGAAGTGATGTCCTTGAGAAAGTAGTGGAAGATCGACAAGAGTATCGTGGCCTTGGATAGTTTGCTTGAGATCCAAATATCCCCATTGGATAAATCTAGTCTTGGATTTCAAAAATGTGAATCTAGTTTGCATGCAGGAAAAAACACCAAAGTAGAACCAAAAGAACCTATACAAAGCAATATCAACAACCAAGGAGATTGGCCAACAAGTATAATAGTGCCTTTTATGGTTATTATTATTCATGTAACTTGTTTGGCCATAAGGAAACTAATTGCAGATCTAACTAATGGAGGAGAAGAACATTGCATGCAGGGTATAGATTTGGCATGAGCAACGAGATATGATCCTCTTGGTTCATATCTTGGCCATGTGGAGTATTACACATGTCATAATTTTTCCATATGGCAAGAGACTAATTATTGCCCCGTTATTCAAGGAAAATTTGGCAAAAGAAACAAAAACAAATACCACCTAGTAGAAAACAAGTGAAGGAAGAAAAAAAGCAGGCAAAGACCATGTGGAGAAAGAAGGAGAAACAACTCTTCAAGTAGTGAAGAGCATCCCCTCATGTAGTCCATGATTATTTCTTGCATATTTATGATAGGACTGTAAAATTCATGAGAGGTGCATAACCTGAAGGGGAGTGTATGGTAGCAGTATGGTAGCTTTATGTGTACAAGTTTTTGCAACAACATATGATGAGTTCTTTTGAGCCTCGTGCACATTTAGGTTCATAAGATCATCGTTTATATTGGAGGTATATTGAGCTTAGGGGGAGTTTGCATGGTGTGATATCTCCATGGAATTTTTAACTTTTGTTCATCACTTTCACTTAGTTATTTGCAGTAGTTATATACATGTTTTCCTCGGTGAAATGGATACATTTTTCAGCCAGATATATGTTTTTGGTTTCCATTAATAGTTGATTGAAAAGATGTGTAGGCATGCATATAATGTGATCATTTCTTCAACTGTGTATAGAGATGACATGATACATGGACTATCTTATGATGATAATTGCAGCCATGTAATTTCTATTGTATCATCATTTGATGTTGATTGAGAGTCTGGTCCTTATTTTGTTGAGTCATCATGGTGTTAGGCATTTCTTGGAGTAGTTTCATGAGTCTATTTTGCAGCCACTTATACGGGCTAATGTTGATGTAATAATAATGACATGTCATTGAGTCATTGGTCGATAGGAGATGATCATAACAGTAATATATCGCATTGATATATTCATGTAAAATGCTCATGGAGCCATGTACTTTTATTGTACTTATAATTGGGTCATCTAGTCATGAGTCCGTAGGTCACGTGATGGTCCTATGAGAGTATGTATGGGGCTTTATGCCATTTATACAACCATGTATTTATCAATGTATATGTCATATAGTCATGGTCATGTGGAGTCTTGGTCCATATAGTGCTTCTATTTGTCGAAAGGAATCATTGTTTGCAGTGGACTCAGGTCATTACAACTTGGAGATGGAACATGTTTAGGGGGAGCATTATTTGCTCTTGTTTACTTCAACCATACATTATTGGCATTATGATCTGCTTGGAGGTTTTCATGATGTGTCTGATGCTATGTTGTGATAGATGGGGTTCTCAGCCTCATGTTATGTTCATAGATGTTTGTTAGTTGTTGCTATATAGTTGTTATGGAGAGTGATGGGTTGATGCTCATGTGCACATTGTTGCATGCTATTGTTCATTATGATGTTGCTCATTGATGCTTGTATGGTTGCCTTATGTTGGCATATTTATGTTTCTGCTAGAGGTTGTTGGTTTCTATGTGCTCTGGATGATGATTGGTTATATATGGTACTTTTTGTTGATATGGAGAGTATGGTCATTGGTTTATATGCATAATTTTTCAGCCATGTAGAGATCAGTTACTCTAGTGTTTATGCTTCAGTTCTTGCTTCCTTATCAGATGGAGTTTTTCCTTTTCCATTGATGTCAAAGGGGGAGTGATAGAGGAGATTGGTATGGAAGTTGTGTGTGGTGTCCATCAATGCCAAAAGGGGAGATTGTTGGAATTATTGTGTGAATAGTTCTAGCTAGTTGATGTTGGCATTGGTTCATGACGGCGACTAGCTCATGTTGGCATTGATGTCAACCCTATGTAGCCTAGTTGATGTATGGATGCATTCATTGTAACATGGTTTTAGTTGGTTCAGTTGACATTGCGATGGTTATGTTGGCATTGATATCAACCCTTGATGTTAGCCTTGATGATGTGGCTTGTTGGTATCATGGTGTTCATGGAGGTTTGTTTTGTGATTGCATGTTTTGGCATGTGCATTGATTTCAATCTTGTGATGACTTATTAAGTATTGATTGGAGGCATTGGAGATGTTGCTACAGGTGGATGATGTAGATCTACGTGTGATAGACATGGTGGCTTGTGTCATTCATATTGTTGAGATGGCACACTAGTTTTCTTTGGCACACTAAGTCTTCATATATGCTCATGGAGATGACTTGTTATAGCAGTGTTTTAGCCTCATGATGATGATGATGATGATGTTACAGAGGTGTTACAAGTTTTTTCATGTGTTGCAATTTGAATAGGTGGTTGAGGAGATTTGAGGAATTGTTGGCATCATGCTTACAGTTGTTTGCTGGTTTTTTTAGCACTTAGAAATTTTCTCTTGGATGTAACAAAAATGTCTCTAACGTAACCTTTACAAACCAATATTACATATTGAATGCTATCACCTTCAATCTAGAGAGGGATCTCTCTGACAACCTAATCATTAAATTAGCAATTGTCTATACATTCACACAATGACTATATCTTCAATTGAGTTGTATTGAAATAGGGTTTGGTTGGGCATGAGGGAGATAGTCCATTGGGAAGTGGAGTCAACAGGCTAGGGTTTAAGGAAAGTTACCGACATACTAGTTCTATGATCAAGGATTAACAAAGGCAAGGTAGATGGCACATATTAGACATTTCAAGTCAATGATGTAGTTGAAAGAGGAAAATAGAAAACAATCCACTATAGTAGGGCATAGGAGATGAATCCTAAAGTAGCTTTAGAATATAGGAGTGCAAATTTTCGAATCTATGAGACAAAGCATAAAAAACAAGGACAAATTTTGTAACATTTATTCTCATTCAAATATCAGAAGACAATACATTCAAATGATATTACAAAGGGAGAAACACATAGACATGTAGAGAATACAGACTAAGAGAGACCATCACATGAAACTTTTTGTCAATGATCAAAATCTTCTAATCTTGGCAAATTGTAAATTAATAAAGCCTTCAAAACACACATACAATAACTATATTTTCTTCAAAATCCAACCTTTTTTCCTCCTTTCTGATGTATAATATAGGGAAAATACATAAAATATCATATCCACAAAGTCTAGTAGCAATAATTGAAAAATATTTACAATATATTAGAGTTTACTTAACAAAACATAATCAAAATCCTATCATTTCAACAATTCGGATCTCTATTTAGCACATAACATTAGTCAAAGTATCTTGTGAAACTGTTGCACGTATCTCTAGCTATTCTTCTAGAACAAGGATGAGTCATAGTTGTTTTCTAGGATCTGGAATTGTTCACTCCCTTGTAGGCTTGGTATCTGGAACTACAACTCATATTCCCTATTGGTAGCAAAACTGGTACATGAACTCATAAAATCTGCTAAAACTGTGCAACTACCCTTTGTAACTGCTTTCTCCTTTTAAGGCTCTCTTTCCTTATGTTGACTCATATTATTTGCACTCCCTCAACCACAAAACCCTTTGACATATTACCATAAAATATTGAAAATAAACTAATTGTCAAAAAGATTAAAATGGAGCAGGTCAAAATGCTAAGATATAATTAGGGTTTGTTCAACAAAATTAGGGTTTTGTATATTTCTCTTTTAATGAGGTAAATTGATCATTCCTCCATAGCTTCTAAAGCCTAAGCAAGGAGTTATAACTTTTCTTTGCTTCTTGTCATCCTTCTGGTAGCTTTCAACATTTTTTTCCAGCCTTTAGGGTTTCTTTCCCTTTTATGTTTGCATACTCTATTTTCCTTTGTTTGGTGGCCTTCTTTCCGCTCTTTGAAAATTGAACAATCTTCTCATCTTCATCAAGAATCACTATATCCTTCATCTTAGGGTTGATTTTTTCCTTTAAACTCAGTCTTAATTTGTTTATAGGGTGAGTGTGAAGTTTTCTGCAGTAAACCCTAGGCTATGTTTCTATTTCTTCAACCCTTATTTCTATTTTTTATTTCCCTTTCTCGTTTTTTGTTGTTGTGTGCTTTGCCTCCTCTTCTTCCAGCATCAAATTTTTTTGTCTTCTTGTTCTCCTCTCATATACCCTAACCTCTGATTCCTTTACAGGGTTTTCAACATGTTCTTCAACAGGGATATGACTAGGCTCTCCCTTTGTTTCCTGAGCTAGGTTTGGATAGAAACTTTATTTTGGCCTCTACTTGGTCTTCTAAGTGCAGGTCGACTCATGTTTCTATGTATCAGTTGTTCCACCTGCTTATTCAACTCATGAGTATATAGTATTTTTATCAAGCCATGATGACAAATCTCTTGAGGTTGTAGCTCAATCCTGGTTCTACCTTTGGTAGAAATCTTTAGCAAACTTTGATGAAGAAAATAGGGAAAATTCATCTTACTAAAACATACTAAATGACATAAGAACCTCATGTAATAAAAATAAGCTTTAGAGTAACTTCCTGTGAAGAAGAGATGCACAATCCTAAGAGTGTTAGACTATTTATGCTTCAACATATTCTGGAGGACTCCAAAGTTCCAGTCTTGATTCTGATAGTCTTCCTTCAAGAAAAAATTTAAGTCCATATTTTGTAATCTATACTTTTTAAATATATTTCACCCTCAATAGGAAAACTCGTGGCCTCTACAATGGATTCCTCAATGAGTGGAAACTGTAGGGTTATAATTCGTGTTGTACTTCCACCAAAATAGTATATGAATTGATGACACCAACTCAAATTGTGTCTATTGAAGTGTTGTAACACTGATTCCCAACCTGCATTTTGGAATAGAGACAACAGTTTTGGATAACTTCAAAGTACATCCCATCGGGCTCAAAATGATTCACATGTCTTGATCTTCCCATCTTTCAAATGTGTCTGACACTACAAATAATTTCTCACCCTTGAATCTCCCTGGACGGAAATTACAAACTACTCCAAAACCTTCCTGCGCACTATAAAACATTTATGGGTTGGATGGAAATTATCGTTTTAGGGAAAAATGGGAATTTAGTATTTGAGTTTAAACTTCCTTCTTGGGCTTTAGAATGTAGCTAGCTTTCCAATCAAGGAGAAAAATGGATATGGATTTGTGAAAATCCACTTAGACACTTGAAATGATTGGGTTGGCAGCTCAAAAACCTAATTTTTAATTGTTTCGGTGAGTGCTATGAAAATATTTTGTAGTGTCAGTTGTAGGCATGTGATAGCCTAATTTCAGTGCAAAATACTTAGGGAAAGCTTAGGGTTAGGTGAAATGACTTGATTTGACATTTCCCTAGGCTTATATAGAAATTTACACAAAAAAAATTATAGGACGTTTTCATAACCATGACTTTGCATAATGAACTGATAAATATTTCCTTTGGACCTTTTAGGGAAAGGTGCAAACCTGATGCTAACAGGTTTCTAGCTCAACATGGCAGTGACAATTAGGATACTTGTTTGATCCATTTTCTAAGATTTCAAAGCTTATAACAAAGTTTTGGAGGCGTGTTCAAGAGCTGGAAAAGGTGAATATACAACTTGTAGAGGTTCTGGGCTGAAGTTTTATGATTTTCTTTAGGTTTTTCCCCAAGGTATCCCATGCAGGCTTGTGCATATGCTTGAAAGGATCCAACTCTTGGAAGAAAAGCTTATTCATGCGGTTGCAACCCAAATCAATTATTTTTGTGGATGAACTTTCACAAAAATTTCTCTGGATTCCTTGCACAAATCAGATGTAATTTGGAAATGAAATTCTGATAGGCTTCTAGATTATGTTGTAAAGGTTGGGAATGTTTTGAAAAATTCCTCCAATGATGTGAACACTTTTAGTGCACAAGTAGTGGTGATAGTGGATTGATTTCATTAATTTTGTGTACTCCTGATCCTAGCCCAAATATCAATTCCACCCAGCACATTTTATATACACCATTTTGGAGCTAAGTATTGATTGAGTGATTGAGTATGTGAGTGAGAAGGATGCATAGAAGTAGAGGAATGCTTCAGACCTAGTGTAGAGCATAGATGCTTTAGTGTATGAGCTCTAATGGTAGCAGAATGAGCATGTCTTCTTGTTGAAGCAATGTTTTGATTAAAAACTTTAGATTATAGATCAGAGAAGTAGAGAATTTTAGAATAAGTGTTGGTAGTGATGGAGAGATTGGTATATCTCCATATTTGAGACACTCACTTTTTTTTGCATGTGCTACTAGTGCATTTGGAACATAGCCATTGTGTTGTATGTTGCTAATTGTATTATGTTTAAACTACATATTGGAGTGAGGGTTTGATATTATGGCTGAGTGTGAGATTTGTTTTAACTGATGGTGATTTGTTTTTCTGATTTGATGGTTGCATTTTTGCCACTATTTTTCTTATGTGGAGAGCATACTTCTTGTGGTATTTTTTATTTCTTGATGGTGACTTGTTGTGGGAGATCGTATTTCATAGATGAATTGGTTTGAGTAGAAAGTCTTGGGATCCCATATGAAAATAGATTAAATGAGATCTGGCTAGAGTAGATGAGTAGTGACTTCATGGGTGTGGAGCAGTGATTGCAATGTTTTTACGAAAGGAATAGTTTCTCCATCCAACCAGAGTTGGATAATCTAATCGGAGTTGGGTGAGGATCATTGATCGTGGTTCCTTTCAACGGATGGTAATCTGTAGATCTATGTGAGAACATAGTCTTATAAGTTGATTAGTAGAATTGAGTCTCCTAGCTTATTGATGTTGACCTATTGTATATGAGGTCGAGTCTCCTTGTTGATGGGACTCAATAAATATATGTAAAAGACATATTTTTCTAGTAGAAGATTCAAAGTAATGAACCATAAAGGAAAGGGTTGTTTTTTGCTCAATGAAGGGTTTTACAACAAATATTTTGTGTCTTTTGTGTGATGTTTTTATGGGTTATGTTTGATGGTTTTGTTGTGAATTGTTTCTCTCATGGTTGTTTGATTTTATGGCCATTCAATCGGTCATAATTAGTGTCTTATCAGTTGAAATTCCATGTGACCAATGCCCAAAATCCTCTCAAGGATGAGCAAGCAAGGTTCTACATGTCCACATACTTAACGAATGAAATTTGTGCCCAACAATAGTTTCCTAGCATGAGCTATACATGGACACCGAAAGATATTACCATCAATATTTATTGCAAGTTGCTTTACGACTATAGCTACTGAGGAGAAATGGAAAGGCTGACTGGCCATTTCATCATCCCATTGTAAAAACTAATGTTTGAGAAGGATCCACCTTGAATTTCCCAAGAAGAGATGGAGATGATACTTAACATTACAGATTGGTATGCCTCACCCAGTGGCACCTTCATCAGAGTGTTTGGCAGAGAGAAGCCTCCACATGTTCTACTGAGGTATGCAACAGACAAGCCAGTCATGCAAGAGGTCTCATATCACCTCTCCATAGGGTTATCATTAGGACTACACAGGGAAAAGAAGGCACCATGGCCCACCCTTCATTTGCGGATCAGATTGTACGAGATCAAGAGCTTGCAAGATGTTGATGTTGAAGCTAAGGAGATATTGAAGTTCAATTTCAGCACTATAGACTTCAATCCATATGATCCCCATGGTATTTACAAGAACCATTATGTGAAGGTGTATTATCCATGGATCCACGGGACATTCCACTCACATGAGGAGGATCCTTGGAGATACTATTACAATAACTTCAAGCTCCACAAGCTAGTTAGTATAGCCACAACTTGGAAGGCTGCTCTGCAGGTAGCAGTAGCGTAGGAAGCAACAACAACAGTAGCAATAAGTAGAAATCAGTGCAAGACAAAGGAAATAGAAAGATTGTCGAGAACCCAGAGGCTGAGAAAAGCTATAAGATGAGAGCATATCCTATCATAGAGAAAGAATCTTTGGTCCCGGAGGCAAAGAGGCAGCAGCGGATAAAGAGGGAAAAGCGAAGGAATAAAGAAAATAAAAGGCTAGAGGAAGTAGAATAGAAGTTTAAGGAAATAGAGAAGAAGTTGAAGGAAGAGTAGGAGTTGAGAAGGAGAGAAAGGGAAGAGAAGCAGAAACAGGAGGAATAATAAAGGCAAGGCATGATGACAGAGCAAGTAGCGCCCATACAGGTTGAGGAGTCAGAACAACTGGAAGCTGAAGAAGAGGGTGAATAGATGCAGGATCGAGATCTTCCTCACTAGATTGAGCAATTGATTGAAGTGATGGACGTGGAGTTGGTGGATGAGACATAGAATGAAGACACCAAACCTCATGCCAAGAGCACTCAAGGTCACCTCTCAGTCTCCTCCACCTCCAGTGTCAAAACCAGTCCCGAGAGAGTAAGGAGATGTTGTTCTCCTTGATGATGATCTGATTATGGACATGAACAATCTATCATTCGATGAGTTGCAGAAGAAGATTGTACAGATGCGGATAAAACACTTTCCAGATGATCATGTTTCACCTACATTTATTAAGGAAAGGATGATAGTGTCATATGTTAGATAACATCCAGATGCCATTTTCGATGCCACCTTGGCCTATGCAGGAACCACAAGATCTAATGTTAAGTTCTTTTTGGCCGAGAATGAACAAATGGAAAAGAACTTGCAGGCAGCTAGGCAAGAGGTAGAACAACTCAGATAGAAAAGTGCAGTTTCCGCAATGGTAGAGATGACGAAAGTGATACTTGATGAAGTATCAACACTTGAGACTACCATGCGGAAGCTCTATGATAGATTCATCTCGCATAAATAATTTTTCCATGTGCATGGCTTATAACAGTGGAGAAAAAATTTTGTTCCAACTCTCAGGGACATGCATGCTGCCATCGCCCATGTCCAAGAGTGGACAATGTGGGACAAAGGGGCCCTACTTCACTTTCCAAAGATGATGAAGCCTCAGGAAGAGCTCAAGAAAGAAAATGTTTGAATGTTGATCCATAACTATTAGCAGCTTGCCTCATTCGTCACCAGCATACAGGCCTCATATGCATAGTTGTACAAGATTTTGTATGTCATGGTGAGAAAGAAAAAGATCCCTTCAATCGGTTCCCTCATTGAGGCTAAACAGAAGAACCAACTCTGGTTAGAGATCGACAGGTGCATGGAGCAACTAAGATGAGAATCCACCAGGGATGACTTGGATCTCAGTGCACATAACATCCAGAAGTACATTGGTGGTCACGTCATGGTCAACTCCATCTTGCACATGCCTCAAGACGAGTTGGATATAGGTTCCGTGAACATATACCCAGATGCTATGGAGGCAAGAGTCCTCTATAAGAAAGGCACCATCAAGTAGTTTGGGGACATCATCTCACATTACCAATCTTGGCATGAGTGCATGACCGAGAAGCATCAAGTGGAGGTTTCCGATTTGGTCTTTCCCCAACCTTCGGAGTCATAGTGTTTTGTCTTGTTAGGATGTCTCTAGCCTATTTTGTCTCACATGGGTACATGTGGAGAATATAATATTATTTTTGAATATATTGTGAGTGGAATTCCAAATGTCATTAGTGGAATATGAAAGGTCATCATATTATGTAATGAATTATTTGTAAAGAAGTTTAAGAGTCACGAGGTTAGTCAAAGAGTCACAAAGGGGAATGTCAAGGGTCACCCCACCCTTTTTATAAATATAACCTCATAACTCTTAGAACAACCTTTTGGGAGCCAATCTTGTGGCTTAGAAAAGGCTTGGGAGTATTGTGATGATCCTTAGATTCTCCACAGCGTAGAGCGTGTATACTTCTTTGCAGGAGAAAGTGTTATTAATTGTAGTATTCTGCTATTGGGGCTAGTAGCTACCAATGGTGTATGTATGGATGGAAGTTTCACTTATAATAATAACAACATAGCCAACACCCTTTCATGCATATGTTGTTATTGTAGTTGGACTATTATAGTTTCCTTAGCAATGTATGTTGTTTAACTTACACATTTTCTTATGAACTAATTTGTATGTAATTGTATGAATATTGTTGAATGAGTTTTGTTGGATTAACCCGTCACTTTAATTTGTGGACTATTCCACATTTTATTGTGATGTCATTATACTCGTGTGTTCATTTCAGGTTATGTACGATTACAGTATTCTAAGGGGCACACTTCCTTCTCCCTTCCATGTGTTAGAACCCCCATGCATCTCACTTGACTCGTTGCAAGGTCACTCACTTGCTTCAGCCCAAAGTTATCATACTTACCTCTATGCGATATTGCAGTCAAGGAATTGAATTACCACCCATTGCTGGGACTCCTAATCCAAATGGTTTGAGGTCTAGTTGGGACTTCATATCAGGGATATCCCTTGAATTTTGGTGGGTCTAGCACCGTCAACATTTTTAGCGCTAGAAGGAGGGCCAGATGAAAAGTTGAGCCCTTGAAGTCTGTTTTGAATTTTTTCACATCATTTATGAATTATTTCATAATCAAAACCTCGACATTTTTTCTCACGCTGTTGATTTCGATGTGTCGGTGGATGTTATAGATGCCTTGTCCAAATAAAAATTCAATGGTGATAATGGAACACCCCTATTCAAGCACACAATTGCCTTTGGTGGTTTTGTGACAGGCATGATGTCCCCTCAGATGACATCACCAGTGGTTTGTTAGATTTCATGCTCGAAGGGAGCATTAAGCAATGTTTTCACTCATTTCCCACAACCTCTATAAACTCCTA
Source organism: Pinus tabuliformis (assembly GCA_031772625.1). Lineage (NCBI taxonomy): Eukaryota > Viridiplantae > Streptophyta > Pinopsida > Pinales > Pinaceae > Pinus > Pinus tabuliformis. Next base: position 426,207,773 of record CM062820.1, read on the forward strand.
TGATCACATGCTTAAATACTTATTCCATTATTTCATTTTCTATGACCATAAAGCACTCAATCAGAAAATTGAAAATTTGAAAAAATAACCCGACGAATCTCTTGAGCACTTTCACGATTGTTTCCTTCATTACTGTTATGAATTTCCTGAAGATGAATTTGACTGGAAATTTCTAGAGGGAATATTTCAATATATTGTTTACATTTCTAAGAATCGTTACGGTTTTCAAACTTTTGACTCTCTCCCAACATACCTTGGTGTTAGAGCTTCAGAATATGAGATGGATGAAGTTGTTGTCCCAGGTGACCCTTTGTCTCCTTCTCATCAACAAGCTCTAGCCCCATAAGGCAAGGTGGAAGAATTTATGAACCCACCTTTTGATCTGTCACCACCTTCTCCTACCCCACCTACTCTGGATTTTTGTGTGATTTTAGACTGCAAGCCTGATGGTTGTCACGTGGTCTCATTTTCTCAGCCTTCGTCCTCTGGTCCCCTTAATCCTTCAAATTTTGGTGTGTTATATTCATATATTCTAGATTCCACATCTGATGTTCACAAGGGTCAAGTTTTGGACGGAATTGTTGTTGAACAGCCAACCTGGGCTATTATTTTTTATGAGAATGTGTCGAAGTCTGAACAAGAATTTGCTGAGAAGCATGACCTCCTTCTATCTGCACCTCATTAGCTTTATCTTGAAATCTTCCATAGTTCTGCCATTTATGTGCCATCTTGTGACAATTCATCTCCTGATGTTTCCACTTCAAATCATTCACAGGACATGTGGGATGTTAGTCTTTCATTCAATTGTGGAGAGGAAAAATATTTTTTCCCAAATCCACCTAATCTCTCATCTTACATTTATCAAAACATACATGATGAAATTTCTTGTTTTGCATTGCCCCCTCTTTATGATTCATCAGATCATGAGGATGTCGTTGTCAGGTTCTCGTAGCCTTGAGATTAGTTCCACTTCTGATCAGAAATCTGTTGAATCTCTCTAGGCTCCTCATCACTCTCTGGTTCACATTGAATATCAATCCATTTCACAGTTTTCACATCCTCCACCAAAATCACACGATCCTATTGCTCATGCATTGGAGGATTCATACATAAAAAGCACTATTAAGAAGAAAAAAAAATCTTCTTTCTCATGTTCGAAGGGGTGTACATGCTTTTTTTCCATGCGTAATGTGATAGGACACCATAATACATCTGAAGAGTGCCTTTCATGTGCTTTCAAGCTTTACTTTTATGTGGATGCATTCAAGCTTCGAATGCTCTAGTTTGCATTGTTTCATCTTTCTTGTTTGTTGTTATGCTTGAATATCTTTCTTGTCAATCATGTTGTCGCCTACATGGGTCAACCAATGTGTCGGTGGCTGTATTGGAAATATCACTTCACCTGAGTTGGCCCACTCTGCTTAGCTTAGGAGTAGGAGTAGTGTTTTATTTCTTGTTCTATTTTGATTCTATTACTTTGTTTTTCTTTCATTTTACTTCTTTCCTTAGTTTGTTTGCTTGTGCACTCGTAGGTTAGTTTCCACATGAAACCGTGTTTGGCTTCTTAGACAAGCATGGTGAAATCTAAGAGGTACTTGTATAGCTATCAACACTTAGTTATCTTTATATTCCCTCTCTTTATGAGAATCTTGTGTTTCTTTTAGTCGATGATACCCTGATGGAAAATACATTCCTTTTAGAGAGAATCATGGTGAAACCATGATGCTTGCACTCTTAACTAGTACCACCTACTCTAATCTGTTTTCTATTTTCGATTAACCCTTGTCAACTCAGTCAAGTAGAGTAAGAAGCAGGGGAAAACCTTAAAAAATATGTTAGAGGTATATATAAACATCCTTCTCTGAAGGGAAAACCTCTTCTGCTCTCAATAAGTCGGGATCCTCTTCTACCTCATGAAATAAATAAGTACCTATGCACAGTCCTTGAAAAATAAAAAAATGAAAAAATAAGATAAAGGAAAAAGAAGAGAAAGACTTCTTGTGCAGAGAGGTGAAGCAAGTAACTCTGTCGGGGTATTGTCTAAGCTCGCTGGTAATGGAGAAATCTTGTGTTTCTGAAGTGACTCCGACTGGGGTCCAAGCCTGCTGGTAATGGAGCAACACCAGAGATGAAACTAAAACCCTGATAGCATATATTAATTATGCATTTATATACCCTTCATCCCCAATCAAAACAACTCAGTTTTACTTGGCTTCGTATGTGTGCTTCTTATAAAGAGAATGGTAGGGACTATATCTCTAACTCAAACTAATGAAGAAGCTATGACAATCAAAGAATTGAACAATACCTTTGGAAGATTTAGACTCGCTTTACATGAGACAAGATCCATACAGAGAGCTGGAGTTCTACCAATGTGTCGCCAATGTTGTAGCAGCTACAACCACCCTCCAAAATTTTGCATATGATTCATTTTTTAGTCTCCCTTCTAAATTACAACAACTCATCTTGCACTTACCCAGGTACTTGTGCTTTGATTAAGCCTCATATATTGCACCATGTCTTGTGTTTGCTTACTTTATTTTTTGTCTAACTAACAAGTTGATCTCTTGACTTCATTTCCACCCAGTTTCGGGCTTGCCTTAGAGAAATGTGTAATCCTTGAGGGCAACAAGCCTTGCTCTCAAGAATTTCATACTCCAAGATGATAGTGAGCCTTCAACTCCTAAATTTTGTAGAGCCAGTTGACAGCCAGCCTTCAACTGGGAAATTGCGCAGAGATTGAGAGGCAGTCCAGAGCCACTCATCGTAGAAATTGCACAGAAGCCTCTTACTCAGAAGCTACTCAGTGCATAAGCTAGTGAGTTACCTAGTAATTCCCAAAAATTCGCAATCTCTTTGGGAAATGCATAGCAACTTTTCTCGAAAAAAATAAAAAAATAAATAAAAATAAATAAAGAAGCAAAAAGTGAAAAAGTATCCCTAGAAAATAGGGATCAATTTTTAGCAGCCCGAGGAGCCACATGAGTTATTTTGGAAAATACCGCCAAGTGTCACTTTTTCCTTCACATCATAAACCTTAAATCAACCAAATCTATATAATCAGTGTAGCTAGAGCTTATTTGGACATTCAATCTTGGATCTCTGGAATTCCCAAGGAGATCAAGGAACCTTCATTGTGATCGTCATTGATTGTCTGGGTAAGTTTTACTTTGCTAGTTTTTTGTCTCTTTTTCTTGTTTAGCTTGTAAGAGTGAAGTTTCACTTGTTTTATTGAATGATTGCTGGCGTTTTAACTTATTTTAACTTGTAGAAGCGTTTTTTTAATTTTTGCATTTCCTTTCCCGAGTGTCGCATGCATTACCCAGTTTTTCCACATTAATCATTTTCCTTAAGTTTGATTTATTCCTGCACTTGTTTTACTTCCATGCATCATCACTCAATCAAATATGCACCCAACATCTAACCATCCTTCAAATCTTCTCTTTTTCACACTCCTCTTGGGTAGATTTGAGCTTCTCTTGCTTGGATCTCACCTTCCCTTGCGTGCACTAGGAATTTTGGGAGATCAAGGCCAAGCCTTGGCTTCTAGAATTGCATAGAGGTAGCCTAGGCTTGGATCCAAATACGCACTACATAGTTCTAGGAGCCAATCACCTAGTCCTGGCCACTAACACTGTGCAATGTGTAGACTCTCTTGGCAAGTGACCAGACTGGACTGCGCATTACGCAGTTCCAGTCAGCGAGCCTCCCTCACTAACTGTTGGGACTACGCAATGCGCAGTTCTAGTAAGCATCTAGTCACCTCTGTGAACCAGGATGGCGCATTCCCTCCCAACATTTACCCAATTTGTTTCTTGATATTGTCTTGAAGTTATTTTTGTTTTAAGCTAACATTCGCATGCCATGAGTTTCCTCTCTGTCTCCAGGTATAGCAGTTGTTGAGCATCTCTCTAGCATTTATAGTTAACATGACTTCCAAGAGAGCTGCATCAAAGGAAACTGTCAGGAGTAGTACTGGGGAAGTAGTTGATCAGGTGCTAGTTAACTTTCCTGTTTATGTAGACACTCAGTTGTTCATTGAGAAGGGCATGAAGTTGACATGGAAGTAGATTAAGGATATCTTTGTAGAGGACTTCAAGAAGGACTTAGAGGACCGATAGGTTTATATCAGTATCCAACGGTCAGGCTTTTACAATGTTTCATTCAGGTACCCCACCTTCCCATGTCCATACATTATTAGCTGGATTGTCTCACACACAAGTCCAAAAACTATGACATTGAGAAGTGCCAGCGGGATCGAGCTTGCCACTTTCAGCGCGAAGTACTATTATCATATATATCAACTACCTCAGCTGGCAAGGTGCATGGACACACTTTTCTATGCCACCCACAACTAAGTGAACACTAGAGATATAGTCAAGTGCTGGGTGAAAGAGTGGTCAAAGTTCAGACAGACACCCATTCATGTTTACAAGTCACAGCCTCTCAGAAAGGCCTACCAGTTCTTGATCATCTTTGCATGCCAAATATATGGTCACGAGAGAACCGAGACCTTTCCTGAAGGTTGGGTAGTTGTATTGGACCAGTTGGTGAGTGAAGGAAGGCCATTCAACTAGTCAGACTTGTTGGCTTATCAGTTGAAATTCCATGTGACCAATGCCAAGAACCCGCCCAAGGATGAGCAAGCGAACTTCTACATGTATGCATACTTACTGGATGCAATATGTGCCCAACAACAGTTTCCTAGAATGAGCTGGACATGGACACCGAAAGATATTGTCGTTAATATTTATTGCAAGTTTCTTTCTGACTCCAACTTTCGAGGATTAATTGCAAGGTTGATTAACCATTTCATCATCTTGTTTTACAAGATGATCTTTGAGCAGGATCAACCTTGCATGTCCCAAGAAGCGATGGAGATGATGCTTAACATTGTAGATTGTTATGCCTCACCTGGTGGCACCTTCATCAGAGTGTTTGGCAGAGAGAAGCCTCTGCATATTCTACCGAGGTATTCCACAAACAAGTTGGTGATGTAAGAGGTCTCATATCACCTATCTGCAAGGTTATCATCAGGATTACACAGGAAGAAGAATTCACCATGGCCTACCCACGGGGGCTTCACTCAATGAACCTTTATCCTATCACATGTTTTCGCAACATATTAAACAATACCCTTAATTTGACTACATATTCGAAAATACCCCTAACAATCACATTATTTAACCCCTTAACAATACGAACCCAATACACCTTCCCAATTTAAAACACCCCTACTTCCACTAGATATTGTAGGTATCCATTTTTTCATTAACATTTTTATACCCCTTTATATTTTTTCATTAACTTTGAACTCCATTTTTTATACCTTCCAATATAAAAACCCTTTACCCCCTATATATCCCCCAATATATTATGCCATTTTTTCCTCAATATATATCCTAAAATATTGTTATATACCTAGGGGGGGATAATATAGGGTACCAAGGGAGGTACCCAAGGTAATAATGTAATAATGGGATGGGCCATAGTAATAAATAAGGTGGTTAACCCATATCATGTAAGGGACCACAAGTAGTTAATAATAATGTAATGGGCCCATGGTATTAGTTGATGGTATGAGGGAACCATGGTAATGGCCCATGGTATTGTATGTATGAGGCCTATATAGAGGCTAGAGACTCCACATGGAGAGAGTGAAGGATTATTATATGAACATGCATATGGCTTATGGAGTGTTCTCCTTCCTTAAGGAGTGAATGTATGGTGTTGCCCTACCTTAAGGGTTTGATCAATAAAGAATCATTTCATATTATTTCTCGGTTCATTTGCAGTATCTTATATTTTCATATCAGATCTATAATATTTCTGGGTTAGATCTATAACAAGTGGTATCAGAGCTATAACAAGCGGTATCGGAGCATTTTCTTGGGCACAAAAGTGGAGAATTTTTTTTATATTTTTTGCAGGGATTTTTGGGCGGCGAGTTTGCAGATCAGATCTATACGTTTTGGTGCAAGATCTGCAAAATCTAATTGTAGATCTGTATTTTTTGTGAAAAAATATCTGATTTCAAAAAAAAAAAAAATATCGGTTGAATCGGAGTCCGAATGAAGGAGATATCACTAATTTAAAAATCAGTGGGGTTGCAGACAATTTTTCAGGGCAGCGAAGTTACGACACAGATCTGGACATCTTGGTGCAAGATCTACAAAATCTAATTGTAGATCTGTATTCTTTGTGAAAAAATAGCCGATTTCAAAAAAAATCGGTTGAATCGGAGTCCTGATGAAGGAGATATTGCTGATCTAAAAATCAGTGGGGTTGCAAACAATTTTTCAAGGCAGCGAGTTGGCGGCGCAGATCTAGACGTCCTGGTGCAAGATATGCAAAATCTAATTGTATATATGGATTGTTTGAGAAAAATTACCCAATTTCAAAAAAAAAAATCAGTCGAATCGGAGTCCGGATGAGGGAGATATCGCTGATTTAAAATCAGCTCGTTTTTGCAGAAATTTTGGTGACGGCAGGAGAGTTGCAGTGCAGATTTGAAATTTCATTGCCTGGATCAAAATTTCTATCACATGGGCAGATGCAGAATGGTTGTTCCATTTCCAAAAACAGGTCATAATAGGGATTCTGAGCAATATTGACGAAACTGTGACAATTTCAAATTTTCGCCAAGTAAGTGAATTTTTCTCAAACCCTCTTCATGGAGATGCTATATTTTACAGGGAAAGATGATGGTCCTACTATTGAAGAATTCATACAGAGATACAAGTACATACATGGGACACATTGGAAGATTCCAATGAAGCTTAATATGAGAGATGAGGCTGAAAAATGGTGGTTATCACTTGACCACAAGCAGTTGATCAAACTTTCAGATGCAAAATTTGAAAAAGGTTTTTTGGACAAATGGTCTCGGGCTAGAAAAAAGGAGAATGAGACACATAAGGGGTTAATTGCTACGGGTGTCTCCTTACTACAGGTTCATGGATTGATGCATAAAGAGAAAATCATGGTTTCTATAAATCCTAGTTGCAAGCATAATTTCATCAATGTTAATTTGGCAAAAAAATTGCAAGTTCCAACAAAACACATTGAAAATACACAGGTTGATGATGAGAATGTTCAAGTGTACAAGGATTTGAAGATTTCTATGGATAAGTATGTGTTGCATAGTGATTTTTATGCTTCAAATATGGATAACATAGATGTTGTTTTTGGATACCCTTGGATGGAATCAGTGGGTACTATCAATATTAATGGGCAGAAGAAATTCCTGAAGCTCTGGTATAAAAAGAAGAAAATTACTTTACAGGATATTTCCATTAATAAATAGGTAGAGTCCAAGGATATTGAAGGAGAAGATGTTCCAGGGTCTGACATATTAGATGATGAGCCAGTGATGATAGACAATCAAACACAAACAGAGGCTGAAGCAGAAAAGGTTATAGGTGCTGATACATCAGAGGAGGGCTCAGTGGTTGAAGTCATATTGGAAAAGAAGACACCACAATAGGCACCACAGCAGGGTGAATTAGATAAAAAGACACCGTGGGTTAAAACTTCAACATATCATCACCCACATCACCTCGCAAGAAAACAACCAACAAGATGGCAACCAATTAGCCACAAGGACAACAACCCCTGTATGACGGATAGCGAGGAGCGAAGATCCACCTACTACACATCAACACAGAAGAGCTGCCATGGTCAACTTCCATCTCAAGCGAGCGAGGCACCAGCGAGATCGAGGGTTCACCTTTCTCTTGGATGGCTATATGCACGTGCATGGTACTAGTGGACTACTCTTTTGAGTAGATCTTATTATTTGTGTTCTTCCCATGTTTCGGGGATGAAACATGCTAAGGGGGGTGGAGTGTTATATACCTAGGGGGGATAATATAGGGTACCAAGGGAGGTACCCAAGGTAATAATGTAATAATGGGATGGGCCATAGTAATAAATAAGGTGGTTAACCCATATCATGTAAGGGACCACAAGTAGTTAATAATAATGTAATGGGCCCATGGTATTAGTTGATGGTATGAGGGAACCATGGTAATGACCCATGGTATTGTATGTATGAGGCCTATATAGAGGCTAGAGACTCCACATGGAGAGAGTGAAGGATTATTGTATGAACAGGCATATGGCTTGTGGACTGTTCTCCTTCCTTAAGGAGTGAATGTATGGTGTTGCCCTACCTTAAGGGTTTGATCAATAAAGAATCATTTCATATTATTTCTGGGTTCATTTGCATTATATTATATTTTCATATCAGATCTATAATATTTCCGGGTTAGATCTATAACAAGTGGTATCAGAGCTATAACAAGTGGTATCAGAGCTATACTAAGTGGTATCAGAGCAATAACAAGTGGTATCAGAGCTATAACAAATATGAACCCACTTGGTATGGTATTTCTCCCCCAGTGGATCCCCCGTGGGCCCGCCCTTCCTTTGTGTATTGGATTGTACGAGATTAAGAGCTTGAAATATGTTGATGTTGAAGCTAAGGAGATATTGAAGTTCAAGTTTGGCACCAAATACTTCAATCTGTATGATCCCCACGGTATTTGCAAGAACCACTATGCGAAGGTGTACTATCATTGGATCCATGGGACATTTCACTAGCACGAGGAGGATACTTGGAGATATTGTTACAATAACTCCAAGATCCATGAGCCAGTTAGTATACCCACAACTTGGAAGGCTTCTCTACAGGTAGCAGTAGCACAGGAAGAAACAACAACAACAACAATAAGTAGCAATACAGTGTAGGACAAAGTAAAGAGGAAGATTTTTGAGAACCCAGACATTGAGCAAAGCTACAATATGAGAGAAGATCCTATCACTGAGAAAGAATATTTGGAAGCAGAGGAAAAGAGGCAGCAACGGATAAAGAGGGTAGAGCTAAAGAAGAAAGAAAATCAAAGGCTAGAGGAAGCATAACGAAAGTTGCATGAAATGGAGAAGAAGCTTAAGGAAGAGAAGGAGCTGAGAAGGAGAGAAAGGGAAGAGAAGAAGAAACATAAGGAAGAAGAAAGGCAAGGCGTGATGCGAGAGGAAGTAGCGCCCATACAAGTTGAGGAGTTGGAACATTTGGCAGCTGAAGAAGAGGGTGAACATATGCAGGATTGCGAGCTTACTCAGCATATTGAGCAACCAATGGAAGTGACAGACATGGAGTTGGGGGATGAGCCACATAATGAAGACATAAACCTCATGGAAAGAGCACCCAAGGTCACCTCTCATTCTCCTCCACCTCCAATGTCAAAATCAATCCCGAGAAAGCAAGGAGAGGTTGTTCTCCTTGATGATGATCCAGTTATGAATGTGTATAGTCTCTCATTTGATGAGTTGTAGAAGAAGATTGTACAAGTGCAGATAAAACACTTTCTGGATGATCACATGTCACCTTCATTTAGGAAGGAAAGAGTGATAGTGTCAGATGTCATACAACATCCAACTTCTGTTGTCGATGTCACCTTGGCCTATGCAGGAAAAACAAACTCTAATGTCAAGTTCATGTTTTTTGAGAATGAACAGATGACAAAGAACTTGCAGGTGGCCAGACAAGAGGTAGAACAACTCAGAATGCAAAGTGCAGTTTCTGCAATGGCAGAGATGAGGAAAGCGATACTTGATGAAGTATCAACACTTGAGACTACCATGCAGAAGCTCTATGACATATTTGTCACCGTGCATAAAGAAGTTTTCCATGTGCATGGCTTACAGCAATGGAGAAAAGAAAAATCAAACTCTCAGGGACATACATGTTGCCATCACCCATGTGCAAGAGTGGACAATGCGGTACAAAGGGGCCCCACTTCACTTTCCAAAGATGATGAAGCCTCGGGTAGAGATGGAGAAACCAAAGGTCGGTATGTTGATCCAAAACTAGGAGAAACTCACCCCTTTCTTCACCAGCATACATGCCTCATATGCACAATTGTACAAGAGTTTGGATGTCATGGTGAGAATGCACAGGATCCATTCAATCAGCCCCCTCACCAAGGCTAAACACGAGAACCAAGTCTGGCTAGAGATCCACAGGAACATGGAGTAGCTAAGGCAAGATGCCACTAGGGATGCCTTGGAGCTCAGTGCACATAACATGCAGAAGTACATTGGTGGTCCCATCATGGTCAACACCATGTTGCACATGCTTCAAGACAAGTTGGATACATGTTCCAAGACCATATACCCACATGCAATGGAGGCAAGACTCTATTGTCATAAAGACACCATCAAGCAGTTTGGGGAATTCATCTCACAGTACCAAGCTTGGCATGAGTATGTGACCAAGAAGAATCAAGTGGAGGTTTTCGAGTTGGTCTTTCCCCAAAATTCAAATTCACGATGTTTTGTCTTGTTAGGGTGTCTCTAGCCTATTTTGTCTTACATGGGTACATGTGGAAAATGTAATATTATTTGTGAATATGTTGTAAGTGAAATTTCAAGTGTCATTAGTGGAGTATGAAAGGTCATCATATTATGTAATGAGTTATTTTTAAATAAGTTAAAGAGTCATGAGGGTAGTCAAAGAGTCACAAAGGGGAATGTCAAGGTTCACCCCACACTTTATTATAAATAGAACTACATAACTCTTAGAACAGTCTTTTTTGAGCCAAGCTTTTGGCTAGGCTTAGGCTTAGAAAAGGATTGGGAGTATTGTGATGATCAATGGCTTCTCCACAACAAAGAACGAGTATACTTATTTGGAGGAGAAGGTGTTCTTGACTGTAATGTTCCACTATTGGGGCTAGTAGTTGTCAATGGTGTATGTATGGATGAAACTTTCACTTATAATAATAATAATATAGCCAACACGCTTTCATGCATATGTTGTTATTGTAGTTGGACGATTATGATTTCTTTAGCAATGTATGTTGTTTAACTTATGCATTTTCTTATGAACTAATTTGTATGAAATTGTACAAATTTTGTTGAATGCGCATTGTTGGATTAACCTGTCACTTTAATTTGTTGACTATTCTACATTATAGCTTGTGATGTCATTCCGCTCGTGTGTTCCTTTCAGGCTGCATACTATTACAAACTTCTAAGGGGCACACTTCCTTCTCCCCTTCGGGTGTTAGAACCCCCATACATCTCACTTGACTCGCTGCAAGTTCACACACTTGCTTCAACCAAAAGTTATCATACTTACCTTTGTGTATTATCATGGTCAAGGCATTACATTACCACCCATTGTTGGGACTCTTACTCCAAATTGTCTGAGGTCTAGTTGGGACTTCATCTTGGGGAGATCCCTTAAATGTTGGCAGGTCCAGCACCGTCAATAGATAGATGCATGCACTAGAGATATGGGAGGTTTTTGAGACTTAAATACGACTCATAAAAATAATTCGACAATAAAATGACAAAATTATAACATATATAAACTTCCAGGAGATGAAATTATTTATACTATTTACTAGTTGCAAGCTTATAATGTACTTCATATTCCATAGGTTGTGAAAAATCCTTACCCTTCCATTTGAGAAAATTCTTACCCTTTATCGTCATCTTTTTCATCATCATCATCATCACCATAATCTTTTTCATCTTCATCACCGTCATCTTTTTCATCTTCATCAACATCATCATCATCATCGTCGTCATTGTCATCATTATCATCTTTTAATCCAAATCATCATCATTGTCATCATCTCCATCATCATCGTCATCGTCGTCGTCATCATCGTCATCATCATCATCATCATCATCATCATCATCATCATCATCGTCAACATCATTATTGTCATCGTCATTGTCGTCAATATCAACATCATTTATATGAAAAGAAATGGTGCCTCAATGAATCAGACATAATTTATTATATGTCTCTTATGCTCCTACTTCCAATCTTTAAGGATATGAGTCCCCATGAATGTAAAAATTATGGCTAGCTAGGAACCAATTATCATTAATGTCAAGCTTATTGTTACTTGTTGTGGGCCTACCGCTATGTACCAATCCACCACTTAACATTTACCAATTAGTTGAAATTATGCTTTAATTAATTGAACCCACACAGAGTGACCTGTGAAAGGGGCCAACATTGTAATTTTTTTAGTTTGTGCTTGCATGCATTGAAATTAGAGGGTTTCAAGACTCATATATGAATCACACAAATAATTCAACAAACAAATGGTAAAATTATAACATAAATGTCAAGGACATGAAATTATCCATCTAAAATATCCATGTTATTGGGTGTTTACCATGTTATACCTTGAGACCTATTGTTTGTTCATAACTAACATATTCATGGTGGCTATATCCCTCCTAGATGTGAATTTTAAACTACAAATCATTTGTGTTGGTTCATTGAATTATCGATGGTTCTTAGCAATTGTGCTTATGATATGTTAAATTGACTCCTACATGTTTAGGATATTTGGTCATGATAACAAATCAGCTTATAATGTTCACCTTGTTACCTTATCTCCAAAAGCCTAATATATGTTGAAATAGTGGCAAACTTGCTAGTAAATTTTTCCAAGCACTGTAGATACAAATTTGGATTAGTCTATGAGTTTAGATTCTTACTCACTTAGTGAATATCTTCTTTCTCCTTGACCTGCTCATCATGCATCGCCCTTCATAATGGAAAAGTTGGAACGGACATCACATGTTCCATTCATGTTTCCTGATAAATCCTCCCATTTAAATGATGGGAACTACGATGCCTTGGAACAATAGTTTTGTTTGTTGTCGTAGTTAATGTTACTTGGAAATTAGAACATGATATTTCATGGAAAACCCTTTTATATACATTTAGAAATTAACTATGCCAATTCTTAACCATACAAACCCCTTTTTGAACCTAGACATGTGACCAATAACTTCTTTCTCCTCAACCCACTCATCGATAGCCTTCATTGTGGACAAGTTAGACTCAATATCTTCATTTTCCATTCTCATGGATTGAGAAATAATCCTCCCATTCAAAAGACAAGCACCAAGATTCAGATTCAGCCTAGGTTTATCATTGTAGGATGCACAAATCATTGGATCTCATACCATATATATTTATATCATTTCCACATGCTAGTGAATACTATAGTGAACAATCGAGACTGATTCTAGTTGAATACACTTTCTCAAAGTCCTAGATTTGATCTAGGTCTCTTCTTGACTTTCGAATGTATGAAAATAATGAATAGGGTATTATGCTTGTGACAAATCCAATAGGAGATCTCAGATCCTTCAATCAAGGATACTATAGAGCTTGCAAGATGACTATGCTTAGAATTTCGATAGACAGCTCCTTTTATGTGGCCCATTCTTCATGCACAGGTATCGAGAGAATCTTCGTGCTCAAAATTTCCTTTATATCTTGCATAGATGTGAGGTATTGTAAGGTGGACAAATCTCGTTTGTTGGACAAGACAAGATCTCCCTAGACTCAATCGTTGAATCTATTAAAAAAACAAACAAACCAGTAAATATTTCCCCAGGTTCATCTATTGAATCATAAGCAAGATTAATGGAGTATGAAATCCATACCTTTCCAACAAAATGATTGATGAATATCCTCACTATCGTTTGATGTGGCTTTCCAATTCTTAGAATCCACACTTGCAAACACAATAACAACAAAGGATCAAAGGAATATGATAGATAAATGACTCAATAAAATCCATACTAGTGATCAAGGAGACTAGTACCTAATATCATTATCAATGGAAAAATGGAAGTAAACACACAATACATCAGCTCCATTGAATAATATAGTGAGAAACAAACACTCTTTTTTATTATAACTAAATGAAAAGGATAAATAAAAACTTAGCCTTGATGTTGCAAACCTCCTTCCAATAGTCTCCAATCCTCCCTTAAGTGACAAGCTTCCAACCTCAATTTGACAACATAAGTTTACATTCCCAATTCCTCCTTTACCTTCTGGTATGTGATGAATTTATAGGCCAAGAGGAGGTTTGAGATCCTCTTCTCAAGGACTAAGATCCATAAAGAGAGGTATTAGGGTTCCCAAAAGAGAGGGAGTTTGATCCATGAACCAAGGGATGAGGCCCAAGTAGGTAGGGGCTCGAGGCCTTTTAGTTGAGAAATATTCACCCAACAAAGTTTCTAGAAATTTCTTTTTATTTTTACCTTCGTTAAGAGGATTGCGCACTTTTCATTGGATAACAAAGCACATGATTACATAGGCCACAAGATAATAACTGTGATTGCACAAGTAATGACTAGGAAAAGTGCGCAAGTTCTTGAAAATATGTTTTTTAACAATGTAATCCAAGATTCTTGCTATCTTTGGGATTGTTTTTCTTCCAAAATTTTAGGGGAATGCTTGGAACACTTCATTGAATAGCGAGAGATATGAATTGGCGATCATTTTCCTAATGTTGAAAAAATGGCGTGTAATAGATTTCCCCCTAAACTGCAAATTCAGAAAAGTTGGCTGAGGGCTTAAGTGCTTTATCATGCAAAATTTCGAATTAGAGACCAATTGGTTGGAGACCTAAAACAAACAATCAAGGATTACAATACAATATCTTCATATAATTGTCACTGAGGTAGGAATTCCCATACTTAGAGAATAAGTATTTCAAAGAAAAAGTACGAAAATGTGCAAAGATCCATGTCAAAGTAGAAACAGTATGGATGTAGCCATCAAATATGGATCTATATTTACAATCATGAATATTTATAACTCCACGTAGCCTGGATGGATGAAACTAGATCCAAGGTCTTGGTCTCCATCTCTATCGATCCATAGTACGAATCTAACCATACGAGTGAATGTCTCAAAGTCGAACAAGGTAGAAACCACCTGATTATCGGTCAATGATGTGAAACGTTAACAAGTGCAAAAGAAATCACCAATAATGAAAATGGCTCTCAAGGTACCCTAGTTCAATCTATGGAGTGTGAATATATGTCTTGAAGTCAAACGTTCATAAAATCATCTGATCGAAGGTCAATAATGACTACCTATCGTCAAAAGCCAGAAAAATTCCATTAAGGCATGCAGGCTTCAAGGTACTTAAGGAGGTTTCTAGATCAGCTTCCTAGATAATAAGCTGAAGTTGATAGGAAGTGATCTGTTGCAGGAGAGCCTACGACATGAAACTCATGTCAAGTTTTGAAGAAAAAATTTGGAGTGATTCAAGACTGACTCAGGGATGGCCGATGCTATTGAAGGCTATGAATTGCAAGGTAATTTTTACTGAGGTCGGACTTCTCTTAAACATATTGATGACACGAAATTTTGACTTGGTAGCATTTGACTCAAAAGTAAGACCAAGAACTAGTTTGAATACTTTCAATGAGGTATGATCAATTGAGAGGAAAATGGATTTCCCAACCCAAACACGAACGTGACAAAGTGTCATGTTCAAGAGTGACATAGTGCCTTTTCACAATACAAGAATAAATGTTTCTTTCCCATCTTCCCCCACCATTACTAGAAAGTACCTCTTTATTTTTATGAAAGCTTAAGGAGGATAACATATTCTTGTCTAGTAATTTCACCCTTCATATGATTCCTTTGGATTATTTTTAACGAACCCTAAGAAGGAGTGGTTCTGTCTCATCATGATTGATGAGTCCTACATTGTTTATATTTTACGAGTCCAGCGAAGGGCTAACTCGATGTCATTTTCATATTTAAAGAGTTTGAAAAGACTAAAGAGGAAATTCATGCAGTTCTTTCAATGTAAAATTTTAATGAGCCCAAAGAAAGTAAAGCTCGTTGTTTTTCATGTTTAGGGAGTCAGGAAAAAAAACACAAGTAAACTCCAAAATGTCATTTTTCATAAATTAAGTCTCTCAAGCCAGTAAAAGGGTAAAATGATGCAGGAGATAAATCTTTTAGCCATGATTGACTAAAGTATACATTTTTCATAACTAGTCTACTTGGTCTCTAAAAGGAATAAACTTATACCAGGTATACATCCTTTCATTTACTTTTACGAGTTCAAAAGAAACAAGTGTACTCAGTAATATTTTCATGTTTTGAAAGTTAGAAATGAGATTAAAGATAATTCCTCCTGGAGGAACGAGGGGTATAAAGGGTAGCAATTGGTTCCAGACAAGATGGAACTTCTCAAAACATGTAGAGTTTAAGAGGCAAGGTAATAAGTGAAAGGGGAAAAACACCAAGTGAAAGAGAATGATCAACCAAAAAGATGGTGATAGTGGAATGAAAAAACCAAGGCTTATCTGGCAGAAATAGGCTGATAAAAAATGGCAATCATGAGGATAAAGTAAGAGTAGTTTAATTTTTACATAAGCTTGAAATAGAAGAAAAATATGCTTGAGAATGGTTTCATTTTTACACAAGGTCAAAACAGAGAAATAATTGTGCTTCAGATAGGTTTTAATGCCCCCAAATCATAACCTATAGAGGCACATACCCCCCAAGCTTCATTTGATCTGGCTAAGTAGACTATTAGTTACTAATAAGAAAATGAAATGAAGGTTCATTTATGAAATCAAGTAAAAGACTCGACTTAATATTTACAAAATCTATTTAAAGACTCGAATCAATTAGGGGAGGATTTGTTTCATTTTTCAATGAACTTGATGCAGAAAAACAATTGTGCTCATGAAACCTTGTTTCATTTTTTAACGAGATTGGCATAGTAAAAGAACTATGCTCATGGGAGTTGTTTCATTTTTTAATAAGGTTTAAATAGTAAAAGAGCCATCCTCATGGAACCTGTTTCATTTTTTAATGAGGTTGACACAATACGAGAACCATCCTCATGAGGTCCTGTTTCATTTTTTAACGAGGTTGTCACAGTAAAAGAACCATCCTCATATGGACTTATTTCAATTTTTAATGAGGTTTACACAGTAAAAGAACGATCCTCCTAGAACCTTATTAAGGATTCCAAGAGAATGATTCTCTCGAAGGAATACATGCCAAGTGACACATCTATATCATGGTTTCCAAGAGGTCTTCATCAAAAGGAAGAACAATTATCTTGAAGGAACACATGTCAAAGGAATCAATAAGGATAAGAAAATAGGGTTCAAATGCCCACATTGAAGGGTTCACCATGTCACCTACCATATCTAAGTCAAAAGAAGTCGAGCAAACAGTGAGAGGTTCATTTCTATTGGTAAGTGAATGCATGGGACTAGTTGCCACATAATTAACCTGTGGTGGGGTAGATACCACTTCCATATAAGGAATATTTTTGGATGTCAGATGGTTGGTAGTTGAATAAAGACCAATGAACGAAAGTTGGTCAATTCCCACAATGTTTCCATTATGATGGAAAGACATCACACATAAGAGTGTGAACACAACAACTTTCATGGCATAGACATAGTCTCACCCAAGGAGAAAATTAAAATCCAAGAGGCCTTAGACTACCATAACATTAATACAAATAGTTTTACCTTCCAAGGTAATGGGTAGCTTAGGAAGGATCCCTAAAGGTTAAATGATGGTTCAGTCAAAATCCAAAATATTATGTGTAATAGACACAAGGTGAGGGGAACCCAAGGCTTTCCAAGCGGTTGAGGATAAAATACTAATAGAAGCACTTTCATCTACATTTTTGCGATGCACATTCTTACCATGAGCCTTCACAATGATTTGGAAAGGTGTGGAAGAAGGGAGATGAGGCTCTTTCAGTCTACTCCAATTAAAGGAAATAACCTCATTACTTGGAGGGGTTTTTGTGGAAATAGATGAAATGCCCCTTTATGCGGTGGAATATGAAGTAACAAAAGAACCTGAGTGATATTATCTTCACTCTCTAAGGGGAGAGTGGGATTTTCTGGATATGGAATCGATTCAACCAATGATTCATCAACTTTAATGATATGTGTTTCACTCTCCAATGGAAGAGTCGGATTGACTATACTTGGAATTAGATCAACCACTTTGTCAACTGATGGTAGATTGGGAGAAATTTTACAGTAACCAGTTGGAAGTTGTTGTTGAGAAATAGTAAGGTTTTATAACATTTTAGAGGGTCCATCCATGTGAGGAAAAAGGTGAGTTTGATGAATCCCTTTGCATAATCTACAAGGAAACCTAACTTTACCCTATTTCCCTGAAACTTGACAATCACTGGTTGATGGATCAACAGTAAGTTGATGAGAATATTTAGACCACACTTCTAACCCCTTTGGAATACCAGGACCATCAATAAGAAGGTGGTCACCCTTACAAATATTGCAAGGGTATTTGGACTTGTGACATATGTTAGACTATTCCTCAACATTATCCATACTCATAGCAATGGTTGGTTGGTTATACTCTTTCTTATCTTTCTTCTTCTTCTTTTTCTTCCATTTTTTCTTCTTCTTACCCACCTAGTTACTAGCATCAAGGTTTTTACCAAGAGAATAAGAAGAAAGGAAGGAAGACATGTTGGGTGAAGAAGGTAAAGGGTCAACATGAGGTAGAAGATTTGGTTGAGGTTGAGGAGATGGAGAACTTGGTTGAGGTGAAGAACTTGGTTGAGTTGGAATCATTTGGGTATTTGGGACTATAGAAGTTGAAAACAACCACACCGATTAACTTATCGTGAATCTAGGAAGTGACAATGTAGCCATATAATGAGGACCAACATTTCCAAAGCAAGGGAAAGGACTAGGATTCCCTTTAAAAGAGGTTCCTTGATTGGTAAATCATGGAACTATTTCCATTAGATTCAACTTTAGTGAATTTTATTAAGAATTTTAACAATATTAACAATCCAAATTCACAATCCACACCTAAGGTCTGCAAAGAGTAAAAAAAATAAAATAACACATGTTAATAAATCTAAGGATTCAAACCATCCAAAAAACCTTTTCAGATCAAAATCACTAGTTAATGATGAAACCTAACGTCGCAGAGATCAATGTGAAAAGTGGTTAGAGATAGAGTAGGTAGAATTTATTACGTTGACAACCTACTTAATGACCACTATCTGGTGTAAGTAACTTCACTTATGCCATATCGAATGAAGAATACCCTCCAAAAAGTTCCAAGTGATTCTAATCAATGTCTTCTCCGGGTACAACAGGGAATCGAACCCCCCCCCCCCCCTCCCCCTCCACCGTCACCTTGGGTAAAAATCCCTAAGATAACGGCCTCTAAGGTTATGTTGTGGTAAAACACAACCCCCCCCATTTTTGACTTGTTTACTTCAAATAATGGGGACCCTTTCTATAAAAAATTTTGGTTAAACACCTTTTAGGACTTTTATTACCTTACGATTATCTTAATTTTTCATTTTCTTTAGATTCTTGTTTTGATTGCTTTGTTAAATTCGATTTTTTATAAGCTTTCCATTGATACTTGTTCTACCTCATTTGGACAACTGGTTTGTAAATGACACTACTTTGAAGTTTAATCAATTGTGTCGCCTCAATTAAAAAATGTATTTATTGTAAATATCAATCTTTAGTTGAATCTTCATTAATTTTTTAATTTTTCTAACAACTTTGCTAAATAGCCCAGCCAAATCATAGAACACTTAACCCCACTTTACTTCATTTTAAAAACTTAACTAAACTTTATTAATTTTAAACCAAAAAAATAAAATAACATAAAATATATATAGAAAAAAAAATTATTATGCAATCAGAAGATCGCATCGAGAGTTCTTTTCATGAAACCCGATAGCCCCATTCTTCCGATCTCTCGATTGCGAAAAATTCAAAAGACATTAAACCTAAGTCTCGTATGAGCGTTGTAATTTGTTTTTGAAGTTTCAAATTCACTCATACGTATGAGTGAAATGGTAAGTTAATGTAGTTTAATATTATAATAAATATTTAATATTTAAATATTAAATTTAAATTAATTAATATATAAAATATAATTAATTAAATTAAATTAAAATTAATTATTAATTAGATTAATATTAATTAATTTATAAATAGTTAATTATATATTTTAGTTAGTTAGATTAATATTAATTAATAAATAGTTTATTAAATAATTAGTTTAGTTTATGATTAACAATCAAACTAGAGTTAATTATTAGATAATTAGAGTTTAATTTACTATTAGATTTTTTAATTAAAATTTTGACTTTTAGCACAGCGATAGAATTTCCAGTATTATGCCAGACTTGACTTATAAACTTTGGAGACTCATAGATTGAGTTTTACTTGGCCAAATGAGGCCCAGGACGGCTCATTGGAAAGATAAAATCAAGGGGAACATTTCTGAGGAGGTTTCACTAATAGATTTAGTCATTTGTTGGGTCTAAAATTAGACAGAATATCAAGCTCCGAATTTTAAACAAAATCAATTTTCTGAGTTTTATTCTCTTCATTTTCATTTGCCTAAACCTCTTCTAAGTTCAGATTCATTCATCAATAATATCCTTGGCCAATTAAAATTATCATATGCATCAATAGAAAACTCAGATTTCCTTTTCAATTAATTAATTGCATTTGATTGGATTTGTTTTAATGTCAGAAATGACATCTTGATTTTATTGTTGCATCTTAATTTATTTTGATTTTTTTTGCAGGAAAACAGTAGAAGAGATATGGAGAAAAGATCTCAATCAATGAGAATGCTCCAGCAATTAAAAATTGGAATTTTGAGCAAATAAAATTGGATTGGGCAAATTTATTCTTCAACAAACTTTCTTCTCAAAAATACCTTTGGAAGTATTATAAATGGCAGATTGCAGAATGCAATTAGGGGCTGCTCTCCTCTGCAATTTTGGACTTCTAAAAGCACTTCTGCAATAGGAATTTAGAGTTGTAAGAGGGAGGAGAGAAAATCTCAGATCTGAGGATTATTGAGGATTTTTCCTTTGTATCTTGAATTATGTATGATGGGCAGAGTTTGCACTATTGAAGCTCTAGTTTTGAAAGCAGAAGTTCAAGCAATGTAAAAAACTGTTGGAGACTAGGGTCAGAAAAATGGATTCAATAAATTGATATTTCTAATACCATTGTTTCAAATACTAGTTTCATTTTTATGATAACAAGAATGTGTCATTTAATTCATGTTTGTGCACTTGTGTTGATATGGGTAATTTGTCTCAATATTGTTATTATGTATCTCTGCTCTTATGGATTAAATTCTTATTTTTGAATAACTATTTACTCATAAATCTATCTTATAAAACTGATTTATTAAATAGTGATGTGTTGTGAACTATTTCCACATATTATTGTTTAATTATTGGATTTACTGATTTGACAATCAATATCATTTTTGTTAACTACTCCCTGAATGTTGTTGGTTTATTATTTCAGTTAAGAGGTCTCAATAGGATGTGTTTCGGTATTCACAAATGTCAATTAATTGAATTACTTTGTTAGCTTGATATTAAATAAAAGCCAGACATATTTAAATCCCTACCATTTAATTATCTTGCTCTTAGTTGGGTTAGATCTATATCTACCTAATTGAGATAGGATTAAGATTAATTTATTTTGTTTGCATTATAGAATAAATTTGCATTTAGATTAAGTTCTACATTCTTTTAAGTTCTCTTCTCAAAGAGGCAAAATTTTAGTTGTGGCTTGGCTAAACCCAAATCAGCTTAAGGGTCATTCTCTTGCCCGGTCAGTAAGAAGAAGTGATCGGATATCCTGTCTATTGGTAGTTAAAGATACATCGTAAACCAATAGCGATAGGGAAAAGACAATTGGACCTAGTTAAACCAGTGGGAGCTACTACTCCAAATGGAAAAGGAGTTGTTTTAAGGTCCAGATCAGGTGGTTATCCCCCAATGTTGAGGCAGACATTTTTGGCCCTTAACATTTTTGATGCTAAAAGGAGGGCTTGAAACTTGTTGTCCATTGAAATATTTTCAATTTTAACATTTTATTTAAATCACGATGGCTCCTTTTAAACTTCCAATTTGGAGTTGTATCCATGGACGTGCATCTTCCAATACTCCACCCAAAGTGGTAAGACTCTTGTCTCAGGTAAAGTTTAATGGTAAGAGAATTTCTTCTGCTTTTAATCATGCCTTTCAATTTATTCAGAAGGTTTCAAATTATAGTTTTCAAAGAATTGATGAAGGCATTTTATGCAAAAATTTTACTCTCACATTTGCGGCAAAAGCCAGAAACTAGTGTAGAACTCTTCCAGTTGCCTCAATTCACAGTTGGGATCAATTTGTTACAATTTTCATTTGTAAATTTGACGGTTATGATTATGAACAGGTATGTGACAAAATTGAATATCTATGAAGATTTTAAAATGCGTCTGTTAGAGATTTTAATATTCGCTTTCATTTGAATTATTTAAAATTTAAAGTCGAAGATAAACCTACAGAACAAGAATCACTAGATTGGTTTGAACATATTTGCTCTCTTCCTCCCATTCCCAATCCATATAAAATTAGTTCAAGCTTTGTTTCATTCCCTTCCAACATAAATGAGAATTTCAATATGTATGTGCAAATAAATTATGATGAAGTGATCTCACAAAGCTTAGAAAATATTTCTAACCAAATGCAAGAAGACAACAGCAGCAATTTTGGAGAAGGCGCTGCCTTGAAATCTGAGAGTTACTCTGAGTGAATTCAGAAAATTAGATAGGAAATCATCAAGTACAAGCACCTATCAAAGTAAATAATAACACACAAAATGTTGTACAAATTTCTGAATTTTTTCATGATGAGAAAATGCCAAATTCAAAGAACCAAAGCACAATTATTCAAGAAAGCACGAGTAGACAAATGAATGATCTACAATCTAAGATTTACAATGAGCATAATGTACAAGAGTTCTCAAACAAAGACATTTTTAAATGCATTATTTCAGATTCACATATTTCCCTTTATCCTGATATTTTTACTGATGGTAATTTTCCTCATCTTGTTAGTAATAATATTTTAGAAAATAAAGAGGTTGATCTAAATAAATTACCAATAAGTTTTTATCAAGATAGAGAAACAATTATTGATCCTCCTTTTGCCATTAATGAACATGAAATTTTTATTCCTCCTTGTTTTGATATATTAGATGAGATCGAAGGGAATTGTAGAGAATATTGTGAAGTCGTTTATGATAATTACTCTGACCTTGAGGATGTTGATCTCTATTTTTCTCAAGAGAATCCACATGAGAAAATTCAAATAACATCTAAAAATTAGGAACGTTTCAAATCAGAAATTATTCCAACCAGTCTTCATTCTAGAGCAGCAAATTATCTTCATGATTTCACCATTGGAGAAAACATTCCAAATTACGATTCATATCATAATCAAGCTCTCATTCCTACTCATAATCATAATTCTCTTTCTAATTCACAAGTTAGAATTGAGAATTATTCAAATTCCATTATTCTGGCCAATCCATGTGAAAAGGAAATTATTTCAAAACAAGCCCAATTGTGTTGTACATTAATTGTACCAATAGTGATTTCATTTTATTTTTTCTTTTACACTTATTTTGTTTAAAATCATATTTAACTTCTGATTTTATTTTTCAAATTTTTGATACTTTAAGCTGGCATATTGAACATTGCACTATCAAACACTCAATTGATGCATTTCCCTATTGGGAAATTGAGGTGTCATATTATAATCATGAACATCAAAAGATATCAATATTCCAATTTCAATCGATGCTAATTTTTTATCAAAAGCTTCTACCTTCTCAAAGGCAGTATCAACAAGAGAGTGTATTTTTACAATCTAACCAGCAATCTAATTCAGTTAATAATCTTCCATTGTATCTAACATATTTCCATCCATTTTTCATTAACTCATTTAAAAAAAAAATTGAAAAGTTTTCCTTCATGGAAGATTGTTGACAGTTTAACACTTACACATAACACTAACAATATTTTTCAGGCCTGTGAATCTAAAACCTCATATCCACAATCTGGCATGTTATCTTCTCTTTTTAATCTCTTCCAATCATTAATCAAAATCCATTCAGATTTATGTGATCCAATTGAAACCCAGTTGGAAAGGGCATTTGAAAAGAAGGAGATGTTAAATAAGTTGTGAACAATAACTGTACATTCTGCTTTCATATTTAGTTTTATTACTTTAATTAGATTTGTATTTCTATTACTAAAGTTTGAACTGTACATATATGCAAGAATTAAAATGAGGGAGTGGGTACATTGGAAATATGACTATACCTAGCCATTTTTATGTATATAGTTAGGATAGGAGTAGAATTAATGTAGTTGATTTGCTTATATAGTTAATTTATTTTTAACAATTTTTCAGATAAAAATAAAGCAAGCAATCAATTCTTTTCATATCATATACATGTTCAGAGAAATATTTTCCTCACATAGGAAACTTTTTTATTTTTGCTTCCCATCTTTAAATCAAAAATTTCTTGCAGAAATACCTCTACCCATGACTACATCTCTGCCTATTTCAAATAATGTCTTGACTAAATTTAATTGAGAATGCACTTGGCACACATCACCTCAAAGTCACTTTTCTTTGTTTCAACATTTCCTTCTAAGATTTTCTTCTTAGATTGTTATGTTGAAAATTTCGATGATGCAAAAGCTTCCTGATATCATTGTTCCATAAAATATATGACTTTCTAAGCTCGCAATCTTAATGGCAATTCAATTATAATTAATCAGTCTTACTTTTAGCTGTAAACACATGAAGTTCATGTTATCTTCCTCAAAATTTGTTAAAATGACCTTAAGGGTGTCAATTTTGCTGTGTGCACACATTTGAATCTGTGTTGATATTATGTCATAATCAGTGGCTTTATTATATCCTGATCTTTAGCTTATTATTTGATGTTGCAATAAGCATCATATTTATTTACTAAAAGGATTATTGAATAGTCACTATAATAATACAGATTCTTCTCAAGTTAATTCGTAATGAGCAGAGGTAATAAATTGTTGTTGCAATTCAAAAGGGAGCATATTCTCATTTTCGTTTCTGATGAATTCTATGAATTTCAAATTTTCTAAACATGAATAATTGATTTCTTTTAGCTTGATTTCCCATTCTAAGTTAGAATAAATAATGACATGATTTTGAACAAAGTCAAAATTTTGATAAATCCAAGGAAGAATTTGAAGATTCGTGAGGTAAAATTTACAGACAATTTCCTTCTAGGTACGCACTTACAAGTTCATTCTCATTTATTTTCTATTTTCTTAGTTTATTTATGATTCTTGTTCTGTTTCATTTGCAGGTTTCCATTTATTTTCAAAACTTGAAGTAAGCAACAAACCCATTTCAAATTTGCAAGAAGTTCAAGGAAATTTTATTTGTGATTCATTAGAATTTGAGTATTCTTTAACTTTGCTTTCATTCATCAGAAAACCCAATAGACATTTATAACAGTATCGGAAGATTCATATTAGAACATTTCATATCGCTGATACTACAAAATCCATACATCTCCGATGTTCTTTTTCGCTCATTCTCCGATAAAATGACTTTACCAATATTGTGTTGTTCACACAATTCTGGACCCGATATGAAATTTAAATCAAGTTCATAAAAATATTGCGTCCATTCAATCGCAATAATGGTAGGGGCATAATTTTAAAAGTATCGATGTCTTGGATCCGATATGATATTAAATTCTCATAATAAATTTATCGGGTCCATTCTTCATCGCATATCGGCATATCAAAATTATTACATCGTGTACTTGAGTTTGTTGATCACCAATTTCTTTTGCGATCCAAAGCTGGTCCTACCTAAGAGCCACGTCATCCATTGCATTCTTGCTATCACAAGAATCATATTGGCATTTCCGACATGACTATTTTCCAATATTCCGATATGCCAATATCGCAATCGTTTCATCACATTTTTATTTATGCTCATATCACAATTCTGAATCTGCGATGTGTGATATGTGATATGCGAAGTATAAAGTGCGATGTGACTATTCCCCGATCCTCGATATAACAATTCTTCAATATTGTGATCGCTCCATCTCATCGCATGTTCTCATATCACAAATTTGCCATTGTAACAAATATATTGCATCGTAGAGTTAAAATGAAACCTTATCTTAATATTTTCCGATGTGATAGACTCCAATGCATGCCTCTATGCCATTAACATTTAATCAATATATGGCATATCAACAAGGGTGAAATTTTGCAAATTGAACTTTAAACATGGTGAAGAAACATGTAATGTGAATCATCTGATAAGGCGTTGTATTGTATGGAATATTTTAAAGTGATCTTGAGTAACCACTATGGTACTAAAGCCATTGATAACAAATTTGCAGCATATTTAATCATTTCGATTTCTCATATATTTCAATTTTAAATAATTCCATAATTAATATGAAATTCAAAACCTCTCTATCTTCACATTTAAATTTCATTATCTTGGATTTGGTCTTAATTCTAAACAATTTATAAAAATCATGGAGTTTATATGAAACTTTTAATATTTTGAGAACATTCATCACTGCATATTCTCATTCTCATTTCTGATGCATTTGTTTTAATTTCGATTCCCTTGAACACAAAGCATTCCATTTTTTATATTTTACTGCTTGCTTTAGTTTAAATAAAATAAATAATGATTTTGGGTTAGAAGATTTTAGTTAGTTTGACTTCTTCATGTTTTTAATGTTAACTAAAAGAAGAAGTCAGCTAGTATTGGAGAAATTGATACCTTTCAAGTAAGATCAAATGCAATTATCCAATGGTAAGATTCATGTACCCACTTTCATTAATTTTCATTTCATTAATTTAGTTTCATTTTTGTTTTTAAATTCTGTTGATATATAAATCTGTTTTGCAACTCTTCATAAAAGCTTTCAATCTTCCGCCAGATCATATTTTGAAGTCCTATACTCTTTTCCTGGTTTGCTTCTAAGAAGCAACAATAATCTTTGTTAAAACAACTACACTAGGAAGTTTCTGAACATTTAGTTTGTTTCTTTAAGCATTCCTTTTATTAGAAAATGATTAAGATGATGCTTGGAAACAAAAAGATTGACATCAGACAGAAAGTTTTCATTGTGGCTAAATTTTATCACCGCTGCTATCAAAACCCTGAAAATTTTACAACCCTACAAGGTATAATTTATATTAATCTCGACATAAGAAGGAATGGTTACATGATTATTTTCTTTTACTTCATTTTGTTGAGACATTGGTATAAACATTCTTGTTAGAGTTCATCTTTCAAAACTTGGATTTTCATTTATGCTCTTACATTTTTTTTTTATTTTGTATTTTTGTTTGTTGATTTCTTTTTCAAATTAGGAATTCTTTTTCTTTTTAAGTTCTGATTTTGGTGACTCTGCCATAATTTACATGAAAGGCCTTTTTGTTACCTAATAATGGTCGGCATACGCAGAAAAAGAATGATTAATAGTCAACTATTGGATTTTTCTTAAATAATTTAATAAATTTTGTTTTTCTTGTTATAAAGGTAGACATACTTAGGGAAGAGATTACAAAACAAGAGAAGTTGAGAAAGTATCATAAAATCTGAGAAATTTCTTTTTTCATCAAAATTGTAATTATTTTGAGATTTCAATATTTTATTAAGATCTTTCAAAATTCTATTATTAGTCAAGAAAATTTATTTTTAACCAAGTAAAGACACTTTACAGCAAAGCGCCTTTAACTCTGAAATTGTCATTCTTAACTCTTAAGGAGTCAATGATTTTCCCTGTTCAAAAAAGTCTTATTTTCTAGAGTGTAATCCAAAAATATACTTAAACTTAAAAGACAAGAGGTCTCATCATGACCCTGCTTACCATGATCATAGGGGAAAAATACGCTGACATTACCAACACTGCTAAACAAACCAAGGTAATGGCTTATGATTGTAAACAATTATACGACAATGGGTTTCATCACGAGCCGGTTTGATCAGTCCAATTATAACCAGTGAATGACATTGTCAACTATCTGGCTACCAAATAAGGACAATGACTTTTAAGAACTAAAAAAAAAGAAAAAAACAAACAAACAAACAAACAAACAAAGAAAATAAACATATATAAATGGATTTATCTCTAGGTCAATAATTCTTAAATAGATGGGATTTTGAATCATTGATGATTAAAAGGTAACCCTGTCGAGACTATAGAAATTTGCTGGCAACAGTGGCTCTACCTGTGACAAATGAGTATATTTTAAGAAGCTAAGTTGTAAAGTGACCACTGCTTTATTTCTACAACTAATTAAAGATTGATATAGAGTTTTGAAATATTTTAATTTATGAGGAATTTTAAGAAAATTATAGTAAGATGATTCTTGTTTTTATTTAGACTAATGAACCTAGTCAAGCATTCCAAAAATAATTTTTTCTTCTTTAATTATTTTTACTTTAATTTTAGGAAAATCTCATTCATATCAAACAGAGATAATTGGTTCTTCTCCCGTGTCGCCATTGTTGTGGTAAAACACAACCCCTTCATTTTTGACTTGTTTACTTCAAATAATGAGGACCCTTTCTATAAAAAAATTTGGTTAAACGCCTTTTAGGACTTTTACTACCCTACAATTATCTTAATTTTTCATTTTCTTTAGATTATTGTTTTGATTACTTTGTTAAAATTGATTTTTTATAAGCTTTCCATTGATACTTGTTTTTACCTCATTTGGTCAACTGGTTTGTAAATGACACTACTTTAAAGTTTAATCAATTGTGTCGCGTGGGTTAAAAAATGTATTTATTGTAACTATCAATTTTTAGTTGAATCTTCATTAATTTTTTAATTTTTCTAACAACTTTACTAAATAGCCTAGCCAAATCATAGAGCACTTCACCCCACTTTACTTCATTTTAAAAACTTAACTAAACTTTATTAAATTTAAACCAAAAAATAAAATAATGTAAAAAATATATATAAAATAAAAATTTATTATGCAATCGGAAGATCACATCGGGAGTTCTCAATCGAAACATTTTTAAGAAACTCAATAACCCCATTCTCCCGATTTTCCGATTGCGAAAAAGTCAAAGGACATTAAACCTAAGTCTCGTATGAGCTTTGTAATTTGTTTTTTAAGTTTCAAATTCAGTCATACGTATGAGTGAAATGGTAAGTTAATGTAGTTTAATATTAAAATATTAAATTTTAAATTAAGTAAATTAAAATTAACTATTAATTAGATTAATATTAATTAGTTTATAAATAGTTAATTATATATTTTAGTTAGTTAGATTAATATTAATTAATAGATAGTTTATTAAATAATTAGTTTAGTTTATGATTAACAATTAAACTAGAATTAATTATTAGATAATTAGAGTCTAATTTAGGATTATATTTTTAATTAAAATTCTGATTTTTAGCCCAACAATAAAATTTCCAGAATTATGCCAGATTTGACTCATCAACTTTGGAAGTTCATAGATTGAGTTTTACTTGGCCAAATGAGGCCCAGGATGGCTCATTGGAAAGATAAAATCAAGAGGAACATTTCTGAGGAGGTTTCACCAACAGATTTAGTCATTTGTTGGGTCTAAAATCAATCAAAATATCAAGCTCCAAATTTTAAACAAAATCAATTTTCTGAGTTTTATTCTCTTCATTTTCATTTGCCCAAACCTCTTATAAGTGCAGATTCATTCATCAATAATATCCTTGGCCAATTAAAATCATCATATGCATCAATAGAACGCTCATATTTCATTTTCAATTAATTAATTGCATTTGATTGGATCTGTTTTAATGCTAGAAATGGCATCTTGATTTTATTGTTGCATTTTAATTTATTTTGATTTCTTTTTGCAGGAAAACAGTAGAAGAGATATGGATAAAAGATCTCAATCAATGAGAATGCTCCAGAAATTAAAAATTGGAACTTTGAGCAAATAAAATTGGATTAGATAGATTTATTCTTCGACAAACTTTCTTCTCAAAAATACATTTGGAAGTATTATAAATGGCAGAGTGCAGAATGTAATTAGGGGCTGCTCTCCTCTGCAATTTTGGACTTCTAAAAGCACTTCTGTAATAGGGATTTAAAGTTGTAAGAGGGAGGAGAGAAAATCTCAAATCTGAGGATTATTGAAGATTTTTCCTTTGTATCTTGAAATATGTATGATAGGCAAAGTTTGCACTATTGAAGCTCTAGTTTTGAAAGCAGAAGTTCAAGCAATGTAAGAACTGTTGGAGACCAGGGTCAGAGAAATGGATTCAATAAATTGGTATTTCTAATACCATTGTTTCAAATACTAGTTTCATTTTTATGATAACAAGAATGTGTCATTTTATTCATGTTTGTGCACTTGTGTTGATATGGGTAATTTGTCTCAATATTGTTATTATATATCTCTGCTCTTATAGATTAAATTCTGATTTCTGAGTAACTATTTACTGAGAAATCTATCTTATAAAACTGATTTATTAAATAGTGATGTGTTGTGAACTATTACCGCATATTATTGTTTAATTATTGGATTTACTGATTTGACAATCAATATCATTTTTGTGAACTACTCCCTGAATGTTGTTGGTTTATTATTTCAGTTAAGAGGTCTCAATAGGATGTTTTTCGGTATTTACAAATGTCAGTTAATTGAATTACTTCGTTAGCTTGATATTAACTAAAAGCCATACATATTTAAATCCCTACCATTTAATTATCTTGCTCTTAGTTGGGTTAGATCTATATCTACCTAATTGAGATAGGATTAAGATTAATTTCTTTTTTTTGCATTATAGAATAAATTTGAATTTAGATTAAGTTCTACATTCTTTTGAGTCATCTTCTCAAAGAGGCAAAATTTTAGTTGTGGCTTGGCTGAACCCAAATCAGCTTAAGGGTCATTCTCTTATCCGATCAGCAAGAAGAAGTGATCTCTATTCCTACATTATTTATGGTTATAGATCTCTATGCTTTGATGATATTTTGTTGCCTTGACTCTACAGGTGTTCTTTGAAGCGGGACAAGTGAGAAAGGAGTGGCGAAAGCTCTATCAAAGGAGAGAGGAAACAAGCAAGGAGACTAGCGAAAGACTGAGGTTGGTACTCTTTGCTTCTCTCTCATCTATCTCTCATAAAGGAAAACACAAGTAACTTTAGTTTGTTTGTTTCTAAGATAGCTACCCATCTTAGTGGGACTAGCAACTTTAAATGGACACTAGTTTTCCCGATAACAAAATGGCAACTCCACTGGGGAGCGAATAGTTTGTTTGTTTTGTTACTGTTTTTTGCTTTATAAACCACAGACGGACCCTGAAGTTAAGCCAAATAGCCTTCGAACTACTTTTGCTATGCAACTGCAAAGTAGACCAACGCTGCTTCAGTCAATCTTCAGGTTGGTTTATGAACTGAACATCTAGCTTGCAAACATCCTAAGTGCCCTAGTGGTAGCTCAGATAACCTCATTAGATCAGCCCCTATACTTTGTGTTTACTGACAATCATTAGCTCAGCCTAAATCCTTGAACTTAGCTGCAAACTGTGAGTGAAAACCAAGCTCAGTCTCGTCCCTGGACCATCGCACTATCTTTTCTTGGCAACCTGGATGCATCGCACCTCCCGTGTGTTGCAGGTGAGATGCATCCATGTTTCCCTGTGTTACAAGTGCGATGATTGAATGACACTGTTTCTGCCTCCAGATTTTGGTTTTTTCTTCATGGTCTTCAGCTTTATTCAGTAGTTTGGCTGTCTATGATCAATATATCTCTGTTGAAACCATCTTCCTTTGCATTATTTATCCTCCATCATAAGGAATTGTGAATGTTTTTTTTTTATGTATTTTTCATCATTTATAGTTCTCCTTTTTAAATAGTAGCTTAATCGAACTATCATCTTTTGATTTGAAAGTGTCACAAGTGTCGTTTTCAGTCAAGAAAAAGAGTGTCGCAAAGAATTCCTCTTTTAGATAGTCGATTACACTTTTGCCATTATATTTGATTTGAATCATTAGTATTTCAAGTGTCGAAAGCAGTTTTAAATTCAAAATCGCAAAGTTTCGTCTTAGCCTTACTTTCGTTTTTTGGTACTGTCACTTTGAAAGAAGATAGTTCAAATCTATATTTAGTTTTCTTTTTTTTCATTCTTACATTAAGGAAACTGAAAAACAATACATGCATGTGCATTTGCATTAACACTGCATGTTGAAGTTGATTTAGGAAAAGTGCATCTAGTGTGTGCTCTCTACTCTATGTTGAAAGAATTTCATTTCTCTTTCCTTAGTAGCTAGGATTTTCATTGCAAAAAGAAAGTAAACGACTGTTTATCATTTTAGATTGCATATTTAGGAATTGTATATCTACATCACGCGGTGAACCTTAAAGGTAAACTTCTTAAGAAAGATCAACTGTAAAATAAACTTCAATGAAAATAAAAACGCTTTGGAACCTAATGCACAACATTTAGAAGTCTAGGCTAGAGACGTATTCTGGTGTCGTAAATCCTAGTAACTATCGCTTTCATCGTAGGTTGGGTGATTCCTCCTCTTTGAGATGACGAGTGCCAGTACAGACTTGTGCTCCTACGTACCATCAAGTATATATTAGGAGACCACAATAGGCTACATCCTTTATCCTTAGGAAGCCTTTTCTGCTGCCCTATCGATCGCAATGCACTGAACACAGCATTTGGGAAGATTGACTGTCATATCGTAAAAAGTATTCTGCAGTTTTGCGATTGGTTTGGTAATCCCTCTGTCTAGATTTCCAGAGTAGTCACTTTTGTTCCTTTTCAGACTCCTTAAAAGAAAAGGTCCATCTGAGCACTTGTCACTTCAGGCTCATTAAAAATCGAAGGCGACTAGAGTCATCTTTAGCTTTTTCTCGACTCTTAAAAATTGAAAAAGCAAGTTGTGTCAAAGTGTCATAAAATTTATTTTAATCAGAAGAACGTCACTATTCCCTTGTTGGTCTTAGGTTGAGAAAATGGATTCTACCAATCAAGGATTTCCCCTTGGGGGAAATCCTAGTCCTTTCTCCTCTTGGGGGGATGTTGGTGCTCCACACATGGCTACATTGTCCCTTCCAAGACTCACAATTGGCCCGCCAGTATGGCTTTTCTCGATCTCTGTCGCTCAAAACACCGTGATTCCTCAGCAATAAAATCAGAAAAGTAGGTGACCCTGAAGTCGCTCCCCCACCTTCTACTTCATTTGTTTCTCCCTCTCCTTCTTTCTCTTCGCTTGGCGAAGCTAGTAACGCTAGAAACCAGGTAACTAAGAAGAAGAAGAAAGGAAAGGAGAAGAAGAAGAAGAAGCCAACGGCGAAAGTGGGCAACCATGCATCGTCTGGAAAAAATCCACACACTGCACCATCCAAGCCTAAATCTCCATGTGTCATTTGCAAGGGAGACCACTATCATCGAGATTGTCCCTGTATCCCATGGATCCTGAGGGACTGGTCTCCCCCTTGCACAATCTGGTGTCTTCAACCTCTGACGATCATGTTGAGAGCACACTGTCAACTAGTGAAAACGAAGTCAATGGACAAAAAGGAATATCTAAATTTCTTTGTAGACTGTGCGAAGGCGATCATGCCCTCCACTATTTTCCTTTATTGGACGAAGCTAAAAGAGTCTTGGATAACCGTCCTGCCTCACCGCAGCGACTTCCTTCTGGATACAAGAAACTCTTGTTGAGTCCATCGCTAGTTGAAAATCTGACTGACACACCATTATTGTCGGTCGAAGCACCTATCATTAAAGATAAACCCTCTAAGTCCACACCGGACCAAAGTCAACAGGTCGAGACGGTAGTCGACCCAATCTTGTCTTCAGAGGGTCCACCTTTAGATGATATTGTCACCAAAGAGAATGAGAACAACACCATTCAAATTCTTTTCGTAAACACAGGCTCCGATGAACATGGGGGCAATCTACCCATTCCTTTACCACAGGAAGGAAGTTCGTCAGAGGTTTATTCGGCCATTTATTCGGTCCCACCTCCAAGAAATCTAGTCGTTTCCTTCAATTGGAATCTACTAGGCAGACCCCGCCTACCATCTAATGTACCATTCTAAATCACAGTTCAAGCTTACAGAATGATCATGGTTGGTACTATCATAGATGAAGGGGCTTCTGTGAGTATCCTTTCCTCAACTGCTTGGAAAGCACTTGGTTCGCCATCACTTCTGCCTGAGATTCGAAATCTGATAGGCTTCAACAAAGGAACTAGTCGACCGTTAGGGATCCTTCCAAATTTGCCTATAACTTTGAGAAGGAAAACCGTTCACCTAAATGTGATGGTAGTCCAAGGACCTCTAGATTACAATCTACTCCTTTGGCGTGACTACATTTATAGCATGGGATCTATCGTTTCCTCACTCTTTCGAGTGATGTGTTTTCCACATGAAGGCAGAGTGGTCCAGTTAGTTGACCAACTTTCATTCCCTGGTTCAAACATAGCTATTAGTCAAATGCCATCCCTAACTAGTATTTTTGCACAAGGAATTTCTAATCAATATCTAGTCCGTCCACCTGATGATCGCAAGTGATTCGATGATTGTGACTAAAACCCAGGAGGCATGCGCCCTGGTCTTCATCGGCAGGAAAACCCCAGATATAAGGTAGGTTTCCGCGTAGGAATATGACTAGTCTGATACCCCTGTCCGTTTAGGAAAATGGATTTGGACTGGAAAAGGATTCCCTCGTCAAAGGTTACGTGATTGGAACTGACAACAGTCACCTTTGTCCATTTCGATGAACATCGCCAAGGAAGTGTTTTGTCTGCGATGCGGATGGAACAATCTTTCTAATGCAAGAACTTCCATATGGTGACCTGGAAACTCTACTTTATGCCTGGGGGCATGCAAACCTTTTTTCATGCAAGTGAAAAGCGACCATTTATTTTCTTAGTTTGTAGGCTCTTAACCCTTTAAACTCGTAGGTTGGTCGTTCCTAGTTTGCATAACGAAAGGCTCCAGAAGCAAAGTTGCCCATGGGGAAAGCTCCCTAAAAAATGAACCTACTGATGAGACATCCTTATTATACGACTGGCATGAGCAGTTTTACGTGAAGTTCAAGCTCGTAAAAAAATAAACCTAGCCACGAGTAGTTTTAAATGAAGTTCAAACTCTTTAAAAAATAAACCTAGCCATGAGCAGTTTTACGCGAAGTTCAAGCTCGTTAAAAAATAAACCTAGCCATGAGCAGTTTTACGCGAAGTTCAAGCTCGTTAAAAAATAAACCTAGCAATGAGAAAATGTTCCCCCAAAGTTTAAGCTCATTAAAAAATGAACCCACCTTCAGTAAATAATCTTTGCGATCGCATAATTATCAGCTTTCGAACCTTGGTCGTGTTCTTACCATCACCTCCACTCTTTTTTAGCCAATCATACTCCTCCATTTGATTGTTTACCCCTTTTGAGGAACAGCTGCGATGAGTGATTCTGTTAGCCACCTTCTTTACACTGTCGTGATTGAAAAAAGATCCAAACCTTACCTGGAACCAGTTGCTATCCAAAAACATCACTCGTTCCTCAAAAAACGAGTCTCCTTTAAGCTCTTTTCATCTGACTCGTAAAATATGAAAATATTGCTGAGCAATTGGCCTCTCCAACTCGTTAAAGCGATCGGAAGTGCCATCCCTCCTCTAGATTTTAATCTTTTTGGACCCTAGGGATTATTACACAAAAGGATTGAGCGCTTGTCTTGTTCGGCTCGTTAAAACTATTGAAAAGTCATCCCTTTCGTATTATTTTATACTTTTTCGGACTTAAGGGATTACATTACAAAAAAAGACTACTGGAGTTGCCTTTCTATCCCTTTTTAAACTCTCTAAAATTGAAAAGGACCGAGTTATCTTTGTCGTTAAACTCGTTAAGACAATAGCGACAAACTTGCCCATGCAGACAAGATTGAGTTTGTCGCTAGGCTCGTTAAAACATAGCGACAGGTTTGCTCGAAGGGCAAATTATAGAACAAGCATATGTTATCCTCCTCAAGCTTGACAAAAATAATGAGGTACTGGTCAGCAATGACTAGGGAAAAAGGGAATAAAACTTGAATAGCTTCATTGGTAGCAGGTTGCTCTTGAACATGACACTTTCACTCTGTCACCATGATTGAGTCTGGTTGGGTTATTCCGTTCACCAGTCATATCACCATTGGTCCGCCCTACCATCCACCTTGGGGTTAATGCTACCAATCCATTTCAGTGTCGCCTGTATGTTCAAGAGAAGTCGCTCAGAGAATTCACCAACCTAGCTAACACCTCATCCGCTGCAATACCTTCACTCTCAATTTTTCATGACCACCACCCTGAACCTTATATCATCAGATTGTTTTCACCTCCACAAAATCATTTGCTCCATTCCGTGTCGTAGATATGGGATTCATTAAGGCCCTCCTACGACGGGTCACTTCTTGTCGACATCAGCTCATTATCCAAGAAGTTGACTTAGGAACAACCCTTTTAGTACTTTGAAGCTTGCATGCCTCAATGGCAAGTTTCTCACTTCCGACGACAGGTTTACATCAATGGACTTCGACCGAAAGATTTTACGTGGTGTTTGACATCAACTCATGTATTCACACCACGTGAATTGTACTGCAGTGCCTTGATGGTCATCATCATTATCGGTGATTCCTCTCGTGCATGTTAACAGCTTACATCATTGGCTTGTAATCAAGCGATGTCTTTCCATGTTTGACATTAGAACATCTTTTCACATGGATTGACTTGTACTTCGGGCGAAGATTGAACGAGTTTGAAGACACCAGATCTATTTTCATCAATCTGGGCTGCGATATATTCAGGAGAATAAAGACATCAAATGTACATCACAGCTGCACAGATAATCATCCAAACTAAAGGATGATGGCTCTACCAGAATCATCAGTCTGCCACATAGACGATTGTCTGTCTTATGTACATGAATATGAATTTATAAAGCTGAGCATGCGAATGCCCGCTTCAGCTAGATCATGAAAATATTATGAAGATAATGTATTATATTGTATCTTATTACAGGTCACCTTCCAGTTTGAAAAACCTCGGATCCTCATTATAAAGCATTTCACCCGACATCAAAAGATTTACAACCTCATGCTTTAGGGGGCAACTGTTATAGACATATTTGGGCACTGCAACCCAAATCACATATGTCCATAAACCAAGGGATTCTAAACCCCTAAAAGTGTTGTTTCATACCCTAAAGGAACAAGGTCAGCTGATTACATCATCTCCCAGAAGTTCTCCATGAAAAACTACTCAGAACTGGTCAAAACTGGACCATACAGACTGCTCCATGCATAGGGTGTGATGCATCTCACCTATTACACACAGGGGGTGCGATGCATACTGGAAATCCCTTCTATAGGGTG
Source organism: Pinus tabuliformis (assembly GCA_031772625.1). Lineage (NCBI taxonomy): Eukaryota > Viridiplantae > Streptophyta > Pinopsida > Pinales > Pinaceae > Pinus > Pinus tabuliformis. The sequence continues at coordinate 426,244,882 of CM062820.1, forward strand.
CAATGAGCGAGAGCATACAAATGGCAAAAGAAGTTTGCTAGGTGGAAACCCAGAGAATCTTCTAGAAACTGCTCATATGACACTTGCCTCTCTGAATTTTCCTAGGGATGAGTAAGAGATCTGAAATCTCCAAGTGGAACCAAGAACTATCAGTGAAATGACACTAATCAAAATCCCAGAAGCTGACTCACTCTCCTGTAAACATCTATATATGGGTCCCTCATCCTAGGGATCCAAAGGCTAGAATTTTGTAATTTGCAAGGAAGTGTTGTTTGTTTCTCTTTGAAGACATTGTTGGGTGATCTTGATTTGTATGAGGTGAAGAGGGCTTTCATGTTGGGAGGATGATGCTGGATCAGACAGCTTGGTTGTAATCCTCTCTTCTACTACTTCTATCAATAAATCTATTTGAGTTTTCCTCCATATGTTTGTATATCTCTGAATCTTGTATTTGTATATGCATTTGTATGGTTAATGTACATCTGATCCTACATTATTTATGGTTATATATCTCTATTCTTTGATGGTATTTTGCTGCCTTGACTCTATAGGTGTTCTTTGGAGTGGGAGAAGTGAGAAAGGAGTGGCGAAAGCTCTATCAAAGGAGAGAGGAAACAAGCAAGGAGACTAGCGAAAGACTGAGGTTGGTACTCTTTGCTTCTCTCTCATCTATCTCTCATAAAGGAAAACACAAGTAAATTTAGTTTGTTTGTTTCTAAGATAGCTACCCCTCTTAGTGGGACTAGCAGTTCTAAATGGACACTAGTTTTCCCGATAACGGACACCATTTGTAATGCGAGAAAATCACACTACCATAACCAAAGAAGTGGGGTTGATCACTTCACTAAGTTTGATATGATCTCATGCTTAACTCCTATGTAAGAGGAGCTTCCCAAAGTCAGACTGTAATAGATGTATTTAATCCCTATCATGATATTATATTGTTTGTTTGCATCTTTCAAAAGTTAACTCACTTTCCTATTCCAAAGCCTACAATTTGATCTAATGTAGGTGTAATGAGCCCTAGAAATACAAAATGTCTAAATTATTTTATTAGTGTTGTTTTTTAAGTTGTTGTTTACTTAGTAGGTTGATGGATATGAAACTGGTGGTGTTATAACCTGACTCAAAACTGAATGCAATCGAATATGATAATGTAATCTTTTCACTTTGATGAATCCTAACTAAAGTAAAGAGAGATGTTTCATTCACTTTTCAACAATGCAAGAATCAATGAATCATTTTCAAAATGCAAATAAAAGAGAATATAAAATACACAATTCTTTCCCCCACCTGACCATGAAGAGGAATTTTTTTAGAAAAATGCAACCTAATTCCTTAAAATACAAGCTAAAAAATGCAAAATTTTAATCTCAACAACTTCTTGTATACCCAAAATCAAACAATTAATTCCTCCTTCAAAAGACACAAGCCATAATTTCAACTTGATGTAATGAATTACGAATCACTGTAAGCACAATTTTGTGTTGTCTTATAAAAAGGAATAATCACTATTCACTTCAATTCAACAAATTCTAAATCAAAAGTTCTCACCTTGAAAAACACTAACTTTTTACCAATGCTAATGATTTTATGCAATAATGTATACGCAAGTATTTAATCTTGCCTATTTAAAGAAGAAATATACATACAAACTATTCCAACAATGACCAACATTTCTTTTGATAAATTGTTGGCTTAAGTTGGGCTGACCCAGGTTTGATTCATTATTGTGCACCAACAAAACCCTCAATCACTAGCCCTTTAAGAAACAACCTGCAAACAAGTCGCAGTCTCACCCAAAGTGACTATGGGAGGTTGCAGAACTAGGTTTCTACAACCTTGAGGCATACTGTGATGTGTAAATTTTGTATTTTCTTATGCTTTAACAATTATAAACTACTTCTCATTCATGAACTACTTCCTACTTATATTACTTTTCAGAATTACATTCATCACTTAAACATATCATAACATCCATAAACTTCACAGTACTGAAATAAAGTGCAGGTAATAAGAAAATAAACACATGAAGGGACAGATTTTATTGTGGTTCATCCCAATGTGGGACTACGTCCACAAGAATTGTTTCTTATAATAGAGAATTTTTACAACAAACATTTCTTTATCTGCACTCAAAGTTGTCGGTTGTTTGTGCACTAAGCTGCAGACGATTTGCGCACTAAGTTGAGGACCCAAGCCTCCGTGCACTCAGTTGTGGAGCCTTGCCCCTTTATCTGAAGTACAGATCATAAAGATAAAGCCATAAACATAGATATGGATCTAATTCATGATGCCTTCCTTCTTTATTATTCATCCCTATATATACTATTACATTGAGGGATTACATTACTACATTACCATGGACCCAATACCATGGTTTCCAAAATACAAGGGACTATGGTCCAAAACCCTTCAACTTTAACAATATTATATGCTTTTACAAAAAAGGGAGGGGCTTCGCCATGAAGCTCCTATACTGCGCGGTGAGTTTGTTATGTGGTCCTCGTTGTGCTCCGCTTCTCTGCTGCACAATCCACTTCACCCTGCGACATCCTTTCTGCTGCACGCTCTATCCACAAAATTTGGATTCCTTGCCCAAAATCTGGCCAAGTTGGGTTGTGCCCAACAAGCCCCGAACACTCACATGTGACTCGTCCCAAGTCACTCAACTACTTTGCCTTTGATCTTGTCTGCAATGTTGTTGTATGTCTTGTTGAATTGTTGTAGAATCTCTACCAGTTGCTTTTCCTCGTTGCGCACTTCTTCTAATAATGCTTCTATGACATGTTCTACAACCTTCTTTGTTAATTTTGTCTCCCTTTGTCGAAGTTGTTGAAGCTTCTCATCCACTGCCCGTGATAGATGAAGGGCCTGATCCTACCAAGGCTAATTCCTTTCTATCAAACCTTGCTCCTACTTCTTCAACTCTTTGATTTTCTTTTGTAGCTCCTTTGACTCATTAATTTTTGCAAGCTTTTGCGAGATTGGCAAAGTATCTATAGTTTCCCGACTCTCCTCCAATTTATGCTTCTTTTGCTGCATTTCCTCCTGCAGTTTCTAAACATTTGGATCTTCCTACATCGAAGTCGAAATTTGCATGCTCTCATCTAGCAATTTTCCATAGTTTGCTAATGTTGCAAAGATGCTGACCATCCCAGTATCTAAGTCAATATCCCTTAGTTCCCACACTTTTGGTGGCGTGGCTGGCTACAGCTTTAATTGTAGCTCACTGATCTTTACCTCATATTCAAATTTTACAACTGCAATTTTCTTCTTGGATTCCTTGACTGCAAGGCTGAGCTTCGTGGCCTTATCTTCTGTGGATTCCTCCTCACAGACATCCATGTCTAGAATTTCCCTGCAAGTGGCTTCAACCACCTCTTTCAGTCTCTGTTGTTGTAGCTCTGCCTCTTCCTTGTCCTTGATCGCATGGTCTAGTTGTTTCTTCAATGCAGCGCGCTATTTTTTATTCATATTTCGTCATTAAATGCATGTCTATCCTTAAATTTTTCCAATTTTTCATCTTAAATGCAATTTTACACATGTATTTTCCTTTTTAACGGTCATATTTCTACTTTCCCAATGAACTTACGTTCCCTATTGTAGTGCACCTTTATCTTACACCGCAGCTTCCTGCGAACTTCGACATATTCCCAACTATGGCGACGTACTTTCTTCGTCGAATCTCTCTCTACAACGTAGTTTATAGTCCAGTGCCCACTTTCAAATGTATGTGACACTAAGACTTTCCTTATTTCTTCTTTGGGGCGAAGCTATAGGGGTAGAGTTACCCTTATACAGCTTCACCTAGTGCCATTTACTTTTCCCTAAATTAATTCTCCATTTAACCTGGCTAACTGCACTGCGCCTCCATTAGTAATATACTTAATACCATATGGGCCTAACCAGTGTGTTTTGAATTTCCTTAGGAATTTCACAAACTTACTGTCATAGAGGAGAACAAGATCTCCTACTTGAAACTTCTTTTGCTTAATCTGCCTGTCATACCAAGCCTTTTCTCTCGCTTCTTGTACTTGTTAATGAAATCCTGCTATAAACATGTCTTCTTCTAGAGAAAGTAACTACGACATCCCTTCTTCCATTATGTCGAGATCTTCCATATTTTTAAAAGCTACAATTCTTATACTAGGGACAATGTATTCCATGGGCATCATAGCTTCTTGCCCATAAACCAACCTAAATGGTGTCTTACCTGTCAACTTTTTGCATGTAGTCCTATAAGACCATAATACTATTGGAATCCTAAGATCCCAGTCATCCATGTTTACATTACATACCTTGGTAAATGCATTCTCCAAAATTTTATTGAATGCTTCCACAGTTTCATTTTCTTGAGGATGATAAGGAGTGCTCTTTTGGTGGTAAAATTGAAATTCCTTAGTTAATGCTTCAATGGTCTTATTCAAAAAATGTGACTGTTGGTCACTTATCAATATCTTTGGACACCCAAATCTGGACAGTATGTATTCAAATATGAACTTCGTAGCAGTTTTTATGCTGCAATCCTTCATTGGCTATGCTTTAGCCACCTTGTCAAATAATCAGTCACAGTGATTATATACCTCGCACCAGTCCTTTTTCCTAGTGGATTGATAGGTTCAACAAAATCAATAGCCCATTTATCAAAATAATGAAATTTTACTTGTGGCATTGGTGGCATTCATTTCTTCTTGAAGGTTTGCTTGTTCTTTGGAAAACATCACAAACTTGACTATACTCCTTAGCATATTTGTGTAGTGTAGGCCACTGTAATCCTGCTCTTAAAATTTTCTGTGTAGTAGCTTTCCCTCCATAATGTCCACGAGTTGTGCCACTATGAGCTTCTATTAAAATTATCTATATTTCGTGCTTAGGAACATACCTACACAGTATTTCATCTAGTCCCATCCTATAAAAATGTCTTGCTATTAGTGAAAAATATACTACCCTAACCACCAATTATTTCTTCTACTACGTAGCGTATTCTGAAGGAGCCATCCATGTGGTTAACAACTGAATAATATTAGTGAAGTGATTATCTACTATTCTGATCACAAACATATGCACATCACGAAGGTTATCCTCTATATTCATTGGTTGTTCTCCTGTTTCCAACCTTGACAAATGATTAGGTTCAAAATTTAGTCTTCCTGGCTTAACAACAACATCAAAGTCATACTCCTGAAATAATAATAGCCATCTGCAAATTTTTCCTCCTAAAACAGACTTATTGACCAAATAATTTAGTGCAGATTGATTTGTGAAAATCTTGAAATGTGATCCCAACAAATAATGTCTAAACTTATGTAAAACATGTACCATAGTCAGTCCTTCTCTTTCTGTAGTTGTATAGTTCTTCTCCACTTTAGATAGTTTCCTACTTTCAAAAGCTATAGGGTGATCGATTTCTCCTGCACCAGGTTGTGCCAATACCACTCCTAAAGCTATGCATGAAGCATCCACGTGAACATGAAATTCCTTATTCCAATCTAGGAATACCAATATAGGAGTAGCTACCATCTTTTTTTTTAGTGTGTCGAGGCTCTTTTGACATTCTTCATTCCATAATAATGTTACATCTTTCTTCAACAGTTTTTTCATAGGCGCAGTGATCTGTGCATATCCTTTGATAAATTTTCTATAACATCTTGTATGTCCCAATGTGATGCGAAGATGTCTCATTGTCTTTGGTGGAGATAAATTCACAATAATAGAAATCTTCGCAGGATCCACCATCAATCCTTGCTTGTAAACAACATGTCCCAACAATATACCAAAAGGTACACATAATATGCACTTTTTGATATTCAGAGAAATATCATACTGTCTGCATGTGTCGAGCATCAGTCTTAAGCTCACAACATGTTTCTTCAATAACGCAACTATTGTCCAATCATCTAAGTATACTTCTAAAAACTTGTGAATATGTTCTTTGAAAGCTGCAACCACCACTCTTGAAAATATCAATGGGGAATTCTCCAGTCCAAAAGGCATCATTGTATACTGATATGAACCCCATTCTATAGTGAAGATGGTCTTATGTTGATCCTCTAGTGTAATTCTAATCTGATGGTATCCTGAAAATCCATTTGTAGATGAATAGGCTTCCTGACCTCCTACATTGTCCAATACTTCATCGGTGAAAGGAGTAGGGAATGGGTCATGTAGACATGCATCATTTAGATTCCTTAATTCAACACAAAGCCTGATTTCTCCTTGTGTTTTCTTTTCGTGTACCACCATAGGACTTACCCACTCTGATTCTTCCATAGGTTCAATGATTCCATCTTCTATCATTTTGTCAAGTTCTTTATTCACTTTTTCTTTATGCTTTGGATTCAGTTTATAAGGCCTTTTCTTAACTGGCTTTGCATCAGGCTTGAGAGGAATATTCATAACTCCTAAATCTCTTACAATGCCCTTCATATCTAAAAACTTAGTGGGAAATAACTCTTGGTATTCATGCAAAAGACCTATCACTTTGTTGATTATTTCTTCATCCCAATAATCTCTTATCGTTGCAAACTTCGTCTCCTCTTTTGATCCTATATTCACCTTCTTTGTCTTCAATGGCTTTGTTATATCAAACATTTCTAACTCAAGTCCATTCACTTTGTGGTAGCCTTCAGATTCTGCTATGTCAATATTGCGAGGGTCTTCATCTTCTTCTGCAGTGGTGTTGTAGCATTCCAATACATTTTGTAGTTGTGCAGCCCAATCAGGTTGTCAAGTGAGTGGAATTTCATTCTCAAAAATATGTTGGTTAACTATCTAAAGGGTTGAATCTATATCTGTAAAATCATATTCAAAGCTAAATTTCAATATAAACCCATCAACCATCTCTATCCAGTTTGTAGTACCATGTCGAAGTTCTGTTTCCAAGTACCATTTTTGAGGAATTGTCTCCAATGTATGGATGAACCCATGCACCCCTTCTTCTCATGGAATCTCCTTCCATGTTGTCATGTAAATCTGGATGTGCTCTCTAGGATCAGTTTGACCATCATATTTATCTTCGAACTCTATTTCTACCTGACCAAACCTTATTCATATCAGCCTTCGAAATTCTTTCCAAGTTCCTATATTTTTCTTATGTGTGCCCCACAATCTAGCATGAGTAGCTCTTAGGGATATATCCAAAGCTAACAATCTTTGACACTCTGGTACATGTTCTTCATATTCTTCAATAAAATTATTTATATCACCCAAACCATCATAAAAAGGTAAGTCACGTACCTCACATGTCATACAATGAACTGCATTAGTGACTCTTGCACATTACCTTGTAGATACTTCATGTAAAGTTTTTTGCCAATTTTCCAATTCTTCTTCTAAATCAGAAGCACACAAACTTTCATGCTTCCAACTCAACTTTCCTTCAGTAGGGTTAACACAATCTTGTTCATTTTTTATCATCTGATAGATGTTATCTATATCAGCTTCGTTTTACTCCTCTTTAACTGGTTCATTATACCTTTCTCCTTATGATGGATCCAAGGGAACGATCACTCTCATATTGTTGCTTTCAAATATCATTTGCCTCTTCTTTAATTTGATTATATCCATGTTGGAAAATGCCCAATCCATTACAAGCAATGCACAATAGGTGTTACTGTCATCCACAATTTCTATTACTTCAAAATCAGTAGCAGTGCGCAGCCCTTAAATGTCCATTGTAATGCCTAATAATATTCCTAGACGAATAATCTTTTGTTGATTCACCATTGTTAGCTGAATAGGTGATCATTGCAACTTCGATTTACCCATTAACTCCCATGTTTGCTTTGTCATGACATTAGCTTTATATCCCAGATCTAAAATAACTTGGTCCATGTCATATTCTCCTATTTGTGCACTAAGCCTCATTTCCTTTCCAGATCTGTTTTGTCTATGTAAATTGTTAACTTCGAAGATCTCACTCCGCAGTACTTCTTTAGATGCGCGGGAATTTATCGATTCCTGAAGTCCTTCTATAGCTCTTTGATCTTGCAAAAATTTCATACAAGTTTGAAGAAAATATTTTAAAGTATCTACACTATATGATGCATCATGTTCTTATATTGTCAAAGCTTGCCTTTGTGTCGAAGATGATACACCGCCGCTATTCTTTTGATTTTGTTGTGCGCTAGATGTCAAAGCTCCTGCATCCATAAAGCTTCACTTAGCTTCCATAAAGACTTATTTTGCCTTTTGAATATAAAACACAGGGGATTTTTCAATAGTCTTTTTAACCCATGTAGGTTCAGCTTCCTTCTTTCCATCTACTTTATCATTTCCAGTTGCAGCTCCACTCCTTGTTACAATATTAATGTGAGGTTCATCGGTAATTGGTTTCGCAGTCGTTATCTGAATGTTTTGTGTCAGCTGTTGATTTTTATTTTATTTCATTTTTGCCATAAGTATCAGACACCTCAATTACATGATCAAATGATTTGCAATAATTACATGTTGTAGTAGAATTCTGACAATCTCCTACAAAGTGACCTGCCTAGCCACAGTTATAGCAAATAATCGATCCTTGTCCTCAACCAGCTCCACCACTTCGACCAACACCTCAACCTATACCTTGATAACCACCTCGACCACTGTGTTTTCCATGTTCCTCATGTCCATTTTCTTCATCTTTCATTCTATAGGAATCAGTACTTTGCTCCATCATTAGTTCATAAGCTCGACAGTTGTTCTCATCATGCCCTACTAATTTGTAGAATTTGCAATATAAGTTTCTTGGAGTCTAGACATACTTCTGCAATAGGTAGAAATATTTTGCATGATGTTCACCTCTAGTTTTACATATCTTTCACCATAAGCTGGATCCAGGATTCAAAGGATTCAGTGCTCCACTAGCCATGTATTTTCTGAAGAGAGGTCGATGTTCTTTAGAATGGCCTTCTAATTTACACTTTGTACAATACACTTCTTCTCTGACTTCCTTACTTTTCTTAAAATCTTGTATCTACAGAGTTAAATTTTCCAGCGAACTCTGGATCGGATACATACCTACATTGGTATCCCCTATAGGTGCAGATTCTAATTTCAACGCAAGTTCTAAAGCTTCGACTTGAGTTTCTATCTTCTGTTGTGACAAAGGAAATATTATATGTGGAAGCAGCACAACTATGAACCATTTCATATGCTACTTTGTAGCTATTTCTAAGCTCACCTGATCCAATAATATCCTGAATATTTGATCAAATTCCCAAACAGAGTCAGTAGGCTTTTGTTTGATTTCTTTTAATTTTGTGATACACTGCGACTCAGACTTCAGCTTCTTAAATTATTTTACCAGTGTTGTTTTAATGTCTTCAAATGATCTAATATGATTTCTTGAATACTTCATGTACCACATCAATGCTCTATCTCAAAATTTCATGACAAGCTACACTTTCTTCATATTTTTGTCATGGATCTGCTTCCCTGTCCATACCGCTTCGCATAAAAACCAGAGCCGCTCTGGATCCTCTAATCCATTCCCTTTAAAGCCAGGTAGCTTACTATCATCGGCCATATTTATTCTAAAAAGGGAAGGGGGAGGAGGTGGGGGAGGGGCATTCGTAAGGGGAGGGGGATGGGGAGTATGGGGACGATGAAAACCAAAAGCACCCTAATTACTACTTGATTTTGGCTTCGACGAACTTTTAGGCTAGAAGTGTGAATAATGCGGAGTTAATTAGGGGTTTCCGGGGAGGTTTTCTTCACTTTCAGATTCAATTAACTGAGGGTTATAGTTAATTTCTATAAAAAAATTTGGATCTTGGCCATGAGATATTTTCCTAGTGCCTATTATATGTCTTTTTCCACTTCGTGCTTTTTCAATTTCTTCTTCGGATCTTCTCCCAAACATAAGTAACTAATAATCTGACTACATTCGTAAAATTCCCTTTTCGCAAAAAAGCATCTTAATCCAAAGTTTTAGAGATCTCAAGAACTTACCTCGCGGTCCTTTGAAAACATTTTGTTATGCTTAGTTATAGGACACAATTGAGTCTATCGTGAACTCAGTAATGAATCCTCCCAAGATGCTATCAACAACTCTTGAGATCATATTGTTGGTGTTCTCGAGCCATTGTACTAGTTCAGGAGTCCACTCCTTAGGTTCGTCTCCTTTAAAGAAATTTTTTCTCTCAGTCAACCTTGATATCCACTCATATAACTCAACATGAAACATACCGAAGAATATTTTGTATTGATATTAAAAAATATACTTCTCCAACAACCTTTTAGTTGATAGATGAGGGCTTCTATTTTCTTATTCTACAAATTCTTGTTCCTTCTGTTCTACCCAATCTTGAATTTCTTTCTTGGGCAGATGCCACATAAACATATCACTCAAACAGATCCCCGTCCCGGAAATGAAACCATTTTTTGGCTTAGGTTGGGCTGACCCAGGTTCCATTCTTTACTTCACACCAACAAGACCCTCAATCATTGGCCCTTTCGGCAATGACCTGCAAGAAAGTCACAGTCTCACCTGATATGACCATGGGAGGTTGTAGAACCAAGTTTACGTAGCCTTGAGGGATACTGCGATGTGGAAATTTTGTATTTTCTTATGATTTAACACTTATAAACTACTTCGCATTCATTAACTACTTCACAATTATATATTACTTTCCATAATTACATTCATCACTTAAACATATCATAAACATCCATAAACTTCATAGCACTAAAATAAAGTGCAGATAATAAGAAAATCAACCCATGAAGACACAGATTTTACCATGGTTCATCTCAATGTGGGACTACATCCACAAGAATTGTTGCTTATAATAGAGAATTTGGTACAACAAATAGTTCTTTGCCTGCGCACATAGCTGCATGTTGTCTTTTCACTAAGTTGTAGACAGTCTGCACACTAAGCTGCAAACCCAGGCTTTCGCGCACTCAGTTGTGGAGCCTTGCCCCTTTCTCTAAAGTACAGATCACAGAGATACAACCATAAACACAGATCTAGATCTAATTCATGATGTCTTCCTCCTTTATTATTCATCCCTATATATACTATTACATTAAGGGATTACATCGCTACATTACCATGGACCCAATACCATGGCTTCCAAAATACAAGGGACTATGGTCCAAAATCCTTCAACTTTTACAATATTATATGCTTTTACAAAAAGGGAGGGACTTCATCGCAAAGCCCCTATACTACATGGTGAGTTTGTTGTGCGGTCCTCGTTGTGCTCTGTTGGTATGTTGCGTAGTCCAATTTGCACCTCACGACATCCTTTCTACTACGCGCTTTATCCACAAAATTCATATTCCTTGCCCAAAATATGGCCAAGTTGGGTTACGCCTAACATAAATCAACAAATCAAACCTTGAACCCAGTTTGCAAAGATAAGTAATTGTTTAAAAAGGCAACTAGAAACATCAAATCTAATTGAAGTAGGCCTTTTTAGAATGTAAACAGACCCAAGAAAATACAACAATAAAAAATTTCTGGATGCAGAAGGTAACAACCCTAATTTTTCAAAATTTCAAAAACTTACACAAGTAATTAGTGAGGTTTATTGCATAGTCACACTATTGCTAAAGGAAAATTGTACAAATCGTGCACTATTACTAAAGGAAAATTACGCAAATCGAGAAAAAACTAATAAAAATAAAAAAATAAAGACACAAGTCCAAATATTTGAACTTTCAATGTTTTGAACACAGTCAATCAAGGTAAAAGAAAGTAACCAGAGATTGTAGAAAGGCATAATGAAGAATAAGACGTTCTCCAGTATGGTCACCAATTTATTAGGGAGACAAATCTCGTCTTGCGGACAAGAAAAGATCTCCCTAGACTCAATGGTTGAATCTAGTAACAAACAAACAAACCAGTAAATCTTTCACAAGGTTCATCTATTGAATCATAAGCAAGAGTAATGGAGTATGAAATCCATACCTTTCAAACGAAATGCTTGATGAAGATCCTTGCTATGCTTTGATGCAGCTTTCCAATGCTCACAATCCAAACCCGCAAACACAATAACAATAAAAGATTAAAGGCATATGATAGATTAATGACTCAATAAAACCCATACTAGTGATCAAGAAGACTATTACCTAATATCATTATCAGTGGAAAAATGGAAGTAAACATACAATACATCGGCTCCATTGAACAATATATTGAGAAATAAACACTCTTTTGTATTATATCTGAATGAAAAGGATAAATACAACCTTATCCTTGATGTTGCAAACCTCCTTCCAATAGTATCCAATCCTCCCTCAAGTGACAAGCTTCCAGCCTCAAATCGACAGCATAAGTTTACATTCCAAAGTCCTTGTTTACCTTCTAGTCTGTGCTGAATTTATAGCCCAAGAGGAGGAGGTTTGAGATCCTGTTCTCAAGGAATGAGATCCATAAAGAGAAGGATTAGGGTTCCTCAAAGAGAGGGATTTTGATCCATTAAACAAGGGATGAGGACCAAGGAGTTAGGGGCTCGAGGCCTTTTAGTTGAGAAATATTCCCCTAACAAAGCTTAGAGAATTTGATTTTTATTTTTACCTACGTTAAGATGCTTTTTCACTTTTCAGTGGAGAATAGAATGTAGGATTGCACATTCCACAATGATAATAATTGTTTTTGCATAGGTAACAACTAGGAAAATTGTGCAAGTGCTTGAAAATAGGCTTTTTAACAATGTAATCCATGATTCTTGTTATCTTGGGGATTTTTTTTCTTCCAACATTCAAGGGGAATGCTTGGAACACTTCATCGGATAGTGAGAGATCCAAATTGTTAGTCATTTACCTAATGGTGACAAAATTATGTGTAGCATATATGAATTTTTCTTAACAATAAGACTATGCTTCAAAAATTTAGTACCTTTGACGAAGATCTTGTTCTCAAAGTATCCTTTTAATGATTCTGATTTAGGATCTAATATGTGCACAGGGGTGGAGACAATTTTGATCTAAGGGTTTTCAGGTAACACTTATGCACATAATTTCAGATCATAGACAGGGGATTTGGCTCCTTTCTAGAAGTATGGTAGATGCTAATAAATAGGCCTTGAATTCCTTGTAAAATTAGAACAATCCTCCCACAAAATTCTTAATAAAAACATTGATTAACAATGACTATAAAGTACATACCAGAGATGTGAGAGTTTCTTCAGAAATTTAGAGGAATAGATGGATATTGCAAACCTTGTGGTTTCCCCTTTTGACCTTCGCTCCACTGTCAATAATTGTGGCTTTCTTTTGGCTACTATCCAATCCTTTCATCCTTCAAAAATAATCTTCTAGTGTCCTATCTCCTACTACAGTAAGTCTGCGACCTGATATAGTGATTAAGGGATAATAGAGATATGTTCCTTTTATTATCTCTTCTTTATATGTTGAATTAAATTTTCTAATATATTAGTTATTGTGATTTTTTTGTGAAATTCTAATTTCTTGAGGGGTAATTCCTACCTACATCACACCAAATAATAAATCATATGTCTTGGCTCATATTATATTTCATGTTTGTTCCATAACAAATGTCTTGTCTTCAACCTTCAATAAAGAAGCCAAGATTCTCACTCATGGTCCTATTTCCACATGTCTGTGTTATTGAATTCTCTTGAATGAAAATAGAATGTATCAAATAACTCATGTCCTTGGTCACCTATTCAACTAACGAAGTGTGCTTGTCAAACTATCTCCATGACTCATAGCTAAGTCAAAATTGTGATTATAACCAAACAACATAAAAACACAATTGAGTTTGCAAAACAAAAAAATGTCTGTGTGTTCCTTTGAATGGCCTCTCAATTGTTGGTCTTATAATTATTATTCCCAATATGAATATTTCCCAATCTTAATAAGATTCAGACTCTATCCAATACAAAGAGTCTTACAAGAACCCATATTTCTTAGATTTTTGTCCAATCTAGGAAAATGCTCCAAACTTAATATTAACCTAATGTAATCATGAATAATTTATGTTAAAGTGAAAATAAATGAATAAAAAAATAATATCAATATCACACCATTGAAACAATTATACATAATATTGGAATGTAGGAGGAATGGGCACAAGTTCTTGTTTTGCCTACATGTTTAAATGTTGAAGGTTATGAAGTGTGTTGAAAGTTTATAAACACTGCAACCTATATCTTCTCGATGTGAGGTTCAATGGGTTTTATTACATTACCAAACATTAATGAATTTAGTTTTTAAACAAATATGGATAGTTTCTGTGTTAATAGTAAAAAGAGGGCTTTGTGATCATACTGTCTCGTCCTAGCCATTTGCATATTTTCATCAATGATGTTCTCTTCCATGTCTATTTCTTGGTGATGTCCAAAAGAACCGACTAAAGTTAGGGAAATTTTGGCTTCATACGAACAAAAGTTAGGGAACTTTTGGCTTCATATTTGGAGATAACACTAGGCCAAATCTAATTTTTTCTCTCTTATCGAATGGGTTTCCATTTCATGTTTAAGTTGGTTGGAACACTTGTGGGAAATGTATAATATTCCTAGAAATACACCCTAAGTAGATTTTCAACTCATGTATCTCCCTTAATTATTATCCTTAAACAATAGTTCCATGTAGGTTTGGCGATTAGCGAATTGAGGGAATGCATTTTTTAATACTAAATTTTGTATGGTAATGAGGGTACTAAAGTCATGTGTATGCTTCTTCAGGAATTCTTTATTTCTTGTATGGAAAATGTTTAGTTTTTAGGTTTTAGTCTTGCCCAAAAGGTCTAGTTCAAGGAATGTAGGAGGAATGGGCACAATTTCTTGCTTTTCCTACATGTTAAAATGTTGAAGGTTATGAAGTTTATTGAAAGTTTATAAAAACTTCAACCTCTATCTTCTCGATGTGAGGTTCAATGGGTTTTATTCCATTACCAAATATTAATAATTTAGTTCTTAAACAGATATGGATAATTTTTGTGTTAATAGTAAAAAGAGGGGTTTGTGATCATATTGTCTAGTCCTGGCCATTTTCGTACGTTGATCAATGATGTCCTCTTCCATGTCTATTGCTTGTTCATGTCCAAAAGAATCGACTAAAGTTAGGGAACTTTTGGCTCCATATGAACTAAAAAATAAGGAAATTTTAGCTTCATATTTGGAGATAACACTTGGCCAAATATAAAATTTGATCTCTTGTTGAATGGGTTTCCATTTCAATTTTAAGTTGGTTGGCACACTTGGGTGGGAAACGTATAATATTCCTAGAAATATTCCCTAAGAAAATTTTCAGCCCATGTATCTCCCTTAATTATTATCCCTAAACAATAGTTCCATTTAGGTTTGGTGATTAGCCAATTGAGGGAATGCATTTCTTTAGACTAAATTTAATATGGTAATGAGGGGGCTAAAGTCATGGGCCTGCTTCCTCAGACATTTTTTGTTTCTTTTAAGCAAATGTTTAGTTTTTAGGTTTCATTCTTTCGCACAAGGTCTAGTGCAAGGAATGTAGAAGGAATGGGCACAAGTTCTTGTCTTGCCTACATATTTAAATGTTGAATATTATGAAGATTGTCGAAATTTTATAAACACTACAACCTCTATCTTCTTGATGTGAGGTTCAATGGGTTTGACTACAATACCAAACATCAAAAAAAAAATCTTTTTAAATATATATGGATATTTTTTGTGTTAATATTAAAAATAAGGGTTTGTGATCATACTGTCCAATTCTGACGAGTTGCATATGTTTCTCAATGATGTCCTCTTCCATGTATGTTACTTGGTCATGTCTAAAATAACCAATTGAAGTTGTATTTATACTAAATTTGTTTGGTTATACCATCCTCCTCCTCCAGCTTCTCTTTGGTTCTTTCCCTAACCTCCAAAAGAACAATTTTCCATTTTTGTTTTTCCAATTTGCTTGTCAAACAAACTTAGGGAGCTTTTGGCTTCATACGAATGAAATATAGGGAACTTTTGGATTCATACAAACTTCTTGTGTCTGCATTAGGAAATTCTTCATGCAAAGCACTATATCAATAGTTTAGACACTTCAATTTATTCAAACTTAGGTATTTGTAGTGCTTTATAAAACATATAATAATATTTTAGTTGCAACACCTACTGGTAGTGGTAAAACTATTTGTGTTGAGTTTTCTTTACTATGATTGCATCAAAAAGGCCCAGATAATGTATTTTGATGTGTCTATATTTCTCCTATAGAAACTCTTGCTAAAGAGAGATATCAGTATTGGGAGAAAAAATTTGGAATAGAGACAAAACATATGCAAAAATGCCTCCTACTTTGCTTGACAAGACTCCTTTAGGCTGCAGCTATTTCATATGCTCTCCACTTATGATGAATTGCACTTGGGTTGGTGAGAATGAGGCTTTTACTCACTCTAATTTATATAATTCTCAAGGGATTCAACTAATATTACCTTGTGGGCTTCACAACTCATAAAATTACACCAGCCAACTTGAACAAAACATGTGGAAACCCAACATCCATATAGAAAAAACAAAATATCACAATAGAAAACTCAGATTTTGGTAATTTTCATTACCTCGAGTTTTTCTCGAAGTCCTCTAACACCTCCATGTGTCAAATCATTAAAATTCCTCATGGTTCCACATGCACCAGCTTAGGTGCAAATCCCACAAACTTGGGTTCTTAGCCCATAAGTCACTTTTGTGTGCCAATTCATACAAAACCCTCTAGCCTAAGGTTTCAATTACCTCCCAAGCTACAAATCCCAACAGCCTTGACATCCAAAAACTTTCCTTTTATTTTATTGAAACTAGTTACAATCTTCAAAATATTGAAGAATGGGTATTTTTTTGTGATGGAAGATTAAATGATATCAAATTATGTTGAGTTCTCAAGTTATCGAGTGATTTTAGTTAACATTGGTTAGGATTAATAGGTTCTCAATTTCTCAAGTTTTAAAATATTACTTGAATATTTAAAACGCATAGAATTTTATTGTAACTCACTTGTACTATTATAATGTTCTTGTGGTTTCATCAAGACGTTTCTCAACATACCTTATGACACTCGCTATCAGTTTCTCTCATTTGATGGAGTGTTATAGGATTTTCAACCAAACAGATGTTTGTTAGATCTATCTTCATCAAGTGACAGAAGTTTTGATAAGATAGAATAAATTGATCAAACATCTGTTATGTCGTCTAGCATGTGAAGATCAAGTAGAGGTGAAAAGATTAAAGAAAATTCCATAGATGCATGGATTTTTTTCTCGCTAAAGGGGGGTTATGTTCTTATGATAATGAGAGCATAGATGACATCTAGGTGTCCTTGAGGTATAGACATCTAGTGAAACAATGGGCACTCAAGGGTCTTCCTGAAATAAACATTGTTTCCTCTGTCAATGAAAGGATATACCGCATTGCCCCATCGTCATTACATGGTTTGGGGCTATTTTCCATGGATGAAATAAAGGTTTGTTATGGAGGATTAATTGAATTGATGGAGCATGTCGAACCTTATTCAATCTACAATTATTGGGTACAACTAGTCCAATATACCAAAAGTATGTGAAGATATGGAGTGGCCACAAATTATATATAACTAAAAGACAATGATCAAAATAAATGTGCAACTATGTATATTTATGGAAGGTCAAAAGAAGTAGGTAATATTGCAAGGTTTATAAATAGTACACAACCCATGACCACAAATAAGAAACCCAATTTCATATTCGAGCGGCATGAAGGAAACCATGTATTCATATGTGTCATTAAATCAAGAGCTCCAGGGGAAGATTTGCTCATTGATTGCAATTTGAATCAAATAGATACAAATATTGCTATGATCAGTGCAGTCTGTATTCACTTTTTACCCAACTTGAAAGAAATGTCTATTATATGTTATGATTTTCATTTACTACAATATATTGTCAGGCATCTTGTAAGTTGAGGAATCATTTTAATAAGTCATGGTTAAAATATTTTGGCAGGTTGATCAACGTGAAAGGGCACCAACTTCATAGTAGGTAAACATGAATGTAGTTGTATGTAAAATAATATAACCATGAGATTTATTCTATAGTAGTAATTTATCCATTATAGAGTAAGTCAAATTCATATTTTTAGGCATCATATAACTAAATGAAAGATTCAATATACATATGAACAACTTGAGAAAATGCATTCCTTCATCCTTTTCAAAGTATTATTTCTATACAATATGGAATATATATTGATCTTGTCATAATGCCTCTTCCAAGAGCCTTCCAAGATGATGAAGTTTTTATCAATTTAGAACCTTTTATATTGGCCATGATATAATGTGAAGTTTCTATATTCGACATATGTCAGTAGTGGTTTTCTTATTAATATAATGATGATTAATTGTGTATGAATTGAAAATTACACTTATTTGATAAACAGGGTGATAAGGGGAAGGCACCAACCTTAGAGTAGTCCACAAATGCTCCTGAGGAAGAGCTTACTGAAGAGGCAATTTTTATGTCTGTCAATTTGATCCAAACAATTAAGAAGCTTCAAATGAACGAAAACAAGAAAGTTGGTTCTTTAGTTCTAATTGAGCCCTGGACAGAAGAGATAAGATGCCAAATCAAAACCTTGATGCATCAAATTCATTAGTATGGGGTGAGAAACTCATTTAATTATCCCATTTATTTATTTATGATTTTAATTATCTCATCCTTTATTAAATAAAATAAACTCTTTATTTCACAGGACTTTTTGGTGGAGTACAATCCTCATGCTATGACTATGGGGGCTGACATTGGTCGTAGTGTTGATGCTCTCCCTGTGAGTGACGCACTGGTCATTGAGACCAGTACACCTGCTCAACCACACACGACAAGATCTACACCTCCTAAACAACATATGTCAGGATCTGCAGATGATGTTGTGGATGCGGAGCATGATATCATTACATAATTTGAAGTGATATTTCTTGGATCTTACCGTGTTACTATCACGGGAACACTACCAATTACATTTTTGGTATATCAGGATAATGCCCCCATGAAAATAGAGAAATTCTATGTATTTAAAAAGTGTTTTAAATATTAAGTACAATCTAATTGAAATTAACATATATTTTGTGATACTTTTAAACTAATGATAATATCATTTGTAGGAAATGATGTATTCTATAAGAATTTGCAAGACCTAAGATTGTAAATATTAGGGCCCACCATTCACACACACTGGAAATCCCAAAGTTTCAGGTTGAAAGTGTTAGAGAATTATATATTACAGAGCAATGGAACACATAAAATATATTTTAGAAATATAAACACAGAAAATGCATAAAACAAGAGAGACACAGAAATATGTGGTTCACCCAATTTGGGCTACGTCCATGGAGAAACAACCAATCCTTCCTTTTATATTATCCAGCAAATTGAAGAGATACAAGCTACAACAGATACGTTGTAATTCCCTCTTCTCTCTCACACAATATCCTCTCTCTTTCTCACTCAGAATACAGATCTACATAGACGCAATGAAATTCCCTTATATATAGGGAGGGGTTGCCTTCTAGGGAAAAGAACCCTAAATTAAACATAACTTCTACCGTCAGATCTCCACCTAATGAATGGCCCAGATTGACTATGAAATTACAACATTTTACAAGGAAATTTTACATCTATTTTTAGCTTCGGGGGGGCTCCCAAAGATCGCAGTTGGCCCCCCCCGGACCCCCCTTGCAGCGCAAATATTACGGGCGGTGTTGCCACCACATTGCGAACTGGGATCCAATGCGGTGATAACTTTGAATAAAAAAGATAATCAAACTCCACACCCAACAATCTCCCACTTGGAGACTGATTATAGAAACTCGACCGCTACTTCATTTGCTGGACAATGACTCCACTTTGGACATAGTTGTTTCTCATCTTCCTCATTATACTTGAATACCAATTGAAACTGAGCATAATCTTAGTTTTTCCCTGGTTTCAACTTTTGATAACATATCTGCAGGATTCTGGCTAGTATGTATCTTTTCCAGCTTCAACTCTCCATCTTCCAACACTAATCATATGAAATGGTACTTGAGCTGTATATGTTTAGTCTTGGAATGAAATGCAGAGTTTTTTGCAAGATGTATGGCACTCTGGCTGTCACTGTATAACCTGCCCAACTCCTACTTCTTACCCAATTCATCCAGAAACTTTTGTAACCAAATCAATTCTTTACTAGCCTCTGTAGCAGCAACATACTCTGCTTCCGTTGTTGAGTGTGCAACAACACTTTGCAGTTTTGAAACCCAACTAACAGCCATTCCACCTACAGTAAACACATACCCTGTTGTGCTCCTCCTGTTATCTCTATCACCCGCCATGTCTGCATCAACATATACCTGTAGAGCAATGTTTGAACCACCAAAGCATAATGCTTGATTTGTGGTACCTCTTAAATACTTGAGAATCCACTTCACCACCATCCAATGTTCTATTCCTAGATTGTTCATGTACCTGCTTACAACTCCCATTGCATGTGCAATATCAGGGCTTGTGCAGACCATTGCATACATTAAGCTTCCAACTGCTGATGCATATGGAAATTTAGACATATGAGCCATTTGTTCCTGAGTCTTGGGACACATTTCCTTACTTAGTTTGAAATGGCTAGCCAAAGGTATACTAATTGGTTTTTCATTCTACATATTAAACCTTTTCAACATCTTTTGTATGTACTTTCTCCGATACAATGTTAATTTGTGATTCTTCCTGTCTCTAGTTATTCTCATACCAAGGATTTGTTTTTCAACACCCAAATCCTTCATTGCAAATGAGTTTGCCAATTTTCTTTTGAGCACATTTATTTCATGCATGTTAGAACCTGCAACAAGCATGTCATCTACATACAATAACAATATAATATAGTTTCCATCATTTTTCCTATTGAGATAAACACAATGATCAGAGTGACATCTAGTATAACCTTGTTCAGACATAAACCTGTCAAATTTTAGATGCCACTCCCTGTTACACTAAAAAATGTCACCATGACCACTTACAGTTAGTATGGCTCAAATCAACAGTCATGCTACCCTCTTAGGCAAGTCTTATGCCTCTGCTATCCATCTGAAACTCAAAGAAGAGAGAAAGTCTTGTCAAAAATATGTTTATCTCTGGGGTCGCAGGTTCTCTCTAGCCTCACCTGCGGGGACGCTGACCATGTTCACAAAAGGTGCGTCCTTGGACGCTCTGTATGTTAAGGGACAGGTGCGTCCTTCTGTAAAAGGCAAAATGTGCGAGTTTCATTTTTAAAAAGTTACTTGTGGTTACTTCTAGAACTTTCTAGAGGTCGGTTTGATGATTTGGACGCGCCTCCAGTTGGTTCATGTATCTCTATTAAGGGGGAACTTATCCCATCAATGAGGGAGCTATCCCACCCAAAGAGGGGGATTATCCCATTGATGGTGGACCTGAATAACCTCTTTACAGCACTATAAATAAAGACATTGAGCCAGAGGGAGGGGAGGTTGGAGCTATACATTTTCTTTGGGTAAATGCTGCAGGAATTAGGACTCCCATTTAGAACCTTGTGAGGAGAGATTGTCTTTGCTTGATTCTACTTGGAAGTGGGTGAGCTTTGTCAAAGTAGAGGAAAACCCTTGATGGACCCTGGGAGGAACTTGCACAACACCAAGGCCAGGTTGTAAGAGTTTCTTTGTTTCGTTATTAATACAAACTGGTTTATTTTTCTCAATAGCTTGTGTTAATGAGTTATTTCATGTGTTCCTTGGTCTGCATGTTGAATATATGTTTTATTATATGAAATGCAAGTGCTTGGTATTTGTTTGATTGTTTGTGGTTGCAGGAATTGACTTGAAGGAGGAGCTCATCCGGATCGGCAAGGACGGACTACAACAACCGCGTTTTGGAATAAGGTAAGCCTAAACACTTGTAGTTTTCATGTTTTAAAAGGTATATTTAGAGAAAGATCACTCCATTTTGTCTTGTTTGTCGCTAGAGAGTTTAGACTCCTAGGGAGGTCAGTTGTGTCCGCACAAACGACTTTTTCCGCCACGACAAATTGGCGACTCCCGGTTTACCAGTATCAACCGTATCCTGGGTACACTTATCAACAACCTCAACAACCCCAGTACGGTCCGGTTAATCCTGGTTTTCCAGGAGGATATAATATCCCAAATGCGACTCCTGTTCCTAGTTATCCTGGATATCCTCCTCCTGGGGCTGGTATTGTGACCCAGAGTTTTAGAGATCCTAACCGGCAGTTACCGTTTATTGCAACTTTAGATTTACCCGACTTGACGCGCCTAACGAACGATCCAATTCAATATCTTCAGTTCTGGCCGCCAATGCCAAATAAGTTGCCCAGTGATATACCCAAGTTCGAAGGTAAGTCTGGAGAGGATCCGTCCAATCATGTGATGACTTACCACCTCTGGTGTGCTTCGAATTCTATCTCAGATGATTCTATCCGCTTACGTCTTTTCCAGCGTACACTCATTGGTCTCGCGGCCAAGTGGTACATTGAGTTACCACGGGCCTCTTTTTACAACTTTAGCCAGTTAGCTACCTCGTTCTTAACTCACTTTCAGTTGCCGGTCAGATACGATAACGGCACGGAGTTATTAACTTCACTAAAACAATCGACGTCCACGTATATTTCTGATCACATTCATGAGTGGAGACGTCGAAGGCGATTAGTGAAAGTTTTTATCCCGGACCAAATCTTAGCTGAATGGTTTGTCAAATCATTATTACCGAAGATTACTGAAGATGTCGCTAAGGCCGGAGTAGTTACTGAGGAGCAAGTCATTGCTCAAGCACAATACCTTGACTTAGTTTACACTCAGTCGGGTACGTTACACGAGAAGATTCCGGATCTTCCAAAGTCGAATCAAATCGCTGCTGCTCCTTCGGGATCTCATGCCGCTGATGGTATGATTGGTATCGTGACTACGAAGAGTAAGAAGAAGTCTTCCAAGGCCTCCAATACTCCAATTATCACTTTGCCTGATTCTCCGACAGGAGAGTCTTCTCCTCCTGAACTTACCGCCGACATTCACGCTGTAGAGTCATCTACGGCCAAATCAAAAAACGGTGGAAAGAAGAAAGGAAAGAAGAAGGCTAAAGCAGACAAGGCTCCAAAGGAGAAAACTGAAAAGTCGGAAACCAATGACGAAAAACGCAAACCTCGATATCCTTGTCTTATTTGTGAAGAGGATCATTTTACGAGAGATTGCCCTCATCGGGCCGAGGTTGTAAAAATAGTCAAAGGTTCTCCCACTCCTGCTGTGTTAAAGAATCCATTTCCAGAGCAGGAGAATAAGATGATAGGTTCTTCTTCGAATGCCAGTGAAGAACCCATTTTGATGATGTCTCATGTGAGGATTGCGACTCGATCGCAAGATTACGGTAGTAAGGCTCCTGTTGATGGCAAGGAAGCAGAATCTTCTCACTCTAACCCATCAACCTCAGCTCCTGGTTCCGATCCACTACAGATCGAAAAACCTAACCCAGACTTAGTGATTAAGCCGCCCGCCAAGGGTGTACTTCGAAGGTCTGCTTTCAATCCACATGCGAGAGCAGCCCAGAATTACAACATTGTTGAGGACTTAGCTGTTTCACCTTCAGCAATGTCGGCACTCGAAGTGCTGCAATCATGCCCAGCACAACGGAAATTGCTTTTGTCGGCTATCGGAGCTGTCGATGTTCAGGACCCGAACCTAATGATCTTTGATCTAGAAAATAGTACACCACGTCTCCCCCATCAAATGGCTTTCCAAATTCCAGTGATAGTCAAAAACAGGCCTATTCATCGGACTGTGATTGATGAGGGAGCTTCTACGTGTATTATGTCGATTCAATGTTGGAGATCGCTTGGTTCTCCTTCGTTGAACCAATCCCCCACCATCCTTAAGGCCTTTGATGGCCGTGGGTTCCGTCCGTTTGGTATTCTACAAGAATTGCCTATAGGGGTTGAAGGTAAAACCGTTAGTCTGGATGTGGAAGTGGTTGATGCCCCTCTAGACTACAACCTTCTTTTGGGTCGAAGTTGGTCATATGCTATGACAGCGGTCGTTTCATCGGTCTTCAGAGTAATTAAATTTCCACATAACGGTAAGATCGTGACTATTGATCAGCTGACATACTTTTCATCCGACCCAGCCTCTTCAGAGAGCATCCAGCATGTTGGTAAAACGACAATCCCTTATAGGGATGTTGGTGTAGGTTTAGTTAAGGATTCCGGTTTACTGGGAACTTTTCCTCTCCCTCCACTCAGCGCAGATCCTTCGTTTGCAACCATTCATATGATTACATCAGAAAACATTATTTATGACGATCCTTGGTTCGTCCCATCTGACTCTGAGATAGACTCACTCGGTGATGTTATGCCTTTGAGTCCATATGAAATTGCTTATGAAGCTCTCATGTCTTTTACTGACTTTCATTCAACCGAAGTCGACCAGATGAATGTGGTCAGTGAAGAGTCACTTTTCACCTCACCCTTAGAACGGATAACGTTTCCCGAAGTCGTGTCATCTGACGAACAACTTCGCGAAATCCTAAGTGTAGACGATCTACCATGGGAAGATCTCCATCACAGATCTTCGTTTTTACCTAAGGATGATGCATTTGAAAATGATTTTTCATCTATCTTTACCGCTGAATATGTCAAAGACGCTCAGGATCCAACGAAACATTCTGATTCAGAGCTGAATTTAGGGAATATTTCTCGTACTATTCCCATTGATATTTCAGTGAAGCCCGGAATCGAGGAAAACATTCATATAGGTGCCGCATGTACTGAAGAAGAAATCCAAACTTACAAGGCCCTATTCCAAGAATTCCGCGACGTGTTTGCCTGGTCTTACGAGGAAATGCCAGGAATTGATCCTGCCATTGTTATTCATGAAATAAAGACCTACCCGGATGCTAAACCCGTCCGGCAACGGTTGCGTCAAATTCACCCTCGAAAAGCGGCTGCGATTAAAGCAGAAGTCGAAAAGCTGTTGAAAGCAGGTTTCATTTATCCGATCCCGTTAACGGATTGGGTATCGAATATTGTTCCGGTCAACAAGAAACAAGGAACAATAAGAATCTGTATCGACTATAGGGATATAAATCGAGCTTGTCCAAAAGACAACTATCCTACGCCTTATATCGATCAAATTATTGATGATTGTGCCGGAAGTGAAATGTTTTCCTTCATGGATGGTTTTTCGGGCTATAATCAAATCAATATTCTACCTGCCGACCAACCAAAAACGGCATTCATTTGTCCATGGGGGACATTTGCTTATTGCAAGTTACCTTTTGGGCTTAAGAATGCCGGAGCCACTTTTCAACGGGCGATGTCTTATGCATTTCATGATATCAAGCACATTGTGCAACCCTATCTCGATGATTTGCCTGCTCATTCTTTACATCGAGCTGATCACCTTGTCCACCTACGAGCAATCTTTATGAGGTGTAGGCATTATCGAATTCGGTTGAATCCCCACAAGTGTGTTTTCTGTATAGAAACAGGTCGATTGCTGGGATTTGTTGTTTCAAAAGCCGGCATTCGCGTCGATCCCTCGAAAGTCGAGGCTATCATCAAATTGCCTCCTCCTTCGAGTTTGCGCCAACTCCAAAGTTTGCAAGGGAAAGCGAACTTTTTACGCCGATTCATCCCAAACTACGCCGAGGTCACTAAAGGTTTTACACGGTTATTGAAACAGAATGCACAATTCTTTTGGGACGAGATTGCCCAACAATCTTTTGATGCACTTAAACACGCGTTGACCCATGCACCGTTATTGCATCCTCCCAACTACAACCAAGACTACTTCTTATACCTCGCAGCTTCGCATTCCACCATTGGAATGGTGTTAGTTCAAGAAGATGAATTCGGAGCGGAGCATGTGATATATTATCTTAGTAGGACCTTGAATCCAACTGAGCTAAAATATTCGCATGTGGAGAAATTGGCCCTGGCAGCCGTTCAAGCTGTCCAGCGTTTCCGTCACTACATTCTTCTCCGCAAAACTACAGTTATTTCGGATTGCAACCCTATGATTTATATTTTGACAAAACAACTGCTAGGGGGCAAGTACTCTAAATGGATTGTTATCCTGCAAGAGTTCGACTTGGAGTTCGAGAAGTCCAAGTCTAAGAAATCCTTAGTTTTTGCGGAATTGATGTGTGATTTCCCGAGTGCTGACACAGAGACTGTGGCAGAGGAGTCCATTGCGGACGAATCTTTGTTTCTTATCAGTACTATAGATCCGTGGTATGGGGATATAATCATTTATCTCCAAACCCAAACCTTTCGGCCTGAAGCTTCCAAAGCGGAACGTCGAAAAATTCGGTTTCAATCCCAGCCATACAAAATTATTGGAGATACACTTTATCGCCGGGGGGCAGACTTAGTTTTTCGACGTTGTTTAACTCACGAAGAGGCTGAGAGAGTTTTGAATGATTGTCACTCTGGAGCATGTGGCGGTCATATGTCTGGGTATGCCACAGCTCAGAAGGTGTTGCGCGCTGGTTATTTCTGGCCGTCTATGTTTAAAGATTGTATCATTGCAGTCAGGAAGTGCCACAACTGTCAAGTGTTTGATCGCAAGACGCGCGCTCCACCTGCTCCTCTCCACCCTATAATTGTCCGTTGGTCCATTCGCCAAATGGGGTATCGACTTTATTACTTGTAACCCTCACTCGGCCGGGGGGCATGCGTATATCATCCTTGCGGTTGATTATTTTACTAAGTGGGCCGAGGCGATGCCTACATTCGACGCAAGCGGCAAAACAGCTGCAGTTTTCGTATTCAATCATATCATAACTAGGTTTGGTGTCCCACAAGCAATCATTACTGACCATGGGAGCCATTTTCGAAATGTCATGATGACTGAGCTTACAAGCCAGCTTGGTTTGCGCCACGATAGCTCTACTCCTTATTATCCGCAAGCCAACGGTTTGGTTGAGTCTATCAACAAAGTTCTAGTTACCATGATCCGACGAACCATTGGTGTTCATCGGTCGAATTGGCACAACATGTTATTTTCAGCGCTATGGGCATACCGAACCTCAGTGAAAAATTCAACAGGGTTCACTCCTTTCCAGCTAGTTTATGGCTTAGAAGCTGTGTTACCCATTGAATGCGAAATCCCATCACTTCAAATGGCTGTCGAATTACTTCCAGCTACTTCCGAAGAGGAGACACGTTTATTGTACTTGGCTAAATTAGATGAGACTCGACGTGACGCTACATTGGCAATCGAGACTCACGCGAAACGAATGAAAGCTCAGTATGATAGAAATGTAACCCCTCGAAGTTTTTCGGAAGGAGACCTAGTACTATTATATGATCAAGCTAACGATAAGCTAGGTGCCGGAAAATTCGTTCCCATGTGGCATGGGCCCTACATTGTAAAGCGAAAGCTAGCAAAAGGGGCTTATGAGCTAGTTGACTTTGATGGGGACTCTTTGGGTAAACCCAGAAATGGACTTTACTTAAAGAGGTATTATGCTTAAATGATGGGAATGGAGAAATTTTTAGATAGGTTAGATTTTCTTTCTAGCTAGCAAGTGTGTTAGTTTAGTCAGTGTGCTTAGCTTAGAGAGTGTGGTTTTTCGTCGTTATTCTGGCTTATTTTGGTTTTACTCTTGATATTGCAGATGTCGACGCCTCTCCAAACATATATTGGATTTGCTGATGGTGCTTGTCGTAGTACACGGAACATCTCTTCCGCAGCTTGGGTTATCTATTCGCCCTCTGACGAGTTAGTTTCTATGCATGGGGTAAGCCTCGGTCAAACAAAGAACAACATTGCAGAATACAGTGCAGTGATTGAATTATTATCCGAATCTATTTCATTTGGAATTCGACGTTTGACAGTGAGGTTAGATTCTGAACTTGTTGTATTACAGCTTAATAGAGTTTATGCCATTAGGAATCCTGTGTTATTAAGGTTGTTTTTGAGAGTGCGTCTCTTGGAACGTGAATTTGATTACATTGAATATCAACATATTCCAAGGTCTTTGAATACATTAGCAGATGCAATTGCTTCTCGAATGTTGGACAGACATTTACGATAATCATGCAAGTAAATTTAAAAACATTTCATCACATATGTTAAACAAGATAAGCCGGTAATAGTGATATATATAGATAGAAGTGTGTCAAAAAATATATACATCGTCTTCGATTATAGGTTGAAAACACCTTATGATCGGCAAAATGATAGTACAAAAAGTCAAAATGTCACATGTGACTACAAAAGTGACTAGTCAATCACTGGTGGTGCTCTCTGTATGACACCACTGCGCGGGCTACCTTACGCAAAAATCTCCTAAACGGTCCAGGGACCGCGACTACAAAACGCTGAAGTCTGATAGGAATGTCGTCCATAGTAGTCTCAGGTATGTCTGCCGTGAGACGCTCTAGATCATGCTCCAACTCAGCTAGTACGTCTGCAGCCGCGTCCTGTGGGGCCGGTACCGGTGCAGCTGGATGTAGTCTATCAAAAGGCCGGAGGTTGGCTGGACGCTGTGGACCAACATCTGCATTTTGAAAATTTTACTGTTAGTTTTGAGACGATATATATGAAAAATAAAAAATACATAATTAGAAAACTTGTGAAAATAAAAGTACCTCTGTCGTCCCATTGTTCTCCCTGTGGAAGAACCATGTCCGGATCACCTCTGAAATCCATTCCGGCATACGGAAAGTCCTGTATCGAAAAAACCTGGTCCTCTAACCAGTGAAAGTAACTATCTGAGAATCGAACCACTGTCGCACCCTCGTCAGGATGCCGGGCCATCACCGCAACCCATCGTATCAGCTTTGGCTGCCGAGGACCCAAGATATCAACAGTGAGTTGCTGAGGGATCAACATTGGAACTCTCTCCAAGGCAAAGCTCACGACTATAGGCCCATATCCAAAAGTCTTTAGTCGTCCGTTCTTTGCCTTGGTCAGTTGGCTCTTCATATGAGCCGACACAGCTTCACACCAGTTGAAAATGGTGCCTTGGTAACAGTCAATTGCCATCCGCATTTGGGATCCGGAAGCAATGTGTAAAGCGGCCGCGCCGCAAATTCTGGTAACCGTGAACGCTATGACTTTGAGTTCCGGTAGAGTGATGTGTTTTATCTCTATGCCTTTTGAATGGTGAGCCCCACGTGTGCACCAATCCTCGCGGAGACTATCAAGGGATTGGCCACCCGGCCTAGTCCCCGCAAGACTGAGTTGCTCACCTCTGTTCGGCAAGCCAGTGAGAAAGTATACATCCGAGGGCTCTATCTCGAGCTGGTGCCCTCCTATGTAAAAGCATTGTTCTTGAACGTTCCATCGCTCAACCAGCCATTCCAAGAATCTTACCTGGCCCCTCATGCCCGGTATGGTCCAATATTTGTATAACCCGCATGCTCTTAGGGCATCCAGAGAAGGTTGGTGATTTATTGCAGCTTCATCTTCCTCTACATGCTCTCTTTCTCTCCAGTCTAACATGATTAATGCCCTGCATATCAAAAATAGCAATTAGAAATTGATTTGGGAATTTTTGGTGGTTTTTTGAGGGAGTTGGGGTTTTGAAATGCGCACTTCTCGGAAGACGCACCCCGGCTTTGTAGCACAGGGCGCCCGGACGCAGCTTGCCTGAAGGCGGGCTGCGTCTTCCGACCGTTTTCCCGTATGAGAAAAAGTCGGGGGACGCAGGTCACCCGAAGGGCACCTGCGTCCGCCGAGAGGCGCATTCCAAAACCAAAACCCCCCCAAAAAATGAAACTAAGACCTAAAAATTAATTCTAAACGGATAGAAATGCAGAGTAGGATGTGTAAAATACCTGGATGAGACGGCGTTCGATTCCGACGGTCAGATTTTCCGAAGCGACCACGGGAAGTTTCTTGTCAAAAGCTCCTTTTTCAACCTCCAAAGTCAAACGGTAAAAATGATATGGTAAAAGGTCTTTTTATAGGTTTTTTGGATGAATTAGTTCATTTTTTACCATGAAAAGATGTTTTTCGATGTATTTTTGCCTATTTTAAACAGGTATGAGTAATATGTTGCTTTTGTGCAGGACAAAGGGATTTCAAGGGAAATTGTCTTTTTTCACAAACAAAAATATCAGAGTCATCTTTTAAGCCCTTTTCTGACTCCTAAAACATGAAAAGATTGCCGAGCGTTTCTTTTACACTCGTTAAAACGGAATTAAAAGACGGTCCCCTTTTAGCTCTTTTCTGACCGTAAAATCAGGAAAAGATTGCCGGGTTTTTGTCGTTTCAAACTCGATAAGGAAATAAAACGACGTGTCCTTGATCGCTTTTTACTTTTCAGGTCAACGACACTATTATGAAAGTACTCCTTGGTCGCAAGATCAAGCGGTTCCCCCAGGTATTATTTTATACTTTTTCGGGCTTGAGGGACACAAATTTACGAAAAAGTTCAACGTGGAGTTTCCTTAAGTTTTTCAGACTCTCTAAAATTGAAAAACGCCGAGTTTCTCCTATACTGGGCTCGTTAAACTTTTACGGTAAAGGACCTGTTCAATTACAAACAGGAACGAACCACTCCTTCCTAGGGTTCGAATTTAAACTAGGTTGGACTCGTCCGAAGGATGAGCTTATAATCAAGCATATGTTATCCTCCTCAAGCTTGTTAAAAATAAAGAGGTACTTGCCAGAAATGGTGGGGGAAAAGAGAGAAGAATGAGCCTATTTGTTACCTTTTATCTCAAAAGAAACTTTATTACCACTCTTGAACACGACACTTTTCATTCACCTGGGTTGGGAAATCTTTTACCTCACAGTTGACCAAACCACTTTGAAAGTCTTTAACCGGGTTCCGGGGATTAACTTTGAGTTATTCGTCACCAAGCCATCTGTCGTGTCGTTATGTGTTCAAGAGGTCTGCAAGCAAAAACTTTCATCTGCAAAATACTTGTCATCCATTTGACCATCCCTGAGTCAGTCCTTACAGCAACATTTCTTCAACTTGAACAATGATTTCGTGTTGCGGGCTTGCCTGCAACGGGTCGCTTTCTATCGACATCGACACATTATCTAGAAAGATGACTTAGGAATCGACAGTACCTTGAAGTCTGCATGCATCAAAGGCAGGTTTCTCGCCTTTGACGTCAGTTTACATCATTGACTTTCGATCAAAGGATTCCGTGAAGTGTTCGACATCAAAACATCTATTCACATTTCACGGGTTGTGTTTGGTACTTTGAGAACCATTGACATTACTGGTGGTTTCTCTCACGCTTGTTAACAGTTTACATCATCGACTGGTAATCAAGTGGTTTCTAACATGTTCGACATCGAATCATTTAATCACATGGCTAGAATCGTACCAATTCGGGAAGTAGAAGTGAAGACCCTGGATCTAGTTTCTACCATCCAGGCTGCGAGGAGTTTTGTATTCATTATCTATGTAGACTAATCATAAACAGATGGCTGCGTCCATACTGTGTCTACAAAAGTCTATAAAAAATGATGTACTGCAAGATCATTCCTGTATCAGAATAGTTAGTCCATTAGTTAAAGTTTTGAATCTGAGTATGGGAATGCCTACCTCAGTGATGATATAATCTTATCCATGTATTTTGTGTTGAAAATTGCAGGTTCCAACCAGGCCATCCACAAGACAATCCTTGAAATGATAAAGCGCTTCACCCTTCCTAGAATTACAAAACCCTAAATCTATTCCAGGCTTCGCACTTTAGGGGGCAATCTGTTACACTAAAAAATGTCACCATGACCACTTACAGTTAGTATGGCTCAAATCAACAGTCATGCTACCCTCTTAGGCAAGTCTTATGCCTCTGCTATCCATCTCAAACTCAAAGAAGAGAGAAAGTCTTGTCAAAAATATGTTTATCTCTGGGGTCGCAGGTTCTCTCTAGCCTCACCTGCGGGGACGCTGACCATGTTCACAAAAGGTGCGTCCTTGGACGCTCTGTATGTTAAGGGACAGGTGCGTCCTTCTGTAAAAGGCAAAATGCGCGAGTTTCATCTTAAAAAAGTTACTTGTGGTTACTTCTAGAACTTTCTAGAGGTCGGTTTGATGATTTGGACGCGCCTCCAGTTGGTTCATGTATCTCTATTAAGGGGGAACTTATCCCATCAATGAGGGAGCTATCCCACCCAAAGAGGGGGATTATCCCATTGATGGTGGACCTGAATAACCTCTTTACAGCACTATAAATAAAGACATTGAGCCAGAGGGAGGGGAGGTTGGAGCTATACATTTTCTTTGGGTAAATGCTGCAGGAATTAGGACTCCCATTTAGAACCTTGTGAGGAGAGATTGTCTTTGCTTGATTCTACTTGGAAGTGGGTGAGCTTTGTCAAAGTAGAGGAAAACCCTTGATGGACCCTGGGAGGAACTTGCACAACACCAAGGCCAGGTTGTAAGAGTTTCTTTGTTTCGTTATTAATACAAACTGGTTTATTTTTCTCAATAGCTTGTGTTAATGAGTTATTTCATGTGTTCCTTGGTCTGCATGTTGAATATATGTTTTATTATATGAAATGCAAGTGCTTGGTAATTGTTTGATTGTTTGTGGTTGCAGGAATTGACTTGAAGGAGGAGCTCATCCGGATCGGCAAGGACGGACTACAACAACCGCGTTTTGGAATAAGGTAAGCCTAAACACTTGTAGTTTTCATGTTTTAAAAGGTATATTTAGAGAAAGATCACTCCATTTTGTCTTGTTTGTCGCTAGAGAGTTTAGACTCCTAGGGAGGTCAGTTGTGTCCGCACAAACGACTTTTTCCGCCACGACACTCCCTTGGAGCCTGTTTTAAGTCATACAAGATCTTCTTCAACCTGCACATTAGTTTCTCCTTCCCTTTTACCTCATATCCTTGTGGTTGCTGCATATATATCTCTTCCTCCAAATCCCCATGGAGAAATGTTGTCTTTACATCTAACTGCTCAAGATGCAAATCTTCAACTGCTACTAGACTTAAAATAGTTCTGATTGAAGTCATTTTAACAACAAGAGAAAATATCTCATCAAAATCTATACCCTTTTTCTGTGCAAACCCCTTCACCACAAGTCTATATTTATACCTTTTTCTACCTCCATCTTCTTCCTTCAATCTGTAAAACCATTTGTTCTGCAATTTTGTTTTACCTACAGGAAACTTGACTAAGTCCCAAGTTTGGTTATGTGCTAAGGGGTCCATCTCTTCTTTCATGGCTTGCTCCCACTTCTTCCTAGTTTCTACATGCACTGCTTCTTCATAACATTCTAGTTCACTACAATCAGTCAACAATACATAATATAATGAAGGAGAGTATCGTTCAGGGGGTCTACTTATCTTGGTAAATCTTCTAACACCACTTTCGGGTGTTTGAGGTGCTTTTTGTTGTTGTGGTTGCCATTGTTGTTCTGGGTGTTGATCATTATGATTTTCAGGCACCATCACTTTTTCTATGATCTCATCAAGCACTTTGTACTCTTTGTTTTCCTTTTCATGTTTCTTTTCCTGCAGCTAATCCTTATACAAAACCTTTTCATTGAATATGACATCTCTGCTTCTAATGATTTTGTGTTTTTCATAATCATAAAAGCAATAACCAAAATCGTTAACACCATATACAATAAAGGTACATTTCTTTGATTTTGCCTCAAGCTTTGTTCTATTTTCCTTATTAATGTGGACAAAGGCTTTACAACCAAAAGTCTTTAAAAATGAGTAGTTTACCTTTTTACCTGTCCATGCCTCCTCTAGAATACCACCATCCAAGGAACTTGAAGCACCTCTATTTATTAGATAAACAACAGTATCTACAGCATCTACCCAAATTGTAAAGGCAATCCTACATGCAATCTCATACACCTTGCACGCTCCATGATTGTCCTGTTCATCCTTTCTGACACACCATTTTCGTGTGGTGTTCCTGGAAATGTCTTCTCTCTGTGAATTTCATTATTTGAACAATACCTATCCAACTCTTTGTTGCAATATTCACCTCCATTGTCTGATCTGAGACACTTCAACCTTTTTCCTGGCTCATTTTCAACCAAAGCTTTCCATTTCTTGAAAGTATCAAATACATCATATTTATTTTGAATACAATAAGTCCAGGTTTTTCTGGCTGCATCATCAATAAAAGTAACATAATAACGAGAGCCACCGAGAGATGATACCTGAGCAAGTCCCCATACATCTGTATGCACAAGATCTAATTTTTCGCTCTTCTTTTCTTTCCCAACTCTGAGGAATCTGACTCTCTTCCGTTTTTCATAAACACAATTCTCACAGAATTTTAAATCAGCATGCTTCAAACCTGGCAACAAATTTCTTGAGTGAAGAATTTGCATCCCCTTCTCACTCATGTGCCTAAGCCTATGATGCCACAATGATGTATCTTCTCCTGTAGATGTTAAAGCATTAACAGAATTAGAAATACCATTGCATAAATACAATGTACCAACCTTTTCTCCTTTTGCTATCATCAGGGCTCCTTTAGTGACCTTCCAGGTTTTATCTGTGAAAGTAGTTACACATCCTTCACCTCCTAACTTCCCTATTGAAATCAGATTTTTCTTCAAATCTGGAAAATGCCTTACCTCCTTCAATAGAAATTGATTTCCATTCTGCTATTTTATGAAAACTGTACCCATTCCAATGATTTTACAAGGTTTATCATCACCCAAACGAACCTGTTCAAAATCTCCTTGAATATAATCATGAAAATGTTTCCTATCAAGTGTGGCATGGAATGAGGCCCCTGAATCTACTACCCAGGCATCGATAATATTTTCTAATGGAAGAATCAAAGCATATTGCAACACATCACCTATCACATTCGCTTCATGATTGCTTTCTTGGTGCGCATCTCCTTCTTTTCCCTTCTGAGACTTGTAGTCTTTTTTCAGGTGTCCTTTCTTCCCGCATTTCCAGCACACTATCCCCGATCTCGACTTGGATCTGCCTTTCCTTCCTGTGATATCCTAGGTTCTTTCCTCTTTCCATTTTTCTTCCCCTAGTCTCTGCAGTCAAAGAATTACTTGATGTATCACCGGAACTTTTCCATCACATTTCCTCACTAAGGATTGCACCGACAACATCATCAAACTTTAAAGTACTAGATCCAGAGATAGAGTTACTAATGGCCATAACTAAACCATTCCAACTTTATAGCAATGAGCATAGAAATAACAGAGCCCTAACTTCATCATCAAAAGTGACCCCTACAGAACTTAACTGACTGGTAACTCTATTAAATTCATTTAAATGATCAGCAACAGATCCACCTTCTGACATCTTCATATTAAATAAACGTTTCATAAGAAATACCTTGTTTGAGGCCGAGGGTTTTTCATATAGTTTCACCAATGCCTTCATTAAATCCTCTATTGTCATTTCCTTTGAAATATTAAACGCTACCAATGCCGCTACGCATAGCCGTATTGTTCCAAGTACCTTTTTGTCAAGAATATCCCATTCTGTGTCTGTCATATTCGTCAACTTCTTTGCCTTTCCGCTCAATGGTTGGTACAAATCTTTCTGGTACAAATAATCTTCCATATGCATCTTCGGCAGCTAGTAATTTTGGCTGTTAAATTTTTCGACCCTAAACCTACCATCTTCTGCCATTGCTCCCACTCGAACCAGGAACTCTTCTCTCCTGTGAGTTTATCAGTCAAATAGACCTTCGACTCTGATACCAGTTGTTAGAGAATTATATATATTACAGAGCAATGGAACACATAAAATATATTGCAGAAATATAAACACAAAAAGCACATTAAACAAGAGAGACACGGATATATGTGGTTCACCCAATTTGGGCTACGTCCACCGAAAAACAACCAGTCCTTCCTTTTACATTATCCAGCAAACTGAAGAGATACAACCTACAACATATCTGATGTAATTCCCTCCTCGCTCTCACACAATATCCTTTCTCTTTCTCGCTCAGAATACAAATCTAAATAGACATAATACAATTCCCTCATATATAGTGAGGGGTTTCCTTCTAGGGCAAAAACCTAAATTAAACATAACTTCTACTGTCAGATCTCTGCATAATGAACGACCCAGATTAACTACGAAATTACAACATTTTACAATGCAATTTTACATCTATTTTTAGCTTTGGGGGCACTTCCCTCAATCCCCTGCCGTGGGGGGGGGGGGGGGATCGAGGGCGCTAGGGGGGGGGGCTCCCAAAGATCGCAGTTGCCCCCCCTGGACCCCCCTTGCAGCACAAATTTTACGGGTGGCATTTCCGCCACATTATGAACTGGGGTCTAATGCAGTGATACCTCTAAATAAAGAAGATAATCAGGCTTCACACCCAACAGAAAGATGAACTTATAACCAAGATAGTTCACCTGTTCGGTGAGTGTACCTTGAACAAAACTAGAGTTACCTCCAAGGCAGGCTTACATTTAAAATATATGTGGGACCATTATAGGTCTCATTTGGAAAGGACAAGGTCGCATGAGCTCCCTCCAATGATTCCAAAGATGGAGTGGAAAGCACTTGTTGCAGATGCAAACGAGAAGGCATTGCGAAAATCAAGGAAGACACCACCCAGACTAGGAAGGTATGAGGCACTTTTAATAATGTAATTATGATTCTTTATCATCATTGCGACATATAATTAGGTTTTTCAATATTTATAATATAGGATTCTAGATACATCCAAAGCCACGATCACTAGAATAGCAAAACATGGGTAGCATCATCTTGGCCTAAATGGTTACTCAAAACTGGCCAAAAAAATTGTAAGTATATAAAAAAATAATTTGCATCCAAATTATAGATTCTTAAAAATTTTATTTTAATATCAAAGAAGAAGAAAAATTCATGTTTTCATGAAAAATTGCAAGGTTCACAATTCAAAGAGACTCCCACGGAAGAAGACCTAAAGCTTGCTTTCAAGCACGGTTATCAAGTTATAGTTGAACGTAGGAAAAGCTTGGCATATTCATTGTCTTCTAGACCCATCCTAACACTCAGGCAAATAAAAGCAACAAATATCATTTATAAATGATTACTTGTACAATCTATTGGTTATTATTTTTTTCCATAAAGTAATGTGCTTGATTGTAAAAAACATGAAAGCAATGTAGATACAACACATCAACCTATTGACGGTGGAGTTCCTCTAGAGACTGATGTTCAGCTCGATACTAGAGTTATTTCATGTGTTATAATAAAATTGTAGTATGGAATACAATTTAAAATATTTAAATGAAAATGGTGTATTAATTATAAACTTTCTTGTTTCTACACCAGAGCATGTATAGGATGAGGCCAGAGAAGAGGAGAAACATATGGCCACATTCAAAAGTATTTTGCTTCCCCCACTACCGAAGAAAGTAAATAACACTCTACTACTCTTTTTATTAATAAAATATTTGTAATAATAATTACTATAAATATGAATTTAAAATTTCTTTCTTATTGTAGTTCATGCTTAACCCTGTAGAAATTTTGAATAATATGCCACATATTCACAGAGATTATCCTGATTATACACTTATAAGAAGAACATGCATAATACATAACCTCCTCTACGTTGATCATTAATTTACAGAAGCAGAAACATTCATAGGTGTACATAGAAGCATCAATCAAGCATATCAACACAGTATTTTCCTGGGGAAAGCATCTTGCTAAAAACCCCAACTATCTGTATATTATAGTGATTGAATCATGTAACAATACATAGTACAATACTCCTCACAAGTGCTCAGTACTATCTCCACATGCTACACACAATACAGCTCAGGTCTGATCTCCAAATCTATTCCACTGCTTGCCTGCCTCCACCGCTCAATACCTGCTCAAGAATAAATGAGAATGGTTTACCAAACTCGTATTTCACCTCCAAAGAATCACTCACACTGTGTTAGACGTGAGAAGAGGCTATAATACTGGGCAAATACATGAGAAAACTCATTGGCATACTCAATCCCTTGATTGTGCAAGATCTGATGCACAACTATAGTCACAACTGATAGCAATCTGATTCTCTAACACCTGTCCTTGCTGAACTGAACATGCACTGACATGCAACTGAGTTAACTGATGTATTCTATAGTTTTATTATGAGTTAATAATTAGTTTAACAACTCATCATTAGTCTATTTGCAGTTATACTAACTACAACTAGTTTAACCAAGTCAAACTGAACACAACTCCATCAACTCCACAATCAACTCCACCAAACTCAACTGATTGAGTTCTAACTGAAGTCATGCATGCAACAACTCAAATAACTCGTAAGAAAAGAGAACTTCCTTCTGACAGCTGCATGGGCCACATCTGTAGCTCAAACTGAAGTGCTCCAAGAGAATAAGATCAAGTTTATAGTCCAAATATTATTATGAGACAATAATATTTGACTTTTCTATTTTGGACAGCCAGTCTAAAAATAGACTTTGATCACTCCTGCTGTGATCACTCCTGTTGTGGTCACTCCTATTGTGATCACTCCTGCTGTGGTCACTCCTTCTGTGATCATCCCTGCTGTGATCCAAAAATAGAACTTGCGCCATAATTTGCCTGCGGGCCCACTTAGTGAAGGCGACTCTTTTCACTAAGCTCCATCATCTTGTTGCAATCTCAACAAACCCCACTTGTAGTTGTATAGTCATAGCACTAGGTCAGCAACAAGCCATACATTAGACCCCACAACAACTGAAGGGGGGAAAGATCAAGACTTCCTTTCTAATTACATATTTAAAAAGAGGAAAAAAAAAAAAAAAAAACTGATAAAAAGTGACTGCACTTGTTTATTTGGATCCTGATTTTTTTATTACCACAATTTTTAGAGAGAGGTTGAATGCCTCATGGCATGTGCACATGTAAGTTTTGACAATTTTAATAAAAACTTATGATTTTTCCATTGGAAAAAAATTGAAATACATTGTTTTATATTATGTAAACACATTTTTTGTGATAAAATTTATTAAGATAAAATATTTTTTTAATGAACGAATGAATGATGACACCCTTTAAGTCATCATATATTTGTGATATTTCTTCATCCAACTCTGGTTTGAGGTTATGATTAAATTATAATGCAAGAAATTGTTTATAAAGTCTCAACCGAAACCCATGTAAATTGAATAATAGGAAAAATCTAGAATACACGTTCTAATATTTTGTCTCATATCAACTTTGTGGATTTTAGAAATCTTGGTATGAAAGTTATTTTCAAATATGTACAACTCTTATGACTACTAGGCAAACCAAGGAATCTTTCATAGGTTATATCACTAGTTTCCATTAGCTTTATAATTAGAACTACCATGCATTGACCTTGTTTCTAACGTACCAACATTTGTTAAATCAACAACCCACTTTGGTCTTGGGGATGAGATACTTATAAAAATTTCCCTAGTGAAGGATTTGAGTAACTCCAATTCCGAGTTTGTGGATTAATGGATTATTATAGTGAAACATACATGACCTTTAGGATTTTTCATCCACAATATTGTATTACAATATTTCTAATGTTCTTGTTAATAAAAGAATTGATGCCTTCCTTTCCTTGAATAATACCCTTCTTCTCTTCTCCCTAAGCTTCTCCCTTAGCTATGATGTGTCAATCAACCTTCCAAATGAATAGTTAAGGGTTTAATCCTCTAAGTTTCAGTGATTAAATTTTTCATCTTCTTGTTCCCCTTTCAATTACATAATGGTTTCAACTCATGTGATAATTAACTCAACTATCCATTTGAAAATACATGATCCATGAAAGATATGTTTCTCATTGAAATATACCATTGACTCGCTTAGTACTACTAACTATGCCTCCTAACATACAACTAATCCAATGCAATTCAATTAAAAAAATATTATAGCCCATTTCCTAGTCACCTCATGATGGTTCTCAGAGAAATGATGCCCATTCCAATTGAGCCAACTCATTAAATTGGAATTTTTTATTGATCTAAAATGTTTCATCAAATTCAAATATTTGAATTTTTATAACTGAGGATGGTGGAATAAAATTACAAATTACACTTATTTGATAAACAGGATGATAAGGGGAAGGAGAGTAGTCCACGGATGCTCCTAAGGAAGTGCTTAGTGATCTTGATTGGTTTGATGATGATGAGTTGTACATGTCTCCCAACCCAATCATAACAATCAATAAGCTTGTGGTTAGAACGAACAAATAACTTTCTCGTTTGATTTGCATTAGAAATAAAAGTCCTGAGATTAAAGATAGGATCAACATTTTCAACCAACATCTTCAGAGATATTAGGTAATAACCATATTTTAAAGTGATTTTTTATGTCATAAGTTCAATTATGAATGTTTGTTTTTTAACTTTTACATTGTCTAATCGAAAAACAATTTTCTTTCTTATATGGGATGTTTTGGCAAAGATCACACCACAACATACAAAAACCACAAGCCATCTTTCAATGGTAGATAGTTTCATACATGAGGATCTTGTACCAGAAGAGGAGCATAGGGTAGTCATTCCAACAATGTCGACTAGTGCACAAGGTAAAGAAAACTCTAATGTTGTTTTTGTTAATGAATAATAAAATAAAATATCAAATTAACATTTCTTTATTGTAACAACTGATGATCCACCCTTCTTGTGGCAACCTTGACAATGTCATGTGTATATGACCAAGTCCTCAAAAATAATGAAAATAAAAATAAATGATTGTACTATTTATATCAATAGAAACATCATGTATCATATTATGAAAACATATTTTTTATGATAAAAAAATTTGAGATGAAGTATTTTGTGTCTATGATTAATGAGTGAATGAGTGAATGTTATATGTTAATGAATAATTGTTATATGTTTCTTTATGTACATGACCTTGTTTCATATTATGTAAACATATTTTTTATGATAAAATTTATTGAGATAAAATATTTTGTGGATTTACAAATGAATGAATGATTTGATTGCTGTTTATTTTTTTATGTATCTTGATGTCTTTCTTTCAACTATTTCCTATATAGTATATAGATTAGGTACTGGCGAATTGACAATGATGTGAGGGGTGGAGGGGCCATGAGATCTTCCACCTTCATGTGGTCAGCCCTATTCATTAGAAAATAAATTAGGATTTGGATAATCTTGGAGAAAAACACCCTCGATCCATCAAAGCAACAACAAAGTCAACGTTGACTTCGTGGTTGCTTCATCGTGTGGAGGGAGATTTTCTCCAAGGTTAAACTACTCCAATAATTTATTCTCAAAATAAAGAGGATATCATTAAAGTATTA
Organism: Pinus tabuliformis; assembly: GCA_031772625.1. NCBI lineage: Eukaryota > Viridiplantae > Streptophyta > Pinopsida > Pinales > Pinaceae > Pinus > Pinus tabuliformis. The sequence goes on from CM062820.1 coordinate 426,286,004, forward strand.
ATGCACTCAAATCTGTTTAATTATTATTTATTCATGCAATTAAATTTAATATTTGGTCAAATTTAATCCATGTTTGCCTCATTGGTCTCATGAATATGTGTAGGAGAACTAGTATCAATTCGGATGTTGAAGTCGAATAACTATTTGAAGCAAGTAACTCTAAATGGTAAGGGTTTAGGTGAGACAACAAAATTTGTTTGATATTTGTGTTGTATGTCTTGGATGAGTGGGAGTTACATAAAGGTTTATAATAAATAAGAAACTTTTCCATGAAAAAAAATCAGGTAGTATTTCTCTTTCGTTGACCAATGTCTTTGTATTTGAGTGAAAAAACACAGATTGTCATTTTTCATGCAGGGAAGTAGGAGAAACTTTTACTCTATTAATTGGGCATAAGTCACTAGTATGATTTTTCTTCTATTTTATTAATTATTTATCTCATCTAACATCTCCTCCTCCTTCTTTTTTGCAGGTACTTTCATTCGCATATCTGAATTTGAAATATTAACTAGGATTGGAGTCATATACGTGAAAAAAAATCATCAAAGTATTGTTCAACTTTAGCCCACCAAGTACTTCTCTACTGGGTGTGTGATTTAGTTTTGCGTTGCATTTTATTTCAAGCAATTTTTTATTTCTACATTGAAAATCTTCCAAGACCATAGACCCAATGACCAGCACACCATGTGATCACTTGAAGATTTGGTCAACCTGATTAGTTGGTGGACTCCAAGATACTTTTTACACTATGCTATGAAACCGGCTCACAAAAATATAGAAAAGATAGATAAACGACTTATAAATCAGCCTCTTCGAGGGGGAAACCTCATTTACATTACACAAATGAACAATTCGTGGATGATAAAAATGACAAAACCTCCTTTCTATATATAGGAGTCTAAGGGGTCACAATATAACCAAAGTCGACCTAACAAATAATAATATAAGGGCACAAAAATAACAATAATGGGCTTCTATGGGGCACAATAATAACGATATGGGGACAATAGGGGCACAACAATAACAATAAGGGATACAATGACAATAGTAATGGAGGAATCACTAGTATTATAGGGACCTAACATGCCCCTCTCCGTCAAAAAAGTGTTGTCCTCAACGCTTGAGTAGGTATGGATGCTTCTAAATAAAATTATCATCCTCCCATGTGGAATATTCAGCGAGTAAGTTCTTCCACTTGATGAGATACTTTGAAATTGATCGATTTCGTAGCTGCAAAGTTCTTGTTTCTTTGATTGCTTCGGGTTCCAATATGATTTTTCCTTCCTCATCAAGTTCTGGAAATATTGTTTGAACTGGGAGCTTGTCACATATAACCTTCTTTGAGCATGAAACTTGGAAAACTGGGTGCACTCAGGAAGCTGCAAGAAGCTCCAATTTGTATGTCATAGTACCTATCTCTTGCAACACCTTGTATAGACCATATTACTTTGGTGATAATTTATTATCCTTCTTAGCTTGCTTGAGGGACATTTTTTCATATGGTTGTAGTCGTAGGAATACCCAATCACCTACATCAAAACTTCTTTCGCTGCGATGTTGATCTACCTACTGTTTCGTTCTATTATGCGCCAAGGTGAGGTTATCCTTTAAGAGTTCTAAAACTTGTTTTCGATGCTCAATGTGATCTTCCACTGCTTGAACCTTAGAATTTTTTCTTAACTACGATGTGATGTATGGTGGATGATATCCATAAAGTTCCATAAATGGGGTCATTTTTGTTGCAGTATGGAAGGAAATGTTATACCACCATTCAGCCAGAGGCAACCATTTGACCCATTATGTTTGTTTATCAGATACAAAGCAACGAATATATCCTTCCAAACATTTGTTTACTATCTCAGTTTTCCCATCAGATTGAGGATGATAGGATGAGATATGAGCTAACTGAGTACGAAGACAAGAAAATAATTTTGTCCAAAAATTTCCAGTGAAAATGGGATATCTGTCAGTTACAATAATCTTTGGGTTTCCATGTAGCTTTTGAATTGTTTCCATAAATGCAGTAGAAACTATACTCGCTTTAAATGGATGCGATAATGCACAAAAGTGTGCATACTAGGTAAGTTTGTCAACTACCACCATGATAACACTCTTTCCTTCAGACTTGGGTAAACATGTGATAAAATCCATTGAAACCTCCTCCCAACGTTGGCTTGGAAGGATAAAGGTTTGTAGATGTTCTATGCTAAGATCAATTTCACTTTTCTCACAGCAATCATACAAGTAGTTAAGCAAAATGCAGATAGAACATATAAGCAGATCTTACAGAAGACAAATCAGAAACAAGAAAAATGTGTGTGTTCGTTTCGGCGGTCAACAGGATGCTTCAACCAGCAAAGTCTCCTTTGGTCAGCCAGCCCAAATGTGTCACAAGATCCCTCCAACTAGTAGATGAGTCAACCCAAGTCAATTCTACAAAAAGTCAATGCTGTCTTGAAAAGTCAACGCAGGGGCAGCAAGCTAAAAGTCAACGCAGCAGCAAAACGGTCAACCCTTTGACCTTGATTTTTGTGCCAGATAGTACGACCTTCAAAAATCGAACTTTCCACCAATTTTCAGCTTGATTGGACCAAGCGTTGACCAAAGTCAACGCTGGTCAAACTTTCTGCGAAACCCTAGCAGCAGAAAATTCGTACGGTCTGTCCTCTTCGTCCTTCCCACGTGTGGCTGAAATTCGTCCTCCAGGTAGCGTACTCTCTAAGATGAGAGAGGAAGATGTGAGTTGAGTTGTGTTTAAATTCTCTCCAACTTTTCCTGTATATATATCCATCAATGAGGGGTGTGTGACACATCTGTTGGGCATGTGAGCCTACATTACAAAACTGGCTGACCTTGCACATATAATTTATTAAGAATAATAAATTCACAATATAAGTTCTGCTCATCGGATTAAGACTATTTTTATATGGATTTTACACCTCTCAGAAAGAGGAATCCAACAAAAATATTAGCCTCTTAATCTGAGCATCAGAACATGGAGTTTGGACCTAGTTGTCCAAATTTAACACTCCCTCTCAACTAGGGAGAACTCCATTTATTAGTGCAATCAACATCGTGAGTCATCCCGCCGAAACTTGCTTTGCTGGCTTCTTTATTTCAAAACAGAAGTGGGTCAGTCACAAAGACATCATTCCCCGACTGACATAGTCAGTCCAGAGGTCCCAGACCTCACAAATCTTGATCCCAGATCAAGTGGTTGGACCATGCCATCCTAGATAGAGAGTACGGCAATCTCTGATGCGTCCATCAGTCTTTGCTAATAGTCTCTAACTTTTCCACACCTCATTGGCCAAATGAGAGGTACTTCCCATGAGCCCTGAACTCAATGGGTAGGATGCATACGGGGCACAGATAAATGAGTGGCGAACCAGCTCAATAATCACAAGGGTGGGGCAAAAGCATTATGAGTGCTTATAGCTCCGAGAAGCTATCCCCAAAGCCCCCCAGAGCTCCCAGAGCTCATCGTCCAACAGGACCCACATCATAGGGTCTTTCCACGACACCAAGATTCTCACGGAAGGTTAGGAACTTGACCTTCCCTAGGGGCTTAGTGAGAATATCCGCGACCTGCTCATCAGTTCCTATATGATCGAGCCTTACGGCGCCTCGCTGTACCATATCCCGGATAAAGTGGTACTTGATATCAATATGCTTGGATCGGTCGTGGAACACAGGATTCTCAGTCATACGAATCCCACTCTGATTATCACAGAGTATCACAGTGGTATCTAGCACATGTTGGAACAGCTCACTAAAGAGCTTCCTCAACCAAACTGCTTCACAACAGGCCATACTAGCAGCAATGTATTCGGCCTCCGCGGTGCTCAAAGCCACCGACTTCTGCTTCCTGCTCATCCATGAGATCGAAGCAGAACCAAGATTGAAACAGCATCCAGATGTGCTCTTACGATCCACCACACTGCCAGCCCAATCGGCATCAGTATATCCACGGAGTATCACACTCCCGGCAGTGTATCTCAGCCCATGGTTTATCGTGCCCCGGAGATATCTCAAAAGATTCTTGGCACCAACCCAGTGAAAATGATGAGGCTCAACCATCTGTTGACTCAAAGTATTCACTGCAAAACATATGTCCGGACGGGTGTTCACTAAGAACATCAAAGCTCCTATGAGTTGACGATACTCAGTAGGATTGGCCAAGATAGGCCCTGCAGCGCTGCCACTCAACTTCTTAAAGTTGAGTTCCATTGGTGTCGACACGGACTTACAGTCCACCATCCCAAATCTTTCCAGAAGCTTCACAATATATTTTCCTTGAGAAAGGAAAATCTCTCCAGGTCTCTGCCAGACCTCCAGGCCTAGGAAATAGTGCATCAGTCCTAGGTCTTTCATCTCGAACTCAGCAGCAAGCTCCCTCTTACATTGATGAATGAGAGGGTCATCACCTGTCAGGAAAAGGTCGTCCACATACAGCACTAGAATGAGAGGCTTTCCTTCCACAACCTTAAAGTAAAGGTTTGGATCAGCATTGCTTCGAGTGAAGCCCAGCTTCATCAAGTAACTATCCATCCTCTCATACCAAGCTCTGGGTGCTTGCTTTAACCCATAGAGGGCTTTCTTCAACCTGTAGACATAAGTGTCTCGATCTTGAACTTCAAATCCCAGAGGTTGTTCTACATACACCTCTTCCTTTATTGCACCATGCAAAAAAAGCGGTCTTGACATCCATCTGATGAAGACTCCATCCTTGCGTAGCAGCAAGGGCTATGATGGATCGGATGGTGGTATATCGAGCCACAGGTGCAAATATATAGTCATAGCCAATTCCTTCCTTTTGAGAGAAGCCACGGGCAACAAATCTTGCCTTAAACTTTTCAGCACTCCCATCAGATCCATATTTAATCTTGAAGAGCCATTTAGCGGTGACAACAGATTTGTCCTTCGGTCTCGGGACCACATCCCAGACATCATTCTTCATAATAGCCTCATATTCTTCATGCATAGCATCCTTCCAGACTTGATGCTTGATGGCTTCCTCAAAAGATCCAGGTTCAGATTGAATAATAGTACTCATGGCAGCTAGATACCCTTGGTATCTACACGGCTTCTTGCTTTCTCGGAATGTTCCCCTTGGGGCAGCATGACCCTCAGCATCTTCGAGGGTGTCCCTGAGCCATGATGGCCTTTTTCCTAGAGAAGGGGAAGGATCAATAGGGTCCATTGGCCCTTCAACATCAGGCATAGTCTCATCCTGGGATTCTTCCAGATTTCCAGGTCTTTCTTCATGGTTTTCTTCAGATCTAGGAAGATCTACTACTTTCTTCAGGGAAGCATCTTCGTCAAAAGTGACATCATGGCTTATCTCTACTTCCCTTTGACCAGGTACATAGACTCTATATGCCTTCACTGTAGCCCACAAACATTCCTTTCTTCCCAGTAGCATCCAGCTTACTTCTCTTTTCTTTCGGCACATGAAAATAGACAGGACATCCAAAAATTCTAAAATGTGAGACATCAGGTTTCTTACCAGAGAAAACCTCTTCGGGAGTTTTGGAGTCCAAAGCGGAATGAGGGCATCGGTTTTGAATGTACACAGCAGTATTTGCAGCTTCTCCCCACAGAAGCTTAGGAAGGCCTTGGTCACATAGCATGGCACGGGCAGCTTCCACAATAGTCCTATTCTTGCGTTCAGCAACACCATTCTGCTCAGGAGTATATGCAGTGGTAGTCTCCCTCTTAATGCCAGCTTCTATTATTACAGAAGGCCTGCGCCTTTATAAGTGAATCTCTGCTCAATTCCCGAAACGCTCCAGCATTCATGTAATCTGAGCAGTTATACATTACTGCCCTGTGTCAGACAGATTTCTGACCACGTGGCTTTTACCAGAACCTGCGTACCCGTCTAACAGTCCACACGTTATCTCTGCAAACCTGCGCGATGTTCTCCGCTGTCTGCTCCAAACGCTTTGTCATATATACAACTCAGTATGTATATATCTCACGGCCTGCGTGTCTGTCGCTGGTTCTGCAGTTATTCTTTTCCACGCGTCCTCCGCTGAACTATTATGCGGAACCCAACAGTTGTCACACCTACAGAGCTTTGCACACTGCCCAATCGTGTGCTCACTGCTGTCAGATCCGTTAACAGATCTGCCACGTCTTTCACTTATACGTGACTGATCCAAGTGCCCAGCACTTCTACAATATGCGTACCTCTGTCCACTCGACAGCTATCAACGTTCAACGCAATTCTCTTTGCTGTTCGCACCCGTATATATTCGTCCACGTGCCGTCCTGCAACCTTGTACTGTTTGCTCAACGCACTGCCACGTATATATAACCCTGCGTATGTAATTTCTACTGCCGTCCACGTGACAGACTTCGGTTCTGTCCACGTGACAATCCTTAGTCTGTTCGACAGTCAATAGTATATATATATATACCCCCGCGCATTTATAAGCTCAGCGCTTATCACCTCTGCGACTATATATATTATACAGTTACTCCCCGAACGCGGTATTGTTGAGATACTCGGTTGCTGCTGCCGTCATTCGAACATCCCGACGTCCATACAACCTGTATTATCATATACCTCCGCACAATTATCGAACCCTCAGATAATTATGCGTCATATACAAACTGTTATCGCACCAACCCGATGACCACTGTTTACTTATAACTTCCTGTGCTTTGATCAAAGAGCGGGTCCCCGCCCAGAACTCTTTAATCCTTACACAACTATACGCTCCAGTAATCGACCGAGTTCTGGTTTATTAATTCCGACTGTATAATCCTTTGCGCTGTCTCCTGCACAATGATATACCAGCCTACCGTCTGCGTGACTTACGCCACCCTGCGCAAGTCTACTTCACCCATGGCACCTTATTTTAGATCTGCATCTTCGGAGCCACGTACAAGAGACGCGCACTCCTCCACCGTTGCACAGAACCAAATTCGGATGCTCAAGAGAGAGACCGATTCTTCGATGCCCTTCTTCATATTCTTCAACTTGTGTTTAACAGCAGCAGAGGCATTTGATGGAGGTTCTTGAATCTTCCCTGTCACATGATCTAGGAGATCATGATCTTCTAATTTGAGATCTAATAACATCTTCCAGGCATGGAAGTCATCACTTCCAGTCAGCTTGTCATTCTCCCTGAATTTAAGCTTAGAGGAATCCATTTCCTTCGATGATGATTGCTATAGATAGAGTTTGTCTTCACCTCAGCTCTGATACCATGTAAAGTTTTGTAGATGTTCTATGCTAAGAGCAATTTCACTTTTCTCACAGCAATCATACAAGTAGTTAAGCAAAATGCAGATAGAACATATAAGCAGATCTTACAGAAGACAAATCAGAAACAAGAAAAATGTGTGTGTTCGTTTCGGCGGTCAACAGGATGCTTCAACCAGAAAAGTCTCCTTTGGTCAGCCAGCCCAGATGTGTCACAAGATCCCTCCAACTAGTAGATGAGTCAACCCAAGTCAATTCTACAAAAAGTCAATGCTGTCCTGAAAAGTCAACGCAGGGGCAGCAAGCTAAAAGTCAACACAGCAGCAAAACGGTCAACCCTTTGACCTTGATTTTTGTGCCAGATAGTACGGCCTTCAAAAATCGAACTTTCCACCAATTTTCAGCTTGATTGGACCAAGTGTTGACCAAAGTCAACGCTGGTCAAACTTTCTGCGAAACCCTAGCAGCAGAAAATTCGTACGGTCTGTCCTCTTCGTCCTTCCCACGTGTGGCTGAAATTCGTCCTCCAGGTAGCGTACTCTCTAAGATGAGAGAGGAAGATGTGAGTTGAGTTGTGTTTAAATTCTCTCCAACTTTTCCTATATATATATCCATCAATGAGGGGTGTGTGACACATCTGTTGGGCATGTGAGCCTACATTACAAAACTGGCTGACCTTGCACATATAATTTATTAAGAATAATAAATTCACAATATAAGTTCTGCTCATCAGATTAAGACTATTTTTATATGGATTTTACACCTCTCAGAAAGAGGAATCCAACAAAAATATTAGCCTCTTAATCTGAGCATCAGAACATGGAGTTTGGACCTAGTTGTCCAAATTTAACAGGTTGTAATAGACATGCAATCTTAATTGTTTCAACTTTATTTTGTTGGAAAACCAAACATTCCGCCACAAACTTTTGAATATCTGATTTAAGGCCATCCCAAAAAAAATCCTTCTTAACCTTGTGGTAAGCTTTTAGAAATCTTGTGTGCCCTCCTAAGTGAGGGGTGTGAAATTCCCTAAGAATCTTTTATTTGAGTTGGGAATTCTTACATAGTTATAACCAATATTTGTACCATAACGAATCATTTTTCGAAATAAATGTATCAGATGTACTGGGATCTTGTTGTAGCTTTTGAAAGGGTGCCCACACTTCTTCGTCATTCTTCTGTTCATCCCTTGCTTCGTTTATCCAATCTGGTTGGATAATAGAAATGGCGCAAATAAATGTTTCCACATCCTCATCCTTTCTTGAGAGAGCATCTTCCACAACATTTTGCTTCCCCTTTTGTAGATGATTTCAAAGTCATAACCCAACATCTTTGTGACCCATTTTTGCTGCTCTTCTCAAGATAATCATTGTTCTAAAAATTATTTAATACTATCATGATATGTTTTTACCTTGAAGTGTCTTCCCATTAGGTAGGGTAGCCATTTCTTAAGTGCATGTAGTATTGCCAACATTTCCTTCTCATAAATAGCTTTGTGTAAATACTTGCCTTTGATTGGATGACTTTCAAAAGCAATGGGCCTTTCTTCTTGCATTAAAACAACACCAATTCCATTTCCTAAGGCATCACATCCCACAATAAAGGTTTTTGTGAAGTCTGGGGTAGCTAAGACCAGTGCTTTGCACATTGCCTCTTTAAGATGTTCAAAGGCCTTCGTTGCTTGTGGAGTCCATGAAAATGCATCTTTCTTCAATAATGTTGTTAGAGATGTTGCTATTCCCCCATAATTCTGAACAAAATTGCGATAATACCCTATCAACCCGATAAATCCTCGCAGATGCTTTATGGATGTGGGTATTTTCCATTCCATAATGGTTTTAATTTTGCTAGGGTATACCTTAACACCTTCATGAGATACAATATGACCTAGATATTCCACCTCTTGTACTCCAAAGAAACATTTGGAGCTTTTTGCATATAATTGTTTCTCCTCCAATAGTTTGAGAACTCTGTCAACATGTTGAACATGATCCTTCCAAGACTTGTTGTAGATTAGTATATCATCAAAAAATACTAACACAAATTGTCTAGGGAAGGGTTTGAAAATGGAATTCATCAAACCTTGAAATGTAAAAGGTGCATTGGTAAGGCCAAAAGGCATGACCGAAAATTCATAATGACCCTCATGAGTTCTAAATGTTGTTTTCGGAATGTCTTCAGTCTTCATTCTAACTTGATGATATCCTGAAAGAAGATCCAACTTGGTGAAGTAAATTGATCCATGCAATTCATCCAATAATTCATCAATGACAAGAATGGGAAATTTATCTTTAATAGTGAGCTTGTTGAGCTCCCTATAATCTAGACACATGTGCCATGATCCATCCTTATTGTGAAACAATACTACTGGAGTAGAGAAAGAACTTTGACTAGGTTGAATTATACCAGCCTCTAGCATTTCTGCAACCATACGTTCAATTTCACTCTTTTGGGCATAGGGTTATTTGTAAGGCCTGATGTTTGGAGGAACACTTCCTGGAACAAAATGAATAGCATGATCATGATCATGAATAGGTGGGAGGCCTTTGGGAGTCTCAAATACCTTGGAATGATTATCCAAGACTTTTTGGAGATATGTAGAAATAGACGATTTCAATGTGGGAACCTCTAGTGAACATAATTGTACAATTATGCCTCGTTGTTCTTTCTTTAGAAGCTTTGTCATTCCATTAGAGCTGATTATCTTTCTTAGTTTCCCTTCGATACCCCCTAATTCAACTTCCTTTCCTTCTGAAGAAAATTTCATGAAAAGTTCTTGAAAACTAAAAGCTATTGTACCCAAGGATTGTAGCCATTGGACTGCTAGTACAACATCAACACCACCCATTGGAGTGGAAAGCATTGGGCTATTCAATACATATTCTCCCATGGATAGCTTGATATTATGGCACTTTCTTGAGCAATTTATGGTTCCTCCACTTGCGACCATCACTTGACACTCTGGTGATGGATATAGGAAGCAATTCAATTCCTTGGCTATCTTACAATGAATAAAATTATGGGTACTACCCGAATCAATCAACACTATTACCTTTTTCTTCTTGATATGCCCTTCTATATTGATAGTTTGAGGAGTGGTAATTCCAGCCAATGCATTACAAGTTATGGTTGGATTCATTTATTCTTTCTCTAGGGTTTGTTCCTGGTGATATCCTCTTCTTTTGACATTTCTTTTTCCTTTTCTACCTCATCTTCACAATCTATGTAAAATAATTTCTTCTCAGCACACTTATGACCTTTAGTGTATTTGTTATCACAACTGTAAAAAAGCCCTTTTGCTCTTTTTTCTTCCAATTGTTGTGGTGTCAACCTTGTAGGTTGTGGATGGCTAGGGGAAAAAACACTTCCATATTTATGATTGTGAGTGGTAGGATTCCTTGTTGCCATAATTTCTCTTTCCATTTTTCTTGCCAACCTGAGTGCCTTCTCGAATGAATCAGGTTCCCAAAGGAGAACCTCATGTTGGAAATTATCCTTTAAAGTCCCTATGAACACATCAATCCTATGCTCCTCTGGAATATCTTTTACCCCTATATTCAATTTTTGGAATTCCTTAATGTGCTCCATCTTTGAACCCTTTTGTTTTAGATTTATCAATTAGCTAAAAAAAGTGTTGTTTTTTGTATCCTCATAATGTGCTATCATTTCATCCGTAAAAATATCCCAAGTGACAATTTGTTTATGAGAGCAAATCCATCGATACCATACAAACTAATTTGGTTCCAAATATAAAGTTGCAATGCGTACCTTTTGTGTGTTTTGCACATTATGGAGATCGAAAAATTGCTCCATCTGTAGTATCCATGTTACAAGATCCTTGCCATCAAACATCCTCATATCGATATTTGGAACATGGTGGGTCTTCGATCCAACATTAGAGTCTATGAAATCATGATTAACATTTATTTTGTTTTTATCATGAGTTTCCTTTACTACCATTTCTCCATTAGTAAGCATTTCTTATAGAAACTTTGTCAAATTTGTCTTCAAATCTTCCATCTTAGATTCCACGCCATCCATCTTAGATTCTACACCTTTCTTTAAACCATCCATCTTAGCTTCCACACCATACATCTTAGCTTCTACATATTTCTTTAAACCATCCATCTTAGCTTCTGTTACTTTTTGTGCGAGTGAATTTGGTTGCACTTGGTCTCGTAATTTTGATATATCATGTTGCATTTCTTCATCTTCTTCATGATTCATGCTAGAGCTTTCAGGTTGCTTACTAGGTGTTTCCATTTTGTTTCTTCGGGGCATCAATTAATGATAATAATGCTTCATTATGCCCTTTGAATTCCTTCAAACTAATTTTTCAAACCAAACTTACGGAAAAATTTTAAAAAACTACACACCTTTTTTCACTTTGTAGGAGCTCGATATTTAATCTATTGTATCTCTATAATTTCGAATCTCCAAGGTCTAGCATTGCTTCCTGCAGTAACCCTATGAATCCTCTTTCCAATGCCACCAGTTTGATCAAAATTGGGTTCTCCAAGAAAGAGTTGTACCCAACCTCCCACGATGACTTGATTATATAATTTTTCAGTAGAGCGAAATTGTACGACATGCCACGTGTCATTGTTTTGACCTTCAGATCTGAAAACTATACACAGAAAACTATAGTCTATCCTCTTTCTACAACTTCTTACAAAATTTCAGAGAGAAATTTATGACGATTTTCCCCAGGTCACCTGTTTGGGATGTAATTTGGGAGCCTGCAGAAACCCTAAATGTCTTGGACTGTATCTCCGAAAATATAGCGAAACAAGATCTAAAATTTGGGCTGGATATTCCCCATGATTTCTGCTCAAATGGGTTTTAAATTTAGAGACTGAACCTTCGTATACAACATATTATAGTGAAAATTTGACGATGACCTGCTTGAGATTGACTTTTGGAGCTTGCAAAAACCCTAACTTCCTCGGATCATATCTCCCAAACTATAGCGAGACAAGATCTAAAATTCAGACCCGAGGTTTATAACGATTTTGTCTCAAATGGGTTTTTTTTTGTCTTCTAAAACGTTGCATAAAATCTTTTATAGTGAAATTTCCACGAAGACCTATTTGGAGCAGCGAAACCCTAGAATCCAAAGCTCTGATACCAAATGTTATGAAACCAGCTCACAAAAAGATAGAAAAGATAGATCAACGACTTAGAAATCAGCCTCTTTGAGGAGGAAATCTCCTTGACATTACACAAATGAACAATTCTTGGATGATACAAATGGAAAAACCTCCTTTCTATATATATAAGTATAAGGCGTCACAATATAACCAAAGTTGACCTAACAATAATAATATAAGGGCACAAAAATAACAATAGTGGGCCTCTATGGGGCACAATAATAACAATATGGGGACAATAGGGGCACAACCAATAAGGGATATAATGACAACAGTAATGGGGGAATCACTAGTATTATAGGGACCTAACACACTACCTCTCAAGGCACATACCCCACCCAAATGTTCACCAAGTTTGTCCCTTTAGGACTATTATTATCTTGGATGACTAATACTCAAAGAACATCGGTCCTCTTCGACCACTCTTGTCTTGGATGCCTTGTCAAATCCTCAAATAGTGTTGGTCATGAAACTACTACCTATCTTGGATTTATAATCCTCAAGGAGTATCGGTCTCAAACGCTTACCCAATCCTTCGGACGCCATTCTCTCCTCATGGCTTTCACTTATATTTATGGTTGTTAGTCCTGGTATAGTGCATAAGAGCATACCCTAAGAATCAAAAGTTAAGGTTTATAGTGAACCCTAAAGGTAAGGGTTTCAACAAAAATTAAAAAATTAAAAAGGTATATTCAATATAGTGATTTATCTTCCTAATAAGAATCTTTACGTTTCAAAACCCTAAACATAAGAGTAATAAAAGGGAAATTTAAAATAATTTTATTGAAAAAGCTTTAATGCTAATCTTATAGTTTTAGACATACTTGGAGTTTCTCCTTTAACAAACCTTGTAGAGTTTCCTTTATTGATGTTTCCCTTGTTAATTTTAACCTTTATTCATGTAATGGTTATTGACAAGTACAAAATATGTGATATTAAAAGAAAGATGTTAATTTTGTCAAGCTAGGGATTCTAAGCAACAATGGAGGATGAAATCATAGGGTTAACAAATGCCAAATATATGACTAGGTACTTAATGTTAGATACAACTTATTATTCTCATCTAATCATACTTGAAATATACCTTAGTTAGCTCACAAACCCTAGAGGCCAAGGGTTACAGTTTTAGGGTTATATAGTTAGGATTTCACATGTACTATTTACAATCCTATATAGACAACTATAAACCCTAGAATCAAATAAATAACTCAATATATATGGTATACTTTTAATAAACAACTTATACATACCTCATGAATTCATACCTTTATCCTTTCTAATCATGGAGACTGTTATAAGGCCAACTCATCATCAGAAAAATTGCCTTCAAGGAGTACTGTGACATTCATTAATGTTATGCCAAAATTTCTAACTATAGACATCCTTCTTGTTTGGATTTGTGGTGTGCAGGCCTCAAGATTGATTGCTTTCACCAAGGATTATTTTGATGTTGCTACTTTTCAATGTTTTAGTAGAGACTATTACTTACTCAGAGATTTTATTCAAGAGGGATACTTGTAACTTTTTGCTTCTTTTAGTGTAGGTCATCTCACTAACTTGTATGGGGTTGAACTGTATATATATATATATAGATATATATATATATATATATATATATATATATATATATATATAGATATATATATATATATATATATATATATATCTAGAGAGAGAGAGATACATATATAGATATATATATATACATATATATAGATGTCAATCTTGACATTGTAACTATGCATAGAACTTACACACTACAAATTGTTTCTTCTAAGGTGATTGTAGCTTGATGATAGGCCTAATGAGCCCTAGATCTCGGTCTCTTTTATGCACATAAATAAGGTGGGAATTATCAGTTCCTATTATTGATTCATTTTAATACACTTATGCTCAGAAGGTGGTCTTTCTCCACGGTGATTGATGTCACTTCTTCTAGTCTTCCAAATAGGATTGTAGCATGGATCTTAAACATGCTCATTACTTCATATTATCTCAGAAGATGGTAGATATAACTTAGAACTTTTTGAGGAATATGTGTTGGTATTCATTGATATGTGTTCTCATAATTTTTATCCCCTTTATTTCTTGCTTATATTTTAATTTCGTGTTACAAAACTGTCACGAATTCGAGGTTCCTATACCATTGTATAGGTATGAATTTTATCGAGATAAATATAACATTCTCACTTTCTATATTGTAAGGATTGTTCCTTGAGGAACCCCAAACATTAACACGGTCACCTAGATTCAGATCACTGTGATAGCACATAGTTCAGATTTATCTTTGATGAACTTTACAAGCTTTAATTACTTCTCTTCTTTTATTAAAATTCTTGGCCTTGTATTTTAGTCTTCTAAAACAAGGCTCCAATATTCTTTAATTCTTTTTCACTGTCCAATCAAAGTTCTATGGCCTAATTATTGAAACTAGGGCTTATTAGAGTTACTAGAATTTTATTTTCTATCTTCTAGAAGCTCGGTCATAGGAGACTTATCTTCCTCTTATTGTCTTGACGCCTTAGTGACCTTCTTACTACTCTTATGAAAAATAATCAATCTTTGATACCATGTTGAGAAATTTAGGGAATTATGTGAATTAGATTCTTCAAGTGGATTTATCTTACCTTTGACATTTTCTTGTGATTGTTCTTATCTCTTTCTTAGTTCTTTCTTTCATATTGTTATGTTCATCAAGACAATTTCCCAACAAACAAGGACACAAGATGTAGGCATAAGGCTAGGGGAAAACCCCTATGAAGGGGAAAAACCAAGTCAACTCTTTTTGTATTAGATTAGATCAATTTAAGACAAACTTGACCCTTTGACTAGAGACCCATTCCATCCACCAAGTCAGCGCTTACCAAGTTCTTGATCATTCCTACAACTTTTGTTCTTGTTTTCTTCAACTTTCATTATCTAGAATCCTCACCCCTCGAAGATTAACATCAGATATTAGGTTCTATGTGATATTCATTTCTTGGATTGGACTCCTCTCTATAGAACTTTTCATGG
The DNA here is from genome assembly GCA_031772625.1 of Pinus tabuliformis. Taxonomy (NCBI): domain Eukaryota; kingdom Viridiplantae; phylum Streptophyta; class Pinopsida; order Pinales; family Pinaceae; genus Pinus; species Pinus tabuliformis. The sequence goes on from CM062820.1 coordinate 426,301,385, forward strand.
CTCCTTCCTGCATTAGAAAAATTGCAGATCAAATGTTATCTAGTCATATTGTAGATCCAAACTATCTATCACATTATAAATATGAATTATCTATTGTATTACTTATATGAACCCTCTATTGTATTGTAGTTCTGAACCCTTTGTTGTATTGCAAGTCCAAGAATTGTGTCTCTTTATATTGATCAAGATCCCTTTGCTATTTATAGTGGTTTTTCATTGTACTTTTGGTCGACATGAACAGTTGTCTTGAGCCCGACTTGTATACTTGTTTAGAGGTCAATTTTGAAGGATATGTGGTAGTATTGTGTAGAATAAAAGGGTTGACTTGGTGGAGGAGTTCCAGGGAAAATTTTAAGGATGGAAAATTATCTTGAAGTTTAAAAACATTGGTGAATCTCACTAGTCCCTAATATGCAAACTACAAAATGTTTATTGATATATTTATAAAATTATTCATATTTATAATGATTTTATATATATTCTTTATATAATATTGGTGATTTTTAAGGTTAAAAAAAGTATATTGTAAAATTTGGGCGAATCATTTTTATAAAAAGTGGAAATTGGCAAATCGTTTTTGTGGAAAAATCATGGAAAATTAGCCCACCTATGAATATTAGCCCCTAAAATTTTCCATGGACACAAAAACAATTTATGACTTTTGATTTTGACTCAATAAAATAACCTAGAGAACACAATAGGTGTTATGACCTAATGACCATTGACACAAGCATGAAACCCATGCTTTAATAAGTCAATCCCTTTAAATAAAAAATAATTTTATTTTCTTTTGAAAAATCATGACTCAACACAATTATGAAGATCGACATTAGTTACATTCTTCAACACTTGGTCCTACTTCCTCTCTCTCTATCTTGAATATTTAGAGACCTTCTCTTCATAATCATTAAAACAAGTGTTTGCAGAATATGTCCACACAGTCCAATACTTGAAGTGGAAACCATTTTACAACAAATTCCTTGGTGATTGATTTTCTTCTCTTGCTTGGGATTGTCCTCACCTAGGCTCTGATACCATGCTAATTTTAGTTAACATGTTCTTTGGTTATAACAATTACTTCAATTGTTCCATATTGGCCCAAATACAATTTCATTTCATTTCCAATAGCAATAACATAAGCCATTATCACATTGACAGTAACTGAAGAAAGAACAATAAACACAAATGAAAAAGACAAGCCAAGACAAGAGGACACCAAGATTTAGGCTTAAAGCCAGGGAAAACCCCACAAGGGGGAAAACCCACAGATCTTTCCTTCTTGTTAATATAAAATGTTCAGAGAGAGAGAAATTCGAAAGAGTACAATGATACAAAGTCAAATTCAATGTTTAAATTGACTTGTCAATATGATGATCCAATACCACTGATCATAGTCAAATAGATGGCCCAATCAAAGTTTTCAATAATTCCCTCAGTCTACAATAGTCAAACTCTTCCCTAACCATAAAGTCGAAGGTTGGTAAAATGTTTCCAAAATAGCTTGATCAAAGGAGAGAGGAACTCAGCCTCTCTTGAAATTCAAATAGCAACAAAATAGTCAAATTTGGAGTAGTCAAACTTTTTCAAACATAAGGTCAACCCTACAATCAAACTGCCACCTCAATCCTACGATCAACGCAAGTCAAAGCTACCCATATTTCCTCGATTCCTGTGCCACTCAATGTGGCCTAGTAAAACAGAGTCAACCCTAAAAAAATCATAGTCAAAATAGGTGAAATGAACCTCATTCAAAACTAGTCAACTCTAGCTAAAACAAGAAGCCATTGCAGAGATCAAATGCCCATTCAAAATCTTGCATGTGTGAAGAGAATAACTTCCCTTGGAGGTCAAACCAATCAGAAGAGGAGAGAGAAAGATATGTGATGTGAAGATGCCAAAATGAAGTTTCCTTGACCTTTATTTATACAAGTCAATGTGGGTCAAAGTTCATGTCTCTTGGGATTCATGAGCCTACATGACTGGTGGGGTTGACCTTGACCAAAACCACATGTGTGGTCTTGACCTAAAAAACAAACTTTTCCTTGTTAAAATCCAGCGCTCCATAGATCAAAATTGGTCCTCTCGAAAAGAGGAATTCATTCCAATAATCATATTCTGCACATGAGTTGTCCAAGGTGGATTTTGACTGAAGTTGCACATTTTAACAAGAAATCACTACATGACATCATAAAGTAGGATCCATAAATGATCCTTATTACTGTCTTGCAACAATATCTTTATATCGGCTAGTTGACTACAATATTAGGTTCATGAATCCTTCTATTAATTCTTCTCTTCCACACATCCACAATCACATGATTGTACCATGAATCTGTCAGGGTGACCAAGGATCCAAGGGTCCTTATAGCTCCTCCTTCTACCATGCTTGACAAAACAGAGGATCTGCTCATCCTTTTTCATTTACTTCTTGTACCTGCAGTATCCATTGACAAGTACATCCAAGAAAAGTATACAATAACAAAAGCCTGACGTTAATTTGTCAATCTAGGGTTAGCATAGAATATTAGAGGATGGACTCCTAGGGTTTTCAAGTGCTAACCCTATACTAAGGGATCCATATACAATTCACCAACCTCATCCATATAAACATACTTGTCATGAGCCCTACATTTTACATAAACCCTAAAAGATCAAGGGTTAGGTTTTTATGAGGGAACATGGTTAGGGTTTCCATGTGACTAGGGTTTTACTTATGTCCATGAAGGTTTTAGATATCAATACTAATATCAACAATTTTAACAACAAACCCTAGAACCATACACTCAACCTATAACATTTCATGTTGGATCCTTAATAAAATATGCCATACATACCTCAAGGTTACATACCTTTGTTGTAGTGACCTGCTATTCCAGATGCAATGGTCTTTTTATCGCTTTTCTTTAAGGTGTGCACTAGCTCAAGATATTATTTATTATAAATATATACTGACCTCTTCTTTCTTCAAGATCAGTATAATACTACTCTACTACTAGCTCATTAGTGATGCACAGATCTAGAGAATTGTCTACAACGATATCCCTTTTACCCAAGAATTTCTTGAAATGACTGTCAACAAAACTATCTTATATTGATTCTTGTTATTACTATCAGCTACTAATGCAACGAAAACTATTTCCCATGATGGAACATAATTGAATATTTCCTGATCTTTAATGATAGGCTAACAAAAAATAGAACCTTCCTTCAAAGAGATGATTGCCACAATGACCCTACTTACTACCTTTGGGCTGCTAACTCTTCAAAATAAATAAATCTTTACTTCTCTACTTGCAACTTTGTGATGCATAGGTCCCATAGAGTTGATTGCTATAGGTGCAATTATATTCCTTATACCTGAATATTTCTTCAAAATGTTTACTTGAGTATTATAACACAAAATTGTCTTACGCTGAATGTTGGGACATTACCACTGCCTATAACTTGCTTCTTTCCAATGTGACCAATTAGATTATTATACCCTTGAATTAGGGCTCTTAAACACAGAACCTTATTCTTGTTGACAAATTTATTGAGCTACACTCAGAAATGATTCCAAAAATAATACCACTATAAATTCAAATAGATGTACCTTTCATTGAAGGTCATCTCACTGATTTGCACAGACTTGGACTATGTATTTTTATATGCCAATATCATCACAAAACCTACACGAATATTCTTGTCTTCTTATGCCACTTACACAGGTCAGCGAATTCTATCTTGATCAATAGTGACTATAGCTTTGAACATAAACCAGATGTTCCTTTAATAGATTCGATCTATATCTCTTTTGCTCAGAATTAGAATAGGAGGCTCGACTGATGCTTCAATTTATGTCCTTTTGAAGTGTGTTTATACCGAAAACAAGAGGCGATCTAGACTTGTTTCTTTATAGGACTAAAATTACTCCTTTTAAATTTCCAATTAGGCCATTATCCCAGATTTGATTTGAGACCAATTAGAGAATTGATTCATGCTTGCAATATGGAAATATAAACAAAGAATGTGCTTATAACTTTGATGTCTTAATGCACATGTGTAGAGTATGGTTTTTTGAATTCTTTCAACAAGAATTAAGCTCAAAACAAGGCCATCAATACCCTTGATCTTGGATCTGTTTTATGCACAGGTGTATCCTCTTTCAATAGTGCTTTCAGCTCTCTTTGAAAAGGTGACAATGGAAAACATTTTAGGGCTTCCAAAAGAGACTCATGCACATGCCTTTCAACTTGAGACTATGATCACTCAAAACTTGTCCAGAACAAAGGCTTGATAGATGAATTTAGGATATTTTCATATGTAGGTGAAATTTATATGTCTCAGTCCTCTTGTTACAATTCTAATGCTCAGAATGAAACTCAGTCTTAAATTTCTATGCACGGGTGTAGAGAGAGGATCTTGATCCTCTTGAAATTAGAAATTATTACTTTCTTATCGAATTTACAATAAAGGTTTATGCTCAAAATATTTTAATAATACTCAGAACCTTTTGATGAATATTTGACATCTTTCCAAAATGATAGATAATAAGTAGACCTTATGACGTCTTTCCTTGACTATAGTAGCATGTGATTTTGAAGATTCAAATCTTGTAAAACTACCTCATACCTTCACTATTTTGTCAAGATGTTTGGAATTACTTGAGCTCCTCAAATATCCTTTTGTTCTATCAAGATCAGAGTCCTTAATCTCTCGATCTTCTTGAGTAAGTCTGAGGTTATGTCACAGAGAAGATGGCTAGTTAAATGATCCCAAAACTTCGCTTTCTTATTTGATAGGTTTGGTTTAGGGAGAGAAGGTCTTCTAGCTATTCAACCATCAAGAAAAATTCTTATTGTATCCCTCAAAAACCCCTTACTCCTTTCTATGTATACTATCGACCTTATCTCTACAATTAGGGCTAGTAATTATGCCCAAAATTTTGTTCTTCTTTCCTTCACAAATTCAGATTAGGGAATTCGCTCTTCTTGAGATGAGATGGAGCCAAGTTTATCTTCTTTTCTGCCCTCACTTCAAAACCTTACTCTACTACCATGTAGAGAAATCTAAGGCTAAGAGTTAGGTCAAATATTACCTTGATTTCTCCTTAATATTTGATATCTTCTTAACATTTAGATCCTTCCATGGCTTGGTTATAGATCAATGTAATGAGTTCATAATAGGTTTATAGCCAAATACAATCATCACAAATTCAAAGGTTGATCCATATTGGCTAGTAGAAATAGGCTGGTAGATCATCACTTTGGTCCATACAAATAGAGAGAGGTAGGGTTAGGATATACACTAGGGACATGCTATCCCACCTGGGCTTGATAACCCCTGTTTACTAACCTCAAATAAAAGGAGGGTGTAGAATACCATATATTTGACAAATTCATGGTATAATTCAATTAACTCCATTAGGAACACTAAGAGCCTATAATCAGATTCTCGTGTTAAACTAAACCTTTACACAATCCGTGCCCATAATTGTTGCCACAACGTAGTCCATTGTATGTACTTGTCCTCATAGATACCCATGGGGTAATATTGTTCCTTGATGGTGTCTTGGAAAGAATTCCAAGTGGGTGTGGTGGAAATCAGTGAGGGTTCTCTCTCTGCCCTCTATTCACAGTAGGTTTCTCACAAGTCCTTGACATGGGGGGTGGCTTTGAGGAGTAAAAAAGTAACATTTTCCCTATTGGAAATATCATGAACCGAAAAATATCCTTCCAAAATATTTAACCATCTATTTATGGAATTTTCATCTATATGGCCTTAAAATATTGGAATGTCAAATTTGACTTGTACCTTGAAGGGAGCAGCACCTCCAAACTGGTTGCCAATTGAATATGTGTCGCATATGGGCATCCATCGAATAATTTGGGAAAATTTATGCATTAGTGTGTACCTTTGTCGCTCGAGGGCTTCTTCGGGCAATATTTTGAAGGGATATCCTACTCACTCGTCATTCTTTCTTCTACCATGGGAGGTCATCGGGCTTTGTGAGGCTAGTCTTGCAAAGATTTAACGAGTTAGAGTCCTAACTCCTTATACACTGACCTTGGTGGCGAAATGAAAAGAAAAACATATAAAGAGAAGACTGCTCTGATACCACTGATCCATAATTATGCAAACATTCATCAGAATACAAATATAAACATAAACACATATATGCAGCAAAAATAAATCTTCATTTCATTAATATCAAAGAACGAAAAGATGCTTACATATAGAATGGAAATAAACTAGCCCGAGCAATGGTAGCTTATCTCTAAGAAGAGATGTGGTGGCTACATGCCTCTAAACTATGTTACAATGAGGCTCAAGGGTCATTTTATTATTGGAAAAAAATGGAAAAACCCTAAACAAGTAAAACCCTAACCCTAGGAGATGGAACGCCAAGTGTCTGTGGGCCCTGTTCGGGTTAGTTGGGCAACCAACTTCCCAGGGTCATAACTTGGTCATATGATCTCTGTTTGGCACGTACGATGCCTCATTATAAAGGTCTCTCTAAGTACTACAGGATTTGTGGTAGGCCCTTGCATATGACTATGGTCTTACTGCGGACCTCAAAAAAATGCCATTTAGGGGGTTAAAACAACTCTGGAAGTTCAAGACCTGAAAAACTACTAAAAATAGAAAAATTTTCTATAATCAAGGAAACATATGAAACTGAATGGAGTTCAAGGTGGAATAGGTGGGTGTCCACCAATATCCACCTAGATCAGTCCTCCCCCCTTAGGAAGCAATGGTCCCCATTGCATGTTGAACTTGGTCCCTAGTGAGCCACTTTCCGTGTTGAAGGAGTTGACCTACTTTGACAACTTGATATAGCTAGATCCTCTACTAGAAATTCTTCTTGATCTATGTTTCCATGATCCTATCAATTGTGTCTTGTTTGATGCAGCTCGAGTTGAGCTCTTTTGGTGTTAGCTTCTCAGCAATGTTGGATGTGTCCAACAATGGGAGAAAGTATGGCCATAATGGATCCACATTGAACACTAGGTGCAGGCCAAGGAAAGATGGAATGTTTAGCTCAAAAGAATTATCCCCTACATCCTTAGTGATGTTGTAAGTCCCATATTAGAGCAAGTGAACCTTGCGTTCTCCTTCTACAAATGTAACCAAACTTTGTCACCCACTTGGAACTTGTATGTCACCCGATGTTGATCATGACATTGTTTCTACTTAGTATTTTCTTTGTATAATATGTCATGGACCTGTTGGCAGATGTTTCGATGTGCTCAATGAAATTGTTAGCCCTGTCAGCTTTGGACTAGACATGAGCCGAATTTTCCTGAGTAGCTACAAATGGTATGGCAACATCAATGGGACATAGTGGCTGGAATCCCAATCCCACCTGAAAGGGGTTGTGTCTAGTTGAGCTATAGAGATCCATGTTGTATCTATGTTGGACATAGGGGAGGCTCTCATCCCATGTGCATGGGTTCTTTGATTTGTACATGCACAGGATGTGCATGATCATTCTATTGATGACCTTTGTTTGGCCATTAGTTTGGGGGCGAAAGGTTGTGGAATTAGTGAGCTTGGTATCAACCAACAACCAAAGGCTTTACTAGAATTCACTTAGGAACCAACTCTCCTGATCCAAGATAATGGATTGTGGGATCCTAAAGTGTACCCATACTCTTTCAAAGAATAGTTTAGCAGTGGATTTTGTTGTGATACTCTTATTTTAGGCCGCCAGAATGTCCATCTTATAGAATTTTTCAATGACCAAAAAACCACAATCGTTTCCATGCTTGGTAGAAGGAAGGCTAGACATGTAATCCATGGAGATGGATTCCCAGGGCCAACTAGGAGTCGGCATAGGAATATACAGGTCTTTCTTCTTGATTATAGGTTTGGCAATGGCGCAGGAAGTGCAGGGTCTGATGTATTTCCCAACAACTTGTTGAAGGTTTGACTAATAAAAATACTTCTGCAACATTACCACAGTCCTTTCCACCCCAAAATGTCCAACGACCCGACTATAGGGAACCTCCCAAATTATCTTGGCACGCTCACTTGAAGCAACACAAAGGTGTCCCAGGTGGCATAATAGTGTGTCCTTGAGGTGAAAATATGGGACTTTCTTACCTTCTAGGTGCATCTGGTATGTGGTGTTGAATTCTAGATCACTCTTGTAAAGATATGGCCATCCTAAAGTATCTTGTCCATAAGAGTTGAGCACAATGGTCATTTTCATAACTGGCAGTCGGTTGAGGTAGTCTACAACACTATTGGTGATTCCCTTCTTATAATCAATGTTCAAATGGAATTGTTTTAGATATGTGGACCATTTATTATGACGATCATTATGAAACTTTCCTTGTGTTTGTATGAATTGCAAGGGTCGATGGTGTGTGTGGATGATTGTTTCCTTCCCCATAATGTAATGCTTCCATTGTTGTCAGACCTACACAATGGAATACATCTCCTTCTCATAGGTGGGATACATTCAGACTGTATCTGAAAGTGTCTCATAGTGATATGCCATCAGATGCACTTGTTGGGTAATAACTGCACCAACAGCTATAGTCAAAGGCATTTGTCTCAATTTCAAATGGTTTTTGTGGGTCTGGTAATGTGAGCACTGGTGCAGAGAAGAGGCCATGCTTCAACTTGGAAAATGCCTTCTATTGGGATTCAGACCAAAATAAATTCTCTTTCGCTCCACCCTTGGTGACTTGACTCAAATTCCAAGTGATATGAGAGGATCCTGACACAAACCTGTGATAGAAATTTGCAAGATACATAAATTTACAGAGCTCTGTTAGAGTGGTTAGGGCTACCCAATACTGAATAACTTGTATCTTGGTTGGGTCCACATGCACACCCCACTCATCAATGATGTACCCAAGATATTGATTCTGGGTCATACCAAAAGTGCATTTCTCCAAATTGGCACATAATTTGTGTTGTTGTAGGGTTTAGAGGACCTGTCAGATATTGTGTGTGTGCTCTTCCCAACTCTAGATGAAGATCAGGATGTTGTCTAGGTACATTACCATGAACAAGTTGGTGAAGGGCCGTAAGTTGTCATCCATTAGCCGCATGAAGGTTACGGGGGCATTTTTCAACTCGAAAGGCATGACTAGCCATTCAAAAAGGCCCTCCTAGGATTTGAAGGTAGTCTGCAAGACATCTGAGGGTTCAATCGGTACCTGGTGATAACCAGACTTCAAGTCAATCTTGCTAAAATATTTTTCCCCCTTGATTTGGTCCATAAGGTCATCAATCTGTGGGATTAGATACCTATTCCAGAAATTCATCTTATTCAACTCCTAATACTCAATACAGAGCCTCCAGGTTCTGTCCTTCTTCTATACCAACACAATTGGGCTCCCACGACGTCATGAACTTGGTCTGATGTTCCCTTTCTACAACAAATTCTAAATCTACCTCTTGATCTCATCGTTCTCATGAACAAAGCATCGGTAGATTCGTATGTTGGGTGGTGGTGATTCCAGGGCCAGATCAATGGATTACTTGACCTGACAGTGTAGGGGTGTTATAGCTCCAAATCTCACTCTTATGGTTTGTGATGCTGTACTCATGGCCTAGGGCAACCCCTCCTTCCAGACCTGGTCCTAAAATTTAAAAAACTGTGTTTTATCCCTTATACGCGACATTGCCCTGAGTTAAACGCGTGTATACGCGGGTATGTGTATAGCCAACTCACGTGTATGTATTAAAACACTTAAAAAAATATAAAACTCCTTATTTTCAGGCGGAGATCGCGGGTTTTACCTGCTGATCACCTGTTAGTGCCTGTGGCCCAACTGTTCCCAACCAACTCCTAACTAAAAAACTACTTTGGGAGTGGTATAAAAAGACCTCAAAGGGAAGGCCTAAGGGAGGAGAGAAGAGAGAGAAAGGTTATTATGCTGAGATTTTTCCCCTGACCAGGTCTGAAGTCCCTTGTGCCTTCTGCACTTCCCCCATTTTTCCAGGAAACCTTTGTTTCCTTGTGTGTTGATGTTCATCCACCATTTATGACATCATGGAGAGAGTCATGGAAGGAGTTTGTTAAAGGCTTGAGGCTGGAACGGATCCGGAAGGAAGCTTTGCTTGGAGCCTGCTGAAGGTGATTCAGGTGAAAATATTCATTTTTTATGTACTTTATTTGTCTATAATAAAAGAAACACATGTCTTGGTTCCCGAAATGAATCTTCTTTATGTTAATGATATTCATGTTTAGAATTCATATGTAAATGGTTGTTTTGATTTCATAACTAACTACCTTTCTTTATAACATGAAGATGGTTTCTTTATAAGTTTTTGTCCATATACTGTTGTGTTCTTTGAATTGGTTGTTTTGCAAGACAAAAGAGAAGAAGGGAACTCCAAGAAGGGTTTGGAGCCTAAGGGCCTTCTCAAACGTAGGACCGAAGGTACGTACCCCTATCATAGAATTTGCTTATAATAGCATAATGGCTGTATGAATGCATGTTTCTTTGAATAGATAACTTTCAGTCTGCTAGGGTTTCAACCCAAAAAGCCCTAGGGGAAATTTTCCCTCTACCAGAATTGGCGACTCCACTGGGGGCAACACTCTTGTTGTTCCTAGTTTGGGTATTTTTCAAGCCAATCAGGACTCAGCTGCCTTGTCTGCTTGCTGTTATTGTCTGGTCTGTTCTTGAACTTTAAGCTTTGCCAGTTTCTTCAGTTTGTTTTTTTTATTTTTCTTGAAGCTTTTCATATACGTTGTTTTTCTTAGTTACAGAAGCGTATATACGCTTGTTTCTTTGAGTAAACCCGCGTATACGCAGGTTTCCTCAGATACAGTCGCGTATACACGCAATCTGTACATCAGTACAGTCACGTATATATTGCAATTTTCAAGATTTATAAATCTGTTTGTCTCTGGAGGTTTGTCTGGTGGTTTGATTCGGTCTGAAACAGTCACTGTCCAGTATCAGTTATTTGTTTTACAGCGAGCATCTTGTTCTGAATTCTCTCTGATTATAAGGAGTATTGGTCTTGTTTTTTGTTGATTGCAAGCATCATCGTTTTTTGCTAAAGCACGCAAGATTTCTTGCTAGGAATCTTGGCTGCTCTGATTCATCAGAGTAGGGAGATTGATCACAATCTTTGTGTTAATCTTGCTTTTGGTGACTTTTTGTTTGCTTGACAAAATCGCTTTTTGTGACCATCCACTTCTTTGTTTCATGAAAGTTGTTGATTCACACTTTCTTGGAATTTGTCTTTTTGATCTTTTTGGTTTTCATTGCCAAAGCTTTCATTGTTGCTTTTGATTGTTAAGAGCGATTTCAAACACATTTATTTTTGTTGAGTTTCCATCCGTTGAGTGGTGTCGATTCACAAAAGTGTTTAATTGCCTATTCTTCAATCACAAGTTTTCAGTGTTGTTGAGAGCGTTTATTTTGAAAAGACTCTTTTGTTTGTTTCTTTGAAGAAAATCTTTTGAAAATCTTAGTTTTGCTTTCTTGAACTTGCTTTTCATTTGGTTTCCTTTTATTGAGTGAAAGTGCTTTATGTTTGTCTTAGAACTTGTTTTTAGTGTTTAGACGAAATGAATGGTAGCATCTCATATTCCATCTAGGCATCTTAAGTGGCAAGATAAATATTGATAAGCAAGCAACTTTCATTTTTTGTTTTTAGAGTAGTTTTAAATCTTGCATCTGCATATAATTGTTGCATTAGGATAGATTTGCATCCCCTTTTTAGGCATACATAGTTTTGTTAGCTTTTGTGAGTGTGAAGCGTGAATTAACGAAAAGAAAAGAAAATTTTGTTTTATTAGAAGTACCTCTGAACCCTATAGAAATTTCTCTTCATCGAAAAATGAAAAAGTGCATGTGCATGTAGTTAAGTTTTTATTAATTTCTTTTGCGTCAAAAAACACCACTAGTTTCACTTCCGTTACCTTGTGACTTAAAGAACAGCCTAATTTAAAATCAAGCGCTAACTAAAATTCACTAGAATTTTTTGTTTTAGTCAGTTACACCAACAAGATTAGGATTTTAGGGCCTTGGATTAGGCGAGTGGAGAGTTAACTCTCCAAGGCCATATAAACGTCAAACGTAGGAGTCTGAATAACGAGAGAAAATCCAATAGCGTTAGGAAGACCAGGAAAGCTCTGGATCTGGGAGTTAAGCACGAGGGTCTGTGAAGATAGGGAAGAGAGATACCCCCTCTCCTACTTGTCTGAACTTACCTCACGACTGTTCCGCCTGGCTTCTGCGACGAGTTGGTATCCATAGTTGCTACTCCTAGGGAACTACACAAGTGGCTGCGGAGGGGAATCCTGTGGCACCTGAGGTTGACGTTGCATCACTCTCGACAGTACTACTAGAGGGCACCCTTGCGAAGCTTTGGGGCTTGCACCGGCGCAGGCTGTTGTTAGGAGGTCAGCGTAACTTCCTTTGATACCTTCGCTGATAGGACTGGGCCCTCATCATCCCAGACTATCTTCGGAAGGCCCCTTAATTCACTTTCTCGTATTTTAGTGTCCGGTCCTAATCACCCGAAGCAGAAATACTTGGAAGTTGTTTGACTGGCTGATATCTTTAGGGACTTTATAATGTGTGCTCTTTGTTCCTTGTATATAGTTGGCTTTAGGTATTTTTGTCTAGTCACGTTTGGAATTTGTGTTCTGAGTGACCGACTTACCACTCTACCGATCTTGAAAGGCTTTTGGTCGTTCTTTCATAAGTTGTGGAGTTGCCTCCTCAAGGGCAAAGGTTTTGATTGCTTATCCATATTCCTTGAAAAGTTATTTCTATATTCCCGTAGGGGAAGGGTCTTTGGATTAGTTAGATATGGCCAATATTCCTGTGGAAACCAACCAAGGTGCCCTCCCAAAAGGGGATCCTTGTGCTTTTCCTTTCTTTGGAAACGTTGGTACTCCCTTGATGGCCACTTTGAATATTCCTGGGTTGAATGTGGGACTACCCGTTTGGCTGTGGTCCACTCCGAATATTCCAAATGCTCTTGAAGCTTCTCAGTTGAATGCTTTATTTCAAGGGCATCACATGGGTGTTAATTGTTCATATTCTCTCAAAGAGAAATCTGCAATTCCTTCTTCTCCTCCTTCTTGTAACAAGAAATCTAAAAAAAGGAGAAAAAGGAAGTCAAAGAAGAAGAATAATTCTATCCCTTCATCTTCAACCTCTGCCAGTCATGTTGGAGATGAGCCTTCAGCCGCTGCAAGTCATGCTGGGGGCACAAGTCTAGTCACTGCAAGTCACACTAGCACTTCAACTTCAACCTCTGCCAGTCATGTTGGAGATGAGTCTTCAGCCGCTGCAAGTCATGCTAGGGGCATAAGTCTAGTCACTGCAAGTCACACTAGCACTTCATCCTCAACCTCTACCAGTCATGTTGGAGATGAGTCTTCAGCCGCTGCAAGTCATGCTGGGGGCATGAGTCTAGTCACTGTGATTCATACTAGCAAAGAGTCACCGACCTCTGCAAGTCATGTTCAGGACTCTCCGCAAACCACTGCTAGTCATGTTGGCAGAATGGAGGTTGATAAGAAACCTGGATGTAGAAGTTTTAAACCTAAGTTCCCTTGTAAGATATGCAAGGGAGACCATCTTACTCATTTATGCCCTGGTATTCCAGAGGTTCAAAGGATATGGTCCGAGTCTGAAAGTACTTCTACTCCTAGATCTGATCTGGTTTCTCATCAATCCCATCAACCATTGGTTGATAATGTGGTAGATCCAGTGCAATCGTTGGCTGATTACACTCCTCTTTTGGGGGGTGAAGTGCCTAAAAAAAGAGTCTGCTTGATCTCTAGTACAGAGTCTTCTGGTATAGGGGGCATTCTGGTTTCTTCGAATGTTCCCCCTCCAAGTTCTAGGAGTGTTTTCTTTGATTGGGATAGTCTTGTTGAGCCTCGTCTTCCTTCCGCTGCACCTTTCCAAATAAAGGTCAGAGTTAATTCCACAAATGTCTATCGATGTATGGTGGATGAAGGATCCTCTACAAGTATTATATCCTCTTTGACTTGGAAATCTTTGGGTTCCCCAAAGTTGTTGACAACTCAGAGTCAGTTGTTAGCCTACGATAGAAGGCCTGGTGAATCTATGGGTGTTCTTCCTCAATTGCCTATCACTTTAGGTGGGAAGACTGTCGTAATCGATATGATGGTGGTTGATAGCCCTTTAGACTTTAATATGCTACTTGGGCGTGATTATGTCTATGCTATGAATGCTGTGGTGTCTTCACTCTTTCGAGTAATGTGCTTTCCTCATAACGGGAATATTGTCACGATTGATCAGCTTGCATCTGATAATCACCACCCTAATTCGACTTTACTACAGAATGCCCCTTGGTTTATTCCAAGTGTTCAAGTAGACTCTACCCCACCACGGGTGAATTATGTGGCATTGAATCCTCAATGTTCAATCATTTCAGAGAAGGATCCTTTGACTTATTATTCTCCTTCTTGGGACTTGGTCCCGACAGTTGACCAAGAGATTCATCCTATAGGGACATGGGACCCTTTGATTCCCTCTTTTAATCCTTGTATTTCTCATGATTTCTCAGATCTTGCTTTGCCTTCACAGGAGGAACCCTTTGAAGCCATGAGTGATGACTACCAAAGGAGTCCTTGGTCCGATCCCTGCAAAGGGTTTGTCCAGAAGAACTATTATGTGTAAGCCGCAAGGCTACATGGTCCCCTGTACCATATTGTATATATGAGGTATGCATTTTCAAGTTTTGTATTCTATAACACAAAGATTTTATATGAAGTTTATATGTGGGATGCATTAAATTCTCGTCTAGTGTTCCTATTTATGTTTACAGAACTTGGAAGATTTCTCCTCTGGAAGTTTATGGTTGGTCCGTTCTGACAGGTATTGGTTCTCGAAACTGGCATATAGGTTAGGTTTTTTTGCCTGCATTGTGCACTTATCAGTTTCCTTTCCCATTTAGCCTTAGGATCGACCCCACCAAGTTATGATGCGGAACCTTCTCATTGCTTAGAAGTATCATGACTTGTGTGGTAGAGCCTACCGTATCATGGGTGCCCTAGTTAGTACCTTGTTGTCGCTTGGCACTCATGCTGATTTTTTCATCCCTAGGCTCGGGAGTCCTCTGTAGTCCCGCCATGACTTATGCATTGAAGACTCATTCTTCTTAGCTTCTTCGCTTCGTTCTGGCCTTATACCCTAGAGGCTCCTTTGTGTTGAGTTGTACTACTGCATTGCATGTTGACCACCTGCACCTTTTGGCCTAGAGCCGGCTTCACTTGGACTCGTGTTTAAGCCAACTTTTGACCATGACGTTTGCAAAATCAACCTTGCATACCTTTGATTTCTGCAGCTTGACACACCTTGACCCGTGGAAGGAACATACCTTTGAGTGTCACTGACCAGTTTTCACCTCCCTACATTGAGCATAGGAATGTTCCTTTCCCAGGAACTAGATCATCTGTTTCACCGACACTCGTTCTTTCCGCTGTACCATAGCATTCTTTTATTATTTTTCCAGCTTAACAGAAAAAGACAAAAAAAATTAAATATTCCAAAAAAGAGCGAGAACGGGACAATATTTCCATTTATTGTTGGCAGCTAGAGTCAATCGTGTCGCCCTTGAAAAAAGCACTCAAAACAAAGTCTCCTCCATATGGGTGGGATTTAGTTTGACTTAGGTACGCCATAACCTTGTTATTGAGTCAGTTCTCCCCCGATTGGTTATCTCTTCCAATCATATGGAGGGTTCATTCGTGCCTCCTGCATGGCGAACTTATACAGAGTCATCATATGCTGCCACATAGTCACATTGAGTCGTGCTTTTGTTCAAGAGAAGTTAGCCTGAGTCGGCCTCTCTGCGGTGTCTCTTGACTCATTTTTCAGTTGGCCATCCCTGGTTGTCAGTGTCATGTCTATCATCACATTAGCTATATTGATGCTATACTCTTGCCAGTTTGAGAAGGTCCCTATTGACTTCTTGCTGGCGGGTCTTGTCCTTATCGACGACGACATCTTGCTCTGAGGACAGGCCTAGAGCTGCACCCTGGCCCTATTTTCATTATTGATAGGTCACCTTGTGCTCAGCATCGATCAGTATCATGGGTCTTTGACTGAGTGGTTTCCCTTGTGTTCGACATCAGCTTACATTATCACACATTGGGATTCGTGCAATACCTTGGTTTCCATTTGACCCTATTGGTGGATACCTCGCCTCTATGTCAGCTTTCATTATTGGCTGGTTCAGAGGGTTTCTGCCGTGCGCTAGCCACTTCTTGTGTACGCCGGAAACGTACTTTGGTTGGGTTACTACATCTTTTTCGTCTGATTCCTTCCACATTATTGGCCTACGGGTTACACTCACGCTAGATTGATGAAGGATGCCTTAATGCCTTCCTTCTAACAGATCTTTCCCTATCGACTCTGACTCATTGCTCTGGGGCAAAGATCTAGAGTCCATTTGGCAGTACCTTGGGGTTTGCAGTCATTAGTGGCAGATCCTTCGCTATTGACAGTGGGAAACCACCATTTTCTAGTGATCGATAGATTCTTACAGGTGTTCGACTCCAGCTCATCTATTCACACTTGTTAGATTGTACTGGGTACCTTGACACTCATTATCATTATCGGTGAGTAGTCTCGCATTTGTTAATGGCATACATCAATGACCGGTAATCAAATGATTTCTCACATGGTCTACTTCAGATCATTTATTCCCATGGTGTAGAAATGTACCACGGCGGTCAGTGAAGACCTCAGGTTGTATCAGCATTCATTGGTTCACTTGACAGTTGCTCCTGTTGCTGCTAGTTGATACCACTCCACTTTATATGTTGCAGTCAGTCATGGCGACATTCTATATGCTAGCACCTGAGTTTGCAGTGTAGTACCATCTTATTCCATCATCTTCAGTTGGTACCTTTTGGGATCAATCTTTGATATCAGTGATCCGTTGCATCTTTCAGCATCATTGACAGTCTTATATGTGATATTCAGACATGTACTTGTTCATTATGATCAGATGATCCATTATGTATCTTTCAGTCATTTATACTTGTATACTTAGTGGATCTGCTTGTACTTGATATGCGGACATGCTTTAATTTTTCTGAGCATGGGTATGCCCGCCTTAGACAGTGTTTCTTTCTGATCTCCTTTGGTGGCTTGGCAGGCTGAATTATGGTGAAGTCCTCCTCGGTTTTTGACAGACTTCCTTTCCACGTACTCGCATAATATATTTCAGCCATCATGTACCCCTTCTGACCTCATATATTAGGGGGCATCTGTTATAGCTCCAAATCTCACTCTTATGGTTTGTGATACTGTACTCATGGCCTAGGGCAACCCCTCCTTCCAGACCTGGTCCTAAAATTTAAAAAACAGTGTTTTATCCCTTATACGCGACATTGCCCTGAGTTAAACGCGTGTATACGCAGGTATGTGTATAGCCAACCCGCGTGTATGTATTAAAACACTTAAAAAAATATAAAACTCCTTATTTTCGGGCGGAGATCGCGGGTTTTACCTGCTGATCACCTGTTAGTGCTCGTGGCCCAACTGTTCCCAACCAACTCCTAACTAAAAAACTACTTTGGGAGTGGTATAAAAAGACCTCAAAGGGAAGGCCTAAGGGAGGAGAGAAGAGAGAGAAAGGTTATTATGCTGAGATTTTTCCCCTGACCAGGTCAGAAGTCCCTTGTGCCTTCTGCACTTCCCCCATTTGTCCAGGAAACCTTTGTTTCCTTGTGTGTTGATGTTCATCCACCATTTATGACATCATGGAGAGAGTCATGGAAGGAGTTTGTTAAAGGCTTGAGGCTGGAACGGATCCGGAAGGAAGCTTTGCTTGGAGCCTGCTGAAGGTGATTCAGGAGAAAATATTCCTTTTTATGTACTTTATTTGTCTATAATAAAATAAACACATGTCTTGGTTCCCGAAATGAATCTTCTTTATGTTAATGATATTCATGTTTAGAATTCATATGTAAATGGTTGTTTGGATTTCATAACTAACTACCTTTCTTTATAACATGAAGATGGTTTCTTTATAAGTTTTTGTCCATATACTGTTGTGTTCTTTGAATTGGTTGTTTTGCAAGACAAAAGAGAAGAAGGGAACTCCAAGAAGGGTTTGGAGCCTAAGGGCCTTCTCAAACGTAGGACTGAAGGTACGTACCCCTATCATAGAATTTGCTTATAATAGCATAATGGCTGTATGAATGCATGTTTCTTTGAATAGATAACTTTCAGTCTGCTAGGGTTTCAACCCAAAAATCCCTATGGGAACTTTTCCCTCTACCAAGGGGTACCCCTATGGGTGAGGTGAAGATGTCCTTGTACTCCTCCATGACCTTGTCCATCTAATGTTGTCGTGTAGAGGGGCCTTGTCTAGAGGTTGTGTATGGGTCACAATATTCCTCTTGTTCTAAGCATGAATCATAAGGAAGACAAATTTCCTAGTCTGGGAAATGATCTTACTGTATTGTTTAGAAGAGATCAAAGAAAGGGTAGTAGGAGGTGCTACCTCTGGTATCTTGTCCAATTTCTGACCCAAAGTAATAATAACAGAACGAGGTCTAGATTGATATACAACATGATGCTTCCATAGGTATGGTTGACTTAATAAAACATCACAGAATTCCATAGGGGAAACATCGCACAATACCTCATTTGCAAAGGGCTTGATCTTATAAGGCAAGCAACATTGTTGACCAACACAGAGATCTCGCCCTTGGTATAGCCACCCAATGGTGTACTGCTAAGGGTGTTGCGTTTTTGTCATCTTCAATCTCTTAACGACCTCAATTGAGATCAAGTTCTTCTTCCTCCCATTGTCAATGATGCACTGCACTGGCAAGCCCTTTACCCACATCTACGGGTGGAAGAGGTGCTCCCCCTCCTCTAAATCCTTAGGTTCCACCTTTTGGAGCTTGGCGGTGGCTACCGTCGCAGTGGGTTTAGAGTTAATGATCTGATTTCCTTTGTCGGCTCCCTTGACGGGTTCCATCTCAAAGTCAGAGCATGCATCTATCTTTGAGTCTTTCATCTCATCCATTAGCACCTACTTCAAGTGACATTCGTTCGTGTTGTGAATGGGAGTTTAATGGAACTCACACCACTTGCTAGTGTATTTCTTCACCTTCCCATTATTCTTGGCTTGTGAATTAGAGGATTTGTCCTAGGGGGTCGCGACTTGACTCTGCCCTTTTCTTTGTGGCTTGGGAGCTCCTTTAATCTTCTTTAGGTTCACAAATCCAAAGTCTTGCTTCTTCTGCTTGAATTTCTGCTCAATCTTGACAACATATCGGTATGTTGCACCAAGTGACTCCAGGAACTCCATTTCCTCCTAAATGTATTTTTTTGAAAAGCTATGGTACTTTAGCACCAAATGTTTCTCAGAATATTTGATACCCAACTTTATGCTTAGGGTATGGAAAATATTCATCAACTCATGCATGTCTTGATCCCTTTGTTTTCGCAGTGAAGTCCATTGTATGTACTTATGTTCATATCTCTCCATGGGGTAATATTGTTCCTTGATGGCATCTAGGAAAGAATTCTAAGTAGGTGTGGTGGAAAACAGTGACGATTCTCTCTCGTACCTCTGTTCACAGTAGGTTTCCCACCAGTCCTTGACATAAGGGGCGACTTTGAGGAGCGCAAAAGTAACCTTTTCCCTATTGAAAAAATCATGAAACAAAAAATATCCTTCCAACAAATTTAAACATCTATCTATGGTGTCTACATCTATGTGGCCTTTAAATATGGGAATGTCAAAGTTGACTTGTAACTTGAAGGGAGTGGTGCCTCCAGAGTGTCTGCCAAATGAATATGTATCACCTGTGGGCATCCTTCGAAGGATCTTGGAAAAGTTATCCATCATCGTGTTCCTTTGTCACTCGAGGGATTATTTGATATTTTGAAGGGATCTCCTTCTCCCTCGTCATTCTTTTCTTTTGACATTTAGGCCGTCAGGGTTTGCGAAGCTAGTCTTGCAAAGGTTTAACCAGTTCAAGCCCTAACTCCTTATACCCTGACCTTGTTGGGGACATACAAATAAAAATAGAGAAAGAGCATACCGTTGTGATGCCATTGATCCAGACTTATGCAAGAACACAACAAAATACATATACAAACATAAACATAGAGATGCGGCAAAAATAAATATTCATTTCATTAATATCAAAGAACTGAAAGATGCTTACATATAGAATAGAAATAAACTAGCTCAGATAATGGTAGCTTATCTCTAATAAGAGATGTGGCAGCTACATGTCTCTGAACTATGTTACAATGAGGCTCAAGGGATTTTTTATTATTAAACAAAAAATGGAAACCCTAAACAACCAAAACCCTAACCCTAGGAGATGGAATGCCAAGAGTTTGTGGGCCTGGTTAGGGTTAGTTGGGTAGCCAACTTCTTAGTGTCTTAACTTAGTTATATGATCTCTGTTTGGCGTGTACAATACCTCATTGGAAAAATCTCTCTAAGTATTACAAAATTTGTGGAAGGCCCCTACCTATGACAATAGGTCTACTGCAAACCTCAAAAAAACTCCATTTAGGGGGTCAAAACAGCTTCGAAACTTCAAGACCCGAAAACTACTAAAAATAGTAAATGTTTCTATAATCAAGGAAAATGATGAAACTGAGTGCAGGTCTAAGTGGCATAGGTAGGTGGCCACCAATATCCACCTGGATTAGTCCTCCCCCCTTAGGAAGAAATGGTCCCCATTGCATGCAGAGCCTCCACAAGGTGAGAAATTTTTTGTTGAACCTGGTCCCTAGTGAGCCACTTTCACTGGTGAAGGAGTTGGCCTACTTTCACAACTTGATATAGTTGGATTCTCTAATGGCGAGTGTTATTGATCTATGTGTCCATGATCCTATCATTTGTGGCATGTTCGATAAAACTCAGGTTGAGCTCTGTTGGTGTTAGCTACTCAGCAATGTCAGATGTGTCCAACAATGGGGGAAAGTATGGTCGTAGTCAATCCGCATTAAAAATTGGGTGGAGGCTAAGGAACGGTGGTAAGTTGAACTTGAAATCATTGTCCCCTACAACCTGATTGATTGTGTAATGGTCATAATGGAGTGGGAGAAGCTTGCGGTGGACCCCAGCGAGGCTCTCCTTCTGCAAATGTAACCAAACTTTGTTGACTACCTAGAACTTGTGTGGCACCCAATGTTGATCATGATGTTGTTTTTACTTAGCATTTGCTCTGTCCAATATGTCATGGCCCTACTAGCAAATATGTTGGATGATCTCAATGAATCTGTTATCCTTGTCAACTTTGGACTGGACATGAGCCGAATCTGCCTGAGTAGCTACAAATGATATGGCAACATCAATGGGACATAATGTTTGGAATCCCAATCCCACCTGAAAGGGCTTGTGGCCAGTTGAGTTGTGGAGAGCCCTTTTGTAGATGAGCTGGACATAAGGGAAGCTCTCATCCCATGTGTATGGGTGCTTTGAGTTTTACATGCATAGGATGTGCTTAATCATCCTGTTGACTACCTTTGTTTAGCCTTCAATTTAGGGGTAGAAGGTTATGGACTTAGTGAGTTTGGTATTCAACAACGACCAGAGGCTTAACCAAAATTCACTTAGGAACTGGAAGTCTTGATCTGAGATAATGGATTATGGGATTTCAATGTGTAACCATACTCTTTCAAAGAAGAGTTTGTTAGTGGATTTTGTTGTAATACTCTTCTTGTAGGCCACCAGAATCGTCATCTTAGAGAATATGTCGACGACTGTGAAAACACAGTCGTTGTCATGCTTGGTAGAAGGAAGGTGTTGGCTTGATGGGCCCTGACATAGGTTCAGCATTAAGCAACCAAGAAAATCCCTACACTACTAGCCCTTTTGGGCATCAATCTGTGGAGCGTGGACCGAAGTCTCACTCGAAGCAGTATGGGGGGATGCAGGAACCAAGTTTCTACACCCTGAGATGGTAGTGATGTCACTTTTAGACCTTCACTCTGCCTTCGCACAGATCGATAAGCCCTTTAGGGATTGTCAATGTACTTCTCTTATTCGTCCTTGAAACCTTCGCGAAAGTCTCTGATCGTCCCTTGCGTACCCTAAATAGCCAATTCAGACACTTACGCGCCTCCGTAATTATCCTTACTTCTATGTCTAACCAGATTAGATTAAGTATTAGTTAACTTTAACATTTATTATGGTTATCTTCGCGTAAACAGATATTCTTACTTGCGTACATATGACAAAGTAAAATACATAGATTCGCGCATCAATATAGCATTAATTCATAAACCCAGTATTCAACATAACATAATTGCAACATTCATAAGAGAAGTAAAATAACTCATACACAGATATCTCCAGAATAATTTTCTTTATTGATGGTTCAGATCTTCAGTATAGACTCTAACTTCCCTGCACACATAGTTGCAGGGATCTGCCCACTCAACTGCGGACTTATACCCTAGGCCTCTACGCACTCAACTGCAGAGCCTCTTCCTACACAAGACTCTTCGCTCTTAGCTCTCACAGA
This sequence comes from Pinus tabuliformis, assembly GCA_031772625.1. Taxonomy (NCBI): domain Eukaryota; kingdom Viridiplantae; phylum Streptophyta; class Pinopsida; order Pinales; family Pinaceae; genus Pinus; species Pinus tabuliformis. The sequence continues at coordinate 426,323,844 of CM062820.1, forward strand.
CCCATAAATTTACTTAGAACTCTACTTTCCACTACCCTTAGACTCTTCTACGACTCCCCTTTTATACATTCCCATGGCTCGCAGACCAAGGGTGGATCTCATCAAGCTGACACAAACTATATAAACTAAGGGTGGAAACCCTTTTTGACTGTTTACATCTTCGCGCTCCACGACCACAAAATGTGGAGACTTTACATTCTTTACACAAAACTTGGGCCTTTAGCCCCAAAACTTGGGCTCTTAACCCCAAAATTGACCCCAGGGGACCCATTCTCAACAGGCCCCCAACATAAATCTGGTGACTCGCCCTTGAGTCACTCTGCTAGTGCACAGATCTTGTCGCAAAGACCTCCCAGCTCCACCTGTACCACTACGACTTCGGCGATTCACTATGTTGTCGCTTGCTTCACCTGCTCAACCAACTGCTCTGTCGCTAGCCCCGCGTTGTCTGCCTACATTTTCTGTGGTGTTTCCTGTAGACTAGCTAGTTTGCCTTCAATGGATGCAGTGAGTACATAAGCTTCCTCCAGCCAAGGCCCCAATCTGGCCTTCAATACTGCCTCCTTGCGTTATGCTGCATCCACCTGTTCCTTTAATGAATTCGCTTCCTGCAACTTCACTAACCTTTATGTAATGGCGACAGTGCGTGCCATCACTTTAACCTCATCATATCTCTATTGCAGCTCTCGCGCTTCTATTTCCTGCCTCTGCACATTGGGATCCTCCTGTAGGTTGGTGACTCCTTCGAGCGACTTCTCGAAGAGGGCAGTGCAATCCTTCACTGCGACATCTACAGCTACTATTGCATCTTTGACAGCAGTCACGCACTCCGACAGCAAGCTTCCAAATTCTCACATCCACTGGCACATCTTCAGGAATATCTAGCTCTGGAACAATCCTGGATGCCTTAGCCACCACCTTGGTCATGTGCTCATTATTTTCCGTGATGGCCTTAAGAATATCAATGGCAGAATTCTTCTCTACAACCAATTGGGCGTTGTTCACCTTCTGCTCACTGATAATGTTCATGGCACGCTGTTCCCGAGCTCAAATTCCGCGATCACACCATCCTGCAAGGTGTGAAGGGCTTTACTTGGAAGCACAACCAAATTTAGCCCAACCCTCTTGAGGGCACTGATAGCGGCCCTGTCATCTTCTGCTTCGGTAGTCAGCGCTCCATCCGGCAGCGTTATGGCTCAGGGATCCAGCGTACGCACCATTTTTTTTGCCTCTAAAGTTCCATGCACCAAATTAGTTAATGTCACAGTGCTTTGCCCCACACTGGTCTATACCTGTGACAACTGGATCTGCAGCTTGCACAAACCCGTTTGAATGGCATCCTAGGCTGTTTCTACTATTGCTCGAGCTGCATTACCAATGTCATTCAAATCACCTTCTGTCAAGGTGATTGGGTCAAGGGACATTTTGTTGTCCTTGGACTTCTTTCGCGGCCCTACTTTCACCTGCTCCATGTGGCACTTAACCTGGAATGGAGTAGTCTCCGGGTCTACTCCTCCCTATTTGGATCGTTTCTCTTCCTCTTCTATCTCTGGGGAGGGATATTTCTAACTCCTATCAAAGTCACTCTCCTCCTCTTCTTCCTGCCCTTCTATTTGGTTTTTGGCAGCGCGTTCCGTGTTGGCTTTTTCCTTAGCCTCTTTCTTCCTCTTTTTGGCCAACTGTTCCATCTTTAGTCTGGCCTCTTCCTTCTTACACTTCATTGCAGACTTGCTAGACCCAGCTGTCAAGTCTGAGGTCGTGCGCCACTCTACTAGCCAGCAGTCGAGGACCATCGTGATTGCATCATTTGTGGCCAGGTATGGAAGGTCATACCACTTTTGATCAGGGTCCTTCCATGCTCGCATGGAGACACAATGGAAGTCCACCTTGAACTCCACATACTCTGCCAATTGTTCGAAGATAGTCGGTGATAACCGCGGTTTGCGGTTGATGGCCATGTTGATACTCATCTCCATCAAGATCAAAAATATCTTGCTATCCTTGACCCTTTGGGGGTCCTTGGTGGCCCAAAGCAAAGCGAACTTCGCTGCTTCCGGTAAATCTTGCATGACCAGAGGAAACTGACTATCCTCTGGTAACTCCCATGTGACTAGTACTATGGATAGCAGCAGCCATGAATAGTGAAAAATTTTGCTCTGATCCTCCGCCTCTCTCCAGTTCACAAGGAACTCACTACAGAGGTAGCGTGCCCAGTTGAATTGTACACCCTCCATGCACTGGGCCGCTAATGATACGACCAATGTCGGCACTTCATCTGTGCGACACTTCCTCATAATTTTCCAAGCCAAGATCTGGGTGGCTACTTTGACCGCGACGTCAGTTATACTAGAAATGGAGTAACCACGCGGCTTCTTGACGATCTTAAATTTGTCCTTCATTTGCTCAGCGAGGTCACGCTCACTTGTCTTTCCGCCAATTGCCATGGCTGGATTTAATCCTAAATGCGGCAGTCGAGTGATCCTATGGATCAACATGTCAATGATCGGTATTGGTTCTTCTAACCACAGGCACCCATCATGGTTATGGGTGCATGGTTGTAATGCGGCACCCATAGCATGTTTAGCATTCCTACCTTGTCCACCCCCTTTATCCACATCCTTGGCTCCTGTGCGGTCACACTAGTGTCCTTATAGAAGACACGGTGCATGAACTGATCAGTCACTAAGTGGGGAAAGTGCTCCTTATCGGCCAAATCCCAATCCTCCAACTTTAAATGGGGGACGCACGCCAAGCACGGTCCTTCAAATGCGATCTTGTCCGGCAGTAATGGTGTATGCAGTGTGACTTTGCTCTCATCAATCTCCTTTTGGACCTCTGCCTTGCCTCGGTGTGGAGTAATGTATTCGGGTAGTTTAAAGATAGGTTCAAACCCTTCAACATCAACATCCTCTGTGCCCATGTCAATGTCTTCCCCACCCATATTGATTTCTTCACTGTCTTCTTCAGGTTCCAATTCAACTGCCTTTCCCTTCTCCTGCGCGATGGGCTTTTCCTTCTGCGGTTGTTTTCTCGGTGACATACGCACCGCCGGTGTCACTTTCTACTTATATTTATTCAATTTCGGATCTTCTTTGGTCGGCGTAGGCCTCAGCCTGGGTGACCTTGGTGCTTTGGGTACCTCTACATGTACGTCGACACTTGCTATCTCCGGGGCCACTTCCTCAATTTCCATTGCTACCTCCAGGGCAGCTGCCATTGCTTCTCCAGCACTAACGGTTTCTGCGAGCGCTGACATGATGTTAGTCAAAAACTCTTGTGTTTCCTTCAAAAACCTCACAAGTGTTGAACTCGCTATCAAAGCTTCAAAGTTATCATGGTTCATATGCGCCTGAGAGCTCAACACCTCAATTCTCAAAATGCCAAATATTTTTCGTTGGGTAGCCATCTGTAATTTATGGGCATTTTAGAATTCAAATCCGACTGTTCCCCCCAAAATTCATTCATAAATGCTAGATTGGCAGCAGATTTTCAAAGATATTGCCCTTAAATTTCGACTTAAATGCCGCCCCCCCACTCCATTTATCCATTTTTTCATCATCAAATCATGAACAGTGACCATAATGGTCACTTTCTGGTTGCCTTGTGTGATCCCTTCTTCAATAGCGCAGCTCCCCGCGCATTTGTGCTGACATTGTGACATTCTTTTGTTTCGCGCAGTTGCCCAATTGTGCAGCTCCACAACCCGGGCAATGTAGTTTATAGTCCCGTGCCTCCTTTCAGCTACCTGGGGTGCTAAGACTGTGCTTCCATCATGTATTCATCTAGCCGGATCGTTGGTGTATGGCTTCAATCAGCTGCCATTCACCTTCCCTGGGAAGGGCTCTCCATTTAATTTTTCCAGCTGAACTGCTCCACCGTTGGGAATCTCCTTGATGACATATGGCCCCAGCCAATGCATCCTAAATTTTCCTGGAAATTTATCAAACTTGTTGTCATATAATAAAACTAAATCATTTACCTTGAAGGTGCACAATTTGATGTGTCGATCGTGCCATGCCTTTTCACGCTTCTTTTGAACTTGTTGATGGAATCTAGCTAGAAATATATCCTCTTCAAGCTCTGTTAACTGCTCGAGCCTCTCCTCCAGGGCTCCAGGATCCGCCATTTGCTTAGTCAATTTAGTGTGTCCTAAATTTCTACATTAATTATCAATCCGAGAGTCGTAAACTGATGAAGTGTGGCACATTATATGTGCAAGACAACGTCTTTCTTACTTTTTTGTCATTTTTGATTTTTATGTTGTTTTGGGGGTTTTATCTTCATTTATCTCCTAATGTGAATGGAATTCCTATTCCTAAGTCTCTATAAGGCAAGTATGGTTATAGATTTTAAGGCAATTATGTCCTCTATAATGGTTCCCAAAACTTAACACTTCAGAAGGTCTTAGAACATACTAGTGATGAAATTAATACTAGAAGAAGAATGAAAATGTGCTGCTATTCAAATAAAACAAATAACAAACTACTGATCATGAAACCATTATTTCTGCTGCTGTCGAAATACAGAAAAATGAATTAATCTACTGCACTCAAATAAATCAAAAATTTCAATCTAATAAAAGTAAAATCAATTCACATCATTCATAGTTCGATTCTTCGCTAGGTAGTCTAAGTTATGGATTTCGGAGATAATTGTCAATGATATGAGCAAGCTGATATCTAATTGCAGGAAAGTAAAACTAAAATCAAATTACATCATTCATAGTTTGATTCCTCGCCAAGTAGTCTAAGTTATGGCTTTCGGAGATAATCGTCAATGATATGAGCAAGCTGATATCTAATTGCATGGAAGTAAAACTAAAATCAAATTACATCATTCATAGTTCGATTCCTCGCCAGGTAGTCTAAGCTATGGCTTTCGGAGATAATCGTCAATGATATGAGCAAGATGATATCTAATTGCAGGAAAGTAAAACTAAAATCAAATTACATCATTCATAGTTCGATTCCTCGCCATGTAGTCTAAGCTATGGCTTTTGGAGATAATTGTCAATGATATGAGCAAGTTGATATTTAAACTAAATAATCAAAGCAAGTGAGCAAGACTGAAATCAACAAAATAGAACTGGAATTAAAATACTAAGAAAAGCAAAGTCAGCGGAAAGGCTAATTCCATGTCACTAGTTATTGAAAAAGAAAATGTATAAAAGTGCCCGGGCCTACTCTACCTTGAAACATACACACACTGATCAGCGTTAACAGCAATATACAAAGCTTGTAAAATCATGGACAGAAATGAAATGTTAATACCATAACAAATGAAATATACACAGGTTGGAATATGTGCAATGGAAATAAGGAAACAATGCGTAAAACTTTACAGCAACAAGGAAAACGAAACCTCAGCATGCAGGGGCCCTCTGCATGGCCTTGGTCAACAAGCTGTCAATCCAAAATTATGCTCACGCAATCATGTAGAAACAGAGTCTTCTTTTATAATTCAAAACACAGTTACAGCAACAAGACTAGTGTCATGGCACATTGAACTTTGAACAGCAAAATTACATTAACCAAAGACTAACTCTATGCATATAGAAATGCGTTATTTATAACAAAACTACATAACTGTTTTTTCTGTGAAACTACATCAACAGAAGACACCTAAAAGACAGCGTCCATGGATTTAGCATGATGGTTGCCGAGATTATTAAATCTATCAATTGTGGCTGTTGGATTCACATCGTGGGGAAGTCTATAGGTGGCAACATGACCCCAAGGATCTAGGAACGGCCACGCATCCTTCAGAATCCTTCACGTGTTTGAAAATAGAGTCCAGCTGTCGTAGGACTCTTACGTTGGACCACTGTTTGACCACCGTTGACCACAGCTTTCTTTGATGAATCCGGCTGAACCAATAGGACCTGATCCATGTCCAGGTCATTTCCAACATGCCCATGTGGCTTGTTTTGCCTGATGACACCTGCAACCTAGAGTTTAACAAAAACAGCTGCAGAAAGTTGAATCAGCTACGGAAAGTGACTAGATTCCGCAGCTAACGAGCAGAATCTAGTTCAAACAGCAAACACAAAACATAATTAGAAAAACACTTTAAATGCTCTTTTAGAATCAATATGCAATGATTTTGATAGCTTGGGAGGTCCAGGTGAGTGGAAAAAGTCTAGGAAAGTGTGTAGGAGAGATGCAAGTTCAGGGCTCAACACCATTCCTATGAATGCCACTATGTGTAGACTAGGTACAATGTACTCCATCGAAATCATAGCCTCTACCCCATAAACCAGCCTAAATGGCAGTTGTCTAGTCAGCTTCTTGCAAGTCGTTCTATAATCCCATAGCACCACGGGTACACGCACATCCCATTCATTTCTTTGAGCATTGCAAACCTTTGTTAGCATGCTCTCCAATATTTTATTAAACACTTCCACTATCCCATTATCCTGTGGATGATATGGTGTGCTCTTCTAATGGTAAACCTGAAATTCCTTCGTCATTGCGTTGATCGTCTCATTAAGAAAGTGTGTACCGCAATTGCTCATTAAAATTTTTGGACAATCGAACCTTGTTAGCACGTACTTAAAAATGATTTTTTTTGATGTCACGCTTGTACATTCCTTCATAGGCTATGCCTCTGCCCATTTGGTTAAGTACTCAATTGTCGTGATGATGTACCGCACACCCATCTTCTTTCCGGGAGGCTAAATTGGTCCCACAAAGTCAATCACCCACTTCTCGAAGGGTTGTGACGATATCTATGGATTCAATAGCAGCTCATCCCTCCACGAGTGCTTGTGACTCCTTTGACATGCATTGCATTCCCTACAATATGCCTTTGAATCCTTATGCAAGGTCGGCAACCACAACCTAGCGCGTAGAGTATTTTGCGTAGTTGCTTTTCCTACATAATGACCTCCCGCGGCTTCGCCATGAGCCTCAGCAAGGACACTGTTTCATTCAAATTCTAGTAGATAACGTCACAATATTTCATCTGATCCCATTTTGTACAGGTGCCCTGCAATGACAAAAAAGTCTATCGCGCACACCACTGGTTCCTTCTTCTGTTGACTTGTATAACCTTCCGGAGCCATTCCTATCGTTAGGAAGTGTATAATATCTTCAAAGTGACTGTTCGCAATGCACACCGCAAAATTTTGCATGTTAGGTAGTCCTTCTTCCAAATTAGTAGGATCCTCTCTTGTTTCAATACGCGATAGATGATCTGGTCCAGCATTCAAGCATCTTAGTTTCACAATAACTTCAAAATCGTATTCTTGAAACAACAAGAGCCATATTCATATTTTTCCCCCCAACATAGGCTTTTTCACCAAGTATTTCAATGCAGAATGGTTGTATACATCTTAAAATGTTCGCCAACCGCATAATGCCTAAACTTCTGGAGCGCGTACACCATAGCTAATCCTTGGAGCTCTATCGTGGAATAAATTTTCTCAACTTTGGACAACTCCCTACTTGCAAACGCTATAGAATGATCTAAGTCCCCTTCATAGGCTTGTGTTAGTACTTCTCCCAACGCAATACATGACACATCCACATGCACATGAAATTCCTTTTTCTAATACGGGAAGACTAGGATCGGCGCGGTGACCATTTTCTCCTTTAACACATCCAAGACTCTGTTAGCCTTGTCTAGGAAGGGACAACGGTGGACGACGTGATCACCTTCACATAGTTTACAAGGAAATTTACATTTCCTTTTCTGTCCAAATACTTCACTTTCACTATTTGACGGTGTACTTTCAACATGATCCTCAGAGGTTGATGACACCGGATTGTGCAAACGAGGAGACCAGTCCCTTAAGATCCGAGGGATGCAAGGACAATCTCGATGATAGTGGTCTCCTTTGCAAATGACACATGGAGATTTAGGCTTGGAGGGTGCAGTGTGTGGATTTTTGCTAGACGATGCTTGGTTACCCCTTTTGCCTTTGGCTCCTTCTTCTTCTTTTCTTTCTTCTCCTTCCCCTTCTTCTCCTTTTTAGTTACTTGATTTTTAGCTTTACCAGCTTCATCAAGTGAAGAGGAAGGAGGAGAGGGAGAAACAGACGAAGTAGAAGGTTGGGGGGTAACTCTAGTATCATCTAGTTGCTGACTTGATTGTTCAGGAATCACGGCATTCTGAACGACGGAGGTCGAGAAGAGCCATATTGGCAAGCCAATCTTCAATCCTGGAAGTGACAATGTGGCCATATGGGGTGCACCAACATCTCCCCAAGAGGAGAAAGGACTAGGATTTCCTCCAAGGGGAAATCCTTGGTTGGTGGACTCCATTTTCCTCAACCTAAGACCAACACGGGAACAGTAATATTATTCCGATTAAAATAAATTTTAGACGCTTTGACACAACTTGTTTTTTCAGTTTTTAAGAGTCAAGAAAAAACAAAATATGACTCTAGTCGCCTTCTATTTTTAATGCGCCTGAAGTGACAAGTGCTCAGATGGACCTTTTCCTTTAAGGAGTCTGAAAAGGAATGAAAGGGACTACTCTGGAAATCTAGACAGAGGGATTACCAAACCAATCGCAAAAATGCAGAATACTTTTTACGGTACGGCAGTCAATCTTCCCGAATGTTGTGTTCAGTGCATTGCGATCGATAGGGTGGCAGACACAGCTTCCTAAGGATAAAGGATATAGCCTATTGTGGTCTCCCAATATATACTCGACGGTACGTGGGAGCACAAGTCCGTACCGGCACTTGTCATCTCAAAGTGGAGGAATCACCCAACCAGCAATGAAAGAAACAGTTACCAGGCTTTACGACGCCGGAATACGTCTCTAGCCTAGACTACTAAATGTTGTGCATTAGGTTCCAAATCGTTTTTATGTTCATTGAATTTATTTTAAAGTTGATCTTGCTTAAGAAATTTTCCTTTCAGGTTCACCGCGTGATGTAGATATATAATTCCTAAAATGCAATCTAAGATGATAAACAATCGTTTAATCTTCTTTTTGCAATGAAAATCCTAGCTAGTAAGGAAAGAGAAATGAGATTCTTTCAACATAGAGCAGAGAGCACACACTAGATGCATTGTCCTAAATCAAGCCAACAGGAAGCCTAAATGCAAATGCACATGCATGTATTTGTTTTTCGCTTTCTTAATGCGTGAATGACATAAAGAATGCTGAGCACAAATCTGAATTATCTTTTCAAAGCGACAGTATTAACAAATTTCTCTTCAAAACGAAAGGAAGATAATGACGACACTTTGCGATTTTGAATTAAAAATTGTTTTCGACACTTGAAAAACTACTAATTCAAATCAAATACAAGAGTAACAATATAATCAACCATCAAGAACAATAGGATTCTTTTCTTTGACTGAAAGCGACACTTGCGACACTTTCAAATCAAGAAACGACGGTTCGATTACGCTACTTCTTTGTAAAAGAGAACTAAAAATGGCACACAATACATAAAAACATTCACAGTTCTTTGCACAATGGAGGTGGAATGATGGAAAGGAAGGGGTTTCTTTCAGTGGTATACTGATCACAGACAGCAAAAATCCTGAATAGAGTTGAAGAGAGTGAAGAAAAACCAAAATTTGAAGGCAAAATTAGCCTTTTCTGATCATCGCACCTATAACACAAGGAAACAGGGATGAATCCCACCTACTGCACATGGGAGGTGCGATGCATCCAGATTTCCTTGAAGAGAGGGTGCGACGGTACCAGGACGAGACTTCACTTGGCTTTTTATCACAGTTTGCAGCTCAGTTTAGGGATTTAGGCTGAGCAAGTGATAGTCAGTAAATATAAATCATAGGGGTTGATCTAATGAGGTTACTAGAGCCACCAGCAGGGCAATTAGGATGTTTGCAAATCGATTGTTCAGTTTATAAACAAAACCCGGAGATAGACTGAAGCAGCATTGATCTACTTTGCACTTGCATAGCAAAAGCAGTTCAAAGGCTAGCTGGCTTGACTTTAGGCTTCACCTGTAAGTTTATAAAACAAACAAATATAGACAAGAAAACAAACTATTCGTTCCCCAACGGAGTCTCCATTTTGTTATCGGGAAATCTAGTGTCCACTCGGAGCTGCTAGTCCCACTAAGACGGGTAGCTATCTTAGAAACAAACACACTAAAACTACTTTCATTTTCCTTTATGAGAAGTAGATAAGAGGGGAACAAAGGTACCAACCTCAGTCTTGCGCTTGATTCCTTGTTTGGTTCCTCTCCCTTCTAACATATCTTTGCTGCTCCTTTCCTTGCTTCAGAGAGCACCTGTAGAATCAAAGCAGCATAACACTATCGAAGTACAGAGATCTACAATCATAAACAATATAGGACCATATATATATTGACCACACAAATGAATATATCATCAAACATACAAGAATGTGGAGGAAAACTTGAATAGCTTTATTAATATAAAGAATAGTAAAGAGGATTACAACCAATTGTTCTAACCCAACGTCATCCTCCCAGCATGAAAGCCCTTCTTCACCTCATGAAAATCTTAGATCACCCAACACTATGATATTTCACAAAGAAACCAACAGCACTTCCTTACAAAATACAAGATTCCAGCCTCTGGATCTCTATGATGAGGGATCCATATATAGATGTTTGCAGGGGGGTGAGTCAGTTGCTGGGTTTTTTATTAGTGTCCTCTCTCTGATATTTCTTGGTTCCACTTGGAGATTCATGATCTCTTACTCATCCCTGGACGAATTCAGAGAGGCAAGTGTCATAGGAGAAGTTTTTGGAAGATTCCATGACTATCCACCTTGCAAACTGTCTCTGCCATTTGTCTACTCTTGTACATCACACCCTACAGAAGGGCTATCCAGTATGCATCGCACCTATTACACTGGCAGGTGGGATGCATCGTATCCTTAGCAATGAGCAGTCTGTATGGTCCAGTTTTGACCAGTTCTGAGAAGTTTTCCATGGAGAACTTCTGGGAGATGATGTAATCAGCTGACCTTGCTCCTTTAGGGTGTGAAGCAACACTTTTAGGGACTTAGAAGCCCTTGGTTTATGGACATGTATGATTGGGGTTGCAGTGCCCAAAAATGTCTATAACAGACTCTTTTTCTTTTTCTTTTCGAATGACTGGGTTTTGAAGAGATGCTTCCTCAGAACCTTTATTAGCTTTAAGAGAATCCTCCTCAGAGGTATCTTACTCTTGAACATCTATAGAAGGTTTTTCTAAGACTCTACCAGACCTGAGTTGAACATCATTAAGGGGAACAATCATATAGGTATGAAATTGTTGTCCTTCTATCATGTAAGCATTCTGAGGAGTTTTGTTGTTGGGACTGGCACTGGCTGGGCTAGTAGTTGATTTGTCTTTTGTTGGAATGGAAGCAAGAGTTGAGAATTTGGATTTTGTTGAGAAGGTTGTTGTTGTGGAAATGGTAATGAAAGTTGTGGGTTTTGATTTGGAATTGGTGGATTTTGTTGATTTGGAAAAGATGGAGGATATTGGTAAAATTGAGCAAATCTCCCATAAGGATTTTGCATCCCTTGTGCCCATGATTGATATGGATTTTGAGATTGGGGCCAAGGTTGTTGCCAAGAATTCCAATTTGGCAGGAGCTGAAAGTTCATAGGATTGTTAAATCCTTGATTTTGTTGTCCTTGCCAAGGTCTTCTTGAGACAAAACAAAGGGATTCTACTGAATTTGGATCTTCTTGAAAGACAGCTTTGAGCCCAGGAATTGAAGGACAATCCTTGGTCTCATGATTTTCTGAGCAAATCACACATGTTTCTACAATTTTTGCATCCAGGGGACATTCCCTTAGAGCATGTTTCTTTCTACATTTTGGGCAAAAGATGGCCAAGGCATCAGCTTCTGTTTTCTGCTTGTTTTGTATTTTAAGGGTGTCTAGTTGTTCACTAAGGCTCCCTAGAATATCAAATTCATCAAGCATATTGCCAATTTCTACCCTACTTACCAAACTAGTTGGAGATCTGTTTTCTCTAATCGGAGAAGGATCTCTAGGCCCTTTTGCAGTTTTAGATTTTCCCCTTGAGAGATGGACACATAGTTCTTCTATGTCACGAAGTGGAAGTTAAGAAATATCTCCCTTCCCCATCATGTTTAAAATGTCTATCCATTCATCTCTAATGGATTTCAATAGAGGAGCTTTCAAGGATTCCTCATCTAATTTACTCATTTTTTCTCTCTTTAAATTGTATTGAAATCTTTCAAGTAAGTCCTCCAAGTTTTCATCTTCTTTTTGCATCATCTTAAATACCTCATCCTTATGATTGGTGGGCATACAATAATCCAAGTATCTATCCAAAAATGTTTGTTTCATATCATTCCAAGTCCTAATAGGCTGAGTGAATAATCCCATGAACCATTTCAAAGCAGCTCCTTTCAATGTTGAAGGAAACAGTTTGAGTTTTTGAGAGTCTTCCATATAGTCATAGGTTCGGCACAAGACTTCAAACTCAAATAGAAATGTTTCGGGATCCTCACTTCTCAACCCATGAAAGTTTGGGAGGATAGATGGTGAAATGTTTTTCATTGTTGTATGAGTTTCCTCATCGGCTATAGGGAATCCAAATGAGTTATCTCCATCCCTATTTCCCCCGTTGTTACCTCTGCCTCCTCCATTATTTCCTCCTCCTCTACCTCTACCTCCACCCCCTCTTCCAAATCCATCTACTACTTCCTCTGTCATGATAGTTTCCTCAGAGTCCTCTGGTTCTTCTATTAATGGTGAATGAGGAAGAGTTTCTCCCTCCTCTTCTTCAGGTGATTCTAATTCTTTGATTACAATATGTTCCCTTGTAGAAGTGAAGAAAGGTTCTTCTCCTAGATCGGATTTAGTAGATAGTGTGGGAGAATCTCCTATTTCGGCTGCTGCTCCTTGAATTCCAGGAATCCTAAGGCTGGGAGTATGAGTTGGATATGATGGAGGTGTATCTCATCTATGCCTTGAAGTAGCTGGAGTTGTGAAAATCAAACTTTTGGCCCTCGTTATAAACCTTCCCCTAGAATCTCTTGCTCTATGCATGTCATTTTTTATTTTTTATTTTTCTTTCAAGTCAGGCTAATAATTCTCTTTCTGATCTTCCAGATCACACTAGGTGCAAGAAGAGAGCATAATCAAGAAATTATCGAACCAATAATTCTCTTTTCTGATCCTCCAGATCACATTAGGTGCAAGAGGAGAGCATACTTCAAGAAGTTATCAATTTTCCCTTCTTTCATTTTTTTTAAGAAATTGGCTACCTAGTTACACTTCCCCGGCAATGGAGCCAAAATGTTTAGTCAATTTAGTGTGTCCTAAATTGCTACATTAATTATCAATCCAGGAGTTGTAAACTGATGAAGTGTGGTGCACTATATGTGCAAGACAACCTCTTTCTTACTTTTTTGTCGTTTTCGATTTTTATGTTGTTTTGGGGGTTTTTATCTTCGTTTATCTCCTAATGTGAATGGAATTCCTATTCCTAAGTCTCTAGAAGGCAAGTATGGTTATAGATTTTAAGGCAATTATGTCCTCTATAATGGTTCCCAAAACTTAACACTTCAGAAGGTCTTAGAACATACTAGTGATGAAAGTAATACTTGAACAAGAATGAAAATGTGTTGCTATTCAAATAAAACAAATAACAAACTACTGATCATGAAACCATTATTTCTGCTGCTGTCTAAATACAGAAATATGAATTAAGCTATTGCACTCAAATAAATCAAAAATTGCAATCTAATAAAAGTAAAATCAATTCAAATCATTCATAGTTTGATTCCTCGCCAGGTAGTTTAAGCTATGGCTTTCGAAGATAATCGTCAATGATATGAGCAAGCTGATATCTAATTGCGGGAAAGTAAAACTAAAATCAAATTACATCATTCATAGTTCGATTCCTTGCCAGGTAGTCTAAGCTATGGCTTTCGGAGATAATCGTCAATGATATGAGCAAGCTGATATCTAATTGCATGGAAGTAAAACTAAAATCAAATTACATCATTCATAGTTCGATTCCTCACCAGGTAGTCTAAGCTATGGCTTTCGGAGATAATCGTCAATGATATGAGCAAGCTGATATCTAATTGCAGGAAAGTAAAACTAAAATCAAATTACATCATTCATAGTTTGATTCCTCGCCAGGTAGTCTAAGCTATGGCTTTCGGAGATAATCGTCAACGATATGAGCAAGCTGATATCTAATTACAGGAAAGTAAAACTAAAATCAAATTACATCATTCATAGTTCAATTCCTCGCCAGGTAGTCTAAGCTATGGCTTTCAGAGATAATCGTCAATGATATGAGCAAGTTGATATTTAAACTAACTAATCAAAGCAAGTGAGCAAGACTGAAATCAACAAAACAGAACTGGAATTAAAATACTAATAAAAGCAAAGTCAGCAGAAAGGCTAATTCCATGTCACTAGTTATTGCAAAAGAAAATGTATAATAGTGCCCGGGCCTACTCTACCTTGAAACATACACACACTGATCAGCGTTAACAGCAATATACAAAGATTGTAAAATCATGGACAGAAATTAAATGTTAATACGATAACAAATGAAATATACACAGGTTGGAATATGTGCAATGGAAATAAGGAAACAATGCGTAAAACTTTACAGCAACAAGGAAAATGAAACCTCAGCGTGTAGGGGCCCTCTGCACGGCCTCGGCCAACAGGTTATCAATCCAAAATTATGCTCAAGCAATCATGTAGAAACAGAGTCTTCTTTTATAATTCAAAACACAGTTACAGCAACAAGACTAGTGTCACGGCACATTGAACTTTGAACAGCAAAATTACATTAACCAAAGACTAACTCTATGCGTATAGAAACGCGTTATTTATAACAAAACTACATAACTGTTTTTTCTGTGAAACTACGTCAACAGAAGACACGTAAAAGATAGCATCCGTGGATTTAGCATGATGGTTGCCGAGATTATTAAATCTATCAACTGTGGTTGTTGGATTCACATCGTGGGGCAGTCTACAGGTGGCAACATGACCCCAAGGATCTAGGAACGGCCACGCATCCTTCAGAATCCTTCACGTGTTTGAAAACAGAGTCCGGCTACCGTAGGACTCTTACGTTGGACCACCGTTGACCACGGCTTTCTTTGATGAATCCGGCTGAACCAATAGGACCTGATCCATGTCCAGGTCATTTCCAACTTGCCCATGTGGCTTGTTTTGCCTGATGACACCTGCAACCTAGAGTTTAACAAAAACAGCTGCGGAAAGTGACTGGATTCCGCAGCTAATGAGAAAAATCTAGTTCAAACAGAAAACACAAAACATAGTTAGAAAACCACTTTAAATGCTCTTTTAGAATCAATATGCAATGATTTTGATAGCTTGGGAGGTCCAGGTGAGTGGAAAAAGTCTAGGAAAGTGTGTAGGAGAGATGCAAGTTCAGGGCTCAACACCATTCCTGTGAATGCCACTATGGGTAGACTAGGTACAATGTACTCCATCGAAATCATAGCTTCTACCCCATAAACTAGCCTGAATGTCATTTGTCTAGTCAGCTTCTTGCAAGTCGTTCTATAAGCCCATAGCACCACGGGTACGCGCACATCCCATTCATTTCTTTGAGCATTGCAAACCTTTGTTAGCGTGCTCTCCAATATTTTATTAAACACTTCCACTGTCCCATTAGCCTGTGGATGATATGGTGTGCTCTTCTGATGGTAAACCTGAAATTCCTTCGTCATTGCGTTGATCGTCTCATTAAGAAAGTGTGTACTGGGATTTCTCATTAAAATTTTTGGACAATCAAACCTTGTTAGCACGTACTTAAAAATGAATTTTTTTGATGTCACGCTTGTACATTCCTTCACAGGCTATGCCTCTGCCCATCTGGTTAAGTACTCAGTCGTCGTGATGATGTACCGCGCACCTGTCTTCTTTCCGGGAGGCTAAATTGGTCCCACAAAGTCAATCGCCCACTTCTCGAAGGGTTGTGATGATATCTATGGATTCAATAGCAGCTCATCCCTCCACGAGTGCCTGTGAGTCCTTTGACATGCATCGCATTCCCTACAATATGCCTTTGAATCCTTATGCAAGGTCAGCAACCACAACCCAGCGCGTAGAATCTTTTGCACAGTTGCTTTTCCTACATAATGACTTCCTGCGGCTTCGCCATGAGCCTCAGCAAGGACACTGTTTCGTTCAAATTCTAGTAGATAACGTCACAATATTTCATTTGATCCCATTTTGTACAAGTGCCCTGCAATGACAGAAAATTCTGTCACGCACACCACTAGTTCCTTCTTCTGTTGACTTGTATAACCTTCCGGAGCCATTCCTGTCGTCAGAAAGCATATAATATCTTCAAAGTGATTGTTCGCAATGCGCACCACAAAATTTTGCACGTTAGGTAGTCCTTCTTCCAAATTAGTAGGCTCCTCTCCTGTTTCAATACGTGATAGATGATCTGGTCCAGCATTCAAGCGTCCTGGTTTCGCAATAACTTCAAAATCGTATTCTTGAAACAACAAGAGCCATCTACATATTTTCCCCCCCAACATAGGCTTTTTCACCAAGTATTTCAATGCAGAATGGTCTGTATACATCTTAAAATGTTCGCCAACCACATAATGCCTGAACTTCTGGAGCGCATACACCATAGCTAATCCTTCGCGCTCTATCGTGGAATAACTTTTCTCAACTTTGGACAACTCCCTACTTGAGAACACTATAGAATGATCTAAGTCCCCTTCACAGGCCTGTGTTAGTACTTTCCCAACGCAATACATGACATGTCCATATGCACATGAAATTCCTTTTTCTAATACGGGAAGACTATTATCAGCGCGGTGACCATTTTCTCCTTTAACACATCCAATCTCTTCTGACATTCTTCATTCCAACAAAACGTAACATCCTTCTTTAAAATTTTTCCATCGGCGCAGTGATCTGGGCATAGCTCTTAATGGATTTCCTATAGTATCTCATATGCCCCAACATTGCACGCAGATGTTTCACACTCCTTGGCACCTCCAAGTTGATTATGACCGCGATCTTGGCAAGGTCGACCATCAAGCTTTGTCTGCATACACATGACCTAGCAAGTCCCAAAAGGGACACAAAACAAAAATTTATTCAGATTGAGTGTGATCTGGTACCTCCAGAATGTGTCTAACATCAAGCGCATACTTTCCACATGGCACTTTACCAATCCAAACATTGTCCAGTTGTCAAAGTATACCTCCAAAAATTTGTGAATGAAATCCTTGAACACTGCGATGACTACACGCAAGAATATCACGGCACGTTCTTCAGCCCAAAAGGCATTACCGTATACTGGAATCATCCCCATTCAGTCTCGAAGGTCATCTAACTTCTATCCTCAGGAGCGATTTTGATCTGGTGGCACCCATAGAACCCATCAGTGAACGAATATGCTTCTTTATCACCAACATTATCCAACACCTCATCGGTGAAAGGAGTTGGGAAGGGATCATGCACGCAAGCGTCATTCAACTTCCTGAGATCTACGTATATCCTTAGTTCATCCTTCTACTTCTTTTCCTTAACTAGTATTGGGCTCACCCAATCAGATTCTTCCACCGGCTCAATAATAATTGCAGTGAGCATCTTATCCAACTCTAAGCGGACCCTTTCTTTATACTTCGGATTGAGGTGGTAAGATCTTTGCTTAACGGGCTTCGCATTCGGTTTTAGAGTGATCTTCATGACACCCAAGTCCCCTATTATCCCTTTCAGATCTCAAAAATTCGTGGGGAATAGATCCTAATATTTGCGAAGTAGTTCGAAAACCTTATATACTGTCGCGTCGTCCCAGTAGTCCCCAATCTTTGCAAACATCGGCTCTGCCTCCGTGCCAATTTTCACCTGTCTAGTTTTGAGTGGCTCGGTTATATCTTGGTTCTCTATTTATAGTCCCTCAACTTCACGGTGACCTTCAGTCTCTGGAATATTAATCTTCCTTGGGTATTCATCTTCTTCTTTCGCTATTACATTGTAGCACTCCAACGCGTGGCTCTGCTGGGAAGTCCAATAAGGTTGAAGCAAATCTAGAGGATCCTGCAGTATCCTGAAGACCGCTGCCTTAACCTCCTGCAACGCTTCGTCGATACATTCAAACCCATCCTCAAAGCTGAACGTCATCAAAAATCCTTGGCACAAAACATCCCATTCTTCAGTGCCATGGTGGAGTTCTGTCTCCAAGTACCAATTCATCGGTATAACATCCAAAGTATGACAAAACAGATGCACCCACTCCAGCTGAGGCTTTGCTCCATACACTTTAGTCCATTTGGCCAAATGGTCGTGCGGATCATTTCTCCCATCATATTTTTCTATTAGCCACACTTGTGGTTAGCCAAACCGTATTGTCATCATTTTTCTGTATACGCGTCAATCATCAAAATTGTCCTTGTGTGTGCCCCACCATCGTGCAAGTGTAGCATGCAGTGCCCAGTCCAAGGCATGCAAGAAATGTTTCTCTACCACTTCTTCCTCAAATGCATCCAAAAAGTGATCGACATCAGTTAAACCATCATAGTAAGGTATATTTCTTACATCTGATGATACACAGTGCAACGACTTGGTCATCATATTATAGCGTAGCGTAGATACTTCATGCGGTCAATTCTTCCAGTGCTCCAATTCTTCATTTGAATCTAATGTGCAGGAACTTTCGCGGTCCCTTCCAATACGTCCATCTGCTGTCAGATTCATCCAATCTTGATCTCGCGTCGTTATCATGTAAATCTAGTCCAAATGGTCATCACTTTCATAATCGTGGACCAGTTCATTATAGCATGGTCCTTCTGCAGGGTCCAATGGCACCATTATGTGGAGTGATTTCTTCTTAAAGATCATCTTCCACTTCTTCAGATTGATTACCCCATTCATGTTAGTGGCCCAATCGATCCCAAGGAGCGCGGGGTAGGGATTGATGTCATCCACAATCTCTATCACTTCAAAATCAGCTAGTGTGCTCGTGCCTTCAATATCAATTGTTACCCCCTGCAACCTCCCCATTGGGATGATTTTCTATTGATTCACCATCCTTAACTGAATCAGAGACCACTGTAGCACAGGTCTCCCCATTCTCTCCCATGTCTGTTTCGGCAAAACGTTCGCGTCTGACCCCAAATCTAAAATAACTTGATCCATCTCATATTCTCCTATCTACGCAATAAGCCTCATCTCATGCCTCGTTCTTGTCTTATGCCTGCCAATATTTTTGACTACGTGCGGTCCGTCAATAGCATTTTCCTTCCCATCACACCTATTGATCATCTCCTGCAGTCCCTTCACAGCCTTGCTATCACGTAGCAGTTTCATGCAAGTCTCCAAGAACGTGGTAATCATGGATGGGTCCATTTCTTCAGCCAGCTTCTCTTGACTCCCTGAGGTAGAGGCCTCGACGAAGCTTTTCTTCGCTTCCATAAATGTTTCTTTTGTGTGGTCTAGATCAAATCGAGTCTCCTTTTCTGGTGCTTTGTAGACCCACTCACCTTCTTCAGGCTACTTCCCCTTATCTTCACCAGTCGTTGCCCCACTTCGCAGCACAATATTTACCTTAGGATCTTCCCCATGAGGCTCATCCCTCATTATCTATAGGTTCTGAGTCAGTTGCTAAGGCTGCGTCCCCTTCTCGCGTATCTTAGCCAACAATATAGGGAAATCCTCCATTGTATGGTCAAACTGAGTACAATAGCGGCATGAGAGCCACGTAGGATTCAGGAAGTCTCGCACGTAGTGTCCTAGTCCCGCACAGTTGTAACAAATGACCTGCCCTCGACCTCTACCAAGTCCTCCTCCACCTCGTCCTCGTCTGCGCCCCTGATGCTTACCTCGCACTCCTCCAGCACCTTGGTCCGGAGGCCGCGTTTCTGCTTGCAACCTATATGTAGGTGTCCTATCCATCATTAATTCGTAACTCCGACAATTGCACTCATCATGACCCACTGATTGATAGAAGTTGTAGAAGAGTTATTGCAGTGTCTGTACGAATTTCTACAACAAATGGAAACCGTCTGTCGCATGTTTCCCAGCTACCTGACAGATATCACACCATAGCGCGGGCCCTCTACTTGAACCTGCTCCAACTTCTGGCCTCAAAGGCATTGGTTGCCCTACTGCAAAATAATTTGCGAAAATTGGACAGTGATCTTTATCATGCCCCTAGATTTTGCACTTTAGGCACCAAAATTCTTCGCGTGCCTCGGGCCGAGCTATTCTATCTTCTTCAGACTCTGCATTTTGAGGCAAAGGTTTTGCAACTGCGCATGAATTTGCTGAACCCCCAGATTAGCATCCTACATTGGTGTCTCATGCAATCTAATCGCAATTTCTAGTGCTTCCTCCTGGGTCCCAATCTTCTATTGTGATAGTGAAACCCTTAGATGAGGCAGGAGTGAAGCCACAAACCATTTGCAGTGTTGCCCATCACTCAGATTCATGTTAGCCTCGCGTATCGTACACTTCAATCTCTGATCCAAATCCCAGCGTGTCTCACCAGGCTTCATCATGATCTCTTTGAATCCCACAATTGATTGCGCTTCAGATTAGGTCTACTTAATTCCTTATTTCGCGTATTTTGGATATCTGCCAATGCAGACATCGGGTTATCCGTGCAGTACTTAATGTACCACATTAGTGCGTGGTCCTGCAAAGCACTAACCAAAGTTACTTTATTCATTTGATCGTCTGTGATACCCTGACAGGTCCGGGATCTTCATTTCCCACACCCTTGAACACAAGTAGCTTTACGGTGTTCGTCATATTGAACGATGGTGGAGGTGGCGGTGGTATGGGCGAGGGTGTAAGCGGTGGAGGTGAAGATGGAGGCAGTGTGGGTGGATGAGGTATTCGCAGGAAGCCCTGTCTTATTAACTAAACAGTGCTCTATGGAGAAGCCTCTGCTGCTCCCTTGTCATCACTCAGAGGAGGTTCAATCAACGGGCTATATTCAGGGCCTTTTCTTCCTTCATCCCTGAAAGTCCTTCCACTTCGCGTAGCCCTAAACATCAAGGTAACTTCATAACCCGCTTTTCACACAATAGCATCTTAATCTAATTATTTAAAGACCTTAAATACTTACCTCGCAGTGTCATGTCCCTTCTCAAACACATTTGTAATAGGGTGCTGCTACACAATTTTGCCCAATTTTGGCTAAGGAAGAGAACCCATCATTTTCGAGTTAGGGACTTAGGAGGAAATTTGACTTAATTTGGTTGCTAGTGTAATGTGGGGGCCACCCACATGGGAATTCAAATTGGCCCGTTTGAATATCTTGGCGCGAAAGTCGAATAGGTGGATGGATGGGCCCACATGAGGCAAGGGAGGCCCAAGGAGTTATAAGGAGGGAGCATATCTCATTTTGGGATTCATTCATACATCTTGCAAATAAAATCACTTGACTATTCACTCTGCTATTTATCTAAGTCAACTGGCAGTCTAGCCACAAATCTCTCAAGCGGGAGATTCAACCTCTACTTCAGGGGACCATCTGTGTCTGCCCTAGAGAGGCATTTCTACAAGGATTTCAGGAGTTCTGGTGCAGTGACATAGCACCACCAACCAGCCCAGAGCAAGGAGTGTGTATTTCTGGGCAGCCAGGAAACACACAGAGGGAGATTGATGTAAGAAGAGATCTGATTGCTTGTCTGGGAGTTGGGGAGATGAGGTAGCAGCATTAGACCAACATTCTAGCAATTCAAACTACTAGGATGGGGGACAACGCAAAGGCCACACAACAGATTTTCGTGGTACTTGGGAGCAGCTAAGTTGGGCCAAGAGACCATCCAGGGAGTCAAGGATTGGATAACATGGGTGAACTCAACATTTTGGAGAATTTTTCAGGTGGATTTACAGATAGTTTCCAGTAAGTCGAAATTGGCAGCTAGAGTTGAGGTGAGGCTCCAAGGCGGTCGAAAATCAGAAATCTAAACCAGCCAAAATCCTTTCTAGGTTTTGCTAGGTTTTTGACAAGGATCCCAAATATAAATTTTCATGATTTTTCTGAGCACCGGAGGTGGGGTTTTAAGTCGTATCTTTGCAGCAGGCAGTGTAGAATCACTGGGGATTGAATAGTGCCTTTGGGGGTCGATTTTGGGAAGTCCAAATTGGGCCAAACCATTTCTGGGTTTCTGTGGGTTTTGGCCATGGAGTCCAGGGTTAAACGCATATAAATTTCTGGGTCATTTTAGTGCACCCTCCATCCATTCGAACTTCAGCAAAGCAGTAGTTTCTAGGCAGCACAGTTCAGATTGGTGCAGCAGTTGGGAAGCATTTAGCTCAGCCATTTTCCTACCTGGGTTTGGTCCTGCTTGTCCTTTTAGAAAATCCCAGGTGCACCATTCCATCATCTATTGTATTTGACTTGCATAAATATAATAAAATGGCTCAGAAGTTCTCCATTTGCAGCTTTTATAAGGGTGTTTGCTGAATATTTCGTTTTTGTAATTTGCTGCATGTATTATTTGATTGTTATCACTTGTATTCCTATTAAGGATCATTATAGTGGTGTCATAGCATGATCTTTGCGTAGCTATGGGAAATTAGCCAGAAGATCATGGAAGCTTTGGGTATGAGTGCAAAGTGACGGGTGAAACCGGAGACAAACCCATGGCTCAAGGGTAATCCAGTATGCAAAAATTTTGGTGTAGAATTCATTGGGACGATGAGAGGTTGGCCTAGTTGAGGAGGGTGAAAAAACAAACCCATCCTCACCCTTACAACAAAGACGTTAGAGGTGAGCAGGTTGTGGGGGTGCAGCCATCTACATCGTGTGGAGAAATTTGACCAAATCAGGGCACCAGATCTCCTGAAAAGGAGTAGACAGGACAAAGGCGGTTATAGGGTGAGACCACGGGGCGCTTTTGCTGGTGGAGACCTGGCATTAGATATCAGGAGCCTGAGGAGGATGTTAAGCATGATGTTGAGAGCCCACATGATGGTGAGGAGCACATCGATATACCTAGTGTGGCACAGGAGTCACCTTTATTAGAGACCTCTTTGATAGCCCTAGTTGACACCTTGGTGGAGAGGATAAAGCCTACTCACATAGAGCCATTTGTTAAGGGGTGGCCATCCCTAGACGAGATGCCAATAGTTGCTGAGGTATCTGGAGCCGTGCCTGAGTTTACAGGTGATAGATGCCCATGACAGTTTCATCAGTTTTAGGTCGACCTTCTAGCATTAAAAAGGAAGGTCGCGTTAGTGTAAGAGGCGATTCTGCAACAGAACAAGGAGTTGGAGGGCATGAGAGCAGTTTGTGCCGAGTCCACAACCAAATTGACTCATGTTGGGGAGCAATTGGATTCCCTACTGGTGCAGCTAGAGTGCATGTTGGAGCGTGAGAGCAGCCCTCTTCGGACATACATAGATGGGGCTGGCAACATTGTTAGGATACCATGGCCCATTCGACAAAGGGAGAGAGAGCTAACTAATCAAATTGTATGTTTTGACTAGGATAGCGAGATGAGACGACTTGAGCTGCATAGGGTGCAACACCCTCATGTTGGGGTTGTTCTATGAGAGTAGTTCGTGCATTCGATCCCTCTCTTAGGGTTGGGTGGCGAGAGATTCTAAGTTGGTGCCCGGTTGAGTGGATTATGGAGATGGTAGTGGACCCAAGTGGAGCTAAGCAGGAGTTTCTAGGTACTCTAGATGCTAGAAGCCCCGACTAGCATTGGGATCTGGGACGGACTACCTTTCATTTCTCATGTATTTTGGTTGACTACAACTGGTATGGTGCAGTTGACCTAGCAGTTGAGCATGCACTTTCGCTAGGGCAGTCTCGGTCAGCATCAGTGGCTGACGAGTTTATGGACAGACTCTTTTGGTTTTCTTGGTATGGAATTTGTACATGGGATCACTAGGTGATCAACATACTCTAGCAGGAGTTTTTCAGAGGAGGTGGCATTGGCAGGCCACCAGACAGTGCCTTGCATGGAGCTAAGGGCTCTTCACTTTTGTGCGAGGCATAGAGGATGCAGAGGAGTGGAGCAGAGGTGGCATCAATGCTGACACATAGGGAGACTCACTTCCCGGATCCCTCAGGGGGGATTTGGAGGGAAGATCCATTCATCGGTGGGGATAATGATGCGACGGTGGAGATGATGATACTGATCGGGTGTGGCCTGACATGTACAAACATAGCTCTAGGCCATCATATCCAGAGATATGTGGGAGCATATAACATTGAGTAGTGGTCTACAGGTGGGCATGGAGATGCATGGTGGTGTGTTGTAGTGTGTTGAACTGCGTTGCGGAGTGGGAGTGCCTCACATCGCAGTGAGTACATGTGGGGAGCGATAGGTGCAATGACACAGGTAGGAAGGAAGACGGTACCAGATGGCATCATATCCCACAGTGTACAGGGGTAGGCCGAAGTGTACAGTGGCATGTCCAAGAGTACTGGGCTGATCGATGGTATGCAGAGGTGTATGGTGTTGCACAACAAGGTCTTGGAGTGTTTCCTCCAGGGACACCCATAGACGAAGATACCGGGCATACCTTTGGGTGTAGTTCACCCATGATTGATGGGGACACAGATGAGCGATACTTGATGGTATCCGCGGGGACTCACACTCCTTACCCTCTTCTATGTCACTTACAGGAATGAGCAATCTAGTTATTGTCCTTTGACACTCTGGGCATGAGCAGCAATGGACAGGGAGCTCACCCAAGATATTTGGATGACACTTGGTGTGATAGAGGGGAGACTTCTCAGCGAGGGCATCGAGTCGCTATGCGAGTTGACAGCCACAGGTCGAGGGATGAGGTGATCACCGATAGGGATGGCATATCATTCATCACTGATTCTATGCCTGGGGAGTTGGTCACAGGGGAGACATGTTTCTCTCTTTCCACAGGGCATGTATGGACCAATGATGAGTAGAGGATACTTTGTGCGGCTGAGATAGTTGTCCAGTATGTATTTGGGTTCCCGACATTGTATCGACACATTCTCTAGGGGGCGGGTAGCCGAACCAATGGTGATGGTTGGTAGGAGCAGGATGGATCCACATACACTGAGTCAATTGTACATATTAGATACCCATCTATTGGTTTCATTCAGGGGATAGCTATTTGGCACACATGGTTTCCAGTGGTCATCTGTACTACACAGCGGTAGACACTGGATAGTTTAACATGCCTCAAATTAGTTCATGATGTATGGATCCTATATATGGGTGGCATGCAAGGACTGGAGATGAGGGCCAAAGGGATTCCATCAGTTGTTAGGGCTATGCCGCAGCAGGTCTGCCTATGGGATGCAAGGATTCATTTGATCGATAGATCACTCGTGATGAGCGGAGTTGTGGCAGAGAGTGATATAGTTCTCTCTTGGGATGACACATGGGGGTCCACAGAGGGTTTTATCATATGGGGAGGTAGGCATTCTCTATTGTTGCATAGGTTTAGAGCTAGATTTGGATGGGTAGGCCTTGGTGCCATGGAGATGCCCAGGCAGGATGTGTCTCACCTCTTTCAGTATTCGACCATCGAGTTCCAGGAGAGTAGGATACTGTCTGCGCATGATGGGGAGTATGACATAGTCAGAGTAGCGCAGCATCAGCATGGTGGCACCACTCTGGGACTAGTATGGAAATGGGGAGTCACAACTCTTAACAACTCAATAACCTTTATGGATGCATTGATTACTGTAGGGGGAGATCATACAGATCTTCCATTGGGATTTAGCAAGTCACTAATGTAGCAAGGGACTTCTAGTACTTTCGCCGGGCAGGATAGTGAGTGGAGCGAGGGGAACTTCATGTTGGAAAAGATGGCCTCGGATCATGGTATTGAAGGTTTCTTTCATATCAGGACAGTGCTGAGGTCAGGGACAATTCAGTGGCACATCTGGGACCCTAGCACATGTTACAGTGATAGTGAGGAGTAACAGTTAGAGAGGATGCTCATTTAGGCATCGCTTGAGGACAAGCGATTTTTGGAGCATTGGAAGAACTTGTCGGATGAGGATGCCACCTGGGAGGGTGAGCACATATTGGAGCACCCAGCTTTGAGGTTGCTTGAGGGCAAGCAACATTTGGGAGGGGAGGACTATCATGTCCCTTCTCAAACACATTTGTAACAGGGTGTTGCTAAATAAATTTTCACAATTTTGGCTAAGGAAGAGAACCCATCATTTTCGACTTAGGGACTTAGGAGGCAATTCGACTTAATTTGGTTGCCAGTGCAATGTGGGGGCTACCCACATGGGAATTCGAATTGGCACATTCAAATAGCTTGGAGGGAAAGTCGAATAGGTGGATGTAGGGGCCCACATGAGGCAAGGGAGGCCCAAGGAGTTATAAGGAGGGAGTAGCTCTCATTTTGGGATCCATTCATACATCTTGCAAACAAAATCACTTAACTGTTCACTCTGCTATTTAGCTGAGTCAACTGGTTGTTTAGCCACGAATCTCTCAAGCGGGAGATTCAACCTCTACATCGAGGGACCATCTGTGCCCACCCTAGAGAGGCAGTTCTACAAGGATTTCAGGAGTTCTGGGGCAGTGACATAGCACCACCAACTAGCATAGAGCAAGGAGTGTGTATTTTTGGGTAGCCAGGAAACACGTAGAAGGAGATTAAGACAAGTAGAGATCTTATTGCTTTCCGGGAGTTGGGGAGATAAGGTAGCAGCATTAGACTAATGTTCTTGCTGGGTTTTACAGCCAGCTGAGCTAGCATTCCAGCGACTCAAAATACTGGGCTTAGGGACAACGCAAAGGCCACACAACATATTTTCGTGGTACTTGGGAGCAATTGAGTTGGGCCAAGAGATAATCTGGGGAGTCAGGGATTGGATAGAACAAGTGAACTCAACATTTTGGAGAAGTTTTCAAGTGGATTTAAAGGCAGTTTCCAGCAAGTCGAAATTGGCAGCTAGAGCTAAGGTGAGGCTCCAAGGGGGTCGGAAATCAGAAGTCTAAACTAGCCAAAATCATTTTTGTGTTTTTTTGAGTTTTTGACAAGGATCCCAAATCTAAAGTTTCATGATTTTCTAAGCACCTGAGGTGGGGTTTTAAGTCATATATTTGGAGCAGGGAGTGTAGAATTGTTGGGGATTGAATAGTGCCTTTGGGGATCGATTTTGGGAATTCCAAATCGGGCCAAACCATTTAGTTTTTGTGGGTTTTGGCCAAGGCGTATGAGGTTAAAATCATATAAATTTCTGGGCAGTTTCAGTGCACCTTCCATCCATTCGAACTTCAGCAAAGCAGTAGTTTCTAGGCAGCGCAGTGCAGATTGGTGCAACAACTGGGAAGCCTTCAGCTCAGCCATTTTCCTACCTAGGTTTGGTCCTACTTGTCCTTTTAGACAAGCCCAGATGCATCATTCCATCATCTATTGTATTTGACTTGCATAAATATAATAAAATGGCTCAGAAGTTCTCCATTTCCAGCTTTTATATGGGTGTTTGTTGAATATTTCGTTTTTGTAATTTGATGCATGTATTATTTGCTTGTTATCACTTGTATTCCTATTAAGGATCATTACATAAGCTCATTTAAAGAAGAGGCGCTCTGCTTCATTGTAATTGACCAAAGTATCGATCGCGAACTCTATTACAAATCCTCGTATGATACGATCGAGCCAATGATTGACAGCATGCGCAATCTTATCTTGAGAGGCTTCTAATCTCTGCACTAACTCCAGGGTCCATACAATTAGATTGTCAAGCCTCCACCTCCCTTGGTCGTCTGCCAACTTCGCGATCCACTCGTATAATTCAATCGGGAAGGAATAGAAGAAGCTTTCGTGTATCTCTGTGTACAAGTATCTGTCCAACTACTGTTCTTTCGTCAATCACGAATTCTTGTTTTCTTGCGCCATGAATTCCTAGATCTTTCTATCCAACTAATCTTCGATCTCTTTCGTAGTTGGATTTCAATGATGTGACATCACACATATCGTTATGCAGATCCTGATCCTGTCAATGGAACCATTTGTTGGCTTGATGGGCCCTGACCCAGGTTCAGCGTTAAGCATCCAAGCAAATCCCTACACTACTGGCCCTTTCGACATCAATCCGCGGAGTGCGGACCGAAGTCTCACCCAAAGCAGTATGGCGGGATGCAAGAACCAAGTTTCCACACCCTGAGATGGTAGCGATGTCACTTTTAGACCTTCACTCTGCCTTCGTGCAGATCAATAAGCCCTTTAGGGCTCATCAATGTACTTCTCTTATTCGTCCTTGAAACCTTTGCGAAAGTCTCCGATCGTCCTTCGTGGACCCTAAATAGCCAATTCAGACGCTTACGTGCCTCTGTAATTATGCTTCCTTCTATGTCTACCCATATTAGCTTAAGTATTGGTTAAATTTAACATGCATTATGGTTATCTTCGCATAAATAGATATTCTTACTTGCGTTCATATGACAAAGTAAAATTCATAGATTCGTGCATCAATATAGCATTACTTCATAAACCCAGTATTCAACATAACATAATCGCAACATTCATAATAGAAGTAAAATAACTCATACACAGATATCTCCATAATAATTCTCTTTATTAATGATCTAGATCTTCAGTACAAACTCTAACTTCCCTGCGCACACAGCTACAGGGGCCTGCGCACTCAGCTGCGGACTTCTACCCTAGGCCTCTGCGCACTCAGTTGCAGAGCCTCTTCCTACGCTAAGACTATTCGCTCTTAGCTCTCACAGACCCATAAACTTACTTAGAACTCTACTTTCCACTACCCTTAGACTCTTCTAAGACTCCCCTTTTATACATTCCCATGGCCCGTGGACCAAGGGCGGATCTCATCAAGCCGACACAACCTATCTAAACTAAGGGTGGAAACCCTTTTTTATTGTTTACATCTTCACGCTTCACAACCACAAAACGTGGAGACTTTACATTATTTACACAAAACTTGGGCCTTTAGCCCCAAATTTTGGGCTTTTAACCCCAAATTGACCCCACAGGGACCTATTCCCAACAGAAGGCCCAACATGTAATCCATGGAGATGGATTCCCAGGGCCCGCTAGGAGTCGGCAGAGGAGTATACATGCCTTGCTTCTTGATTGTAGGTTTGGAAATGGCGCATGAAGCGTAGGATCAGATGTACTTCCCAACATCATGTTGAAGGTTCAACTAATAAAAATACTTCTACAACACTTCCAATGTCTTTTCCACCCCGAAATGTTTTGTGACCCAACTGTAGTGTACCTCCAAAATCATCTTGGAATGCTCACTTGAAGGAACACAAAGGTGTCCCAGGTGGCATAACATTGTGTCCTAGAGGTGAAAATTTGGGACTTTCTTACCTTCCAAGAGCATCTAGTATGTAGTTTTGAATTCTAGATCACTCTTGTAAATATGTGGCCATCCTGCAGTCTTGTGTCCATAAGAGTCAAGCACAGTGGTCAGCACCATAACTGACAGTTAGATGAGGCAGCCTACAACATTATTGGTGTTTCCCTTCTTGTACTTAATTTTCAAATGGAACTGTTGCAGATATGTGCACCATTTCTGATTATGATTGTTTTGCAATTGTCCTTATGTTTGTATGAACTACAAGGGTTGGTGCTCTGTGTGGATGACTGTTTCCATTCCCATAATGTAATGCTTCCATTGTTAGAAAGCCTACACAATAAAATACATCTCCTTTCATAAGTCGGATACTTTCAAACTGTGTTTGAAAGTGTCTCATTGTGATATGCCACCGAATACCCCTTCTGGGTAATAACTCCACCAATAGCAAGGTCGGATGCATATATCTCAATTTCAAATGGTTTTTGTAGGTCAGGGAATGTGAGCACTAGTGCAGAGTAGAGGTGATTCTTCAACTCAAAAAACATCTTTTTTTGGATTTAGAACAAAAGAACTTTTCTTTCGCTTCACCCTTGGTGACCTGAATGAAAGGCCAAGTGATATGAGAGAATCCCAACATGAAACTACGATAGAAATTGGCAAGACCCAAAAAGCTACAGAGCTCTGCTAGAGTGGTTGGGGCTGGCCAATCCCAAATAACTTGTATGTTGGATGGGTCCAGATGCACACCCCACTCATCAATGATGTACCCTAGATATTGAACCTGGGTCACACTAAAAGTGAATTTCTCCAAATTGGCACACAATTTGTGCTTTCGTAGAGTTTGGAGGACTTGTCGGATATGGTGTATGTGCTCTTCCCAACTCTGGTTGAAGATCAGGATGTCGCCCAAGTACACTACCATGAACGAGTTAGTGAAGGGTCGCAAGATGTCATCCATTAGTTACATGATGGTTGTGGGGGCATTCATCAACCTGAAAGGCATGACCAACCATTAAAAAAGGCCCTCCTTGGATTTGAAGGCAGTCTTCCACATATCAGAGGGTTCAATTAGTACCTAGTGATAACCAAACTTTAAGTCGATATTGCTGAAATATTTGGCCCCCTTTAGCTGGTCTATAAGGTCATCAATCTATGGGATAGGATACCCATTATGGATAGTGATCTTATTCAGCACCTGATAGTCAATATAGAGCCTCCAGGTTCCATCCTTATTCAGTATCAACACGGCCTGGCTCCCATGGGGTGATGAACTTGGATTGATGTGCTCTTTCTCCAAAAACTCCTGAATCTGCCACTTAGACTCATCGTACTCTAGAATAGAGCATTGGTATATTGGTCCATTGGGTAGCGGCACGCCCAGGGTCATATCGATGGATTGCTTGACCTAACAGTATAGGGGTACCCATTTGGGTGAGGTGAATATGTCCCTGTACTCCTCCACGACCTTGTCCATCTATTGTTCTCGAGTGGAGGAGCCCTATCTGGAGGCTATGGATGTGGCCACAATCTTCCTCTTTTTCTGAGTGAAAATGATAAGGAAGATAAATTTCCTATTCTAGGAAATGATCTTACTGCATTGTTTAGCAGAGACCAAAGAAAGGGTGGTAGGAAGTGCTACCTCTAGTATCCTGTATAATTTTTTACCCAAAGTAATAATAATAGGTGGGGTATATATTCATATACAACATGATTCTTCCATAGGTATGGCTGACTTAATGAAACATCACATACTTCCAGAGGGGAAACATCACATAATACCTCATCTACAAAGGGCTTGATGCTATAAGGCAGGAAACATTGTTGGCTAACATAGATATCTCGATGATCCGAATTGGATCCATGAAGAATAATCAAAGTGCCATGACTGTATCAAATCAGGACAGACTTTGAAATTATGGATAAAGAGCGATCAGGAAAACCTCTGGATGGTGGCATTTTGCAGCCAGCAAGGAACAACAAGGACCTCGATCAAAGCGCGCTGACTGAGGCCCATGGAGACTGCAAGAGGAAAAACTGGCACTTGGGAAGCCTAGATTGGGAAACAGAGGGAATTTTTGATGCGCGATTAGCGCTTAGGCAAAACCCCGTGAAAATGAAAGGCCCCGAGCGCTCGGTCGCATGGGAAGCCGGGAAACCGTGGTAAAGGTACTAAGGTGAAAGGCGACACCCGCGCTCCAAAACCAGCGGTATATATCAGAGGCACCCTTGGGCGGTAAGCAGATTTGGAGAAAAATGAGCGATTCCATTCAGCGCCCGACGTGTGTCCGGTGGATGAGAGAGAAAACCGCCACTCATCACGTGATAACGATCGAGCAAGTCAACCGCTTGAAATGAGCGAATGTCGTAGGATCTGGGGGCTCCAGATCTGATGGTGGAGATTGTGCCCGATGAAGGAACCAGATTCGACAGGGGATTAAGCCGTGACACATAATAATTTGACGTCATATTTGACCACCAAGTTGGCGGATGAGTCATTCCACAGTGTAACCGAAACTACCGAACCATTGAGGACGCGATGGTGCAGTTCGCAAGAGGACAAGTGGCCACTCCCTGTGAGACGTTGGTGAAGACGCAGAGGCAGGGAACTCCAAGCGAACAGTAGCAAGCAAACTAAAGGGACGGAAGAGGAAGCAAGCAATCATGAGACAGATTGGCTTTTAGCCATGAACATCCAGAGAGCAGACGGGGAAAAAAAATAATAAGGAGAGGGAGCAATGTAAGAAAGAAAAAGACAGTGAGACAGAGAGACAGAAAGGACAGTAAAGCAAGAAGCAGGAAACAGAGAGCCGAGATAACCATAGGCAATATCGAGCAGATAGAAAGCTTGAGAGGAAAAGCAATCTCTGAGAGGATCTATCGGGAATTGAGCACCACATTAGGCTCCTCCCATTAAAGACCAGAGAGGTCAAGATTTGGAAAGGAAAAGAGTATGTGAACTCTAGTAGCTTGGGGAATCCAAGAACCACCCTACCAAACATTCTCTATTTCAGGAGACTCAAATTGAGCTCCTCATTATAAATCCCTGTTTCAAAGGCATAATAAAAGACACCACCACCGAAAGTTGGACCGGAGATGTAGCCCTGGAGAATAGGGTGAACTCCTTATTAATTGTTGTGTTCTTGCATTTGTTTACGGTGTTTTCCTTACTAATTTCCATTTTCCAGTGTCTCTGTATTTTGCAATCCGATCGATCCGTTGCCTAAAATAACATAGACACACACCAGCACATGAGTCTGTAATACCTTCATTTATTAATAATTCTTTAACTGAGGTCACACACGAGTGATTTTCATATCAGGTGGTATCATAGCTCTAGGTTGTAAGGTTAGACAAGCTTGTGTTGTTTTAGCTGTTGAATGCTAACTAGATCGAAGCTCAAATTAGGAGAAGAAGAGTTGGTCGAAACTAATCCTGAAATTGGGAGAGTCTATTCTCAGAAGACAATGTCAGAAGAAGGTTCTGTAGGGCCAGACCCTCAATTCATAGATAGTTTCCTAGCCATAAGGTCCATGGTAGAATAAATGTATAAGGACTTTAGAAAACATAAGGATGAAGATGCATTAGGCTCCAAACAAGACAAGGGAGAAGATGAATCTCATTTTCATGACCACTCAAAAGGCAAAGGGAAAGAAGAACACTTTATCACACCTCCTAATAGCTCTGAACACAAAAAGAAAGCATCTTTGATCAAACTAGATGTCAAATTTGATTTACCTATATATGATGGAGAGTTGAATGCAGAAAAGCTGGACAACTAGATTAGACAAATTGATGTTTATTGTAGAGTGCAGAGTATTGAATCAGACAAGAGCAAGATTCAGCTGGCAAGCCTACGCCTTGGAGGCACTTCCTAGGTTTGGTGGGAAGGCAGAACCCAAGATGATCTGAAGAGACATGGTAAGACTATCTCTGTTTGGAGTGAATTTGTTTCTGCAATCAAAAAATAGTTGTATCCATTGGCCTACATGCAACAAGCCATGATGAGTTGGAAAACTCTTCGACAGTTGAAAGGGCAAAGTGTGCAAGGGTATACTCAAGAATTTAGAAAGAGAGCATTGATTCTAGGAATCTCATTAGACTCACCTAAGACTCTGTTGAAGTATATTAGTGGTCTACACAGCTACATGAGGCACACTATCCTCATGTTTAATCCCACTAGTATAGATGAGGTATCTATACAAGCTACTCATCTAGAAGCTAGATGAAAGAATGGAAGTCCAGAAGTTGGGGGATCATCCCAACCCACTGCAAGCAAGAATAAGGAGAAAAGGAAGCAGAAATGGAAAGCAAGGAAGGCTAACACTACACAGAAAAACAGGGCTTCATGCACTCACTATACAAAGGATGGGCATGATGATGAGCACTGTTGGATTCTGCATCCAGAGCTGAGACTTAAGAAGTTCGAGGGCAAGAAGAAGAAGACTGCTGCAGCTATTCAAAAAGATTTGGGGTAAGACTCAGGAGATGAAACAACTTGTTGGAAATAATACTGAGAGGGGGGGTGAATCAGTATTATCAGATTAATCAAACTTTTTAAATGCCCAAAAACATATACGCTACTTCAGTTAAGTGAACCAGCGTGTACACGCTACTGTGACGAAGTAAAACAGCGTATAAGCAGAAAACTCACAATTTAGTTGGCTTATTCTTCAATTAAGTGCATCAGGACATTATTCATCATATTAACAGTAAACATGTGCAGTATAATAGAACAGATAAAAAGCCACACACATGAACACCAAGATATAAGGTGGAAACCCAATGTGGGTGAAAACCACCTGCTGCAAGTTGTCTCTATCTTTCTTAATATGAAACTTCAGTTTACAATCTTTTGTACTGGTGCAGCCTTATACCAGTACGCAGGCTACAACCTGCAGAAGGCTTCAACCTTCTCTCGTTCTCCAAACTTCCTTGGAAGGGAGCTCCAACCCCCTTTGCTTTTGTACTAGCCAAGATACTAGTACGTAGGTGCTGACCTACAATCTTCCTTCTTCCAGGTATCACTTTTCATACATTTTCAGACTTGGATATTCCTGAAGCACAACATTACAATCTGAAGACCACAATTCATTCAATTTTCACAACAGATCATTGAAGCATAAAACAACCCAACTTTGAATCACTGAACCACTGAACCCTGTCAATCACCAGTTACCAGAACACAGGGCAGACTACAGAACTCTGTAATAACAGTCAGACCCCACTGTAAACCAAAATCAAGCTTCAAAAGATATACGCTACTTTAATGAGCAGAAACCGCGTATACACGCCCTTTTACCGAAGCCAACCTGCGTACAGATCTAAAAATAAACTTTCTCAACTTGCAGCTGTACCAGATATTAGTTAGACTCAGAACGTAACATTGCGACAATATGCAGATCTAGAAATACGCATAATCAACCATATCATGATAGTGCATTTCAAACCATTAGATCCCGATCTATCCTTAGATCTAGTCTTCCATTAACCGATGTGATCTCTCCTTGGCTTAGATCAACCAACTCAGAACCTGCATATCAGATCTCTTTCTCTCTTAGATATTCATGCCTTGTCGAAAGATGATCTTTGCCTAATGATCTTCTTCTCCTTATATAGCCTTAGGCCTTTCTCAATACCAAGAGCCAAAACCATAGTAACACAATACCATCAACTTTAAAACTAGGGATCGACACGCCCGTCGAGACATAATGGTCTGAAATCATAGGCACAACTTCCAAGGTCTAACCACCATGAACCAAAGGAACCTTTCCACATACACGCGCTTTTTCTGAATCGAACTTGCGTGTACACGCGACTTGGGCTTAACGAAACAGCGTGTATGAGCTTCCTTGGCATGCTGTACTGAGATCTGTCTTCTGATTAAGTTGCCATCACCTGTACCAACTTCTGAGCACCTGTACCATCCACTGAGTGAGTTGCCATCAAGGACAACACTTGAACCATAATGCCAACAATCTCCCCCTTTGGACTTGATGGCAACCACCACACCAAGTCACTCTCCCCCTTTGACATCAAGGGCAAAGGGTGGACCAAAATATTCTCTTCCTTGGTATTCCTTCTGCTGTCCATACTGCTGTCCATACTCCCCCTGAGTACATGCTGAAATCTCCAAGTGTGCTCCCCCTTTGTGTATGCCAAAGTGTACCAATCTATCCGTCCTGCTTACCAAGTGCTGTTCATGCTCCCCTTGACTGTAGGCAAGATCTGCAAAAGATGTTCTTCAAGAAGAACAAAGACTTATACATTAAAGAAGACCTTCCTATCACCAAAAGACTCAACATACATTCATCACCCAATCTAGTGGGGATATACCAATATTGACTCATCCACCTAACCATGTGAAGACACATGATAATACATGAACATTTCATCATTCATCCCAGGCATAGTGGGGAAACCAACAAAGGCCGTTACATGACCTTGACACCATAAAAGAGACAAGAAAGACATAGAGACAACAGATCTAGACCAAGACTTAGAAAAGACACCAGCAGCATCGGATAAACATCTTGTTAGATCAGCAACTAGAATTGCTTTCTGAGCTCCTTCTTCTTAAACCAACAACCAAAACATCTGAATGCCAACAATGCTTTATGAGACTTTTGAGCTGCTCCCCCTGAACCTGTGCCTGTTGCACTCCCTGAAACTGTGCCTGAATACTTCTGACATTCCTATTGCTGTTCAGAACTTCAGAGTTTTCCTTTGCTGTTCAGAACTTCATATACGCGTTTTATCCTGTATAAAACAGCGTATGTACGCGGATATTCTTTCTGCAACAAGCGTCCAGCATACACGCGACTTACTCAGCATAAATCCGCGTGTATACGCTCATATCCCTTCCGTAACCTGCGTATACCAAACAAATTTCAACAACAGGATGAAGCATCAACTACTCCCAGCTTTTGTCTGAGATATTCAAAAGTTTCCCTGGGCAGTGGTTTTGTGAGAATATCAGCAACTTGCTCCTTAGAAGGAACATACTCCAATTTGACCTTCTGCTCAAGCACTTGTTCCCGAAGAAAATGGTACTTGATTGGTATGTGCTTGGTCTTTGAGTGCATGACTGGATTCTTTGAAATGCTGATTGCACTTGTATTATCACATAAGATAGAGACAGGTGGAGTGCAAGTGATTTGAAAGTCCTGCAAGGTCTGCATCATCCAAAGAAGTTGTGTGCAACAAGATGCTGCAGCCACATATTCTGCTTCAGCTGTAGATAAGGCAATCGAACTTTGCTTCTTGCTGAACCAAGACACTAATCTGGAACCCATGAAGAAAGCACCTCCACTTGTGCTTTTCCTATCATCCACACTTCCAGCCCAATCTGCATCTGTGTAAGCATGAAGAGTGAGATCTGTATTTCTAGGATACCATAAGCCATAGTTTTGGGTCCCTTGAAGATATTTGAAGATTCTTTTGACTGCCTGAAGATGGGTTTCCTTTGGGTTGGCTTGAAATCTTCCAACCATCCCTACTGCATGAGTAATATCTGGTCGAGTACCTGCCAAATAAAGCAAACTCCCAATCATGGATCTATAAGTGGGTTGGTGAACTGCTGCTGATTCATCATTTGCACTGAGGCTGCATCCTGTAACCATGGGTGTACATACTGGTTTTGATTCTTCCATGCCATACTTCTTCAAGATCTGCTTGAGGTATTTGGTTTGAGACAAGAAGATACCTCCTTCATTTTGTTGGATTTGCAATCCAAGAAAATATGTCAATTCTCCAAGAAGTGACATTTCGAACTCTTTCTGCATAACCAAGGCAAAGTTTTGACTCATAGTTTCTTCATTGCTGCCAAAAATAATATCATCTACATAAACAACAAGAATTAGCAATTTGTTATTTTCAACTTTTATATAGAGATTGCTATCTGCTGATCCTTTTGAAAAGCCTTGTTGGTGAAGATATTTGTCCAACCGATAGTACCAAGCCCTTGGGGCTTGTTTGAGCCCATAGAGAGCCTTTTTCAATCTGCATACAAGGTTTGGATCATTCCCAAGAATGAACCCATCTGGCTGCTCAATATATACTTCTTCTTCTAAGTCTCCATTCAGGAAGGCTGATTTCACGTCCATTTGAAATACCTTGAAGTTTTGAAAGCTTGAGAGAGCAAGGAACATTCGGATGGCCTCTAGTCTTGCCACAGGAGCAAAGGTCTCTTCAAAATCTATTCCTTCTTGCTGTGCATACCCTTTACAAACAAGTCTGGCCTTGTTTCTAATTACTTCTCCATTTTCATTTAACTTATTCTTGAAGACCCATTTTGTTCCTATTACATTCTTATCTTTTGGTCTAGGAACTAATTCCCAAGTGTTGTTCCTTTCGATTTGCTCAAGTTCTTCATCCATTGCTTTGACCCAACATTCATCTTTGCATGCTTCTTTCACATTTTGTGGTTCAATGGAGGAGAGTAGAGCCAAGTAGCTTGAAGCTTCTGCAAGTGTCCTTCTTGTTTGTACTCCTGCTTCTTTCTGCCCCACAATCTGAGTTTCTGGATGATTCTTTTGGACATATCTGGATGGAGTCTTCTCTTCTATTCTTGTCTGCTCCTCTGGTTCTTCTTGAGATTCTTCTTCTTCTTGAGGTTCTTCTTCTTCATCATTTCGCCTTTGAGAGTAACCTTCATCTTCTTCATGATGAACTTGCCTAGGAATATATCCTTTCTCATCAACCACTATATCAATACTGTCAACAATTCTGCCAAGTCTTTTATTGTAGCACTTGTATGCTTTGCTATGTGGAGAATAACCAAGAAGAATGCCCTCATCTGCTCTAGGTTCAAGTTTGCCAAGTTGCTCATCAGTGTTCTTAATATAACATTTGCTCCCAAAGATTTTGAAATGCTTCACGGAAGGAGTTTTACCACTCCAAAGCTCATGAGGTGTTTGAGTGCTGTTTACTCGGACATTTGTTTTGTTAAGAATGATAACAGCAGCATGTGCGGCTTCTCCCCAGAAGGTTGCAGGAGTACCT
This sequence comes from Pinus tabuliformis, assembly GCA_031772625.1. Taxonomy (NCBI): domain Eukaryota; kingdom Viridiplantae; phylum Streptophyta; class Pinopsida; order Pinales; family Pinaceae; genus Pinus; species Pinus tabuliformis. Next base: position 426,362,051 of record CM062820.1, read on the forward strand.
GATTCATCGAGCATAGCACGAGCCATTTGTTGGATAGTTCTGTTCATTCTTTCCACAACCCCATTTTGCTGAGGAGTTCTAGCTGTAGATAATTCTCTTCTTATCCCATGTTCATCGCAGAAATCAAAAAATTCATTTGATGTGAACTCCCCACCTCTGTCAGATCTGAGGCACTTGATTTTGTGTCCTGATTCATTTTCGGCCAATGCTTTGAAGGATTTGAATTTTTCGAATGCTTCATCTTTGTGCTTCATAAGCCCTAACCAAACAAACCTTGAGAAATCATCAATGAATAATATCAGATATTCTTCTCCTCGAGGTGACCTTTTCCTAAATGGACCACATACATCTGTATGGACTAGCTCAAGAGGCAAGCTAGCTGATCCTTCCTTCTCTGGAAAGTTAGTTCTGGTCTGCTTTCCAAACTGACAAGATTTGCATATGGTGTTGTCTGGAATTTTGATATCTGGAAGATCGCGAACTGCCTGATATTTGCATGCTTTCCTTATTTGTGAGAAGCTTAGATGTCCCAACCTTCGATGCCATAACCAGTGCTCTTCATCCTTGCTAAGATAGCATTGTTGTTGTTCTTCTTCAAATATGTACAGATTATTTGGAGTTCTTTTGCCTTTGAGAACTGTTTTACCTGTATCAAGATCACGAACAAGACATCCATTCGATCTGAAAATAACCTCTGTTTTTTGATCACACATCTGGCTGACACTTAGAAGATTATGTTTCAATCCATCAACATACAAAACATTTCCAGCCTTGACCTTTTCTTTTAAAGGAGCAATACCTTTTCCTTTTATAGTTGCAGGAGTATCATTTCCAAAAGAGACTTTCTTTCCCTTTTCTAAAGTAGAATAAGATTCAAGTTTTTCTTTATCACCTGTCATATGTTTCGAACATCCACTGTCAATGTACCATAGATTTTCCTGTCCTTCTGCATAAAATGCTATCCCACATCTTTCTGTTTGAGGTTCCTTTATTCTCCATGTTTTGGTGCTTGTGGCTTGTTCCTTTTTCTCCTGAAACCTGCTCCTGCATTCAGAGTCTTTATGACCAAAATTATTGCAAATAGAACATTCAACTTCATTTTCAAGCACCGAAAAGTTGTTATAGGTCCTTTTTGTAATCCCTGTCATACTTCTTTGTTTTTGAGCTTCCCTAGTCATGATTGTTTTATATGCAACACATTGAGCTGCTCTGTGACCAAAGTTGTGGCAAGAAAAGCATTGTCCATTGAAGAAGCTTCTGCGGTTATTGAATCTACCAGCCAACTGATTGTAATTTCTATTTTCATCTATTCTTGAGCCAAACTGAGAAGATTTTACCTGTGGTTGGTTGTAGCTTTTGTTCATCCTTAAGGAGGATTGTCCCTGATAGTTTCTGTTTGTAACTCGTCCCTGCTTTACCTGATTATCTTCATTTTTCTTCCGCTCATTTCCTCTTGCTGCATCAAGATAACTTTTTGAGGTGGATGCTTGAGAGGTTTCTCCATTATAGCCCAAACCTGTTTTGTTTAGAGGAGACCGCTGCACACTAATAATCTCATCCAAGGTTTCAGATCCTTTGACAAATTTAAGATTAATAGTTTTTGTTTTCTCAATTTCTTTTCTGAGACCAACAATTTCACCTTCTAGTTTTTCAAGATGTTTTTCCTTTTCATCAATCTGAAATTGCAAAGTATCAATAATCACATTCCTTTCTTCTATGCTTCTCTTGAGTCTAGTGATTTCACTATAGAGATTATCCACATCTATAGCATCCTCATAATCATCATCTTCAAATGCCATTAACAGCTTATATTTATTACCTTGTTCATCTTCATCACTGTTTGATAAGCCATCACTATCTTCATGTGTGTAGTAGCTTTTCCTATTTGCACTTTGTTTCTTGTTCCATCTAGCAGGTTCTTTTCCTTTATCCTTATAAGGACATTTTGCAGCATAATGACCTACTTTCCCACAAGCAAAACATTTGAAAGGTAGCTTACCTCTGAAACTTCCAGAACCCCTTTGAAGATTTCTGACAAAATTTGATTCTTCTTCCTCTTCTTCTGGAACATGGCTTGCTTCATAGTAATCTTCTTTTCCTGATGCCTTAAAAGCAGCTTCCCTTCTGTCAGATGGACCTCCCTTTCTCATTTCATAAGCGGTTAGAATTCCATGTAGCTGAGACATAGTGAGAACACGGAGATTTTCTTTTTCTTCTATTGCAGATACTTTAGATTCAAACTTGGGGGATAAAGATCTTAGAACCTTTTGAACTACTATAGTTTCTCTTATTTCTTCACCCAAGTTTTTCATACAATTAACAATCTCATCTACCCGGAGACAATAATTAGCCACACTTTCATCATTATACATCCTGAGAGTCTCATATTGAATCCTGAGTGTTTGAAGTTTAGCTTCCTTTACCTGTTCATCTCCTTCATAGCTAGTGATCATTTTGTCCCATATTTCTTTTGCTGATTTGAAGTGCATGACCTTCATGAATTCTGTTTGAGATATACTTCCTAATAGGGTAGCGACTGCTTTTGCATTTGTTTCATATGCCCTTTTCTCATCTGGATCTGTAGGAGTAGCTGAAGGAAAAGCATAGCCTTTTTCTACAATGTCCCAAACTTCTGTACCAAGAGATTGAAGATATGCAGTAACTCTTACCTTCCAATAATTGAAATTTGTTCCATCAAAAACCGGTGGCCTGATTGATGCTTCTTTCTCGTAGTTGCTCATGATGAATGATCTTCCTTCAAGCGATCAAGCTTCTCTGAAGGACCTGCTCTGATACCAATTGTTGGAAATAATACTGAGAGGGGGGGTGAATCAGTATTATCAGATTAATCAAACTTTTTAAATGCCCAAAAACATATACGCTACTTCAGTTAAGTGAACCAGCGTGTACACGCTACTGTGACGAAGTAAAACAGCGTATAAGCAGAAAACTCACAATTTAGTTGGCTTATTCTTCAATTAAGTGCATCAGGACATTATTCATCATATTAACAGTAAACATGTGCAGTATAACAGAACAGATAAAAAGCCACACACATGAACACCAAGATATAAGGTGGAAACCCAATGTGGGTGAAAACCACCTGCTGCAAGTTGTCTCTATCTTTCTTAATATGAAACTTCAGTTTACAATCTTTTGTACTGGTGCAGCCTTATACCAGTACGCAGGCTACAACCTGCAGAAGGCTTCAACCTTCTCTCGTTCTCCAAACTTCCTTGGAAGGGAGCTCCAACCCCCTTTGCTTTTGTACTAGCCAAGATACTAGTACGTAGGTGCTGACCTACAATCTTCCTTCTTCCAGGTATCACTTTTCATACATTTTCAGACTTGGATATTCCTGAAGCACAACATTACAATCTGAAGACCACAATTCATTCAATTTTCACAACAGATCATTGAAGCATAAAACAACCCAACTTTGAATCACTGAACCACTGAACCCTGTCAATCACCAGTTACCAGAACACAGGGCAGACTACAGAACTCTGTAATAACAGTCAGACCCCACTGTAAACCAAAATCAAGCTTCAAAAGATATACGCTACTTTAATGAGCAGAAACCGCGTATACACGCCCTTTTACCGAAGCCAACCTGCGTACAGATCTAAAAATAAACTTTCTCAACTTGCAGCTGTACCAGATATTAGTTAGACTCAGAACGTAACATTGCGACAATATGCAGATCTAGAAATACGCATAATCAACCATATCATGATAGTGCATTTCAAACCATTAGATCCCGATCTATCCTTAGATCTAGTCTTCCATTAACCGATGTGATCTCTCCTTGGCTTAGATCAACCAACTCAGAACCTGCATATCAGATCTCTTTCTCTCTTAGATATTCATGCCTTGTCGAAAGATGATCTTTGCCTAATGATCTTCTTCTCCTTATATAGCCTTAGGCCTTTCTCAATACCAAGAGCCAAAACCATAGTAACACAATACCATCAACTTTAAAACTAGGGATCGACACGCCCGTCGAGACATAATGGTCCGAAATCATAGGCACAACTTCCAAGGTCTAACCACCATGAACCAAAGGAACCTTTCCACATACACGCGCATTTTCTCAATCGAACTTGCGTGTACACGCGACTTGGGCTTAACGAAACAGCGTGTATGAGCTTCCTTGGCATGCTGTACTGAGATCTGTCTTCTGATTAAGTTGCCATCACCTGTACCAACTTCTGAGCACCTGTACCATCCACTGAGTGAGTTGCCATCAAGGACAACACTTGAACCATAATGCCAACACAACTATTGCAACCACAGGTATAAGAGGTAATAATTCTGAAGCATCCACTAGTAATTTTGCACAATCTATTATTGATGAAGAAAATGAGAGAAAAAGACATAAGCTTTTCCATATTCGAGTTATTTCCAAACATCAAAAGATTGATACTTTGTTTGATAGTGGCTCACAAGTAAATTTGATTTCTGAAGCAATTGTAAAGAAGCTGGGATTATTAACTACACCTCACAAGAAACCATACCCATTAGGATGGTTAAATGATAAAGCACAACTACAAGTGACTAGACAGTGCAAACTCAAGTTTTCTTTTGGGTCAGCATTTGTAGATGAGGTTGAGTTAGACATAATTCCTTTGGATATATGTGGAATTGTTTTAGGAAGTCCTTACTTGTATGACAGAAAAGTTATTTTCTATAGAGCTGAGAACAAGTATCTACTTGTCAAAGATGGAATCGAATACTTTGTAAGAGCTCATAAGCTCAAGAATAATTATACTCTCATAAACTCGGGGCAGATGAAAAGAATGATAAATTCATGCAAACAATTCTTACTAATGGTTGTAAAGGAAAAGAAACCTGATAAAACCAATGTATTTGAAGGCTGTAATGCTAAATAGCAAGCTGATTTAGAAAAGGTTGTTTCAGAGTATGATATCTTGTTTCAAGAACCTAAAGGTCTTCCACCCAAAAAGGAAATAGTGCATGATATTATTTTGCAGCAAGATTCTCCATTGCCTAACATTGGAATGTACAGGTTCTCTGCTTTAGAGAATGTTGAAATCAAGAAGCAGGTGCAGGAGTTGCTCGAGAAGGGGTTCATCAGACCTAGCACATCACCATGTGGGTCACCAATCATTTTGGTGAGAAAGAAAGATGGCTCGTGAAGAATGTGCATTGATTACTGAGCACTGAATAAGATAACAATCAAAAATCGTTATCCCCTTCCTCGCATAGATGATATTTTGGATCAATTGAAAGAAGTTGTTCATTTTTCCAAGTTAGACTTGCATAGTGGATACCATCAGGTCAGAGTTGCAGAACAAGATGCATGGAAGACTGCTTTCAAGACAAAGCAGGGATTGTATGAGTGGCTGGTTATGCCTTTTGGCTTAACTAATGCTCCTGCTACTTTAATGAGATTAATGAATGATGTACTCAGACCATTTCTTGATGATTTTGTTATTGTGTATCTGGATGACATTCTGATTTTAAGAAAAACATGGGAAGAACACTTGAAGCATGTTAAGCAGACACTAGATGTTTTGAAAAGAGAAAAACTTTATGTTAAACTCTCAAAATGTGAATTTGGCAAAACATCTTTGAATTATTTGGGTCATATAGTAGGGAGTGGTGAATTGAAGATAGATCCCTCTAAAGTGGCAATCATTGTGAACTGGCCTAAACCCAAATCTCCTACAGAAGTTAGAACCTTCTTAGGAGCAGCACAATATTGGAGGAAGTTTATTTCTAACTTTTCCTTAATTGCAGCTCTCTTACATGCTTTAACAGGATTGAACAAGGTACTTCAATGGGGAGGCAAACAGCAGAAAGCCTTCGATACCTTGAAAGAAAATATTAGTACAACACCTGTACTAGCACTGCCTGATCTTCAGAGACCATTTGAGATCCCAACAGATGCCATTGACTATGCCATGGGAGCAATGTTGACACTACACGGTAAACCCATATGTTATCATTCTGAGACATTTAATTCTATAGTAGTTAACTATCCTACATATGATAAAGAAATGTATGCATTAGTACAGTGTGTGAAAAAGTGGAAACATTACTTAATGGGCAAAGAGACAGTAATACATACTAATCATCAACCACTTCAATATCTACACTCCCAAACTAAGTTGCAGCAATCAAGACACTATAGATGGATGGGTTTTCTACAACAGTTTCATTTAGTCATCAGATATAAAAAGGGCATACATAATAAAGTTGCAGACATGTTATCTAGGCCCATTATAAATGCATCTACTATACTTAAGCCTAATTCTGTGTTACATGAGAGTTACATTGAACAATATGCTCAAGATATAGACTTTAAATATGTATATGCAACTTTAAGTCAAGAAAAAAGAGTAGAAGAATTGGACTATCATGTAAAAGACCAACTCTTATACCATTGTGGGAAGTTATGCATTCCACAAATTGAGAGAGTAAAGATAATTTGAGAAGCACACACTTCTCTAATATCAGGTCACTTTGGGGTAAGTACAACAGTTTCACAGTTGCAAAGATTTTGTTATTGGCCAAAAATGAATGAGACAGTTTCTAGATATGTAAGAGGGTGTACTATGTGTGCTAATACAAGCCCAGCAACAGAAAACTAGGCTTGTACACTCCATTACTAGTTCCTTCTCACCCTTGGGAAAGTGTTTCCATGGATTTTGTTGGAGGACTGCCTAAATCTAGGAAAGGTCATGATTATTTGTATGTTTTTGTGGATAGGTTCAGCAAAAATTTGTATTTTGATACCTTGTAATAAACAGATTACAGCTGAACAAACTGCAAAACTGTTCTTTGAACATGTATGGGTTCATTTTGGATTACCCACTTCCATTGTATCTGATCGAGACACCCGATTTGTGGGGAAGTTTTCGTCAAGTCTGTGGGAATTTATGGACACCAAACTGAAGAAAAGCACAGCTTTTTATCCACAAACCGATGGCCAGACAAAAGTAGTTAACAGGACAATCATCCAATTACTCAGGGGATATTGCAGCAAACATCCTAAGCTTTGGGATGAACATTTGTGTTATGTGCAACATGCTTACAATAGAGCAAAACACTCTTCTACACAGAGATCTCCTTTTGAGAGCTGTTTTGGTTTCACACCAAGGTCTCCTTTGGATTTTGTCTTTGGTAAAGACACCACAGTTGAGGGACACAGTGATGTGGACAGGGCAACTAGATTCATTGAACAGATCCAAGAGATCCACCAGGCAGTACAGGAACAGCTGGAAAAGAGCCAAGCCAAATACAAGGCAAGGCATGACAAGCATTGGATGGAGCATAGTTTCCAAGTTGGTGACCAAGTCTGGTTGTACATCAGCAAGGACAAGATGCAAGGTGGAGGTAAAAAGCTAAAGCCTATCAGGTATGGACCTCTCAGGATACTTGAGAAGATTGGTGAGAATGCTTTTCGCCTTGATCTACCGGCTTACATGCACATCTACTCAGTTGTAAATGCAGGTTGCTTGAGATTGTTTGAACCTTCATTAATTGAGGATCCCAAAGAGCAGAGTCAATTTCCTTCTATTGATGACCTGTTACCTGAATATCTTAATGAATTGCAGGAAGACACAGTGCTGGACAGGAAGGTGAGGACGACGCGCAGGGGAGATGTTGAGTACCTCAGAATTGGGCTCAAAGGTTCAAAGCTGAGCAGTGCAAAGTGGATAGAGATTGGACAAGTGAGACAATTGTACCCTCACTTAGTCGATGCTTGAAAAACAACTTTTGGTGGTCCAAAAGCTTTTTCAGTGGGAAGGCCATGATCCGAATTGAATCCATGAAGAATAATCAAAGTTCCATGATTGTATCAAATCAGGATAGACTTCGAAATTATGGATAAAGAGCGATCAGGAAAACCTCTAGACGATGGCAGTTTGCAGCCAGCAAGGAATGACGAGGACCTCGGTCAAAGCACGCTAATTGAGGCCCATGGAGACTGCGTAGGAGGAAAAACTGGTACTTGGGAATCCCGGATCGGGAAACAGAGGGCGTTTCTGATGTGCGATTACCGTAATCGCGCATCGCTGGGCAAAACCCCTCAAAAAGGAAAGGCCCCGAGCACTCGGTCGCATGGGAAGACGGGAAACTGTGGGAAAGGCGCTAAGGCGAAAGGCGGGACCCGCGCTCCAAAACCGGCAGTATATATCGGAGGCACCCTTGGGCAGTAAGCAGATTTGGAGAAAAACGAGCGATTCCATTTAGCACCCAACGATTCTGGTGGATGAGAGATAAAACCGCCACTCATCGCGTGTTAACGGTTGAGCAAGTAAACCGTGCGAAATGAGCGAATGTTGTAGGATCTGGGGGCTCCAGATCTAACAGTGGAGATTCTGCCTGATGAAGGAACCAGATTTGACAGGGGATTAAGCCGCGACACATAAGAATTTGATGTTCGATTTGACCGCCGAGTTGGCAGATGAGTAATTCCATAGTGTAACCGAAACTACCGAACCGTTGAGGATGAGATGGCGCAGTTCGCGAGAGGACAAGTGGCCACTCCCTGTGAGACGTTGGCGAAGACGCAGAGGTAGGGAACTCCAAGCGAACAGCATCAGGCGAACCGAAGGGGCAGAAGAGGAAGCGAGTAGTCATGAGACAGATTAGCTTTTAACCATGAACAACCAGAGAGCAAAAGAGGAAAAAAAAGAACAAGGAGAGGGAGCACTATAAGAAAGAAAAAGACAGTGAGACAGAGAGACAGAAAGGACAATAAAGCAAGAAGAAAGAAACAGAGAGTTGAGCTGACCATAGGCAACATCGAGCAGACAGAAAGCTTAAGAGGACAAGCAATCCCGGAGAGGATCTGTCAGGAATTGAGCACCACATTGGGCTCCTCCCATTAAAGACCAGAGAGGTCAAGATTTGGGAAGGAAAGGAGTCTGTGCAATCTAGTGGCTTAGGGAATCCAAGAACCACCCTACCAAACATTCTCTATTTCAGGAGACTCAAATTGAGCTCCTCATTGTAAATCCCTGTTTTAAAGACACAATAAAAGAAGGCCACCACTAAAAGCTAGACCGGAGATGTAGCCCTGGAGAATAGGGTGAACTCCTTATTAATTGTTGTGTTCTTGCATTTGCTTACTGTGTTTTCCTTACTGATTTCCATTTTCCAGTGTATATGTATTTTGCAATCTGATCGATCCGTTACCTAAAATAACATAGACACACCCCAGCACATGAGTATGTAATACCTTCATTTATTAATAATTCTTTAAGTGAGGTCACACACGAGTGATTTTCAGATCACTCACCCTTGGATGAGCCACCCAATGGTGTACGACTATGGGTGTGGTGTTGTTGGCAGCTTCAATCTCTTAGTAGCCTCGACTGAGATTGGGCTCTTATAGCTCCTTCTATCAACAATGAACTGCACCAATGAACTCTTTACCCACACCTGCGAGTGGAAGAGGCGATCCCCCTCCTATGGATCCTCAGGTTCTACCTTTTGGAGATTGGTGGTGCCTACCATTACATTAGGCTTAGCGTTAATGATCTACTTTCCCTTTCCAGGTTTCAAATTAGAGTCAGAGCATGCATCTGTCTCTGAGTCTTTCATCTCGGTCATCAACGCCTACTTTATCTGACATTTGTTCATGTTGCGAGTGGGATTTTTATGGAACTCACACCACTTGTCGGTGTCTTTCTTCGCCTTCCCATTATTCTTGGCTTATGATTTCGAGGATTTTTCCTAGGGGGTCGTGACCTGACTATACCCTTTTCTCTTTGGCTTGGGGGCACCTTTGCTCTACTTTGGTTTTGCATATCCAAAGTCTCGCTTCTTCTACTTGAATTTATACTCAATATTTGCAACATATTGGTATGTTCCACCAAGCGAGGAGATGTGGAGGAACTCCATTTCCTCCTAAATTTATTTGTGCAAAAAAATGTGGTACTTGAGCACTGAATGTTTCTTAGAATATTTTATACCCAACTTTATGTGCAGGGTATGGAAAATATTTGTCAACTCATGCACATGTTGATCTCTTTGTTGTTGCAATTTAGTCCATTGTATGTACTTTTCCTTATAGTTCCCCATAGGGTAATATTGTTCCTTGATGGTGCCTCAGAAAGAATTCCAAGTGGCTACGATGGAAAACAATAAAGGTTATCTCTCGTCCCTCTGTTCGTAGTAGGTTTCCCACCATTATTTGACATGGGGTGTGGCTTTGAGGAGTGAAAAAGTAATCTTTTCCCAATTGGAAAATCATGAACCAAAAAATATCATTCCAACCGATTTAACCATCTATCTATGTCATCTGCATCTATCTAGCCTTCAAATATTGGAATGTCAAAGTTGACTTGTGCCTTGAAGGGAGTGCGCCTCCAGAGTGGTTGTTAGATGAAGATGCGTCACTTGTGGGCATCTGTTGAAGTATCTAGGAAAAAATTTCCATCATCGCGTTCCTTTTTCACTCAAGGGATTCTTCGAGCAATATTTTGAAAGGGTATCCTGCTTCCTCATCTTTATTTTCTTCTGTCGTGGGACGTTTTTTGGGTTTGCGAGGTTGGTCTTGCAAAGGTTCAGCAAATTCAAGACCTAACTCATTATACTTTGACCTTGTTGGCGACATGTAAAGAAAAACAGAGAAAGAGAAGACCACTCTGATACCACTGATCTAGACTTATGTAGGAATGAAAAAAAATACAGATATCAACATAAACATAGATATGCAGCATAAATAGATCTTCATTTCATTGATATCAAATAATTGAAATATGCTTACATATAGAATGGAAATAAAATAGCTCGAGCGATGGTAGCTTATCTTTGAGAAGAGATGTTGTGGCTACATGCCTCTGAACTATGTTACAATGAGGCTCGAGGGACTTTTAATCATTGAACAAAAAATGGAAACCCTAGACAACCAAAACCCTAACCCTATGAGATGGAACACCAAGAGTTTGTGGGCCTTGTTGGGGTTAACTAGGCAGCCAACTTCCTGGGGTCGTAACTTGGTCATATGATCTTTATTTGGAGCATACGACACCTCATTAGAAAGGTATCTCCAAGTAATATAGGATTTGAAGTAGGCCCCTACCTACCTGCCTATATCCACGAGCCTGTTGCAGACCTCAAAAAAACACCGTTTAGGGGGTCAAAATAGCACTGAAATTTCAGGACCCGAAAAACTGCTAATATCCACCTAGATCAACCTACCATTGCACTAGCTAGTGAACAACTTCTAGTTATGTTCTTGACATTGTTCAACTTCAAAAAAAAAATGGAACAGTTATCATCAAAAAATTGCTAACAACTTCCTTGTTGATGATAGAAACACACACCACTGATTTTCCATGCCCTTCAATCCAGTTCACGATTGTGAGTTTCATTTCTACATAGAAATTGTTAGAAACATTCATTAACATCCATGTCATGAAACTCATTTTGAAGGAAATCCAAAACATTCTTCACACTCTTGGATACCATATTCATCCCCATAACATCCTTAGTAAAGTAATTTGGTTAAAGAATCTATGTAAAACCTTTGTTTATTTATAATGTGGCCTAATAACTTGCTATTAAAAATATCATTTGATAGGATCGAAATAAATTCTATATAATCTGTCTTTTAAATTTAAATTTAGCAATATAAATATTGCAATACTATATTCTATAAGCCATTTTGATCTATGGCTAGCTATCTATTTATTATAATCCTATGTTATTAGACACCCACTCCCCCAGGCCTCCTAATCTATCTTTACTAACCATCAAGATTCATATATATGGTTGTTCGAAGCTACATTAGTTTTAGTAGCATTGCCGATGGTTTGATTAAATTGACATATTTTTAAACTTATAATTCAATGATAATGTTAGTTTTAATATTAATATTGTTAATAATTTTTCATGTATATGTTGTGAAATGTTTTTGGGTTATGGTTAATGTTTATGTGATGTTACAAACTATCTTAACACAACATTATAAGTTGTTTTTGAGTTATGGTCAATGTTTATGTGATGTTTCAAATTATCTAATCATGACAACATGTGCCTAACCATTTGGTGATATTAAATATTCATGCTTTACATATTGAGGATTGTTTTGAGATAGTGAAGCATACACAAAAAGGTTTGTTAATTTGAAATTGACCTTCTGGGTGTTGGGATTATTTCCACATTAATAATCCCTACATCGCAAATTAATAATTTCCCCTCTCCTAACTCTTTGATGGTATCAATCCATAAAGCATCACATATTGTGGTTTGTTTTGGCCTAACAAAGCATACAACAAAAACATTGTTCAATTGAATTTTATTATAGTCACTATAGGTTTGTTTTAGCACATAGGCATGTGAGTTATGTGATATTATCCTCTCTCATTATAATATTAGCATTCCAATAGTTATGCTTCTACTCATATTTATTAGGAACCTTACGCTTCTACTCAGATTTGTTGGGAACCTATGTGATTATTTTTGAAAGGTTAAAATGAGTCACTTCCCAAACTCTTAAATACAAAAGGAAGAGAATATTAGTGTGGAATAAAATCCTTCTTATTATAATGGTATATCATCTCTGCACCTACCAACCATTAAAAAAAACTCTAAACATCCTATTTTACATAGAAAACTTATCCTCGTGGTATATTAATGCAACCATTAGACATGCAAACTACTTATGTGCCTTAGAGAAGCTCATAACTCTAGTTCCATAAAGAAAACTATGAAGTACAGTACAAGGGAACATTATGCATGTAGATATCATGTACAAAAATAAGAGTAATGAATTGCATACCTAATTAATAAATGGGATCATATTGCAAAGGAAGGCTTTGCAATTTGTGTTATAGAGACCATTTCAACTCTTGGTTTTTATGCCACTTTAGAAATCTAGCAAAAAGATTCTAAATTTTTCAATCTAGAGAATTTCTTGATCACTTGAAACTTTGAGTTTGATGACTATCCAAAATGACTCAAAGTGGAAAAAATTCCCTTCCATGTTAACATGATTTCTTTTGAGGGAATTAAGACATAGTAGAGATCAGCGAAATTTTGTGAACTTTGTTGTTTGTGTGAGTGTGTTATGTATAATTTTAGATATATAACAATTATGATATATGTATGACTCATAAGAGATTTATTATTTTTTGTCAATTCAAAAGTTGGCTTTGGGGTGAAAATCTAAAAAATGATGAGATGTCATTCTGTTTCACTCCGATATAATAACATTGTTATGTGTTGTGAATAATTTTGATTTATGGATTATTGATCATAGTGGTTGGATTATTGAATAGCGGTGTTGGTATTTCACCTTTGTAATGAATATAATGGAGCCACGAAGAAAGCAAGAAAACCTCATGTAAAGTCGTCAAATTATATTTTATTTTTATTGCACAAATACCCATCAGATATTTGACAATACATGGAACTCGTCGCATATCCGACTTTTATCCGAAGAGACAATCATTAGATATTCAATGTGTTATCCTCCACAATATCCTAGGCTGAGAGGAGATCGATGGAGGTAACCACAAGCCAAGCTTTCAGTTTGGTAGCTAGCCCTACCAAACCATAAAGTGCTCTCTCTATGATCACAACCAATGAATTGACTGGAAAAGGAATAGATTTTAGGCTAGGTATAATAGGCTCATATAGGGTTTGAGAGTTTTTAGGGTTTTGATGTTGGATAAGGGAGAAAAACTAGGTAGTTGGGTCAAAGGATCAAAGGGTTACAGTAGCAAATATATGGAGAAGCAAGGTAGCAATAATTCTGTGATGGATTTAGGGTTTGTCAGTGTAGTTTAGTGTTTAGAAGAAACAAAGAGTATTAATAAGCATGTACATTATGAATTCATTAAGCAAGAAGGAAAATAACACAATGATATTCCCATCAAAATAGAGCTTTATGCAAATAATTTTGCTTATAAACCTTAAGGAAAACCACTGAAGAAATAATGAATGGAAAGGTAGGATGAATATATTTCATTTAAAGCTATAACAGAGAAAAAAACTTCAAAAACTTATTGCACATGAATTCCTAGATAATAGCTGCAAATTGCATCCTTTGATTTCCAGAAAATGTCCAAGTACAAGCTACAATAGTTCTCTCCTTTGATGTCCAACCTGTTCTATGACTGAGGAAATGATACATATAGACCAAAACAACACCTCCCTGCTCTCAGGGGTCAAATCCATGAGTCTAGGAACTGCTACATGAGGTGTTCCAACCAAACCCTAATGTCTAGGGAGGTTAAAACAACTCCTCCAATTAAACTTTGACTCAAACCACTCTCATTAATGAAGCCTAACTTTACATAAAACAACTTTAACAAGACTATTTACCCATCATTACATCATAATTACATCAAGGTTAATCAATTACACCATAAAAAGTCGAATCCAACTGATAAAACTGAAGAAAAGTTGTCACAAGCAAAAACGCAGCGAAATTAGCCAAAAATGCAGCGAGCCTGGAGAAAATGCAGTGAATTTGGGAGAACTAGTTTTTGAAGGCCTTCCTGAAGTCCAAATTCTGATCTTGATGGCTCATTGGAAATTTGTGGATGTATTCTACATGATGGACTCTTCAGGAGCTGAAAAAGGTTACTTCTAGCCCCTCAAAACTGCATTCTCCCATAGGTACTCTCAGAAACGCAGCGTGGTCTTCAACAGGAGGGTAGAAAGGTGATTTTAGGTGGTTTTTGGCCATTTTCACATGTCAAAACCTGCTAAGAGTCTACTCCATTAGGTTAAATGTGATATATAAGTCATCAGGAATCTAAATATGCAAAAAAAAACATCATTTGGAGCTCCCCATCAAAAGCGCAACGTGGGGCACACTGTGTTTTTGACCCTCTGACTGTCTCAAAATTGCCAAAAAATTCTGGTTTTTTTACAAACATAGGGCTTAAAGATGGAGCCATATATCTCTAACCATAAGGCATTTTGGAAACCTCAGAGAGGCTTTTGTTCTTTGGTATGTTAGGAAGAAAAAATTCCTCTAGGTTTCAAAAATATTTTTCCATTTGTTCATAATAGAAGTTTTAAGTTGGTCACTTAAAATTGGAAAAGCGCAGCGTGCTCACAGCAAAAACGCAGTGAAAAGTTTGGAGAGTGATTTGGAGGCCTTCCTAGAGGATTTTTGGGATGAAAGTGGTATGGTTGGAAATATATGGATGTATTCTACACAATAGAGTCATCAAGCACTGCAAACACCTGCTCCAAGACACCTAAAAATTCAATCTCCCAAGACTACTCCAGAAGTGCAACAACTCTCCTATGGAAACTGTATTTTGGGAATTTATCCCAAATAATAATACATGTGCATAAACGGAAGGAGTTTTTTGTTCCTTTATCTATTATTGACAAAAACCTCTTTCACTTTTGTAAAATTCATCTCCATTTGGTCAGAAACATACTTTGAAGCAAAATTGTCCCTATGTGCAGCAAATGATTTGTCTCTTGGAATGATTTCTTGAGAAATGGTGAAGACATTATCTATTGTGTTGAATTTGGCTCATATATACTGATCTGACCTCCTTTGGGCCTCTTTTTTTTCAGATGATTCAGACTCCATGGCAAACCCTAGCTCAATGGGAGAGGAATTAGGGTTTTAGTTGTAGGGAAAAACAGGGGATTTGGGTAGTTTGAGGAAATTGAGGGAGATGAAAGGGATAGGGAGCTTGTAAATTCTTGGGAAAATTTTGGGAGATAGTGAGGGATGTTAGGGAGTTGGGGAAAGTGAAATTTCAGGATTTGAGTGAGGCAAAGGGCTTCAAAGAGGGAAAACACAGTCCTAGCCTAGGAATGTAGGGTCTAGGCTATGGTTTTGGGAAAAAGGGAGTAGACGAGGGATAGGGGTGTGGGAATGTGTATATGGGGATATATGGAAGATGTGGGAGGGTAATTGAGCTTATTTTTGAGGTTTTTTCTCAATAATTCCACCAAAGAGACTATGAAACCAAGCAAACCCTAGGAGAGGGAAATCTGATCTTTCCAAGCATGAACTGAAGTGAAACAAGGTATAAGATGACCCACTTACTTGCCAATGATAGTCTAGAACCTGAAATGATGATTTGGATTTCCTTGGAAAATCACAACTCTTTCTTTTGAATGTGGAATGAGCAAATGAACTTGTGTTTTGGTCTTTTATAGCTTGTGGAAATCAAATTCTTCATAATGGTAGGGTGGCCCACCATGTGTTTTCACTTTTGCTTTGAAAACTATGTATCTTTGGAACATTTGAATGCAGATTTAGAGAATTTTAACTTATTACATCATATTTTGAAATAAATTACACTTTGAAACAAAACCTTTGAGAAAATTCCCTATTACTACACCTTCATTTGTCGGATTTATGAATGAAATGACAGATTTTGATGACTTTGACCCTAATGACCTAATAGTGACATTGCGTTGAATAAGGACCATGATGATGTAAATGAGATGATGATAATGAACTTTCAGTGATGACACATCCAACTGAGTGATGGCAATGACCGGAACATGAAAATTTTGGAAGGAGCAGTAATAGACCTAGACACACTAGCCAGTGACCAAATTTTATTTTGAAAACCTAATGAAATGATAAAAATTTGACTCGAGACCCTAACAAAACCTTGTAAGAGCATATTTGATCACTAGTTACAGGAAGAACTGACTGACACTAACACAATGCAAGACCGAAGGAATTAAGCGGCAGACATATAACACTCTCGTCGAACAAAAATGTTATCCTGTCAAATATATGATGCTAAATCGTCAGACTTGTTACTACAAACCAAAAAAATGATGCGTTTGGGATATAAAACCCTCGTCGAACTAATTTAATATAACTTCAAATATCTGACGTTAAACCATATGACTTGTTGCTTCATACCAATGGAAGGAAGCGTCAGAGAGATAACACTCATGTCACACAATCTAGGTCTACCATCGATTATCTGATGCCACATTGTAGGACATTCCTGACAAACGAAACTAACAAATCATCGAATATTCGACAGAAATGTGTCGCAATTTTTGGCATCTAGGGCAACAGAACGAAATGCATATCCTGTTGGATATTAGATGCATGTGGGCATATCTACCGCTTTTTTAGTGTTAGATATTTGATGGATGTGAGCATCGCAAAACCAACTTCAAATTGTTAAATGTTTAATGACAATTTCAGCCATTTTTTGTGTTATATAATCAATGTATGTACCGTCGAATATCCGATGTTTAATAAAGTGTTGAATATTCGACATAATGCTAGCAAATATTTTCTTAGCTCCAATTTGTGAGATAGTCATTGCCAATAAGTCGCATATCCGATGAATAATATAGGATTTTGGCCCCATTTTTACTAGTGTGTGCGTGAAGAAAAGAGGAGAGACTATGTGAGAGTGAAGAGGAAGTTACAATTGATTTGTTGTAGGTTGTATCCCTTTTTTTATAGATAATGTAAAAGGAAGGATTGGTTTTTTCTCCGTGGATGTATCCCAAATTGGGTGAACAACATATATATGTGTCTCTCTTCCATTTTTAAGTGTCTGTCTTTCATTTTTATGTTTTTATGTTTCTGTGTCTCTCTTCCATTTCTAATAACTGGTATTAGAGCTAAATGTCCTATTTGGCTAATAAACTGGTAGGAAATAAGGGCTCCTGGTTTGAGTAGGAGCAATGGAAGAATATGGTAGGTTTAGGGTTGAGAAATTCAACAACCAAAACTACTAGCTATGGAAGATTCAAATGGAGGATTAATTGTATTAGAAAGGTCTTTACTTACCATTGAGCAGAAAATCAAAGAATCTGACAAGTATGACAGATTAAAAATGGGATATTTTTTACAGAAAGGAACTACCAACAATATGGTTGTGCCTAGCAGCATCGGTGCCCTTCAACATTTCAAAGGAAATGACAAAAGAAGGTCTAATGACGGCATTGGCCAAACTATATGAAAATCCCTTGGCCTCAAGTAAGGTATTTCTTATGAAGAATTTATTTAATATGAAGATGTCAGAAGGTGGATCTGTTGTTGAATCATTTAAATGAATTTAATACAGTTACCAGTCAGTTAAATTTTGTAGGGGTAAATTTTGATAATGAAATTAGAGCTATTTTGTTTTTGTGCTCATTCCTAAAAAGTTGCAATGGCTTAATCATGGCCATTAGTAATTTTGTCTCTAGATCTAGTACTTTAAAGTTTGATGATGTTTTCGGTGCTATCATTGGCAAGGAAATGCAACAGAAAAGCTTAGGTGAGACAACAGGTAATTCTTTGACTGCATAGACCAGGAGAAAAGAATTAGAAAGAGGAAAGAGCCCAGGACATCGCACTAAGTCAAGGAAAGACAAATCCAAATCTAGATCAAGGATATTTTGCTAGAAATGTGGGAAGAGAGGACACCTAAAGAAAGACTGTAAATCCTAGAAAGGAAAAGAAGGAGATGGACAACAAGAGAAAAGTCATGAAGTGAATGTAATAGGTGATGTGTTGCAAGATTATCTGATTCTTTCATTATAAAATATTATTAATACCAGGGTGGTAGATTCGGGGGCTTTATTCCATACCACACCTGATAGGAAACATTTTCATAACTATGTTCAAGGATATTTTGGACAGGTTCGTCTAGGTGTTGATAAACCCTGTAAAATTATTGGAATGGGTAAGGTACTTATAAAACAATAGAATGGAAACCAATGGCTAATAAAGGAGGTAAGGCATGCTCCAAATCTGAAGAAAAATCTAATTTCAATAGAGAAGTTGGGAGATGAAGGTTGTGTAACTACATTTACAGAAAAAACCTGGAAGGTCACTAAAGGAGCCTTGGTAATAGAAAAAGGAGAAAAGGTTTGTACATTTTATTTATGAAAGAGTATTTCTAATTATGCTAATGCCTTAACCTCCACGGGAGAAAATACAACATTGTGGCATCATAGGCTTGGGCACATGAGTGAGAATGGGATGCAGATTCTTCACTCAAAAAAAAAAAATGTTGGGTTTGAAGCATGATGATTTAGATTTATGTGAGAATTGTGTTTATGGAAAATAGAAGAGAGTCAAATTTCTCAGAGTTGGGAAAGAAAATAAGAGTGAAAATTAGATCTTGTGCATGCATAAGTATGGGGACTTACTTAGGTATCATATCTTGGTGGCTCTCACTATTATGTTACTTTTATCGATGCTACAACTAGGAAAATTTGGGTTTATTGTATTTAAAATAAATCTAATGTCATGATACTTTTAAGAAATGGAAAGCTTTGGTTGAGAGTGAGACAGGAAAGAATTTGAAGTGTCTCAAATTAGATAATGGAGGTTAATAGTATAGCAAGGAGTTTGATAATTATTATTCATACCATGGAATTTGTAGAGAGAAGATAGTTCTAGGAAGACCACAAGAAAATGGTGTGTCATAAAGGATGAACAAGGAAATCATGGAGCGTGCAAGGCATATGAGATTGCATGTAGGGTTACCCTTACCATTTTAGGAATATCTCGTAGATACTATTATTTATCTAGTAAACAAAGGGGCTTCGAGTTCCTTGGATGGTGGTATTCCAGAGGAGGCATTGTTGGGAACAGGTCCCCTGGGGTCAATTTTGGGGTTAAAAGCATAAGTTTTTGGGCTAAAGGCCCAAGTTTTGTCTAAAGAATGTAAAGTCTCCACGTTTTGTGGTCACGGAGTGTGAAGATGTAAATAGTCAAAAATGGTTTATGCCCTTAGTTTAGATAGTTTGTGTCGGCTTGATGAGATCCGCCCTTAGTCCACGGGCCATGGGAATGTATAAAAAGGGAGTCTTAGAAGAGTCTAAGGGTAGTGGAAAGTAGAGTTATACGTAAGTTTATGGGTCTGTGAGAGCTAAGAGTGAAGAGTCTTAGCATAGGAAGAGTCTTTGCAGCTGAGTGCAAAGAGGCCTAGGGTAGAAGTCCGCAACTGAGTGCGCAGACCCCTGCAACTGTGTGTGCAAGGAAGTTAGAATATGTACTAAAGATCCGAACCATCAATAAAGAGAATTATTATGGAGATATCTGTGTATGAGTTATTTTACTTTTGTTATGAATGTTGCGATTATGTTATGTTGAATACTGGGTTTATGAATTAACGCTATATTGATGCACGAATCTATGTATTTTACTTTTTCATATGAACGCAAGTAAGAATATATGTTTAGGCGAAGATAACCATAATTCATGTTAAATTTAACCGATACTTAAGCTAATATGGGTATACACAGAAGTAAGGATAATTACAAAGGTGCATAAGCATTTGAATTGGCTATTTAGGGTCCGCAAAGCATGATCGGAGACTTTCACGAAGGTTTCAAGGACGAATAAGAGAAGTACATTGATAAGCCCTAAAGGGCTTGTCGATCTACGTGAAGGCAGAGTGAATGTCTAAAAGCAACATCGCTACCATCTCAAGGTGTGGAAAATTGGTTCCTGCATCCCCCCATACTGCTTCGGGTGAGACTTCAGTCTACACTCCGCGGATTGATGTCGAAAGGGCCAGTAGTGTAGGGATTTGCTTGGCTGCTTAACACTGAACCTAGGTAAGGGCCCATCAAGCTAAAAAATGGTTCTGTTGCTGGGACCGGGATCTGCATAACGAGATGTGTGATGTCACATCATTGGAATCCAACTAAGAAAGAGATCAAAGACTGGTTGGATAGAATAATCCACGAATTCACGGTGCAAGAAAACAGGAATCTACGATTGACAAAAGAACAGTGGTTGGACAGATACCTGTACACTGAGATACACGAAATCTTCTTCTGTTCCTTCCTGGTTGAATTATATGAGTGGATCACGAAGTTGATAGATGGCCAAGGGAGGTGGAGGCTTGACTGTCCAATTGTCTGGACCTCGAAGTTAATGCGGAGATTAGAAGCCTCTGAAGATAAGATCTCACGCACTGTCGATCATTGGCTCGATTGTATCATAGGAGGATTTGTGATAGAGTTCGCGGTTGATACTTCAGTCAATTACAACGAAGCAGAGCGGTGCTTCTTCAAAACCGCAAGGTAAGTATTTAAGGTCTTTAAATACTTAGATTAAGATGCTATTGTGTGAAAAGCAGGTTATGTAGTTACCTTGATGTTTGGGGCTACGCGAAGTGGAAGGACTTTCAAGGATGGAGGAAGAAAAGGTCCTGAATATAGCTCGTTGATTGAACCTCCTCTAAGTGATGACAAGGGAGCAACATAGGCTTCTCTGCAGAGCACTATTTAGTTAATAAGATAGGGGCCCCGCAAATACCTCATCCACCCACACTGCCTCCATCTTCACCTCCAGCACTTACACCCTCGCCCACACCACCGCCACCTCCACCACCATTTAATATGGTGAACACCGTAAAGCTACATGTGTTCAAGGGCGTGGGAAATGAAGATTCGGACCAATTTTGGTTCGTCACGAAGGTTGTATGGGAAGCTCAAGGTATCACAGACAATCAAATGAAGAAAGCAACGTTGGTTAGTGCTTTGCTGGACCACGCACTAACATGGTACATTAAGTACTAAACAGATAACCCGATGTCCGCGTTGGCAGATATCCAAACTGCACTGAATAAGGAATTCAGTAGACCTAAGTCTGAAGCGCAATCAATTGTGGGATTCAAAGAGATCATGATGAAGCCTGGCGAGACACCTAGGATTTCGATCAGAGATTGAATTGTACGATCCATGAGGCTAACATGAATCTGAATAATGGGCAGCACGCGAATGGTTTGTGGCCTCGCTCCTGCCTCACCTAAGGGTTGCGCTATCACAACAGAATATTGGGACCCAGGCAGAAGCTTTGGAAATCACGATGAAATTGCATGAGACACCAATGCAAGATGCTAATCTAGGGGTTCAGAATATTCATGTGCAGTTGCAGAACCTTTGCCTCCAAATGCAGAGTTTGAAGAAGGATAGAACAACTTAGCCCGAGGCACGCGAAGAAGTTTGGTGCCTAAAGTGCAAAAGCCAGGGGCATGACAAATATCACTGTCCAGTTTTCACAAATTATGTTGCAGCAAGGGGACCAATGGCTCTCAAGCTAGAAGCTGCAGCAAGGCCAAGTACAAGGCCCACCATATGGTGTTCTATCTATCACGTAGCTAGAAAACATGCCATAGACAATTGCCATTTTCTGCAAAAATTCATACAGACACCACAACAACTCTTCTGCAAATTCTGTCAAACAGTGGGTCATGATGAGTGCAATTGTTGGAGTTATAAATTAATGATGGAGGACACCAACATACAGGGTGCAAGCAGAAACGCGGCCCCCAGACCAAGGCGATGGACGAATGTGAGGCGAGTATTAGGGGCATAGACAAGGACGAGGTGGAGGAGGACATAGTATAGGTCGAGGGCAGGTCATTTGTTACAACTGTGGGGGACCAAGACACTACGCACGAGACTGCTTGAATCCGACGCAACTGTCATATGGATATTGTACTCATTTTGACCATGCAATGGATGATTTCCCTATCTTGTTGGCTAAGATACGCAAGAAGGGGGCAAAACCTCAGCAATTGACTCAGAACCTGCAGATGATGAGGGTTGAGCCTCTCGAGGAAGATCCTAAGGTAAATATTGTGCTGCGGAGTGAGGCAATGACTGGGGAAGATAAGGGGAAGCAGCCTGAAGAAGGTGAGTGGGCCCGCAAAGCACCAGAAAAGGAGACTAGGTTTGATCTAGACCGCACGAAAGAAACATTTATGGAAGTGAAGAAAATCTCAGCCGAGGCCTCTACCTCAGGGAGTCAAGAGAAACCGACTAAAGAAATGGACCCATCCATGATTACCATGTTCTTGGAGACCTGCATGAAACTGCTACGCTATAGCAAGGTTGTGAAGGGACTGCAGGAGGTGAGAAATAGGTGTGCTGGGAAGGAAAATGCTACTGATAGACCTCACGTAGTTAGAAATATTGGCAGGCATAAGATGAGAACGGGGCATGAGATGAGGCTTATTGCGCAGATAGGAGAATATGAGATGGATCAAGTTATTTTAGATTTGGGGTTGGACACGAACTTTTTGCCAAAACAGACAAGGGAGAGAATGGGGAGACCTGTGCTACATTGATCTCTGATTCAGTTAAGGATGGTGAATCAATAGAAAATCATCCGATGGGGAGGTTGCAGGGGGTAACAGTTGATATTGAAGGTGCGAGCGCACTAGCTGATTTTGAAGTGATAGAGATTGTGGATGACAGCAATCCCTACCCAGTGCTCCTTGGGATCAATTGGGCCACTAACATGAATGTGGTAATCAATCTGAAGAAGTGGAAGATGATATTTGAGAAGAAATCACTCCACGTAGTGGTACCACTAGACCCTGCAGGAGGACCGTGCAATATTGAACCGGTCCGCAATTATAAAAGTGATGACAATCTGGACCAGATTTACAAGATAACGGCACAAGATTAAGATTGGGTGAATCCGACAACAGATGGACGTAATGCATGGGACCGCGAAAGTTCCTATACATCAGATTCAGACGAAGAACTTGTTGGGTTGTGTTATATTCTTTCCACGACTAGCCCTACTTGTTAACCGGGGGGTTAGAGGGGGCACAAAGCCCCCCCTTCGTTGCGTCGATTACACAGTGGGGGGGTCATAGGGATGGCAATGGTTCCCCCTATCCAAGGGGTTTGAGGGGGGTGGGTAGCCCCCCTCTAAGAGGTCTGGGGCACCGCCCTGGGGAAAAAATTTTTGGACCCTATATTAGGTTGGGCGGACCTACCTATGGTTTTGTGCATGGTTTTTCGCACATAGTTTTCGATGCAATGGTTTTCGGTCCATGGTATTGGATGCTTTGGCATGTATAAATATGTATTGTAACATTGAAAGGAACATAATGAAAAATCAGTCTGGTAGTCCCAGTTTTGGGATCCAGGGGGAAATATCTATGTATATGTGTTTTATGTGTTATGCTCTCGCATTGTTTATTTTTTGTGTTTTAGAATTCGTATGAAGGTAATTTCTGTACAGGTTTAAAAGCTACAGAACTGGAGCACTGGCATAATTTCTTGCATGAAGGATCTATGTTGCGTTGTAATATGATGACCAAGTCGTTGCACTGTGTATCATCAGAGGTAAGAAATTTTCCTTACTATGATGGTTTAACTGATGTCGATCCCTTTTTGGATGCATTTGAGAGAGAAGTGCTAGAGAAACATCGTTTCTAGGTCCTAGACTCGGCATTGCGCGCTACACCTGTGTGATGGTGGGGCACACACGAGGACAGTTTTGATGATTGGCATGTATACAAAAAAATGATCAGAGTGTGGTTTGGCCACCCATAAGTGCAGCTAACAGAAAAATATGATGGGAAAAATGATTTGCGCAACCATTTGGCCAAATGAACTAAAGCGTATGGATCAAAGCCTCAGCCAGAGTGGGTGCATCTGTTTTGTCATACTTTGGATGTTATACCAATGAATTGGTACTTGGAGACGAACTCCGCCATGGCACTGAAGAATGGGATGTTTTGCGCCGAGGATTTTTGATGACGTTAAGCTTTGAGGATGCGTTTGAATGTATCGATGAAGTGTTGTAGGAGGTTAAGGCAGTGGTCTTCAAGATACCACAAGATCCTCTAGATTTGATTGAACCTAATTGGACTACTCAGCTGAGCCACATGCTAGAGTGCTACAATGTAACAGTGGAAGAACAAGACGAAGACTCGAGGAAGATTAATATTCCAAAGACTGAAGGTCACAGTGAAGTTGAGGGACCGCAAATAGAGAACCCAGACATAACTGAGCAACTCAAAACCAGACAGATGAACATTGGCATGAAGGCAAAGCTGAAGTTTGCAAATATTGGGGACTACTGGGACGATGCGACAGTAAATAAGGTTGTCGAACTACTCCGCGATTATCAGGATTTGTTCCCCACAAAGTTTTCAGAACTGAAAGGGATAATAGGGGACTTGGGTGTCATGAAGATCAATCTAAAACTAGACACGGAGCCCGTTAAGCAAAGACCTTACCACCTCAATCCGAAGTATAAAGAAAGGGTCCACTTAGAGTTGGATAAGATGCTCGTGGAAGGTATTATTGAACCGGTGGAAGAATTTGATTGGGTGAGCCCAATAGTAGTTTAGGAAAAGAACCAGAAGGATGAAATAAGGACATGCGTAGATCTCAGGAAGTTGAATGACGCCTGCGTGCATGATCCCTTCCCAACTCCATTCACCGATGAGGTGTTGGATAATGTTGGCAGCCAAGAAGCATATTCGTTCACTGATGGGTTCTCTGGGTACCATCAGATCAAAATCACACCCGAGGATAGAAGTAAGACAACCTTCACGACTGAATGGGGATGCTTCCAATATACGATAGTCTCTTTTGGGCTGAAGAATGCGTTGGTGATCTTCTCGCGCTTAGTCATCACAGAATTCAAGGATTTCATTCACAAATTTTTGGAGGTATACTTTAACGATTGGATAGTGTTTGGATTGGTAAAGTGCCATGTGGAAAGTCTGCGCTTGATGCTAGACACATGCCGAAGGTACCAGATCACGCTCAATCTGAATAAATTTTTGTTTTGTGTCCCTTTTGGGATCTTGCTAGGTCATGTGGTATGCAGACAAGGCTTGATGGTAGACCCTACGAAGATCGTGATCATAATCAACTTGGAGGTGCCAAGGAGTGTGAAACAGCTACACACAATGCTGGGGCATATGGGATATTATAGGAAATTCGTCAAGAGCTATGCCCAGCTCACCGCGCCAAAGGAAAAAATGTTAAAGAAGGATGTTACGTTGTGTTGGAATGAAGAATGTCAGAAGAGCTTGGATGTGCTAAAGGAGAAAATGGTCACCGCACCGATCCTAGTCTTCCCAGATTGGAAGAAGGAATTTCATGTGCATGTGGACACATCATGTATTGCGTTGGAAGCAATACTGACACAGGTCGGTTAAGGGGACTTGGATCATCCTATAGCATTCGCAAGTAAGAAGCTGTCCAAAGTTGAGAAAAAAATTTCCATGACAGAGGGCAAAGGATTAGCTATGGTGTACGCACTCCAGAAGTTCAGGCATTATCTGTTGGGAGGACATTTTAAGATGTATACAAACCATTCTGCATTGAAATACTTGGTGAACAAGCCTGTGTTGGGAGAAAAATATGCAAATGGTTGTCGTTGTTTCAAGAATACGATTTTGAAGTTATTGTGAATCCAGGACGCTTGAGTGTTGGACCGGATCATCTATCACGCATTGAAACAGGAGAGGAGCCTAGTAATTTGGAGGAAGGACTACCTGACACGCAGAT
The DNA here is from genome assembly GCA_031772625.1 of Pinus tabuliformis. NCBI lineage: Eukaryota > Viridiplantae > Streptophyta > Pinopsida > Pinales > Pinaceae > Pinus > Pinus tabuliformis. The sequence continues at coordinate 426,388,271 of CM062820.1, forward strand.
TTTTGTGGTGCATGTCGCAGACAGTCACTTTGAAGATATTATACACTTCCTAACAATAGGAACAGCTCTGGAAGGATATACAAGTCAACAGAAGAAGGAACTGGTGGTGCGCGCGGCAGACTTTTCTATCATTGTAGTGAACTTGTACAAAATGGGATCATATGAAATATTGCAACATTATGTGCCAGAGTTTGAATGAAATAGTACCCTCACTGAGGCTCATGGCGGAGCCACGGAAGGTAATTATGCAGGAAAAACAACCGCACAAAAGATTCTACGGGGTTGTGGTGGCCGACCTTGCATAAGGATTCAAAGGCATATTGTAGGGCATGTGATGCATGTCAAAGGACTGTCAGACCCTCATGGAGGGATGAGCTTCCACTGAATCCACAGATATCATTACAGCCCTTCGAGAAGTGGGCGATTGACTTTGTGGGACCAATTCAGCCTCCCATAAAGAAGACAGGTGCGTGGTACAACATCACCGTGATTGAGTACCGGGTAGGTTTCCGCGGGAGAATATGACTAGTCCGTACCCCGTCTGTGATTGGAAGAGGGGTTGTTCTGGAATAAGATTCTTTTGTCAAAGTTATGTGTTTGGCGCTCGTTGTCACTCACCTTTGTCTATCTCGGTAGACATTGCCGAAGAAGTGTTTCGTTTGAAAGATTAATGGAACAATCTTTGGGTGACCTGTAAGAGGTAGGCCTCTCTCATTAAAACAAATGTTTTAACGGACTAAAGTAGAGGTAACCTTGAAACTCTGTTTTATACCTGGGGGCATGCAAACCTTTTGGAGTGCAAGCAAGGGGCGGCTATTTATTTTTTAAATTTTTAGGTCCTCCCTTTAAACCTGTAGGTCTAACCCTTTAAACTCGTAGGATTAGTCGTTTCCGAACTTGCATAACGAAAGGATGCGGAGCAAAGCTTTGTAAGGCGCAAGCTCCATAAAAATGGAATCTTACATGAGACATTCTTATCATATGACTGGATTAATCGAGCAGTTTTAGCACATAGTTCATGCTCGTTAAAAAATAAAAATAAGATCGAGCAAGTGTTTCGACCCGCGTTTAAGCTCGTTAAAAAATGAACTAAACTTCGGTAAATAACCATCGTGAATGTAACATTATCAGCCATTAAAGCCTTGGTCATGTTTGCACCGTCACCTCCACTTTTCCATTGGCCGATCATTCACCTCCATATGATTTTTTACCCATTTTGAGGAACAGCTGCGAAGAGTGATTTCACTAGCCATCCTTGTGACCCTGCCGTGCTTGGAAAATTCCAACCCTTACCTGGAATCAGCTGCTACCCATTTGATCACTCGTTCCTCAAAAGACGAGTCTTCTTTAAGCTCTTTTCATCTGACTCGTAAAATATGAAAAGATTGCCGAGTTTTGGCCTTCCAGCTCGTTAAAGCAACCAGAAGAGCTATCCCTCCTCTAGATTTTAATCTTTTTGGACCTGAGGGATTATTGCACAAAAATATTGAGCGCTTGTTTTGTTCGGCTCGTTAAAACTATCGAAAATTCATCCCTTCTGTATTGTTTTATACTTTTTCGGACCTAAGGGATTAGATGACGAAAAAGGACTTTCGGAGTTAACTTTACGTACCTTTTCAGACTCTCTAAAAATGAAAATGACCAAGTTATCTTTGTCGTTAGACTCGTTAAAAAGATTAATAGCGACAAACTTGTCTTTAGACGAGAACGAGTTTCACTATCGCTAGGCTCGTTAAAACATAGCGATGGGTTTGCCCGAAGGGAAAATTATAGAACAAGCATATGTTATCCTCCTCAAGCTTGACAAAAATAAAAGGTACTGGTCAGCAATGACTGGGGAAAAATTGGGAAGAAACTCAAAGAACCTTTTTGGTAGCAAGTCGCTCTTGAACATGACACTTCCACTCCGTGCCTGAGTCAGGTTGGGTTGTTTCATTCACCGGTCACATCACCATGGTCTTGCCATACCATCCACCTTTGGGGTAAATGCTACCAATCCATCACATAAGTGTCACCGATATGTTCAAGAGAAGTCATCCAGAGAAGTCAACCGTGTCCCATCCACTACCATACATTATACTTCATTCTTTCATGACCGCCACCCTGAACCATATATCATCAGATCGTTTTCACCTCCATCAAAATCATTTTCTCCGTTCCATGTCACTGATGTGGGATACATCAAGGCCCTCCTGTGACGGATCGCTTCTTGTCGACATCAGCTCATTATCCAAGAAGTTGATCTAGGAACACCCCCTTCAGTACTTTGAAGCTTGCATGCCTCAATGGAAAGTTTCTCACTTCCGGCGACAGGTATACATCAATGACCTTCGACCGAAAGATTTTGCGTGGTGTTCAACGCCAAGTCCTTTATTCACACCACGTGAATTGTACTAGTAATCAAGCGATGTCTTTCCATGTTCGACTTCAAAACATTTCTCACATGGATCGACTTGTACTTAGAGTGAAGATCGGACGAGATTGAAGACCCCGGATCTAGTTTCATCCATCCGGGCTGCGAGATATATTTGACATGTACAGCATTGCAGAACAGATAATCATCCTACCAAAAGGATGATGATTTCATCAGAATCATCAGTCTACCATCAGACGATTGTCTGTCCTATGTACATAAAAATGAATTTATAAAGCTGAGCATGGGAATGCCCGCCTCAGCTAGATCATGAAAACAGTATAAAAAATAATGTATTGTATTGTATCTTATTACAGGTCTCCTCCCAGCATTGAATGAACTTCGGATCCTCCTAATAAAGCATTTCACCCGATAAACGGCCTCATACTTTAGGGGGCAACTATTATAGACATTTTTGTGCCTTACAGCTATAAGCATGAAATGTCCATAATTCAAGGGATCCAAAGTCCCTAAAGATGTTGTTACAGCTCCTAAAGGAACAAGGTCAACCAATGACAGCTTCTCCCAGAAGTTCTCCACCAAAAACCACTCAGAAACAGTCAATTCAGGATCAATTCAAGTGCTCCACTAGCTGCCTGCGTTGCAAAGCACCCCAGTACACTGTCTAGGTGCGTTGCAATGCACTTGAATGCACTACCCAGGTGCGTTGAGCGAGAAATGACAAGTGGCAAAGTCATTCAACGAGGTGGAAAGACCATGGAAGCTTCCATAATCTTCTCCAATGACACTTGCCTCACTGAATTCGACCAAGTGATGAGTAAGAGGCTCTCAGTCTCCAAGTGGAAGCAAGAACTGACAGAGAGAAGCCACAAGTCAAAACATAAGCTGACTCATCCTCTCTTCTTACATCTATATATGGATCCCTCATCCCAGAGATCCAGAGGCTGGAATTTTGTACTTTGCAGAGAATTGTTGTTGGTTTGAGATTGAGATTAGTATATTGGGTGATTTATGCTTTGTTGGAGGAGAGGAAGGGATTCCTTTGCTGGGAGGTAGATGCTGGATCGGAACTCACTTGGTTGTATCTCCTCTTGGACTTTCTTATTCTATCAATAAACTATTTGAGTTTCTCCTACATGTTGTGTATCAATGATGTTTTGTTATATTTGCATGTTTAGCTTAATCTGATCTTGAGATTTTTATGAATGTATATCTATATTTTCGTGTAGTTTCTCTCTCTTGTGATCTTGCAGGAATTCGGTGAAGCTGGGCCGGTAAGGGAGCAGGGAGCTGGGAGCCACTGAAGAGAGGAGCGATTGGATCAACAAACTAGCGAAAGACACAGGTTAGTTACATCCTTCCTCCTCATTTACATTTCATAAAGAAGAAATACTCAAGTAGTTTTCCTTGTTTGTTGCTAAGGCACTATCACACCTTAGAGTGGGATAGGGGCGTTCTGAATAGATACTTTTCCCAACAACAAATTGGTGACTCCGCTGGGGATCATATCTAGTTAGTTTATTTGTGTTTCTACTGTTGTTCTTCTCATAAACTTAGGAGTGCTGAATCGAACTGCATTTGCCATTTACAAATGCAAAGTAGAGATCTACCACTCTAGTCCACTCACTGGGCCTGTTTATGATCTGAACAAGCTGATCCACAAATGCTCTAACTGCCCTTTGTGATAGCTCTTAGTCCTCCTTTAAATCATCCTCCTAATTGTACCTTATTGATAGCTTTTATCTGGCCAAAAACCTCAGATCAGACTGCAAACCGTGACCCAGAACCCAGAGACAACTCTCGTTTCTGCTTCAGCGCAGGCTCTGTGAAGAGACTCTGCATTTCAACGCAGGTCCCGAGAGGGCTACCTGCGCTGCAATTCAGTTTCTCTGTGCTGCAGGTGCGCTGATCAGCCTTTGCCCTGTGCAGCTGTGGTTCTTTGCATCCTTGTGTTCAGTTTTATCTCTGTTTTTTGCAGCCTGTTATCAGTGTGTGTACCTATCTGAAAACCCCTTTTCTCTGCCTTAATTCCGCCTCAGTTGTATGAAAGAAACTGTATTTGTTTTTGTGTATTTGTTACATCATTTGTAGTTTCCCATTACAAAAGTAAACTAGTCATACTGTCGCCTTTAGATCTAGACTTGTCGTAAGTGTCGTTTTGATCTTAGGAGTAAATTTGTTTGCTGTTGACAGTTGATTGCGCTTTTACTTTTGTCTTTTGGTTTGAATTTATGGATTTCTAGTGTCGAAACAAGTGTTTACTTCAAAATCATAAAGTGTCGTAATCGTCTTTTTGATTTCAAAAAGAAACTTGTTTGTGTTTTCACTTGAAATCGAATTCAAATTTTGTACAACAGCTTTCTTTTTAGGCATCAATATTAAGAAAGCGAAAACAAATACATGCATCTGTGCATTTGCATATTGATAGTTTGTATGGTTTGATTTAGGAAAAGTGCATTTACAGTGTGCTCTATGCTCTTTGAGAAAAGTTTGTGTCTTTCTTTTCCCCTTGTAGCTAGGATTTTCATTGTTGAAAAGAGATAAAAGCTTGCTTATCATCTTTAGACTGCATTTAGGAATTGTATCTACATCTCCTGGTGATCCAAAAAGGCAAACTTCTAAGAAAGATCAACCTAAAATAAATTGAATGAACTTAACAACGCATTGGAACTTAACGCACAACATAGAGGTCTAGGCTAGAGACGTGTTCCGGCGTCGTAAAACCTGGTGACTGTCGGTCTCGCTGATGGTTGGGTGATTCCTCCTGAGAGACGATAAGCGCCAGTACGGATTGTGCTCCCACATACCGTCGAGTATATATTGGGAGACCCCTATAGGCATAAAACCTTTATCCATAGGAAGCCGTGTCGGCCGCCCTACTGATCGCAATGCACTGAACACAGCATTCCGGAAGATTGACCGCCCGTACCTTAAAAAAGTATTCTGCGGTTTTGCGATTGGTTTGGCACACCCTCTACCTAGATCTCCAGAGCAGTTCCTTTTGGCCTTTTTCAGACTCTACAACGGAAAAATTCCATCCGAGCATTTGTCACTTCGGGCTCTTTAAAACATCGAAGGCGACTAGAGTCATCTTTTTGCTTTTTCTCGACTCTTTAAAATTGAAAAAGCAAGTTGTGTCCAAGCGTCGTTAAAATTTATTTTAAACGGAATATTCATACCCTTTTTCCTGCGTTGATCTTTAGGTTGAGAAAATGGAACCTACCAACCAAGGAATTCCCCTTAGTGGAAATCCTAGTCCCTTCTCCTCTTGGGGAGATGTTGGTGCGCCCCATATGGCCACATTGTCGCTTCCAGGACTGACAATTGGCTTGCCGGTCTGGCTCTTCTCAACTAATGTCGTTCAGAACACCACTATTCCTGAACAGTCGAATCAGCAGTTAGACCAGTCCAGAGTTACCCACCAGCCTTCTACTTCCTCTAATCCTTCCTCTCTTCCTTCCTCTTCACATGACGGGACTGGTAAAGTTAAAAACCAAGTTCCTAAGGAGAAGAAGGAAAAGAAGAAGAAAGAAAGAAAGAAGAAGAAGAGCCAAAAGCGACTGGGGGCAAACGAGTGTCGTCTAATGAAAATCCACACACTGCACTAACCAGGCCTAAATCGCCATGTGTCATTTGCAAGGGAGACCACTTTCACAGAGATTGTCCCTGCATCCCTCGGATACTAAGGGACTGGTCTCCCCATTTGCACAATCCGGTGGCATCAACCTCTGATAGCCATGTTGAAATCACACCGTCAACTAGCGAAAGTGAAGTCCCAGGACGAAAAGGGAGAGCTAGATCTCCTTGTAAACTGTGCAAAGGCGATCACGCCATCCACCGTTGTCCCTTCTTAGACGAAGCTAAAAGAGTTTTGGATGATCATCTGGTTTCACCGTTACGACTCCCTCCTGGATATAAAAAACTCTTGCCGAGTCCTTCGTTAGTTGAGAATCCAACTGGCCCGCTCAAGTGGTCAGCTGAAGCGCTGGTCATTGAAGATGAACCAGCTGAATCCATACCCGACGAAAGTCAAAAGGTCGAGGCGGCAGTTGACCTGGTCTTGCCTTCAGAGGTTTTATCTTCGAATGATACAGTCACTGAAGAGGATAAAGATGACACCATCCAAATTCTCTTCATCAACACAGACTCCGACGAGCACGGGGGCAATCCCCCCATTCCTTTATCGCAGGAAGGAAGTTCGTCAGAGCGATACCCGGCCGTCTACTCGGTCCCACCACCAAGCAACCTAGTTGTATCCTTCGACTGGAACCAACTAGGCAGACCCTGTTTGCCAGCAAGCATACCATTCAGAATTATCGTCCAAATATACAGAATGGTCATGGCTGGCACCATCATTGATGAGGGGGAATCTGTGAGTATCCTTTCCTCTATTGCTTGGAAAGCGCTTGGTTCGCCATTTCTTTTTCCTGAAATGAGAAATCTGACAGGCTTTGATAAAGGAACCAGTCGACCTTTATGGATCCTCCCCAATGTGCCCATAACATTGAAAGGGAAGACCATTCAAATGAACGTGATGGTCGTTCAAGGACCCTTGGATTATAACCTACTCCTTGGACGAGACTATATATATTGCATGGGAGCCATCGTCTCCTCACTCTTTAGAGTAATGTGTTTTCCGCACGAAGGAAGAGTGGTCAAGCTCGTGGACCAGCTTTCATTTCCTGGATCACGCATCGCAAATAGTCATATACCCTCCCTAAATGGTCTCTTCACGCAAGAAATGTCTCAACCCACGGTCCGTCCTCCCGATGAGCGCGAGTAATTCGGAGGGATATGACTGGAACCCAGGGGGCATGCGTCCTGGTCTGCTTCGGCAGGAAAACTTTGGGTATAAGGTAGGTTTCCGCGGGAGAATATGACTAGTCCGTACCCCGTCCGTGATTGGAAGAGGGGTTGTTCTGGAATAAGATTCTTTTGTCAAAGTTATGTGTTTGGCGCTCGTTGTCACTCACCTTTTTCTATCTCGGTAGACATCGCCGAAGAAGTGTTTCGTTTGAAAGATTAATGGAACAATCTTTGGGTGACCTGTAAGAGGTAGGCCTCTCTCATTAAAACAAATGTTTTAACGGACTAAAGTAGAGGTAACCTTGAAACTTTGTTTTATACCTGGGGGCATGCAAACCTTTTGGAGTGCAAGCAAGGGGCGGCTATTTATTTTTTAATTTTTAGGTCCTCCCTTTAAACCTGTAGGTCTAACCCTTTAAACTCGTAGGATTAGTCGTTTCCGAAATTGCATAACAAAAGGATGCAGAGCAAAGCTTTGTAAGGCGCAAGCTCCATAAAAATGGAATCTTACATGAGACATTCTTATCATATGACTGGATTAATCGAGCAGTTTTAGCACATAGTTCATGCTCGTTAAAAAATAAACATAAGATCGAGAAAGCGTTTCGACCCGTGTTTAAGCTCGTTAAAAAATGAACTAAACTCCGGTAAATAACCACCGTGAATGTAACATTATCAGCCATTAAAGCCTTGGTCATGTTTGCACCGTCACCTCCACTTTTCCATTGGCCGATCATTCACCTCCATATGATTTTTTACCCATTTTGAGGAACAGCTGCGAAGAGTGATTTCACTAGCCATCCTTGTGACCCTGCCGTGCTTGGAAAATTCCAACCCTTACCTGGAATCAGCTGCTACCCATTTGATCACTCGTTCCTCAAAAGATGAGTCTTCTTTAAGCTCTTTTCATCTGACTCGTAAAATATGAAAAGATTGCCGAGTTTTGGCCTTCCAGCTCGTTAAAGCAACCAGAAGAGCTATCCCTCCTCTAGATTTTAATCTTTTTGGACCTGAGGGATTATTGCACAAAAAGATCGAGCGCTGTTTTGTTCGGCTCGTTAAAACTATCGAAAATTCATCCCTTCTGTATTGTTTTATACTTTTTCGGACCTAAGGGATTAGATGACGAAAAAGGAATTTCGGAGTTAACTTTACGTACCTTTTCAGACTCTCTAAAAATGAAAAGGACCGAGTTATCTTTGTCGTTAGACTCGTTAAAAAGATTAATAGCGACAAACTTGTCTTTAGACGAGAACGAGTTTCACTATCGCTAGGCTCGTTAAAACATAGCGATGGGTTTGCCCGAAGGGAAAATTATAGAACAAGCATATGTTATCCTCCTCAAGCTTGACAAAAATAAAGAGGTACTGGTCAGCAATGACTAGGGAAAAATTGGGAAGAAACTCAAAGAACCTTTATTGGTAGCAAGTCGCTCTTGAACATGACACTTCCACTCCGTGCCTGAGTCGGGTTGGGTTGTTTCATTCACCGGTCACATCACCATGGTCTTGCCATACCATCCACCTTTGGGGTAAATGCTACCAATCCATCACATAAGTGTCGCCGATATGTTCAAGAGAAGTCATCCAGAGAAGTCAATCGTGTCCCATCCACTACCATACATTATACTTCATTCTTTCATGACCGCCACCCTGAACCATATATCATCAGATCGTTTTCACCTCCATCAAAATCATTTGCTCCGTTCCGTGTCACTGATGTGGGATACATCAAGGCCCTCCTATGACGGATCGCTTCTTGTCGACATCAGCTCATTATCCAAGAAGTTGATCTAGGAACACCCTCTTCAATACTTTGAAGCTTGCATGCCTCAATGGCAAGTTTCTCACTTCCGGCGACAGGTATACATCAATGACCTTCGACCGAAAGATTTTGCGTGGTGTTCAACGCCAAGTCCTTTATTCACACCACGTGAATTCTACTGCAGTACCTTGAGGGTCATTATCATTATCGGTGATTCCTCTCGCGCTTGTTAACAGTTTACATCATTGACTGGTAATCAAGCGATGTCTTTCCATGTTCGACTTCAAAACATTTCTCACATGGATCGACTTGTACTTAGAGTGAAGATCGGACGAGATTGAAGACCCCGGATCTAGTTTCATCCATCCGGGCTGCGATATATATTTGACATGTACAGCATTGCAGAACAGATAATCATCCTACCAAAAGGATGATGATTTCATCAGAATCATCAGTCTACCATCAGACGATTGTCTGTCCTATGTACATAAAAATGAATTTATATAGCTGAGCATGGGAATGCCCGCCTCAGCTAGATCATGAAAACAGTATGAAAAATAATGTATTGTATTGTATCTTATTACAGGTCTCCTCCCAGCATTGAATGAACTTTGGATCCTCCTAATAAAGCATTTCACCCGATAAACGGCCTCATACTTTAGGGGGCAACTGTTATAGACATTTTTGTGCCTTATAGCTATAAGCATGAAATGTCCATAATTCAAGGGATCCAAAGTCCCTAAAGATGTTGTTACAGCTCCTAAAGGAACAAGGTCAACCAATGACAGCTTCTCCCAGAAGTTCTCCACCAAAAACCACTCAGAAACAGTCAATTCAGGATCAATTCAAGTGCTCCACTAGCTGCCTGCGTTTCAAAGCACCCCAGTACACTATCTAGGTGCGTTGCAACACACTTGAATGCACTACCCAGGTGCGTTGAGCGGGAAATGACAAGTGGCAGAGTCATTCAACGAGGTGGAAAGACCATGGAAGCTTCCAGAATCTTCTCCAATGACACTTGCCTCACTGAATTCGACCAAGTCATGAGTAAGAGGCTCTCAGTCTCCAAGTGGAAGCAAGAACTGACAGAGAGAAGCCACAAGTCAAAACATAAGCTGACTCATCCTCTCTGCTTACATCTATATATGGATCCCTCATCCCAGAGATCCAGAGGCTGGAATTTTGTACTTTGCAGAGAATTGTTGTTGGTTTGAGATTGAGATTAGTATATTGGGTGATTTATGCTTTGTTGGAGGAGAGGAAGGGATTCCTTTGCTGGGAGGTAGATGCTGGATCGGAACTCACTTGGTTTTATCTCCTCTTGGACTTTCTTATTCTATCAATAAACTATTTGAGTTTCTCCTACATGCTGTGTATCAATGATGTTTTGTTATATTTGCATGTTTAGCTTAATCTGATCTTGAGCTTTTTATGAATGTATATCTATATTTTTGTGTAGTTTCTCTCTCTTGTGATCTTGCAGGAATTCGGTGAAGCTGGGCCGGTAAGGGAGCAGGGAGCTGGGAGCCACTGAAGAGAGGAGCGATTGGATCAACAAACTAGCGAAAGACACAGGTTAGTTACATCCTTCCTCCTCATTTACATTTCATAAAGAAGAAATACTCAAGTAGTTTTCCTTGTTTGTTGCTAAGGCACTATCACACCTTAGAGTGGGATAGGGGCGTTCTGAATAGATACTTTTCCCAACAACACTCACCTTGTACACACGGGGGGTGCGATGCATACTGAAAAGGCCTTCTATAGGGTGCGATGAGCGAGAAAGGACAAATGGCAGAGACAGTTTGCTAAGTGGATGATCATGGAATCTTCCAGAAACTTCTCATATGACACTTGCCTCTCTGAATTTGCCCAGGGATGAGTAAGAGATCAAAGAAATCTCCAAGTGGAACCAAGAACTATCAATGGAATGACACTAATCAAAATCCCAGAAGCTGACTCACTCCTCTACAAACATCTATATATGGATCCCTCATTCTAGAGATCCAAAGGCTGGAATTTTGTAATTTGCAAGGAAGGGTTGTTGGTTTCTCTTTGAAGACATTATTGGGTGATCTTGCTTTTATGAGGTGAAGAGGGCTTTCATACTGGGAGGAAGATGCTGGATCAGACAGCTTGGTTGTAATCCTCTCTTCTACTACTTCTATCAATAAAGCTATTTGAGTTTTCCTCCATATGCTTGTATATCTCTGAATCTTGTATTTGTATATGCATTTATATGGTTAATTTACATCTAATCCTACATTGTTTATGGTTATAGATCTCTATGCTTTGATGGTATTTTGCTGCTTTTGACTCTACAGGTGTTCTTTGAAGTGGGACAAGTGAGAAAGGAGTGGCGAAAGCTCTATCAAAGGAGAGAGGAAACAAGCAAGGAGACTAGCGAAAGACTGAGGTTGGTACTCTCTGCTTCTCTCTCATCTATCTCTCATAAAGTAAAACACAAGTAACTTTAGTTTGTTTGTTTCTAAGATAGCTACCCGTCTTAGTGGGACTAACAGCTCTGAATGGACACTAGTTTTCCCGATAACAAAATGGCAACTCCACTGGGGAGCGAATAGTTTGTTTTTTTTTTTACTATTGTTTGCTTTATAAACCACAGATGGAGCCTGAAGTTAAGCCAACTAGCCTTCAAACTGCTTTTGCTATGCAACTGCAAAGTAGATCAACGTTGCTTCAGTCAATCTCCAGGTTGGTTTATGAACTGAACATCTGACTTGCAAACATCCTAAGTGCCCTGGTGGTAGCTCAAATAACCTCATTAGATCAGCCCCTATACTTTGTGTTTACTGACAATCATTAGCTCAGCCTAAATCCCTGAACTTAGCTGCAAACTGTGAGTGAAAACCAAGCCCAGTCTCATCCCTGGACCATCACACTGTCTCTCATTGGAAATCTGGATGCATCACACCTCCCGTGTGTTGCAGGTGACATGCATACCTGTTTCCCTCTATTAATGGTGCGATGATTGACTAAGACTATTTCTGCCTCCATATTTTGGTTTTTTCTTCATTGTCTTCAGCTTTATTTAGTAGTTTTGTTGTCTATGATCAGTACATCACTATTGAAACCATCTTCCTTTGCATTATTTCAGCCTCCATCAGAAGGAATTGTGAATGTATTTTTATGTATTTTTCATCATTTACAGTTCTCCTTTGCAAATAGTAGCTTAATCGAACTGTCGTCTTTTGATTTGAAAGTGTCGCAAGTGTCGTTTTCAGTCAAGAAAAAGAGTGTCATAAATCATTCCTTTTTTAGATAGTTGATTACACTTTTGCCATTGTATTTGATTTGAATTAATAGTATTTCAAGTGTCGAAAGAAATTTTAAATTTGAAATTGCAAAGTGTCGTCTTGGTCTTGCTTTCGTTTTTGAATTTGAAATCGCAAAGTGTCGTCTTAGTCTTCCTTTCGTTTTTTGAATTCGAAATCGCAAAGTGTCGTCTTAGCCTTCCTTTCGTTTTTTGAAGAGAAAATTGTTAGTACTGTCGCTTTGAAAGAAGATAGTTCAGATCTATACTTAGTTTTCTTTTGTCATTCTCACATTAAGGAAACTGAAAAACAATACATGCATGTGCATTTGCATTTAGACTACATGCTAAAATTGATTTAGGAAAAGTGCATCTAGTGTGTGCTCTCTGCTCTATGTTGAAAGAATTTCGTTTCTCTTTCCTTAGTAGCTAGGATTTTCATTGCAAAAAGAAAGTAAACGACTCTTTATCATCTTAGATTGCATATTTAGGAATTGTATATCTACATCACGTGGTGAACCTTAAAGGCAAACTTCTTAAGAAAGGTCAACTATAAAATAAACCTCAATGAACATAAAAACGCTTTCGAATCTAACGCACAACATTTAGTAGTCTAGGCTGGAGACGTATTCCGACGTCGTAAAGCCTGGTAACTATCGCTTTCATCGTAGGTTGGGTGATTCCTCCTCTTTGAGACAACAAGTGCCAGTACAGACTTGTGCTCCCATGTACCGTCGAGTATATATTGGGAGACCACAATAGGCTATATCCATTATCCTTAGGAAGCCGTGTCTGCCGCCCTATCGATCGCAATGCACTGAACACAGCATTCGGGAAGATTGACTATCGTACCGTAAAAAGTATTCTGCAGTTTTGCGATTGGTTTGGTAATCCCTCTATCTAGATTTCCAGAGAAGTCACTTTCGTTCCTTTTCAGACTCCCTAAAAGAAAAGTTCCATCTGAGCACTTGTCACTTCAGGCTCATTAAAAATCGAAGGCGACTAGAGTCATCTTTAGCTTTTTCTCAACTCTTAAAAATTGAAAAAGCAAGTTGTGTCAAAGCGTCATAAAATTCATTTAATTTGGAATACCATTTTCCCCTTTTTATTTTGAGTTGATCAAGTAATCCGTAATCGTGGAAGAAAGTCAAACAAAACCCCATCATTCGTGGAGACTAACAAGTCAACCGTATTTGACTCCGGAAATGAAACCATTCTGGGCCAAGCGATCTCGTTTAACTGGGTCAAAAGTCTCCTAGTTTATTTGAAACTTGTGTTTCAACATCCTCAGAGACTCCAGTTACTCCAACTATTTCTGGTACATCTGCCTTTACAAAAGAAGTTATGCAGTTACAAGAGGACATTAGAACTGATCCTAGTGTAACAGTAGACACCTCTATTCCTGAAGCAGTTCCACCTAGGACTGATCAAGAAACTGAAGTTCACTTACCTGAACATCTAGAAGTTGAATTCCAGAATTCAGAAGGTGTCACCCCTCCAGTATCTGTTACTGTAGAAGCTACACTTTCTTCGGCTCCAGAAATATTTTATGGACCTGACGGTCTACCTCTTCCACCTGGATTGATTGCTATAGAAGAGATAGTGGAGGATCTTCCACCCAGTACTCTAGTGCATTTTAGAACTGGTATCTACTTACATCCTTATACTACAAAAGTTAGTTCTTTTTCATTGCAAGTTCATGTCGAATCGCTAGGAAATCTTTTGGATAGACTAAACATGTCTGAACAACCATCAACATCTAGGACTGTGTCAACTGACACAACTACGACGGAGCTTCCTACTGCCATTCCTACAATGATTGCTGGTATACCATCTGTCCCGGCTAGTTATCAACAACAAATTGGAGTCCAATCAGGGATTGTTTCAACGACATGGTTTGTTCCTATTTCTTCATCCGGAATCTCATTTGGTATTTCTTATGTTGAAACTCAACAACTTGATCTAATGTGTCTTCAAAGGCCAATCTACCCTTTAAGTATTGGATTGCCACCATATGGGGGGCAGTACGCCTTTTCATTGTTCCCTCCTGGAGAAAAACCAGATGAGAGTTTACAACAAAATTTAGGTCAGACCGGAATTGCATCCAAAGAATGGGTACCAATACTGCCTCAACAACCAAGGGTTGTATATTCAATGCAACCAATCCATTCTATGTTGAATATTCCCACTACACCTGCTATTGTGACTGTATCGCAAGTACAAGCACTACATGTTGTATGTCAACCTCAAGTTTCTCAGGTTGCAATACAACAACCTCTCGTCTCAGTGTTTCAATCACAACCACAGGTTAGTGCCTCCTTATCTAGAGCGACTCAGGCTCAAACAGGTACTATGACTCCGCATCTTGGTCAATCATCCAGTATTGGACAACAGAAAATGGTCCAACAACCATGGCTGGTTAAATATCAACAACCGCAATTCCAACAATCATACCAAGGACCTAAGCACAAGTCTTTGTAAGTAATGGGCAACCGCATTTTCAAAGCAGTTATCAACAACCATACTATAATGGTTATGCCCATCAATCTTATCAAAGTTACCAGCATCAAATACATTATGCTGGTATGCAAAGACCTACTGCTCAGGCGATTCCATCTTATCCTAAGTATGCTTCGCCTAACCTGAATCAACAGTTTCCCTTTGTAGCAACTCTAGAATTACCAGATCTAAACCATTTGACGAATGATCCAATTGCTTATGCCCCTTGGTGGCCTGTGATTCCTCATAAACTTCCATCTGATATTCCTAAATTCAATGGAAATCCGTGTGAAGATCCGTCGAATCATGTGATGACTTTCCATTTGTGGTGTTCATCCAACACTTTGAATGATGATTGGATTAGGCTTCACCTTTTCCAACGAACGTTAACAGGTCCGGCAGCTAAATGGTATATAGAATTGCCTAGAGCTTTTCTTGACAACTTCAGTACCCTTGCCACTATCGTTTTAACCCATTTTCAATTACCCATAAGGTACGAAACAGGGACAGAACTCCTTACCAACTTTAAATAGACAACATCCACTCACATATCCGATCATATTCATGAGTGGCGGCTTCGTCGAAGAATGGTGAAGACGTATGTTCCTGATCAGCTTTTAGTTGAATGGTTTATAAAGTCATTGTTACACTCTATTATAGAGGATGTGGCTAAGGGAGGAGTTGTCACTAAAGAGCAAGTCATTGCTCGTGCACAATATTTAGACTTGATCTATACTCAGTCTGGCACGCTCTACGACAAAATTCTTGACGCTCCTAGACCTGAATTTTCTGTTCCTCCTCCTCTTAAATCAAACAAAGACTCTCATGCCGGAGATGGTGTGATAGGTACAACAAGCACAAAAACCTCAAAGGCTACATCTAAGAAAGCCCGTATGGTTTCTAGTCAAAAAGCAGATGAAGAACCTCTCGCCTCAGAGGTTAATGCCATGTCAACTGACAAAGGCAAAAATCCTAAGAAACCAGGGGGTAAGAAGAAAGGGACAAATAATAAGAAGAAACAAGAAAATTCACCTCTTAAAAAATCTTCTGAAAACCCTACTGGGCAAAAGAAACCTCATTATCCATGTTACATATGTGACAACAAGCATTTCACAAAAGATTGTCCACATAAAGCTAAGGTTATGAAATTTTTAAAAACTTCAAATACCCCTGCAGTGTTGACTAATCTGTTTCCGAGCCTAGAAACAAACCTGGTTGCTAGTGATTATGCTTCCCCATCCCAAGTGCTTATGTTATCCATCTCAAAACAGCAAAATGATGCTTTGATATCAACAAGGAATAAAGATTATGAAAATCCACATTCATCGAACGGCAAGGCTACAACTCAACCCGGTAGTTTGAAAACAACTTCGCCAAAAGTTGTTCCACCAATCATTCCTGAATTAACAATAAAACCGCCTAAGTGAGTAGTACATAAATCGACATTTAATCCTCATGCTCAAGCAACACAGAATTATAAAATAGTGGAGGATCTGGCCCAATCGCCATCTTCCATGTCGACACTTGAAGTACTGCAGAATTTCCCCTCCCAAAAGCAAGCTTTGTTATCAGCAATAGGTGGGATTGATCCAGCGGATTCCAATCTAGTGGCCTTTAATCATAAAGGATATGAACCTCAGTTACCAGCCCAGCTCCCTTTCCTCATACAGGTAAAAACCCTCAACAAAATTGTTCATCGAACAATCATTGATGAGGGGGCATCTACCTGTATCATGTCAATGAGTTGCTGGAAACCTTTAGGCTCTCCACCCTTGTCACGATAATCAATGACATTAAAAACCTTTGAAGGAAGAACATACATGCCATATGGGATATTAAGTAACTTGCAAGTCGAATTAGGGGGCAAGACAGTAGAAATTGAAGTTGAGGTCATTGATGGAAACCTTGACTACAATATCTTGCTGGGAAGGCCCTGGATTTATGCTATGGCCGTTGTTGTGTCAACATATTTTAGAACATGACACTTTCACTCCGTCACCATGATTGAGTCAGGTTGGGTTATTCCATTCACCGGTCATATCACCATTGGTCCTCCGTACCATCCATTTGTCAGGTTAAAGCTACCAATCCATTTCAGTGTCGCCGATATGTTCAAGAGAAGTCGCTCAGATAATTCACCAACCCAGCTAACGCCTCATCCACTGCAATACCTTCATGCTCCATTCTTTCATGACTGCCACCCTGAACCTTATATCATCAGATCGTTTTCACCTCCACAAAATCATTTGTTCCATTCCATTTCGTAGATGTGGGATTCATTAAGGCCCTCCTACGATAGGTCACTTCTTGTCGACATCAGCTCATTATCCAAGAAGTTGACTTAGGAACAACCCTTTTAGTACTTTGAAGCTTGCATGCCTCAATGGCAAGTTTCTCAATTCCGACGACAGGTTTACATCAATGGCCTTCGACCGAAAGATTTTATGTGGTGTTCGACATCGACTCATGTATTCACACCACGTGAATTTTACTGCAATACCTTGAGGGTCATTATCATTATTGGTGATTCCTCTCGTGCCTGTTAACAGCTTACATCATTGGCTGGTAAACAGGCGATGTCTTTCCATGTTCGACACCAGAACATCTTTTCACATGGATCGACTTGTACTTCGGGAAAAGATTGAACGAGTTTGAAGACCTTGGATCTAGTTTCATCCATCCGGGCTACGATATATTCAGGAAAATAAAGACATCAAATGTACATCATAGCTGCACACATAATCATCCAAGCTAAAGGATGATGGCTCTACCAGAATCATCATTCTACCACACAGACGATTGTCTGTCCTATGTACATGAAAATGAATTTATAAAGCTGAGCTTGGGAATGCCTGCCTCAGCTAGATCATGAAAATATTATGAAGATAATGTATTGTATTGTATCTTATTACAGGTCACCTTCCAGTTCGAAAAACCTCGGATCCTCATGATAAAGCATTTCACCTGACATCAGAAGATTTATGACCTCATGCTTTAGGGGGAAACTGTTATAGACATATTTGGGTGTTGCAACCCCAATCACATATGTCAATAAACCAAGGGCTCTCAAAGCCCTAAAAGTGTTGTTTCATACCCTAAAGGATCAAGGTCAACTAATTACATCATTTCCCAAAAGTTCTCCCTGAAAAACTACTCAGAACTGGTCAAAACTAGACCATCTCACCTTCTCCATGGCCAGGGTGCGATGCATCTCACCTTGTACACACGAGGGGTGCGATGCATACTGAAAAGGCCTTTTGTAGGGTGTGATGAGAGAGAAAGGACAAATGGCATAGACAGTTTGCTAAGTGGATGATCATGGAATCTTCCAGAAACTTCTCATATGACACTTGCCTCTCTGAATTCGCCCAGGGATGAGTAAGAGATCAAAGAAATCTCCAAGTGGAACCAAGAACTATCAGTGGAATGACACTAATCAAAATCCCAGAAGCTAACTCACTCCTCTGCAAACATCTATATATGGATCCCTCATTCTAGAGATCCAAAGGCTGGAATTTTGTAATTTGCAAGGAAGTGTTGTTGGTTTCTCTTTGAAGACATTGTTGGGTGATCTTGCTTTGTATGAGGTGAAGAGGGCTTTCATACTGGGAGGAAGATGCTGGATCAGACAGCTTGGTTGTAATCCTCTCTTCTACTACTTCTATCAATAAAGCTATTTGAGTTTTCCTCCATATGCTTGTATATCTCTGAATCTTGTATTTGTATATGCATTTATATGGTTAATGTACATCTAATCCTACATTTTTTATGGTCATAGATCTCTATGCTTTGATGGTATTTTTCTACTTTGACTCTACAGGTGTTCTTTAAAGCGGGACAAGTGAGAAAGGAGTGGCGAAAACTTTATCAAAGGAGAGAGGAAACAAGAAAGGAGACTAGCGAAAGACTGAGGTTGGTACTCTCTGCTTCTCTCTCATTTATCTCTCATAAAGGAAAGCACAAGTAACTTTAGTTTATTTGTTTCTAAGATAGCTACTCGTCTTAGTGGGACTAGCAGCTCTGAATGGACACTAGTTTTCCCGATAACACCCATGTAGCTGAAAGGAAGTGCGGGACTATAAACTACACTGCCCTGGTTGTGGAGCTTCGCGATTGGGCAACTGTGCGGAACGAAGGAATGTCATAGTGTTAGAAAAAACGCGCAGGGAGTTTTGCTATCGAAGAAGGGACTGTGCAAGGCAGCCAGAAAGTCGCCGTTATGGTCATTGTTCATGATTTGATGATGAAAAAACAGCTAAATGGAGCGGGGAGGCGAAATTTAAGTCGGAATTTAAGGGCAATATCTTTGAAAATCTGTCGCCAATCTAGCATTTATGAACGAATTTTGGGAGGAATGGTTGGATTTGAATTTGAAAATGCCTATAAATTACAGGTGGCTATCCAGCGAAAAAAATTGCCATTTAGAGAATTGAGGTGTTGAGCTCTCAGGTGCATATGAACTGTGAGAACTTTGAAGCTTTGATAGCGAGTTCAATGTTTGTGAGGTTGTTGAAGGAAATGCAAGAGTTTTTTACTAACATCATGTTGGTGCCCGCAGAAACCGTGAGTGCTAGAGAAGCAATGGCAGCTGAGGGAGTTGCCCCGGAGGTAGCAATGGTAGCCGAGGAAGTTGCCCCGGAGATAGCAAGTGTCGAAGTACATGCAAAGGTACCCAAATCCCTAAGGTCGCCTAGGCCTAGGGCTACACTGACCAAAGAAGGTCCCAAAACAAAGAAAGATCAACAGAAAGCGACACCACTGGTGCATGCGTCACCAAGAAAACACCTGCAGAAGGAAAATCCTGCCGTGCAGGAGAAGGGTAAGGTAGTTGACCTAGAACCTGAAGAAGATAGTGAAGAAATCAATATGGGTGGGGAACACATTGATATGGGGGTAGAGGACGTTGATGTTGAAGGGTCCAACCCTATCTTTAAACTGGCTGAATACATACCTCTGTGTCGAGGCAAGGCAAAGGTCCCAAAGGACATTGATGAGAGAAAAGTCATATTGCATACACCGTTGTTGTCGGAAAAGATCACATTTTAAGGATCGCGCCTAGTTTGTGTCCCCCATTTAAAGTTGGAGGATTGGGATTTGGCTAATACGGAGCGCTTTCCCCACTTATCGATTGATCATTTCATGCGTTGTGTCTTCTATAAGGACACTGGTGTGACCGTGCTGGAGCCAAGGAAGTGGATAAAGGGGGTGGACAAGGCAGGACTGCTAAACATGCTATGGGTGTCGCAATACAACCATGCGCCCATAACCATAATAGTGATCAAACAGTTGCTATGCTTGGTGCATGATGGGTACTTGTGATTAGAAGAACTAATACCGATCACTGACATGTTGATCCATAGGATCACTCGGCTGCTGCATTCAGGATTAAATCTGGCCATGGCATTTGATGGAGAGATAGGTGAGCGCAACATCGCCAAGCAAATGAAGGACAAATTTAAGCTCGTCAAGATGTCGCATGGTTACTCCATTTCTAGTATAACTGACCCCGCAGTCAAAGTAGCCACCCAAATCCTTGCTGCGAAAATTATGAGGAAGTGTCACGCAGATGAAGTGTCGGCACCAGTCCTATAATTAGCAGCCCAATGCACGGAGGTTGTACAATTCAACTAGGCACGCTACCTCTGCAGCGAGTTCCTAGCGAACTACAGAGAGTTGCAAGATCAAAGAAAAATGTTTCACTATGCATGGCTACTTTTATCCATAGTACTGGTCACATGAGAGTTACCGGAGGATAGTCAGTTTCCTTTGGTCGCACAGGATTTACTGGAAGTAGCGAAAATTGCTTCCCTTTGGGCCACCAAGGACCCCCAAAGGGTCAAGGATAGCAAGATATTTTGGATCTTGATGGAGATGAGTATCAACATGGCCATCAACCGCAAACCGCAGTTATCACCGACTGTCTTCGAACAGTTGGCAGAGTATGTGGAGTTCAACGCGGACTTCCAGTGTGTCTCCATGTGAGCACGGAAGGACCCTGATAAAAAGTGGTATGACCTTCCATACCTGGCCACATATGATGTAATCATGGCGGTCCTCAACCGCTAGCCAATAAAGTGGCGCACAGCCTCAAACTTGACAGCTGGGTCTAGCACGTCTGTAGCGAAGCGTAAAAAGGAAGAAGCCTAACTAAAGATGGAATAGTTGGCCAAAAAGAGGAAGAAATAGGCTAAGTACTATGACACAGGCACGTTCCCTATGTGAATAGAGGCAACCCCTCTAGCCTTAGAGTGGGTCTAGTCACAGCAAAGACAATACCAAAGAAAATTTCCTTAGAAAGTTGATGCCATGAAGGCTTACCTTCAAACCGTCGTTCGATGGAGTTCCTGTTGTGTTGCTCTAGCTTTCGTTCTTCTAATCACTTGTACCTGAAAACAACATACAGAACACAACCACGAACATAATAGAGTACGACAAAAACTATCTACTTAAAGAGTCAAGGAGCTTCAAGCTATCATTACGCATTTCGACATACGATATAGGAAATAAGCTATTGATTTGTATTAATATAAATCAAAGTAGAACTTACAACCAAGCCTTAATGTCGTAAGCCTCCTTGAAGGGTCCTATCAGCATGTCCCCACAAGCATTCACTCGTATATTGTCTCCCAAAATATGAGCAACTCACTCTCCTACCCAAAGGCTGATGCTAGAATGCTCTTATAATCAAGTTAACTCCACTCAAAACCATCCCAAGCTAAGTTACATGAGAGGCTACTTCCACCCTCTAGTAAAAAACTCTCTATTCTTACTATTGAATTCTTGGATTCTAAAGCTAGCTAATTTCAATCATGGAGGAAGTATTTATAGGAGGAGGAGCTTCCATAAAATATGGGAGAAAGAGGTTATCTCTTTGATAGATTGCACAAAAGGTGTAACAACTATCCCAAAGGAGAGATGCGAGCTCATCTGATCCAACAACCAACCCTAGGACCGCCCATGAAGCTGTTATACTTCAAAGCCTCGACTAATTGTTTAAAAAACTTGCCAAAAGTATCTCATTGTTGGTGCAACATAGAGACAGAGCGAAGACTTCGCTAGGGCTAGTGCAATCTTGGCCATCTTCGTGGGTGGAACAACTGTTGTCTCGCGACAACCCAAAAACACAAGTAAAAAAGGGTCTGCTCCAGGAAAAGTAAACTGAGATATTATTCCTGAGATGATAAGGAAGACATTGACACATAATTTGCAACATGACACAAGGCAGATGTCAATAACACGAACCAAAAGTGTCCGGAATCAGGGAATGCGGGGTCGGTGACAAATTACTGTGTAACAGATGCCCCCTAAAGCATGAAGGCCGAGAGAGTGGGAGGGGTGAAATGCTTTACAAATCCATAACTGAAACAGAACACCATCATGGAGAACCTGCAACGCAAGTACAAATGATATCTCTAATACATGAATACATAGTGAAAGGAAATATATGTGCATAAGGCATGGGCATAGCCATCCATAAGATAAGCATAAATGATCTGTGGTATGGACACAACCATCCAATCAAAAGGACCATATGAAAGACTCAGGTATGGTCGCAGCCATCCAATCAAAAGAGTCATGTATACAATCATGAACCAATCCGTGCAACTTGGGCTCGTGTAATCTGAACCCAGGGTCTTGAATCCCAACCCGATCAATGGTACAAACTCTAATATGCGAATAGATGTGCTGAAGTTGAGCATACTAGAAAATCACTTGATTACCGGTCAATGATGAAAACCGTTAACAAGCGCGAGAGAGACCACCAGTAATGTCAATGGTTCTCAAGGTACCGCTAGTACAATCCATGAAGTGTGAAGAATGATCTGAAGTCAAACACCCATGAAATCACTCGATCGAAGGCCAATGATGAAATCCTATTGTCAAATGTGAAGAACTTGCCATTAAGCCATGCAAGCTCCAAGGTACTAGAAAGGAGTCTCTAGATCAACTTCCCGGATAAGTAGTTGAAGTCGACAGGAAGTGATCGGTCGAAGGAGGACCATAATGTTTCCCACATAATTGACGTGAGACAAAGGAACAAGATGAATGTGGATGAAATAGAGATTCAAAGGAAGATGTGTAAGGGTACAAACTATAGAAGGATTAAGCTCTTGAACATATCGGCGACATGACTCCAGAGTGTGGCAGCATTTTGGTACCAAGGGATCAAAGGTCATGATGATGCAATAGGGATCAAATGGAATGAGGCAAAATGGATGACCCAAAACCTGGAAGGCCAATGATAAAGTGAGGATATCCCACCCCGACACGAAGCAGAAAGAGTGTCGATGTTCAAGAGCGACAAGTTGCCGTAATTAATACAACCAACAGATTACTTCCAAATTTTCTCCCACCATTTCTGGTGAGTACCCTAATTATTTTTGAAACACAAGCTTGAAGGGGATAGCATATGCTTGTAATGTAAGTTTGTCCTTCAGACAAATCCGACCTAGTCAGTTTTTAACGAGCCCTAGGAAGGAGAAGCTTGGTCTCGTCATAATGACAAGTCCAATGTTGTCAAGGTTTAACGAGTCCAACATAGGTAAAACTCAGAGTCTTTTTCATATTTAAAGAGTTTGAAAAAGACATGGAAAAGAAAACTCCAAAGGTCTCTTTTCTTAAATTTGTCCCTCGAATCCGAAAAGGTAGAAAACAATACTCAAGGGAACCTATTGACCATGAGATATCAACGTAAACCTTTTTTCATAAGTAATCTATCCCAGTCCATAAAAGGGGTAAACTTATACTGGGTAGATGACGCTTTGCAACCTTTAACAAGTTCAAAGCGACAAGAGCTCAGTGATCTTTTCATGCTTCGTGAGTCTAAAAAGAGCTTAAAGATGAATCTAAAAGGGACTTTTTCATGTTTTTACCGAATTTGAAAAAGCATAAAACACAACTCATGAATCATCTCCAGAGTACTTGGGAACCTGATGCTGCACAAAAGCAAGTGTAAGATCTGTTTTTGATGTAAATATGCATGAAATACTCAAAAATAGATCAAAAAAACCTAATTTCCAAACCCTAATCTTGCAAAAAAATCTTATAAAAAGGGCCATGAGGTAAAAATCAATTTACTTTGTACTTTTTTACCTTAGAGTGAAAAATTTACCCTTGTGCATTGGCGATTTCAACGATCGACTAGAGGAGTTTCAGAAGCTTGCTGACAAATTTGTCCGATCCAAGTAGGCACTCCACTTTTTCCTATGTTTTTAGATAGAACATAGCTCGTTTTTGGTAATTTTAGTCGCCATTTAGAAAGATTTTGGAATGAGGATGTTCGCAACGGTCGTTGTGGGTCACCAACTCGGGACTATGACGAGCCATAATTTTCAATGGAGAAAAATTAAGCTCTTTGCGACTGTACACCAAACAGTCATGAAGAGCCCTAATTTTCAAAACTGTGGATTTTGGCTTGGCACACCTGTTTGAAAAACAAGCGCGACGAGCGCCGATAACCAAAATTTCTCAAAAATTAAGCAATTTCACAATATTTAAAACACAAATAGAGTACTTATAATTACAATGTGTGTGTTTGCAAGGATAAAATCATGGTGATTGAGTGGAAAGAGTGGGAACATAGCAATGATGACGAATTGGCCATGGGGGATCCAAATTGCTTGGGCGTGCTCCGAAATTGCAGGCTTCTGAAATTTTTTATGGTGCCCTGTCTAGGAGCACAACCCGACCTACTCCAATATCTCATTGGAGCATGGGATCTGAATGAGGGGAAATTCAAAATTCAGGGGCAAGAGCTAGAAATCGTTGCCAACAACATCTATTTCTTGACAGGGTTATCACGGAGGGGGGAAAGGCCTCGAATAACAGGTACCCGGATCATAGGAGAAATGATGGATATGCTCATGGGGAGAATGTGTCCAGAGGCCTAGAAATCGGACAAGGGAGGCAAACTGAAGATTGCCACAGTGGCTAACTTGTCCCTGAGAGTCCTTCTTTCCACCATCACTAGAGCAGCTGGTTCACAGGCCCCACATGAGGCCACCAAAACGCAACTCCGGCTGGCCACTGACTGCCTAAACCCTACTGTGTTCAATTGGGCCGAGGCGGTAGCAGACAACCTCAAATGGCAATTGACAAAATGTCGGCAAGGAGATACCAAATAGTTTGGATACGGCTCGATCCTCGTACCATTCATCCTGGAATGGCTCCCCATCTTCCAGAGACAGGAGGTGGTTGTGACATGGCCACCACCACGGGAACCGTGGATCACTCGCTGGGCCATTTTGATGCCTTGAGGAGGCGGCGGCCAACAAATGTCATGGAGACCAGAGTTCTTCGAGTGGCTAGATCGCCAGCTCGTTGTTGTAGAGGATTGGCCCTATGCTGGGACGAACTTCAGGGGTGACCCAGACCTAGTACTCCCACCTGGGGAACACTGGGATGATAGAGGTAACAAACTCATTTTTTGAGGAGTTTTAAATTATTAATATTTTATATATATATATATATATATATATATATATATATATATATATATATATATATATATATATATATATATATATATATATATATATATATATATATATATATATATATATATATATATATATATATATATATATATATATATATATATATTATTATTATGCTTCAATCTTGCATATGTTGGACCAGAAAGACCTGCAGGTTTATCTCCCATTGCTCGCAGAGTCGAGAGGGAGTTCGAGCTACCTCCTCCTGGTGGAGATGTAGAGGACGAGATTTCCCGAGACCTGGAGGGCTTGACGGAGGGGATCCTGGACTATGCGGGATTCGAGGATGTCCCTCGATGGTACCAGCGACACACAACAGGGGTGTCGAATAGGATCCACCAACTGCTCAGACGTGTCGTCCGAGCAGTGGTGTGTTATAGGGAGCATCATGCAGATTAGACCCCTAGGTTTATTTTCTGCAATTTTGAGAGACATGTTGTCTCATGATGTAACCTGAACACATATTTTTTTAGCACTATGATGTGCAACACACGATATATATATTCATACCTATGTTTTGTTTTATGAACTTACTATGTCTCATTGTTTACTTTTATAAATGTCGCAAATGTCTATCTAATACATGATTTGCCAATGCATCTGTTAATGTATTTAGCCTTCTAGGAATGTGTTGATATGTAATGAAATCAAAATTCCTTTCCAGTAAATGAACACGTAAATACAACCTTAAAATGTGAGGGTTTCTGACGGAATAACGCCCGTTGAGCTGGAGAACAACAAGCTGTGAATCTAGGTTTACGATCAAAGTGCAAATATTGAGGGCAACAGCCTCAGTCAATAACTCAATAACTGCACTATATTCAGTGACATTATTTGTATTGCATCCTAGACAAACACCTTGAAGATCTACCAACTCACCGTGAGGATCATAGATAACCCACGCCATAGAGGAAAGATTCCAGGTACTGCGACATGCATCATCAGCAAAACCAACATAAGGTGCAACAGACATCTGCGTAAGAAGAAGGACACAATAAGCAAAAAAAAAGTACACACCAAGCCAAACATGTACAAAAATGAAAACACACTTATGTACACAGAAATGCACGAAAGACTCATGCATAATACTTCTTGAGATAAAGCTCATTTCGGGGCTTATCTAAAGGATTTCCTTCATAATCAATCAACTCATAGGCACCTTTTTTCAAAACACATTTCATAATGTACGACCCATGCCACATGGGTTCAAATTTTCCTACCCCCAATTTATCATGAGCTTGATCATACAGCAGGACTAAATCCCCTTTAACAAACACGAGTTGACTGTCTAATCGAAGTGAGCTTTCACTCACTTCTTCTATGCTTCAATGACCAACGAAGAAAATCGACGAGTCTCATCAAGTCATTCTAAGTAAAGAAGACGCTCCTCCACTGGAGTGGTATTTGGTAGTAATTCGATAGCTAATTTGAGAGAAGGGATTTCACATTCAATTGGAAGGGTAGCCTCCAAACCATAAACTAGCTGAAATGGTGTAAATCCGGTAGCATCCTTAACCGAGGTTCGATAGGCCCATAGCGCTGAAAACAACATCAAATGCCAATTGGATTTATGTATTCTAATGGTACGCTGAAGCATGGTAACCAACACTTTTTTTACTGCTTCGAATTGGCCATTGGACTGAGGATAATATGGCATCGAACTGTCATGACGCAAGCCCAACTACGATGTCAACTCATCCATCATGTAACTACGAAAATGAGAGCCATGATCTGTGATGATGGCTTGAGGGACTCTTAACTTGGAAATCACATGATTGAATAGAAATTGAGTAGCTATCTTATCGTCATTAGTCAATGTAGGCATCACTTCGGCCCATTTCGTAAAGTAATCAATGGAAACGATGATATACCCATGCCCCTCGGCCGAGCAAGGGTTACAGGTCATAAAATCAATGCCCCACTTTGCAAAAGGGCCAACGGTAATGACAGGGTGCAAAAGAGAAGGCAACGCACGCATCTTGCGCTAGTAGATTTGACATGCATGACAGGAACAGACGGTAAGAATGCAATCCTTGAAAATGGATGGCCAAAAATAACCAGCATGAAGAATCTTCTGAGTAGTGGCATAACTAGACATGTGACCGCCACAGGCGCCAGAGTGACAATCATTCAAAACTTTCTCAGCTTCCTTGAGGGTTAAATAGTGATGGAGAATATAATCAACGCCAACACGGTATAACGTGTCTCCAATAATACAATATGGTTGAGAATGATGGTGAATGCGTTGCTGAGCATCCTTAGACAAGTTAGAGCGAAATAAATATTTCTGGAGGTAAACGATGATGTCACCATACTAGGGATAGAGGGTACTGATCAGGAAAAGTGTATTGTCTGGAATGCGGTCCTTTATCTAAGAGGGAGCAGAAGCAGATGGTAAGGAGAAAAGAAACTCAGCGAAAACCAGTGACTTCTTAGACTTGGCAGTAGTGAACTCCAAATCAAACTCCTGGAAGATAACGATCCACTTGGAGTATTTGCCCCCAGCAATGGGCATGATAGAATATATGTCATCGGGTTGCAATCATAAATCACAGTCGTGGTACGCAACAAGATGTAGTGACGAAAACGTTGAATAGCCTGAACAGCTGCCAAGGCCAACTTCTTGACATAAGCATAATGAGTCTCAGTGTCAAGAAGGTTGCAGCTGAGATAATATATGACATGCTCAGAACCATCATCATCGTCCTGAACCAGAACCATGCCAATGGTACTATCAGCGGCGACTAGATAAAGTGAGTAGTCATGATGATAGTTAGGTGGACGCAACAAAGGAGCAGAAACAAGAAGGGTTTTGAGTTGCTCAAATGAATTTTGGGCAAGGTCATCCCAAATGAATGGAATGTCACGCTTAAGCAGACGCGTATAACCTTTAGCAACCTCAGCATAGTTAGGGATGAAACGACGCAAGAAATTAGCCTTCCCTTGCAAACTCTGCAACTGACGCAAAGTAGCAGGAGGCGGGAGATTCAAAATGGCTTCGACCTTGAGCGGATCGAGACGAATACCCTCCTTAAAAATGACAAACCCAAGGAGTCTGTAGGACTCAACACAAAAGACACATTTATGTTGATTGAGACGAATATGATAATGTCTACAGCAAAGAAAAATCTGACAGAGGTGGTCCAGATGGTCTATGCGTTTAGCTGAATTAGCAGGAAGATCATCTAGATAAGGCTGAATAATGTCTCTAATATCGTGAAATGCATAGGACATTGCTCTTTGGAAAGTCGCACCGGCATTTTTCAGGCCAAAAGGAAGCTTTTTATATGAAAAATTACCCCATGGACAGATAAAGGCAGTCTTATGTTGATTGGCAAGCAGGATATTGATCTGGTTATAGCCAAAGAAGTCGTCCATAAAAGAGAAGATTTCACTCCCAGCACAGCCATTAATAAGCTGGTCAATAAAGGGAGTGGAGTAGTTATCTTTCAGACATGCGCGATTGATGTCACGATAATCAACACAAACTCAAATATTGCCCTACTTTTTAGTCATAGGGACAATGTTAGAGACCTAATCTGTCAATGGAATAGGATAAATGAACCCAGCCTTGAGAAGTTTTTCAACCTCCCATTTAATGGCAGCTGCCTTTCTTGGGTGCACGGGACGTAAATGTTGACAAAATAGTTTCGCATCTGGATACGTAGGGATATCATGTACAACAATACTTGGATCTATACCGGGAATTTCTTCATACGACTAGGTGAACACGTCGTGAAACTCTCAGAAGAGACTAGTGTAAGTATCGATCTCCTCACGAAAACAAGTTACACCAATTTGAATATTTTCGACAATCCCTGGTTTAACAAAGATGTCGATAGGCATGGTTTGCATGATATTTCCCATATTCCCTTCAGAAAAAAAAACCTCATGAGTTAAGATGGGTGTCTGAAGCGGTTGAGAAGGAATATGGGAAGAAAAATTATCTAGACAAGCAGTCATTGCCCCAAATCCTGGAAGAAACAAGGAACGATGATGACTATCAACCCAAGGAGAATCCTCAAAAGATAAAGTTTCAATAATAGATTCATCAGAAGGAAACGTTTCTTGCAAAGGGTCAGGAGAAGCAATATCTCCAAGCCAAGGGGATTGCATGTACGTGTCAAGAGACCTACTCGAAGGAGTAGATTCAGAAGAAGGAGCTGAAGCCAAAACGATTTCAACATAGTTAAGTTCAGCAGGGCTCAACAGCATAACATCACCCCAAGAATCTACCTGATCGAGGGGAGGAATCACCCAGGGATCAAGGTTAACAGAAATCATATTAACGGAGGTGACATTAGGAGGTGGGAGCGGAAAAACACCCATGAGGGTAAGAGCTTTAAAAAGCCCAGCACCCACACTCTCATAAGGAACACCGGTATGCTCCACATATGGAACATTTCCTTCCGAGGAAGAAGAAGCAAAGAAGGACAATTGATCGACCATAACAATTTTCCCCTAGTGAGGAAAACGGAGTACGCAGAACAGCGAAGAAGCAACAACAAGCATACGTCCAACTTTGACCCAGTAGAAGGTTGTAAGTCAAATTGGCATCGACAACCTCTACTTTGACATTGATTGTCTTTCCTTCCAAGGTGACGGGAAAGCGCGGGAGAATACCAAACGGATAGGAATCTCTTCCATCAAATGCCTCCATGGTATTCGGAGATTGGCTCAAAGTGGGAGAACCAATGGCTTTCCAGCAAGCAACAGACATAATACAAGTCAATGCTCCTTCATCGATAACAATATGATGAATAGTCTTTGAGTTAATCACAACTTGGATGAGAAAAGCGATCTGGTGAGTCAAACGTGGCACATGATTTTCAAGATCGAAAGTAATCAACTCAGAATTAGCCAGATAAATTCCACCGATGGCGGATAGTAATGACTTCCCCAATATGGTCACCAACTTGTGATACAGGCAAGTTCCCTCTGTGGACAGGGCAACCCCTCTAGACCTAGAGTGGGTCTAGTCACAGCAAAGACAATACCAAAGCAAATTTCCTTAGAAATTTGATGCCATGAAGGCTTACCTTCAAACCATCGTTTGATGGAGTTCCTATTGTGTTGCTCCAGCTTTCATTCTTCTAATCACTTGTACCTGAAAAAAACATACAAAACACAACCACGAACATAATAGAGTACGACAAAAACTATCTACTTAAAGAGTCAAGGAGCTTCAAGCTATCATTACGCATTTCGACATACGATATAGGAAATAAGTTGCTGATTTTTATTAATATAAGTCAAAGTAGAACTTACAACCAAACCTTGACGTCGTAAGCCTCCTTGAAGGGTCATGTCAGCATGTCCCCACAAGCATTCACTCGTATACTGTCTCCCAAAAGATGAACAACTCACTCTCCTACCCAAAGGCTAATGCTAGAATACTCTTATAATCAAGTTAACTCCACTCAAAACCATCCTAAGCTAAGTTACATGAGAGGCTACTTCCACCCTCTAGCAAAAAACTTTGTATTCTTACTATAGAATTCTTGGACTCTAAAGCTAGCTGATTTCAGTAATGGAGGAAGTATTTATAGGAGGAAGATCTTTCATAAAAGATGGGAGAAAGAGCTTATCTCTTTGAGAGGTTGCACAAAAGGTGGAACAACTATCCCAAAGGAGAAATGAAAGCTCATCTGATCCAACAACCAACCCTAGGACCACCCATGAAGCTGTTATACTTCAAAGCTTCGACGAATTATTTAAAAAACTTGCCAAAAGTAGCTCGTCATTGGTGCAACATAGAGACAGAGCGAAGATTTCACTAGGGCTAGTGCAATCTTGGCCATCTTCGTGAGTGGAACAACTGTTGTCCTGCGACGACCCAAAAACACAAGTAAAAAAGGGTCTGCTCCAAGAGAAGTAAACTAAGATATTCTTCCTGAGATGATAAGGAAGACATTGACACATAATTTGCAACATGACACAAGGCAGATGCCAATAACACGGACTGGCAGTGTCTGGAATCAAAGAATGCGGGGTCGGTGACAAATTACTGTGTAACAAGGACAAAGCTAACATGGAGCGCACTGCCAAAAAGAAGATAGAAGGGCAGGAAGAAGAGGAGGAGCACGACTCTGACAGGAGTCAGAAATATCCCTCCCGAGAGACATAAGAGGAAGAGCAGAGATCCGAACAGGGAGGAGCAGACCCGAAGACTACTCCGTTCTGGGTTAAGCACCACAGGCAGCAGGCGAAAGTAGGGCCGCGAAAGAAGTCCAAGGCCAGAAAAACATCCCTCGACCCAATCACCTTGACAGAAGGTGATTTGAATGAAATTGGTGATGCGGTGAGGGATGCGACCGCTAAATTGCTGCAGCAGTTTGAGCAGTAGTAGAAAAAAGCCTTGGATACCATTCAAATGGTCTATATGAGTTGCAGATCCAGGCATCGTAGGTATAGACCATTGTGGGGTGAAGCAGCATGACGTAAACTAGTTTGGTGCCTAGAACTTTAAAGGTAGCAAAAATGGTGCACATGCTGGATTCCCAGGCCATAGCATTGTCGAATGGAGTGCTTACTACCAAAACAGAAGCTGACAGGTCCACTGTCAACGTGCTCAAGAGAGTTGGGCTAAATTTGGCTTCACTTCCAAGTGAAGCCCTTCACACCTTATAAGATGGTGTGATCGTAGAACTTAGGGCTCGGGAATAGTGCACCCTGAACGTTATCAGTGAGCAAAAGGTGAACAACACCCAGTTGGCTGTACAGAAGAATTTTTCCATTGATCTTCTTAAGGCCATCACGGAAAAGAATGAGCACATGACCAAGGTGGTGGCTGAGGCATGCAAGACTGTTCTAGAGCTGGATATTCCTGAAGATGCACCAGTGGATGTGAGAATTCAGAAGCTCGCTGCCGAAGTGCGCGAAGCGAGAACAGAGTTGGCTAAGGTTTAGTTTGAACTGAACCTTAAAATTACAGAGCTTGAGTTGAGGGCCCAGCCTTCGACTCCACCAGAGGTTAAAGAGCAGTGTACGGCCATTGTCAAAGATGCAGTAGCAACTGTAGATGCCGCAGTGAAGGATTGCACTGCACTCTTCGAGCAGTCGCTCGAAGTAGTCACCAGCCTATAGGAGGATCCCAATGTGCAAAGGCTGGAAACAGAGGCACGGGAGCTGCAACAGAGATATGATGAGGTTAAAGCGACGGTGCACACTGTCGCCATTACACAAAGGTTAGCAAAGCTAGAGGAAGTGAAGCCATTAAAGGAACAGGTGGATGCAGCACAACACAAGGAGGCAGTACTAAAGGCCAAATTGGGGCCTTGGCTAGAGGAATCCTATGTACTCACTGCCTCCATTGAAGGAAAACTAGCTAGTCTGCAGGAAACATAGCAGAAAATGCAAGCAGACAACGCGGGGCCAGCAACGAAGCAGTTGGTCGAGCAGGTGAAGCAGGCGACAACACAGTGCACCGCCAAAGTCACAGTGGTACATGTGGAGCTAGGAGGTCTTTGTGACAAGATCTCCATGCCAGCAGAGTGACTCAAGGGCGAGTCACCAGATTTGTGTTGGGGGCCTGTTGGGAACAGGTCCCCTATGGT
The DNA here is from genome assembly GCA_031772625.1 of Pinus tabuliformis. Classification (NCBI taxonomy): domain Eukaryota; kingdom Viridiplantae; phylum Streptophyta; class Pinopsida; order Pinales; family Pinaceae; genus Pinus; species Pinus tabuliformis. The sequence goes on from CM062820.1 coordinate 426,421,034, forward strand.
CAATTTTGGGGTTAAAAGCCCAAGTTTTGGGGCTAAACGCCCAAGTTTTGTGTAAAAAATGTAAATTCTCCACATTTTGTGGTCGGGAGCGTGAAGATGTAAATAGTCAAAAAGGGTTTCTACCCTTAGTTTAGATAGTTTATGTTAGCTTGATGAGATCCACCCTTGGTCCACGGGCCATGGGAATGTATAAAAAGTGGAAAGTAGAGTTCTAAGTAAGTTTATGGGTTTGTGAGAGCTAAGAGCGAAGAGTCTTAGTGTAGGAAGAGGCTCTGCAACTGAGTGCGCAGAAGCCTAGGGTAGAAGTCCACAGCTGAGTGCGCGGATCCCTGCAGCTGTGTGCGCAGGGAAGTTAGAGTATGTACTAAAGATCCGAACCATCAATAAAGAGAATTATTCTGGAGATATCTTTGTATGAGTTATTTTACTTCTGTTATGAATGTTGCGATTATGTTATGTTGAATACTGGGTTTATGAATTAATGCTATATTGATGCGTGAATCTATGTATTTTACTTTGTCATATGAACGCAAGTAAGAATATATGTTTACGTGAACATAACCATAATGCATGTTAAAGTTAACTAATACTTAAGATAATCTGGGTAGACACAGAAGTAAGGATAATTACAAAGGCGCGTAAGTGTCTGAATTGACTATTTAGGGTCCGCGAAGGACAATCAGAGACTTTCGCAAAGGTTTCAAGGACGAATAAGAGAAGTACATCGATAAGACCTAAATGGCTTATCGATCTGCATGAAGGCAGAGTGAAGGTCTAAAAGAAACATCGCTACCATCTTAGGGTGCGGAAACTTGGTTCCTGCATCCCCCCATACTACTTCGGGTGAGACTTTAGTTCGCGCTCTGCGGATTGATGCCAAAAGGGCCAGTAGTGTAGGGATTTGTTGGGCTACTTAACGTTGAACCTGGGTCAAGGCCCATCAAGCCAACATGCATGGATAAGTAGGAAGGTAAAATACTCATTCCTAAATACTTTTAGCTGTGAAGCATTTGTCCACATTAATAAAGAAAACAAAACAAAGCTTGATGGAAAATTAAAGAAGTGTACCTTTATTGGATATGGTGTTAATGATTTTGGTTATCCATTATATGATTATGAAAACCATAATATCATCAGGAGTAGAGATGTGGTATTCAATGAAAAGGTCTTGTACAAAGATCAGTTGTAGGGAAAGAAATAGGAAAAAGAAAACACATAATACACAGTACTTGATGAGATCTCAACAAAAAAAAATTCAAAGGTGCCAAGAAATCATAATGATCAACAACAACAACAACAATAGACACCTCAAACTCTTACTAGTATCATTACAAGATCTACCAAATTAAGCAGACCCCCTAAATGGTATTCTCCTTCATTTTATTATGTATTGTTAATTGATTCTAGTGAAACAGAAGGATATGAAGAAGAAATATAGGTAGAAACTAGGAAGAAGTGGGAGAAAGCCATGAAACAAGAGATGGGCTCCTTGGTACATATCCAGACTTGGGACTTAGTCAGGTTTCCTATAGGTAAAACAACATTGCAGAATAAATGGGTCTACAGGTTGAAGGAAGAAGATGGAGGAAGAAAGAGGCACAAGGCTAGATTTGTGGTGAAGGGGTTTGCACAAAAGAAAGGTATAGATTTTGATGAAATAATTTCTATTGTTGTTAAAGTGACTTCAATTAGAACTATTTAAAGTCTAGTGGCAACAAAAGATTTGCATCTTCAACAATTAGATGTAAAGACAACCTTTCTCCATGGGGATTTGGAGGAAGATATCTCTATGCAACAGCCACAAGGGTATGAGGTCAAAGGGAAGGAGAAATTAATGTGCAAGTTGAAGAAGAGCATGTATGGCTTAAAACAAGCTCCAAGGTAGTGGTATCTAAAATTTGATAGGTTTATGTTTGAACAAGGTTATACCAAATGTCGTTTTGACCACGAAGTTTATCTTAAGAAACAAAATCATGGTTTCTATATTAGATTTCTATTGCATGTAGATGACATGCTTGTTGTAGGGTATAACATGCAGGAAATAAATGTGCTCAAAGGAAAATTGGCTAATCCATTTGCAATGAAGGATTTGGGTGCTGCAAACCAAATCCTTGGTATGAGAATAACTAGAGATAGTAAAATTCACAAATTAATATTGCCTCAGAGTGAGTACATAGAAAAGGTGTTGGAAAGATTTAATATGCAGAATGCAAAACCAATTATTACACCTTTGGCTAGACATTTCAAACTAAGTAAGGAGATGTGTCCCAAGACTCGGGAAGATATGGATTATATGTCAAAATTTCCATACACATCAGCAGTTGGAAGCTTAATGTGTGCAATGGTGTGCACAAGGCCTAATATTGCACATGCAGTTTGAGTTGTGAGCAGGTACATGAAAAATTTAGGAAAATAACATTTGATGGTAGTGAAGTGGATTCTCAGGTATTTGAAAGGTACCACAAATCAAGCATTATGTTTTGGAGGTTCAAACATTGTTCTACAGGGACATGTTGATGCAGATATGGAAGGTGATAGGGATATCAAGAGGAGCACCATAGGGTATTTCTTTACTGTAGGTGGAACATTAGTAAGCTGGGTTTCAAAAATAAAAAACATTGTTGCACTTTCAACAATGGAAGTGAAGTATGTTGTTGCTACAGAGAATAGTAAAGAAATGATTTGGTTACAAAGGTTCATGGATGAATTGGAAAAGAAGCAGGACATTGGCAGGTTATATAGTGACAGCCAGAGTGTCATTCATCTTACAAAGAACTCAAAATTTCATTCCAAGACTAACATATATAGTGTAGGTACCATTTCATACGACTAGTTTTAGAAGATGGACAGTTGAAGCTGGAAAAGATAAAAACTATCAAAAATCTCATAGATATGTTAACAAAAGTTGTAACCAGGGATAAATTGAGTTTATTCTTAGTTTCGATTGTTCTTCAAGTATAACGGTGAAGATGAGAAATAGGCAGGTCCAAGTCGAAACATTTTCCACCAACTGAAGTAGAGATGGAGTTTATATAATTAGTCTCTAAGTGGGAGATTGTTGGGTGTGGATCCTGATTATCTTTCTAATTCAAAGGTGTTGTTTCAATTGTGTTTGGATCCCAATCCTTAATGGGGGGTGTGGGGGGGCTTCCTCCCCCACTATTTTTGTTGAGGGAGTCTGTGGGGGTGGCGGCAACCACCTAGCCCCACCCCCCCCCTTGGCAATGGTTCAGGGGAAATGACCCTGAAGAAAAAAGTTAGATATAAAATCACCTTGTAAAATATTGTAATTTCGTAGTCAATCTGGGTTGTTCATTAGGAGGAAGATATGATGGTAAAAGCTATGTTAATTTAGGTTTTTTTTACCCTAAAAGGCAACCCTCAGTTTATATGAGGGAATTGCATTTTGGTTATGGATTATTCTATGCATGGAAAAAAGAGGAGAGATTGTGTGAGAGTGAAAAGGAAGCTACAATGTATTTTTTGTAGGTTGTATCCCTTTAGTTTGTTGGATAATATAAAGGGAAGAATCGGTTTTTTCTCCATGGATGTAACCCAAATTGGGTGAAGCACATATATCTGTGTCTCTCTTGTTTTATGATTTTTTTATGTTTGTGTTTCTACAATATTTTATGTGTTCCATTGCTCTATTAATTAATTTCTAACAACAAGTACCTTGAAGAGGCCAACAACTTCAACGTTCAAGTGAAAAATGGCTAGTTGAAGGGGCTAACGAAGAACTTGAGGAGGATCAAATTGCACTAGGATCCCAATGTTCCCCTTGAAAATATGTTAGATTTACTTGTAAAATAGTTAGGAAGGAAACATATGTTGAACATCCCCCTTAATATTCTTAATTTTGACTTGGAGAAGGATTTTTGACCCACAATGACTAGATAGAAAGGTAGATGACTCCTTTATTTGTAGCAATTTGGTTGAATTGTATAATGCCTTACCCAATATCACCAACATTCATCCTCTTTTAAGCTTAACAAGGTTTAAATGAGTGATAAGAGGCATTATTACCCACATACATCGTATAATATAGAACAAGGAATGTGTATTTCACCACCTTTCACCCACATGACTACATAAGTCAAATTGACCGCCTTGAAGGCTGAATTTTGCTTGATAGGATCTCTCTTTTACCAAAAATCAACATGGCATATGAAATACATCACTTTTTTATCACTTTGAGTCCTTGTTGTGTTTTGGAGTGGGGACCTTATGCATTAGGATCAATGAAATGCCTCAAGATATATGAAACTTTCCATGAATTTTGAGATTGTTATGTGGATATATGAATATACCATGGCTAAGGAAGTACATACATAATCTATAAATATAACTATGTGGAAAATATTGTATTTTATACAACCCTTACAAAGTGTGATGACCTCTACATATCAAACAAGTGGCTCCCTTAAATCATGTATACCATTAGATCCATCTTAAGGCCTCTAATCCTATCTAGGATGAAAGGAATTGAGAATGGGCAATAAAGGGATTGGGAAAGTTCCACCATGAAAATGGATTAGGACATCACATACATAATAATTAACATGACCTATATGGGTTTGGGTCTTACAATGGTGTCCATTAAAAAATGTAGGGTACCTCCTAGGAGGTAATAGGTAGTATGTCGTATTTCCAAACATGTTACATACAAAATATTTACCCTACAAATGAGATATGGTCACTATTTTGAGACATCAATCAGTAGAGATTGATCTTGATACCCAAGCCATATTGTAAAGTTAAAAATCAAGGTCCTAGGGAATGTAACTATATGGCTAGGTTGCCATTGTAAGTACACTAACTACCACACAACACTTGCATTGTAGTGTCCCTTCTTGGTTACTTAGCTTTGGTGACACTTGGAGAGGATGATTTTGATACACTGATATAAAGATTATGCATGTCATACTTATGTATATTCTTGTATGCTATAGACTCGGTTTGGGTCATATGGTTGTTGTGTGCTTATGATAATATCTATGGTTGCTTGTATAATACTAATTTTGGTTAAATTCATATTATCGATGTTTCTCTTTTAGTATCCTAGTTTTGACATAGGTGTATGACATGGATGGCGATCCAGGATTTAGACACATAGATCCATGGATGATCATGGTTATGTGGAGCATACGGTTAATTATGAATTATGGATGATACATGGTTTGTATGATTATATATGCTTAATATTTTATTGAGAAGGATGTGGCAGGGGACCTACGAATTTTCCAACAAGGAAGCTTAAATTATAAATGATTGTGGAAGTCATTTCTTCAAAACCAAAATGATCGTATAAGTCATGCACAATTTTTGGTCTTGGAATAAAACCTTGCCAATGAACCATCAAATGGGTACGACCTCAAAATCAATACCTTAAGGTGAAGTACGGAGTTTCAAAGTAGAGTATATGAGAAGCCATGGAAATTATGGTGTGAAGTCCTAAATCCATGAAAGATAAAGGCGTAGTCTTGGATCTATAATAAAAAGGTTAGGGCATAGAGTCCTAAATATTTAAAATATTAAGGTGTGGAATCTTGGATCCTTGGAGTAGATCAGGTCGTGAAGTCCTAAATATTTAAAAGGTCAAGGTGTTGAATCTTGGAAACTCGGAGTAGATCAGGGCACAGAGTCCTCAATCTACTAAGGCAGGGAGATGCATGCAATAGGGGTATGGAATCCCTATTCTCCAGAAGAAAAATATCACTCATGGGTGTTAAAAAATGGTAAATAATGGATTAATTTCCTTAAATAAAATCTCATTTCGGATAATTCTAGAGAGACTTTCTAAAAATAAAAAGTCATGTCTAGAATCTCAAGTATGACTTTCCAAAAATAGTAAATCACCTTGCATCAATCAGTGATCAAGTATAGTTGAAGGAAAATCACTTAACTAGTCATTAATCAATACTAATAGTTCAATCTTGACTTAATCATCAATATTATTAATTTATTATTATTATCCTTTATGATACTATGATATTATTATTATTAAAAGGAATTAAAAGTCACCTTCATCACCTCAATCACTTCACACCTCTCTCCTTGATGACTCTCATGGCTCTACATAACTCTCTTTCTCTCTCTTAATGATACATTACACCCGCTCTTAAAAACTCATTAAAGACATGGCATATTCCTCTTACACTCATTAAAGGAATGTCATAAAAGGTGCCTCTTGTGCTCTCTCTAATGCATATGTTACACTCTCCTTAAGTAAGGAATGTGTACCTATCCTTAAAGGCATAAGTTACTAAGGCATGTGTTTCTATCCTTAATGGCATGAGTTACACTCCTCTAAATGGAATATGTTACTATTCCTCAAGGCATGCATATTGCTCCTCCTTTATGACAAGAATTCGTTGCTCCTCCTATATATTTGTCTCATGTCTTCTCACATGCGGGAGGAGAAGCGCGTTGTGATACTAAGAGTTTGATAGACTTGAAGTATTGTGAGAGGGAGAGACCTAGAGAGTAGCCAAATATTGTCGAAATGAATCTAAAATACCTAGGTAGCTCTACCTAGTGGAGTTGTGGTGGAGTTGAACATGAGTGGTATTGAGAGGAAGTGAAACTTATCTTCCTCAACTTTCGTTGTATATCTCTCTACTGCTATTTTGGTATTGCTTGAGTGCTTATACAACTCAGGGGTTCCAGGGGGAGAAGTTCTTCCTGGAGAGGTAAACCAGATGGTTCAAATAATTTGGTTAAGGAATCAAATATGGAGCATGTTTTTAGTTGTTGGAGTTGAATAACGTATCAGGTATAAATTTATTTGCCTTAAAATTTTAGTATAGTATTAGCATAAATAATTTTAGAAATTTTAAGTTTTGTAAGCATGTAACTTTGGTTTATGCTTGTGTTATCTGGAATCTTATTGGCTAAGTTGAGAATAAAGACTAAGAGTAATCTATATGTATGGATTTTTAGATCTCAAGTTGAAATTATTATTGGTGTAGTTTATTATACTAACCTTGGTATTGTAGCGAATTGAGGAATAAAAGAAAAATATTGCTAAAAGTAATTACAATAAAGAATTGTAAAATAGGTTGAGTAAGAGTTTCATGACTTAAGGTTTTGTGTCATTTGATGCATTTTAGAAAGGGTTTTAGGGTATGTTTGCAAAGTGTTTGGAAAAATCCCTGAGTGGGTAATGCTATCATTTTATATATATGTAAATAATTATGCATGAATAAGTGCTAACATATACCTGGAGGAATTACATGATCAACTCTTAAAAGAAAATTAGAAAATAATGGCAGTCAAAATATAGTTTGGAAAATCAAAGGCTTGAGGTAAGTTTGAGGTAATTTTCAGCTATTTCATAGAATATGTTTCATATTCTTATTAATAATTCAATGTGTTTGTGATTCGCGTTTTTGGTATAGTTTTGTTAGCTTACATGACTACAAACTATTTGACAAAAATCCTTAATGGCTATAACATTCAGGGTTACCATGTGTTTTTCGAATTGTAGCAGTGGCTACAATAAGCTTGTCAAATTATGTCAAGGGAAGTAGCTTTGTAGGTTGTAAAATGTTTAATTAAATACATGTATCAAGAACTCATATGGTGAACTTAGAAATTCGTAAATTCAATGGAAAACTCATAGTAGCATAATTATGAGTTTTCTTTCTTCATGTAGACCTATAGATGAAATTTTGTATTCCATGTGTTTCACAAAAGTGGTAAATGAGATATTAGGGGTCCAAGTTTTTATTGTTTTAAAGAATTGCATCCCTAGGATTTTTGGATGTGATTCAATTCAACATCAGGGGTTATTCATATCTTATGACCATGTAACCCCCACTTTGAATTTAAAAGAATCGTTTTCAGGCTTTGATTCTTTAATTTGAACGATTTCGCAGATTGCTAATGCCATCTAAGTCTACCTACTATTGAGTTTTGGGGAAAAGATTAAGATGATTTCTTCCCTATTTAAATATGCCAACATTTCATGTTTCAATTTCTAAATATTAGAAGGAGGAACCTTAGATTCATGTTAGCTAATATTTGTGAAATTTCCTTAACAGATTATGGCTACCAAGTGTTTGACAAAATGCCTTAATGGTTGTAGATTGCATGCTTGCAAATTGTATGTCATAATGTCTCAATGGTTGTAGCTAATTATATTTATGAATTGTTTATAAAAATTCCTAAGTGAAATTAGGATTTGTAACCAAGGTGTTTATGGTCGATTTTGCAAATTTCTTGCTACCCTATATGGATTTCCAATTATTTGGCTTTGTGTAAATTTTACCATCTTGTATTTACTAGCTGATTTGTACTAATGATATTAATATGATTCATGCTCTTGTGTAAATTTTTGTTTGATTGTATCAATGGTTGATACTCTAATAGTTTAAAATGGCAATTTATTTCATGACCACTAACTGTTTGTCAAAATTCCCCAATGGTTGTAGCTTACATGGTTGCAAGCTATTTGTAAAATTTCCCCAATGTCTATAGTTATTCATGTTCCTGAAGTGTTCGTAGAAATTCATCAATAAAGATGGCTTGTAGTTTTACTTGTGTGTGAAGATGAATTCAAGAATTATTGACATTTGTTGGACACCTAATCTACTAAGGGTTAAGGTGTTGGATTTGAACAGTCAAAGGGAGTCCAAGAGACATTGGAATATGAATCCAACAATCATATCAATGTATTATAAATGTGTATCATTTTTAATAATAAATGCATTCACACTTTATCTTATTTGGTTGTCCACAGTCCATGTGTGTTTAACATGTTATTAGAGCAGATGATTTCCTACCTTGCTCAAGTCTGAGCCACTGTGTTTGTGGCATTCCAGGCATGTTTATGACCTGCATAGAAATGTCTTAATCATGCCTTCCCTATCAATTCCTGACCTGAAATATGTTCAACTTGTAACGCACTTATTATTCTGCTTAAATGCATCTCATTTTATTCCCAAATGCGAATGAAAGGTTGGCATGACCAACCCTTATCAGCGTGTCTAAATTCTAGCTGAAATGCATCAATTTGAAAGACTAAAATCAAGATTGATCAACGTCATGTATGTTGGTAAGAGAGGCGACTCATGAAGGATCATCATCGTTGCTTGAATCGAAAGCTACTTTATCCTCCTCGATTTTCTACTTCTCTGGAGATAATCTATGGTCGTAACCCATTCATATTTCCTTTGCATTGTATTATGATTCGTGAGTTATTGAACATTGTGCAATGAGTTTTTCTAACATGTGAGATTATGTAGCAGTGTATGGTGTGAATATCCTGGTATGTGCATATTCATATGTGCATCCGCATATATTTTTTCTGCTTTATGTATGTGATGGGAATTGATTCATATATATATATATATATATATATATATAAGGGATGCGTTCGTTGATTGAAGCGTTGAAATATGTGTTAAAGCTGCATATAACTTGATTGATATGTGTGTTCAACATGTGTTGAATTGGTAAACCATTGAATGGTATGTGTATTTTCCATCAACTCTTCATCTACCGTGTCTAAAAGACTCTTCCTCTACCGTGTATGCAATGTCACAAGTTTGAGAAGAGAATGCACCAAACGTTAATCCCTGTCTAGGAAGGTTCCTTCATATTTGTACCAAATGTAAATGTCAAAGCCATATTTTGTAGAGAGGAAGTAAAGGTAGAGCAATGTGGTCGACTTTGGTGGTTGGCTTTGGTGAGAAACCTATAAACTTGCTACAATTGGATTTGAAAAGGGAGACCATATCTCAGTGTGGTGTGGTAATGCTAAGAGAATAACTGGAAATGAAACCATCATGTTGGCTGGGGGTTCAAGCCACGGTTTCTTTTTGTTTCCAAGCTACAACTCTGCAAGTTGTTTTGTCACAGAGACATGTTGTTTGATTCAACTTTAACGTATGTGAATTTATAGCTAGTCTGATCCGAGAACACCAAAAGTCACCTCAATAAGGAGATAAGTGAAGAGTGTATCCCACTGTAAATAAAATACATGTCAATGAAGCATTATTTTCTGATGTTCCAAATTCCATAATCCAATTGCGAACTAGTTGATTATTGTAAGCGAGATCCAAAGCCTAAACGAGACCCATCCAACGTCCATCATACTTATGTTTGAAGATGTTAGGTCCCTATAATACTAGTGAGTCCCCCATTACTATTGTCATTGTATCCCTTATTGTTATTATTGTGCCCCTATTGTCCCCATATTGTTATTAGTGTGCCCCATAGAAACCCACTATTGTTATTATTGTGCCCTTATGTTATTACTGTTATGTCGGCTTGATTATATTATGACCCCTTAGACTCCTACATATAGAACGGAGGTTTAGTCATTTGTATCATCCAATAATTGTTCATTTGTGTAACGTAAAGGAGGTTTCCCCCTCGAAGAGGCTGGATTCTAAGGCGTTGATCTATCTTTTCTATATTTTTGTGAGTTGGTTTCCTAACAAAAGAACACGTGTCCCAGTTTGGCACAGCAAGCACGAGAACCAAGAAGTGAATTATTTTTATCCTAGTGTTGTTTTCGTTTTTGGTTGAGGAAAAGGTGTATCTTCAATAGAATCTAGTTGATTGTGGCATTTCTTACGAATATTCCCGACATGAATTGAAGGGTTGTGTGAACATTGCCATACCTGGTTGATCCTATCAATAGTCACATTCTCAAAGATTAAGCCACACATGTCGAGATTGTGTTTTGTGCCTTAGTTGGGTGTTTTGATATCTAATTTTGGAGGCGTGCAATGGTATGTATTGGATTGGAGGCACGAACAATTTTCCAGAGAATAAAGTTGTGCCTCTCGGAATCGATGCCTGACAACAACAATCTCCATGATCCCAAGTTCAAAAGAGAAACCACCTTTTTAAGAGTAACGCATATGATGTTTTTTGTTTGTTAGTTTTGAACATTTTTTAAGCACTATATATCTTGGGAAGTGGATTTATTGTGTCCATGGTTGATTCACACATTGTTTGTGGTGGATTAGTATGTTGAATAGTGAGAATTTTGCGTTGAATGTTTTTCTAGTTGGTTCCTTCAATTGATATATTGTGTTGGGAAACCAGTAAGTAATGTACATTGAGTTTTGTGCAATGGAATGAATCGATGCATGTGATTTGATGTTGGACTAGGTTTCAAAGATTATTCAACTGAGATTTGAATCGAGTTATTTAAGTTGAATCGTTTGTGGAAGGTGGTTGGGTGCTCTTGTGTTGCCTCAGGTGGAGTTAAAAAAAAAATTGAAGTTTTTACATGGCTTAAATTGACAATTTATTAGAGTTATTGAGAAATTTAATCGTGTCTACTACTGAAAGCATTGCAACAATCAGAAAAATTATCTTTCTAACATTAAAAATTGTTTGCAAAATGCACAAGAAAAGATATATTTTTTGCACCTTGAATCTCAGTTACAACAAGAGGAGCTAAAACAACATAATAATCATTCTGAACTTTTTTTGTTCAGAACAATCCCCTTTTTGATTCGGAACTTGACTCCCATCAACATGAAAAAACTAATCAAGGTAGTCAATTTGAGGTTGATTCAAGAGCAGATTTTCATGCAGATACATAAATTTACCCTGCATTTCGCAATCCAATTATCATACCTTGGGAATATCTTGTTAGCAACATAGACAAAACAGGTCTTGGATATGATAACGAGGCATCCTTTCATATTCCAAACTACTCAAAGCCCATCAAATTTCAGAGTGTTGGATTTATTCAGGATGGTTTTTCACCTATTTCTATTGGACCTCCTCCACATTCACAACAGATTGGCAAATGCCCGCATTGTGATAGAGTTGACCATGTGAAAGATCATTTTTTTATCTTCACCCATGCAAGCATTGTGGTCAGTGCACTCATTCTTCACACATGTGCTTCAAAAACAAACCTCCTACAAGAACAAAGATTCACCTTGGATGGATCGCTTCTTGGTAATGGGCTTCAACAACCAAGAAGATATTTCAGTCATATGTTAGAATTTTTTCTCGAGTCTTGAAAAGTCTTGCAATTGATTTATCTTCATCTTCTCACCTTGTATCTGATAGGGGGAGAGTGATGATCATATACAAGTTTCAAAGATAAATCAAGCAAGCCTAAGCCACAACCTAAACTTGTTTCCTGAGCCTACAACCAGAGACAACCATCCCCAAATTCAGAGTTGTAGCCAGAGACACGGAAGCCCATGAACATGCCTTTGGTTGGTGGCCTTCCTTAAACCACCATAGGTTGCAGGCCTCCCTTTTTCTAGGTTGAACGTCTCCCTCTCCAAAGCATTAAGGAACACTTCCTCTAGCAGAAGACTTCAACTTCTTGCCATATTTGGAAGAGTTCTGGGAATCACACTAAGCATTCCTTTGGTTAGTGGCATTCCTTAAACCATCGCAGTTGTAGACCTCCCTTTTTCCAGGTTGAAGGTCTTCCTCTTCAAAGCATTAGGGACACTTCCTCTAGTAGAAGACTTTAGCTTCTTGCCAAATTTGGAAGATTTCTGAGAACTGCACTAAGTGTTCCAGTGTTGGTGGTCATCCTTAAACCACTGTCAATTGAGACCTTGAGTTCTCCCACCTTATGCCATCATTAGAGAGCACATCTAGCCTATTTCTATCATGCATTATTGTATTTTGTATTATAGCTCTCTTCTTGGACTTGTATATTCCCCTTCGGATTAAAGGGGGGAATGTTGGACACCTAATCCGCTAAGGGTTAAGGTGTGGGATCTGAACAGTCAAAGGGAGTCCAAGAGACGTTGGAATATGAATCCAACATTCATATCAATGTATTATAAAAGTGTATCATTGTTAATAGTAAATGCATTCATGCTTTATCTTATTTGGTTGTCAACATTCCATGTGTGTTTAACAACATTATTGTGAGACAATGAAAAATGAGGTTATGTAATAATATACATGTTGATAATCATTGAATACATGATTAAGAATATGAGATCATGTTTGGAAATTTCATTAAACATGATGGATTGTTTTTAGAGTTAATTTTTTATAAGATTTGTAATGAATTGTTAGGAGTGAAGCAGGGCCAAATGTTTTGAGTAAGAGTTCAATTCAGAAATGTTGTAGATTGTTTGATAATAAATTGGAAGTTTGTCTTATCAGCCAGAAATGTTATTTCATATGTCCAATGAATTACTAAACATAAGATATCTTAAGGGTAAGGATTTAAAGTAGGGGTTCCAAGTAATTGAAAAAAAAATATCGTATTTTGAGTCTTAGTGTTCAATGGGACCTTTATTTCTCTATAATATTGATGGTTGGTAAGGTGGGACCTTACATATGGTATCAAAATATCATATTTTTAGTCTTAATATTCAATGGGACCTTTATTTCTCTATAATATTGATGGTTGGTAAGGTGGGACCTTACATGCATAGAAAATGTTTAACCTAGAAGTGAGATATGCTCACCATATTGAAGATTGACATAGTAGGGATAGTTCTTTGGATAAAACCATGGTCTGGGATAAAATAATGGGATCTTATACATAACATTTGCCTTTAGGACTCATAGATCATGTGTGGGTCCTTATACCACCACACATCGCTTGCTTAGGGAATCTTTGGCATTTGAGCAAGATGTATTGTGGCATTTGAAGTTTGTAACATCAAGGATGGTTCCCATGGCTTAATGCATAGTCTAAGTTCAAAAAATAGAGTTTTAAGCCATAACATTTCCTTTTGGATGTCATGGGCCATGCATAAGTCATTTAGACATCACACAAAGTAGTTTTTATGGGGACATTTTGGCGCACTGAGTAGGAAACGGTAGTCATTTAAAGATTTAAAACACTACAAATGATTTTATAGAAACTTTCCATCATGCAATGACTAAGACCACAGTATTAAGACTTAACATTTACCTATACAGTTGATGGGAATCCATGTGCAAGGTGCACACCAATAAGAAAAATTTAAGGATTCATAGTTATCTTAAAGTGTAGAAACCTAGGTGAATCTTGATAATAAATGCCATCTATAAAATATTTGACTATAATTTTATAAAAGTATCCAAACTTCTAAGGATTTTACATAATTTATAGAAAACGTTGGCAATTTTTAAAGTAAAATGATTTTATTTTGTAGAATTTGGGTGAATTACGCTTATAAAAACTAGAAATTGATAAACATTTTTTCGCAAAAGACATGGATGAAATTTAGCCTCTAAATTTTTTCTTACACCCCAAATCACCACATATATCCTCCATAGGGAATTTTTTCCCTATTGTTATCGGGAAAACTAGTGTCCATTCAGAGCTGCTAGTCCCACTAAGACGGGTAGCTATCTTAGAAACAAACAAACTAAAGTTACTTGTGTTTTCCTTTATGAGAGATAGATGAGAGAGAAGCAGAGAGTACCAACCTTAGTCTTTCGCTAGTCTCCTTGCTTGTTTCTTCTCTCCCTTGATAGAGCTTTCGCCACTCTTTTTCACTTGTCCCGCTTCAAAGAACACCTGTAGAGTCAAGGCAGCAAAGTACCATCAAAGCATATAGATCTATAACCATAAACAATATAGGATCAGATGTATATTAACCATACAAATGCATATACAAATACAAGATTCAGAGATATACAAATATATGGAGGAAAACTCAAATAGCTTTATTGATAGAAGTAGTAGAAGAGAGGATTACAACCAAGCTGTCTGATCCAGCATCATCCTCCCAGCATGAAAGCCCTCTTCACCTCATACAAAGCAAGATCACCCAACAATACAATGTCTCAAAGAGAAACCAACAGCACTTCCTTACAAAATACAAAATTCCAGCCTTTGGATCTCTAGGATGAGGGATCCATATATAGATGTTTGCAGGAGAGTGAGTCAGCTTTTGGGATTTTGATTAGTGTCATTTCACTGATAGTTCTTGGTTCCACTTGGAGATTTCATGATCTCTTACTCATCCCTAGGCGAATTCAGAGAGGCAAGTGTCATATGAGCAGTTTCTAGAAGATTCTTTTAGTTTCCACCTAGCCAACTGCTTCTGCCATTTGTTTGCTCTCGCTCATCGCACCCTATAGAAGAGATTTTCAGTTTGCATCGCACCCCCCGTGTGTAACAGGTGAGATGCATCGCACCCTCGGCATGAAGCAGTCTGTATGGTCCAGTTTTGACTAGTTCTGAGCAGTTTTTCAAGGAGAACTTCTGGGAAATGATGTAATCAGCTGACCTTGTTCCTTTAGGGTATGAAATAACACTTTTAGGGGTTTAGAATCCCTTGGTTTGTGGACATATGTGATTGGGGTTGCAGTGCCCAAATATGTCTATAACAGTTGCCCCCTAAAGCATGAGGTCGTAAATCTTCTGATGTCGGGTGAAATGCTTTATCATGAGGATCCGAGGTTTTTCGAACTGGAAGGTGACCTGTAATAAGATACAATACAATACATTATCTTCATAATATTTTCATGATCTAGCTGAGGCGGGCATTCCCATGCTCAGCTTTATAAATTCATTTTCATGTACATAAGACAGACAATCGTCTGTGTGGCAGACTGATGATTCTGGTAGAGCCATCATCCCTTAGCTTGGATGATTATCTGTGTAGCAATGATGTACATTTGATGTCTTTATTTTCCTGAATATATCGCAGCCCGGATGGATGAAACTAGATCCGGGGTCTTCAAACTCATTCAATCTTCGCTCGAAGTACAAGTCGATCCATGTGAAAAGATGTTCTGATGTCGAACATGGAAAGACATCGCCTAATTACCAGCCAATGATGTAAGTTGTTAACAGGCGCGAGAGGAATCACCGATAATGATAATGACCCTCAAGGTACTACAGTACAATTCACGTGGTGTGAATGCATGAGTTGATGTCGAACACCACGCAAAATCTTTTAGTTGAAGGCCATTGATGTAAACCTGTCGCCGGAAGTGAGAAACTTGTCATTGAGGCATGCAAGCTTCAAAGTACTGAAAGGGTTGTTCTTAAGTCAACTTCTAGATAATGAGTTGATGTCGACAAGAAGTGACCCGTCGTAGGAGGGCCTTAATGAACCCCACATCTACGACACGGAACGGAGCAAATGATTTTGTGGAGGTGAAAACGATCTGATGATACAAGGTTCAGGGTGGCGGTCATGAAAAATGGAGCATTAAGGTATTGCAGTGGATGAGGCGTTAGCTAGGTTGGTGAATTCTCTGAGTGACTTCTCTTGAACATATCGGCGACACTGAAATGGATTGGTAGCGTTAACCCCAAGATGGATGGTACGGAGGACCAATGGTGGTATGACCGGTGAATGGAATAACCCAACCCGACTCAATCATGGTGATGGAGTGAAAGTGTCATGTTCAAGAGCGCCCTGCTACCAATGAAGTTATTCAAGTTTTCTTCCCTTTTTTCCCTAGTCATTGCTGACCAGTACCTCTTTATGTTTGTCAAACTTGAGGAGGATAACATATGCTTGTTCTATAATTTGCCCTTCGGGCAAACCTGCCGCTATGTTTTAACGAGCCTAGCGACAGTGAAACTCGTTCTTGTCTGCATGGACAAGTTTTTCGTTATTGTTTTAACGAGTTTAACAAAAAAGATAACTCGGTCCTTTTCAATTTTAGAGAGTTAAAAAGAGACGGAAAGGCAACTCCAGTAGTCCTTTTTCGTAATATAATCCCTTAAGTCCGAAAAAGTATAAAATAATACGAAAGGGATGACTTTTCGATAGTTTTAACGAGCCGAACAAGAGAAGCACTCGATCTTTTTGTGTAATGATCCGTCAGGTCCAAAAAGATTAAAATATGGAGGAGGGATGGCACTTCCAATGACTTTAACGAGCTGGAGAGGCCAATCGCTCGACAATCTTTTCATATTTTACGAGTCAAATGAAAAGAGCTTAAAGGAGACTTGTTTTTGAGGAACGAGTGATGTTTTCAGGGTAGCAACTGGTTCCAGGTAAGGTTTGGAACTTTTCAATCACGACAGTGTAAAGAAGGTGGCTAATAGAATCACTCGTCGTAACTGTTCCTCAAAAGGGTAAACAATCAAATGGAGGCACATGATCGGCTAAAAAAGAGTGGAGGTGATGGTAAGAACACGACCAAGGTTCAAAAGCTGATAATTATGCGATCGCAATGGTTATTTACTGAAGGTGGGTTCATTTTTTAATGAGCTTGAACTCTGGGGGGACATTTGCTCATTGCTAGGTTTATTTTTTAACGAGCTTGAACTTCGCGTAAACCTGCTCGTGATAATAGTTAGAGATGTTGATTTCACCATTAACACTATGTTCTTCTAACGGTCATATTGTCTGTTCAATTACTCCATCAAACTAATTAGAAATGTGAATACATGCTTAAAAAATGAGTTAAACACCAATATTTTACTTGAATTATGTGAATAGTAACATAAAAGTAGTTTTTACCTCTCATTTTTACCATTTCATTCAAATTTGGGATTTTTGGAGCTCTAGAGGTGTTTTCCCCCTTGATTTTCATCAGTTGATTTCGGGAGATTTTGTGGACTATTTTCGGCGCCATCTGGACCAGGTAGAAGCTATCCCTGAGCTCTTCAATTGCATTCTTTCCTTTTCTAATTCTGAGCATGTTTTCCTGTTTTTCTGGGTCTATGGGGTTTGAAGAATTCGTTCTCTCCCCATCACACCTAGTATACATCGAAAGGTGCGATGCATACTGATCTGGCTTAACTTCAGGCTCCGTCTGTGGTTTATAAAGCAAACAATAGTAACAAAACAAACAAACTATTCGCTCCCCAGTGGAGTCACCATTTTGTTATCAGGAAAACTAGTGTCCATTCAGAGTTGCTAGTCCCACTAAGACGGGTAGCTATCTTAGAAACAAACAAACTAAAGTTACTTGTGTTTTCCTTTATGAGAGATAGATGAGAGAGAAGTAGAGAGTACCAACCTCAGTCTTTCGCTAGTCTCCTTGCTTGTTTCCTCTCTCCCTTGATAGAGCTTTCGCCACTCCTTTTTCACTTGTCTCGCTTCAAAGAACACCTGTAGAGTCAAGGCAGCAAAATACCATCAAAGCATAGATATCTATAACCATAAACAATATAGGATCAGATGTATATTAACCATACAAATGCATATACAAATACAAGATTCAGAGATATACAAATATATGGAGGAAAACTCAAATAGCTTTATTGAAAGAAGTAGTAGAAGAGAGGATTACAACCAAGCTGTCTAATCCAGCATCATTCTCCTAGCATGAAAGCCCTCTTCACCTCATACAAAGCAAGATAACCCAACAATACAATGTCTCAAAGAGAAACCAACAGCACTTCCTTACAAAATACAAAATTCTAGCCTTTGGATCTCTAGGATGAGGGATCCATATATAGATGTTTGCAGGAGAGTGAGTCAGCTTCTGGGATTTTAATTAGTGTCATTTCACTGATATTTCTTGGTTCCACTTGGAGATTTCATGATCTCTTACTCATCCCTGGGCGAATTCAGAGAGGCAAGTGTCATATGAGCAGTTTCTAGAAGATTCTTTGAGTTTCCACCTAGCCAACTGCTTCTGCCATTTGTCTGCTCTCGCTCATCACACCCTACAGAAGGGATTTTCAGTATGCATCGTACCACCCATGTGTAACAGGTGAGATGCATCGCACCCTCAGCATGGAGCAGTCTGTGTGGTCCAGTTTTGACTAGTTGTAAGCAGTTTTTCAGGGAGAACTTCTGGGAAATGATGTAATCAGCTGACCTTGTTCCTTTAGGGTATGAAACAACACTTTTAGGGGTTTAGAAGCCTTTGGTTTATGGACATATGTGATTGGGGTTGCAGTGGCCAAATATGTCTATAACACCTATGAGTGGAGTATTGTGGCCATTTTGAGGTTTGGCATGCCAAGGATGACTTTTCTAATCTAAGTGATGGCTTCATACTAAAATCAAGAGTCTTAATCCATAACGTTCCAATAGCATGAAAAACAAGTAAGAGTGCAATTAAGAAGTAATTCATATAGGTTTGAGATGTGAAATTGAAGATGGGAATGACAAAAAGAGTTGAGGGAGGAAAGGTTATGTTAAATATATGGAAATCTGGAGGTGGAACTAAGGAACACTTTTTCCTACTCTATGCACAATACTAAAAAAATAGAGATGTAGAGATTTCATATATTAAAACCTAGGAATCAAAGTTTTCAGAGGACTTAGTGAGAGGTGCATAAGGGTTAGCTAAGAAAATGAGGTGGGAAAGGATCAGGTAGTTGAAAGTAGAGTCAATGCAACATCTATCACTTAATGCAAATAGAGGGGACTAGACTCAATTGAGTAAGGTTGTGTTCATGATTTGGGTCATGCCATTGCACTACAAGCTTTAGTCATTGTAAGTTATTGCTTTATTCTCTAAGAAAATGATGCATATAATGTAAACCTTGTTGTCATATACGATAATTCATTTTTCCTAGATGGTTTAATAAAATATATACATCCGTCAATTATGCAAACATTTGCACTTTCCTAAAAAACCTTAGATTTGTTGAGTATCAAGAAGGATTAACACAAGGAAAAAAGTGGTATAACTTTTTCAATGTTTAAAATAGTTAGAATTTAGATAAACATACACTAGCTATTTACTATTGTTATTATTATTATTATTTGTACATGTTTTCTTATCTAATTTTTTTTATGTGAAACATTGATTTTTTTCCATTTTTTTCATTTAATAATTGGTACAAGGTCTTTTTGTTTATTGAACGAGAGATACACCTCTCACATTGATTTGAACTCATGACCTCTTGTAAAGAAACACATATTTTTAATATATATGTAATATATCTCATCCATCTAACCTGTAGATTTGACAATAACCTTTATTAAATTGCAAAGCTTACTCACATCATGAAAAATAACTAAAAACAACTGAGAAAATGTGCCCATGAAGACTTTGGGTCCATATATTCCCTTAACAAGACAATAAAGATTGTGTTATCAAAACTTCACACCTCACATGCAGAGACAAATAACTGAGGACAACTAAGAAAATGTGCCCATGAAGACTTTACGTCCATATATTCCCTTAACAGGACAATAAAGATTGTGTTATCAAACCTCACACCTCACATGCAGAGACCATGACAAACCCATTTATACTTTTGACCATCAACATTAATTATATCGATTCAGAGACCATGACACATCAATTTGGTGTCGACATTAAACATTCACTGTATTGATTCCCTGCAAAGTTTTGTCTAGGGGAATTAAAAGGAAAGATTAACCACGGTTTGTAATGACTTTACATGGATCAACACAAAAGCCCCTGGTCATATCTTTACCAAAAGAAGTACGTACACGTTTTGCTAAACAGCTAGTGGACCCAGTGGTGACGTGTCCGGATTGATTCTCCACAATTGTCTAAAAGACGTGGACTGCCATGCTGTTACGTGGACCACTGTCTCGGCCTCACATGGGTGGACTACCAGGCTGACACCGACGGTGGGATGTTACGGTTACTTTGTCTGTGACACGTGGATGACATATAATGGGTCAAATGGCAAGTGGTCACATCAAGAACGATGTTCGTCGGAATGTGTGCAACACAACGCGCCGATAGGGAGGCGTGCGCTAAACTTGAGGGCACCGACATTTATGACCAGTGTATTGGGTTTTGTAAGTTTATATGGGGTATTTTTAGAGGAAGTTGTTTAGGAGATAGATGCGGAAGAATTGTTTTAACGGTTAAAAGTGGTTAGAATCTGGGTAAAAAAATTTCAAAAAATCTTGTAGATGCAGTGTTTAAATAATGTTTTTGATGGTGAAGATAGATTCAGCACCATCAAAAACTTTTAGGTCGCTTAAAATTATGAAATTTAACAGTTTTTATTTGAATTTACAAAAATCTTTGCTAGATTTTTTTCAAAATACCACTGGAATTCCCGTAACTTTCAGAGCAAAAAAACAGTCTCATTAGACTATGGTTTTTTAAAGTATAATTTTATATTAATTTTGTTTAAAATTTAATAGGGATTTGTTTGAATTGTAAATTTAATTTGTATAATTTACATAACTTTAGTATTCAAAAGTTTTAGAGTGTTAAATTTATTTATGTATTCAAAACACAATTTAAACCAGGGCTATATAGTAGCTAGTCCTTGTCACTTAGTTTAAATATAGCTAAATTAAAGTAAAAAACAATAAAAATATAAAAATTTTAAATTTTAAAATGTTATAATTAGATTAATTTTAAATTGTAATTAGATGCATTATTAAATTTTAACATTATTTGTATTGCAACATAGAAATAATTATTAATAGTTTATGTTTGGATTTTTATAGTTTGTGAATATGGTCTTATGAAAATCTGACTATAAGACCCAAATATAGAGGTCCTATCATAAATTTCTATTATACCTTGGTTTCTGAATATGAGAAATTTTATATTTATTCGTATTACAAACATCTTATTATTTTGAATATCATTCATTCATTAATAGTATAAAATATAATATATGTAGTTAAGTTCGCACAAAAACCTAGGTGACCTCTACCCCTTAAAAATATAATGTAAAAATAAAAATATCTCTCTCACATACCATTAACAAATCTTTTTAAATTACATATATGATTTTAAATATTCATTTTAAATTATATATGTAATTTTAAATAATATACTTTTTATTAGATTATATTAATCATTAACCATTTTTATGAATAGGAATATAAAATGATTATACTCATTAGTAATACTTTTATCACCTTCCCAAAACAAATTGTATCATAAATTCTCATCCTACACCTTGATGTGATCTATGTACTTCTGGTTAATTAATAGAGGTAATAGGCACATTAATAGAGACAAAGGGCAATAACATGTTCAATTTGATAGCCAATCAAATTGAACATAAATAAATTAAATTATTTTAAAAAGATCATATATTTCAATGTGCAATGTTATACTATAGAATTTTTTGCAAATTTTTTTGGTCAAACCCAAACTCATATGGGTTTGTCCAAAAACCCATTGCAATATCCACTGCGTTGCAGAGATAATAATAGAAATGTACAATTTAACTAATAATTATATCGCTCAAAAAACAAAATGTAAAATAGTTAGATTATGACTTTAAAGTTTATTTAAAAATGTTATTTATAAAAAGATCAAGTCAATTTGTAGTGAAAATACTTCAAATTTGAATTATTAATTTTTCTTTTTAAAAATATAAATGAATAATAAAGAGATAAATGTATATGAAAAAATTAATGATATCTTATTGTTTATAATAATAATAATAATAATTCAATTTTCAAGGTTATAGCCTGGTAAAACACTAAATTGGTGTATGAAACTCCTTTATTGGTAGGACAAGGTGAATTTGTTTCGCATGTCTTCAAGGATTTATGTATCAAAGAACGTATTCGAAGAGAATTGATAGCACCCCATAACCCACATCGAAATGGGGTAGCTGAGAAGAGAATAGGAGCATAGTGGGAGTAGCAAGGGCCATGTTGCACGATCAGGGGTTGTCATTGCATCTATGGGCAGAAGCATGCAACACAACAATCTACTTGCAGAACCAAAGTCCTCATAGAATAATTGGCATGATCACATCGGAGGAAGCTTTCTTTGGGAGAAAGCCCGATGTGTCTCATTTCAGAATTTTTGGAGCTTCAGTTTATTGTCATGTCTTCAAGGATTCAAGGAAGACACTTGAGCCTACAACAGAGTTGGGAGTTTTTTAGGATATACTAAAACTCCACACAATTACCAGGTGTATTTACCTTCACTAGGGATGACAGTTGTAAGGAGAGATGTCAAGTTCAATGAAGAGAAGGTTATGAAATGCTCTCTGGAATGAGAGTTGAGTATCCCACTGGAACATGAGCTTTTAGCTCCAAAGGAGGAGCCTCAAGATGAGCTTCAGGAGGATGTGGAGCAGCCACATGCAGTGGAGCAGACAAGACGTAGAGTTGATCTAATGTGGAATATTAGTTTTCTATGCTAAGATCCTCATCAGAATACAAAAATGTGCTTGAGGTTTGTACTCCAAAATAGCAAGTAAAAACATGAGTTTTTATGTGTGTTTTCTTAAGTTAATTTCATGAAAAACTTTAAACATGAAATCAAAACACTGAATGGAAGCATGCATCAATCAATAATACACCAACCATTTTTAAAGGAGTTCACCCCTCCTAGGCTACATCTCCTTGGATCAGCTCTAATGGCATGACCCCTTCTCATTATGCTCAATGTTTAGAAAAAGAAGAGTACATAAAGTGCTGAGAAATGGAATGGTTAGTTTCTCCTTCAAAGAAACAACTTTTGCAAGAGTTATCACTCCATATACATGTAAACCTACAATCAAACATGTAAACTTTCAGCAAACAAAGGCATCTTACACCAAGACCCCATACTCCAACTTCATAGAGCATCAACAGTACCACAATCCACTTGAAGTACATAAACAAGTCTCTTCTCCAAAACACAGAGAAAAAAGGAATAAAAGCTACAACACGAATGTAATAGCTGTTTCAGAAAGCACAAGGAGGCTAGAAAACCCGTGCAAGGTCATCCCCATCTTCAAACTCCTCCACAAATTGATTCAACACTATAGTTGATCATGGCACCCATAGACTTCAATCTGAAAAAAAACCCTATCTAGAAGTGCTCCTTTGATTGTGAAGCCTACTCCAATGAGTCCAGAATGTCCAAAAATGGCTCCCTAGTCTCTTTTTGTATCCAATTTGGTCGAAAAATGGAGAAGTTATGACATCTCCTAGTTTTCCCACTATTTGCTCTACAATTTCCCAAAATTCTGGAACCGTCCTACATTTTTGCCCCAAAAATCCGCTAACTGAGCACCAAATTGCACAAAAGGCAGGAAAAATTGTAGGACACTTAATTTCGCCTTTGATGCCTTAACTCCTAAAAATCAGGTCACTTGGCAACATGGGACCGAGGCTGGGCTCTTAACTCCCGCCTCGCCCAATCCGCTAATGATTATAACTCCGCGATTGCCGAGACTAGTCACATGTTGACATTAATTGTTACCCCAATGGTTTCGAATTAGCAGACATTAACTAGGCAGTTTTCAAACGTGTTCACATGGGAGGGCCGTCGGTGATTACCTTGGCGGTCTCCCCCCTAAATCTCCACGAGATCATATTCAAATATATGTGGTTGGCTATACATGTTAAGGAACATGGTGTGGTGTAATGGTAAGTAGTTGTGTTATGTGTTGGGAGGTTCCGATTTCGATTCCTGTGGCCTCTGCTCTGTTGTTGAACCAACTTTTAGTGGCCTCCTGGGTTGCCACATGGTGACCTTCAGTTGGGCCACATGGCAACCTGTGGTTGGCCATCAACCCAACAATAAAACACTACCATTGTACACCAGCCATGGAGTGACACTTGTCACTTTCTGATTCGCTGGAGAAAATCCACTACCCAATCAACCTACCATGTCACCTCAGCCAACACAATCAGCACCACATCAACAGTATGGGCTGCTAACTGAGCTGTCCATTTTTTTTTAAATTCGCCTGTTTGGCAAAACAATCAGAACGCGATATCTTGAGCATATGATATCGGTTTTTCATGAAACGAGTTGAGCCAAAATCGGGATGAGGAGATATACGCGTCATTTAGGTTCCACATCATTCTGAAAACTTTGAATTTTTGGCAAATTTTGAGCTCCTGATCAAGAGTGGAGGCACCCACTCAACCAAAGTCTTCTAGAGAGGGGAGAAAGAGAACCAGAGAAGTTGATAAATTGTTGCAGGATGCTAGGGAGAATGTGAGAGCCCCTACATCACAGCGCCGGTAGAGGAGTTCGTCTAATAGGTACACCGATTACATAGCTCTCATGATAGAGCTCATTGACATAGAGCCTTCTTCAATTGAGGAAGCAGTTTCTCAACCTGTTTGGGTTGATGCCATGGTGGAAGAATATGAATCCATCATGAAGAACATTCTATGGGAGGTGGTGCCAAGGCTAGAAGGGAAATCAGTGATTGGTTCTAAATGGATCTACAAAGTGAAGCATGCAATTAATGGGAGCATCGAGAAGTACAAGGCCATATTCGTGGCCAAAGGATTCTCTTAGATATAGGGAGTGGACTAAGAGGAAACTTTTGCACCAGTTGCAAGATATTCCTCAATTAGATCCATTCTAGCATTGGTTGTGAAAATGGGGTGGGAAATCCACTAGATGGATGTGAAGCCCGCATTTCTCAACGATGTTGTTGATGAGGAAATTTACATAGAGCAACCAAAAGGATTTGAGACATATGATCAGGATTCACATGTGTGCAGACTCAGGAGAGCATTATTGGACTCAAACAGACACCCCAAGCATGGTACACTCAGATCGATAATTATCTCAGTGGATTAGGCTTCACCAAAGTGAAGTAGATGCAAAACTTTATCACATTATTGTAGATGGTAAGTTTCTTATTCTTGTTTTGTATGTTGATGATCTTATATTGACACATGATGAGCAGTTGATCCGCTCTTGTAAACATGATCTTGCAAGGGAATTTGAGATGAAATACATGGGCTTAATACATTACTTCCTTGGGTTGGAAATATGGTAGGGTGATGATGAATTGTCTGTGTCTCAGGGGAAGTATGCCTCTAAAATACTTTAGATATTTCACATGGAGAATTGTAATCTTATGGACACACCTCTAGCTACAAATTGTAGGAAGGAGAATTCCACTTCAGGTGAAGAGATTGATGCTATCAATTACAAGCAACTTGTGGGGTCTTTAATGTATCTTGTGAACACAAGACCTGACATGTGATATGCAGTTAACTAGATGAGACAAGCTATGGTGAGGCCTACCAAGTTGTATTGGAAAGCAACAAAACATGTGTATGGTACCTCAGAGGCACTACCGAGTACGGATTATAGTATAGGAGGACAGAGGAAGTGAAGATCCAAGGCTTCACCGATACAGATTGGGTAGGGAATCCATCAAATAGGAAAAGTACTTCAGGTGTTATCTTCAATTTTGGGTCCACAACTACTTCCTGGTAAATTAGGAAGCAAAGGTATGTGGCGTTTAGCTCAGAAGAGTTTGAATACATGTTTGCAATTCAAGCAACATGTGAGGCCATATGGATCAGGAAAATACTTGTAGGTCTTTTCAATCTTGAGATGGATTTGACAATGATATATTGTGATAATTAGAGTTGCATTAAGCTCTCTGAGAATCCAGTATTTCATGACAGGTCCAAGCACATTGATATTTAGTATCTGCCTTTGTCAAGATGTAAATTCGAATTCCACGGGTGCGGGATAGGGGTGATGAAAAATACATGTCTTGCTAAGAGGGAGTTTTAAACAATGTAGCAAGAAAATCTCAATTTGACTTTAGCCTTAGTCAAATTGAGTAAATCGAATTTCCACTTCAGCAAGACAACTTAGAGGTAATTAACTAGTGTGACATGGCTCTTTTCACTCAGTTAACTCAGTAAATTTGAGTTAGAGGGCTTGGAGTTGAGTTATACATGTGTGATTGCTAAATTTTAGTAATCTAGTTCAGTTATTTTCAATTGTATTCAGTTAACTGACCTCTAACTATTAATAGATTTAGTTGAAGTTTAGTTGTACAGTGGGACAACAATCTAACTCAAGAATATGTCAATTAACTAATCAATCAGCCCAAAATAGCTAATGCATGCAAGGGATTTGAATTCCTCAGCTGAAGTGGAGATGACAAGGCAGTATAACATGAGTTGTATACTAGTTTGAGTGTACAGTGGTTGCATGAGGTCAGGTGATTCATCCTTGGTAATTGTGAAATAAAATAAGAGGAAATTCCTATCATTAAGGGGTTAATTTCCTCAGGAATTGCGCAAGGAAATAGGAGGCATGAGGGGCAAATAATTGGCTAAGTGTTGGCCAAAGTTTGTCATTCAACAGAGAGAACAATTATTCTTTTGTAGGTTGTGCTCAAAGCTAGAGAAAGAAATTGTAATAGTTTTTTTATTCAATTGATTAATGCAAAGAGGCTTGAGGGGTTTTTCCCAGTTGGGTTCCCCTAGAAATCACTGTGTACTTGTGGTTTTGCTTGTTGCATGTCTATGCATGTTGTTCTAAATTGTGATTTCCATTCCGCAAATCAGTAGAGTAGAATTATGTCTCTTGTTTTTCAGTTTGAAATCTTGAGCAATTGCAATTTCTATCAAATTTCTACATTGCCGACCCTACTTGTAGTGTTTTAATTGTACATATGTCCAAAAATAGCAACTCATAGAAATTTATTCTCAATTATTTATATTGAAAAGAAAAATAGGCAAACAAGTACAAATAAAATTTCAATAAGAGCTTTATAGAGATCCCAAAATACTAGAGTGGATGGAACATAGAGAGCTCAAATTCCACTCCTAACATTTTAGGCCAAGAAACCTAGTAATAGGTGTTATAAGTGTTGTGACATTGAGCTAGTTTAATAAAAAACTTGATAAATTTAGACCATTAAACATAACCTATAACTTGTTTATAAAATTGCTACTCAACTAATGCTTGAAAGACTGAGGTGATATAGGTTGGATGCAAAGTCTACTCTTGATGTTGCTTTTAAGAAGTGTCTACAGTGTTCAGTTAACATATTGATGCACCGTGCATTTTTACCTTTGTAATAAGAGATGATAATGAGTTCTATGATTCTTTAAAGAGGCAAGAATGATATAGGATTAATACTTACATAACAAATATGCATTTTTGATAATGGGATTCGACACATTTGATCCAAATGATCTATGTGTAATCTTCACTCTAACATAAATATGTGCACTAGTTATATTACATACTTTGTTAAAATGGCTTATAAAAAATTAAATATCTATATAAAGTTATAGTATGTCCATTTTTTATATCTATTTGTGTAACAACATTATTGTATGGAGAGATACATGTATAATTGCTAGTCCTAATGATATTCAAAAGCATATTATAACTATTTTTGTTGATATAGTTATACTACAAGATGACCCATGAGGTATAGATCAGTTGGCTTGTGTGGTGCTTACTCTCTCTCAGGTCTCAGATTCAAATCTCATGGGGAAAGGTTGAGGATTGGAGCCAACTACGGGGGTTAAACTATCCCAAAGGTGTTCACAATCCTTGTGAAAATATCCCACTAGTGGGAAAATCGTTCTTCCATCCAACATGTGTGTTGGCCCCATCCTAGAACAACCCAATATTGGGGAAAAGAAATAGTTAGACTACAAGATGTTTGTAAAATATGACACCTTGTTTTTGCTCATCTGAGAGATAAGATGGTTATGTGAACTGTTGTTGATTTAAATATCAAACTCCTCAAAGCCTCAAAGATCATTTTATTGTTGTAAATGAAGTAAGTGAGTCACTATTGGACACATGATTCGCATACAGAGATCAAATTGAGGTTGTAAGTGGATTGGCATTGAGGGTAGCATAGACACAAGGGAAGTCACTTGTGGAGATGAGGGATAGGCCTTTTGAATCCTCATGAAATTTTATAGCTTCTTAATGATTGACCCAAATTCTCCCACTAGGCTCATGAATCTCACATTTAAAAACTTCCTACATCGACTTGCTATCTAAATTCTTAGCCAGACTCCTCCTACATTAAGTAAAGTTTATTGATTTTCACAACCCCTCCCCACTTTTCTCACCCAACCCCAACATATATTCATTTGCATATGTATTTATGACTATGTGTGGGATTTATTCTTACTCATACTTGCATTTATCATCATTGTTATTGTGATCTAGAGAAATATGGGAAACTAGAAAAGAAGTAGTTCCACAAGGTCTTAGCCCCATCGAAAAGTCGTCGTCATAATCTATTTCTTCTCTTCAAGTAAATATATTCTAAAAATATTTCCATATTCCATGTCATTCTATAGGATATTTACTTTTATTCTAAGATATGAAGGCTTTTCATCCTTCCATGGAGAGAGCCAATGATAGATCTTATTCAAGTTAAGAATATTTTCAAAGAAGGAAATTTTATGGTGTAACATGAACTTAGTTCTCTAATGGGTGGATCATACTTCTATGCTAGTAGAGGAGATGAACCCAAGAACAAAAGAAATAAACTTCTTTAAGATGATTTCTCTATAAACATGGAAGGCCCTCCAAGTGTATACATACTCACGTACATACATATATAGATATATGTCATGGTGGTCATTGGTTTTCGTGGTAACTGCACCTACTTATGATGAAAGAGCTGCATGTAGCTTGTATATGTTGTTCATGTGTTAGTTATAGAGATTTCATGTAAATAAAATGAAAATGGTAATATAGAAATCATGGGTTTTACCATTAAGACATTGTTGTGCTAACACCAACTAGAAAAAAATAAATGACAATGAGAAAAAATAATCTACAATAAGATGGCTTTGAGTGTGTTATCCCTCCTCCGGATCTCCAAGGCTGAGGAAGAGTCCAACTGAGGTAACCACATACCAACCTTTTGACTTGATAGCTAGCCCTACCAGGTCAGAGAGGGCTCTCTCCAAAGAATCACAGCTAAGAGGGTTGGATGGATTAGGGTTTTAGGCTAGGTATAAAGTGTAGAGGGTTTTGTTTGTTTGAAGTTGGGTTGTTGGATGAGGATTAGGTCAAAGAGGCTAGGTTAGAGCAAATAAGATATGATTGCAGACATTCAACAGGGAAAGGTAGGTAGGTAGGCTAGCACATTAGGGTTTCTTTGGATGAGATGATTTTAGACATGCGAGGAGCTAGGAAGAGCATGAAATATGAATCCTTACTAAACTGAAGAAAAATGAATAGACTATGAAAAATTCCCCAAAACAGAGCATGTGAGATGTATTTTGTTTATCAGCTTGAAAGAGATCATACAATAGACATGAAATGGAATATGGAGAAACAATACATTCATACAAATGAAACTGAAGAAAAAACAATGCTAGACAACCATACCATAGGTATCCGAAGGAAATAGTTGCAACTCATCTATTAAAACTGGCCAAATTCTGATACAATAGTGTCTCTGATCAATACTACAACATCCAACTAAGTCCAACCTTTGAAAAGACTGAAAATACAAGATATAGGCCTCCAAACAAACTCCTCCCAGCCTCAAGGGTCGAATCCATGAGAGGAGGAGGAGTTCCACCAAAATCTGAACTAATAGCTAAAGTGTAGGGTGGTCAAAGTGACTCATCCCTAATTACAATGAAACTGATTCATTACACCTCATAGAGTCTATTTACCTAATGTATTTACCCTAGGTAATAGAAAAAGAACATAATTACATTTACATCATGAATTAAATCAGTAAAAATTTGATTTTCCAAGATGAAAATCAAATCTGGAGAAAAAAAGTGAAAAATCAGACAACTGGTCAAATGCGCCATCTCTTTGTCAAACGTGCCCTCTTTGTGTCAAACATGCCATCCAACTTGTAGGCTGATTTTGACTGCCTTCCCCGTGTCCAAATTGTGCCCAGGATAGCTCATTGGAAAGCTTGTCTAGTCTAGTTTCTAAATCTACCTTTAGTTTCTAAAATGGTCAAGTTTTGACCCTCAAACAGATGATTCTACCAAGACTTGTCAAACACGCAACGCCAAGGTGAAAAAGGAGGCAGAACATTGATTTTTTGTGTGTTTTTTCACCTTTTCACTTGTCATTTGTGCAAACCAAGGCTTGCAAAGTTGTTTTCCTACATGTCTTCCATGCTTTGAATCCAATGGTGGTCTTCTTTTGGCCAAAAAGTGCCCCAAACAAAAGTGCAGCGCCAAGGGCGTTGTGCCCTTGGCATTCTAGCTGTCAAAAAACTGTGTATGATTACTTGAAAAACACAAAAACTTCAAAATTACCCCAAAACTTCTCAAAATTGGTGAAATGATTTGATGATCATGTGGTTTGTGCATGGAGTGAGGCTTCAGCAAGGATATCAAGTCCTCGTTCCCCTTCTTGCTTGTTTAGGGCTTCAATCTTTGCATTAGCTCTTCTAAGCTTTGTCATTGCAATCTTGTTCCTCTTGGCATAGTGTTTTGCCATCCTCCTTTGTATGTCATTCTCTGTTGTCTATCTTCCTCCTCCAATCTATCTTCCTCCTCACTGTACTTTCTGTTCTCTTCTTCTGCCATGGTGTCTTAGTGTCCAAAACCTCGGGGAGATGAAATAATAGTGGAATATAGGTATAGGGAGTTAGGGATGGTGTGAGGAAATTCTGGGAGATGAGGGAAGGGGTTTATGGTTTAAGGAAAGTGATAGGGAGTGGAAACATAATGGGATTTAGGATAGGGAATTTTATTACAGGTCAGGGGTTTTGGGAGCCTAGGCAAATGGAACACCTAGGTCTTAGGGTTTCGGGAAGCAGTGATATGATATGGGGGTTGGGAAAGGGTTTAATAGTGACTGTTAGAAAATTATATATTACAGAGCAATGAAACATATAAAATATATTGCGGAAACATAAACATAGAAAACACATAAAACATGAGAGACATAGGTATACGTGGTTCACCCAATTTGGGATACGTCCACGGAGAAACAACTAGTCCTTCCTTTTATATTATCCATCAAACTGAAGATATACAACCTACAACAGATCTGTTGTAATTCCTTCTTCATTCTTGCACAATCTCCTCTCTCTTTCTCACTCAGAATACAGATCTACATAGACGCAATACAATTCCCTCATATATAGCGAGGAGTTTCCTTCTAGAGAAAAAAACCCTAAATTAAACATAACTTCTACCATCAAATCTCCGCCTAATGACAAAATTACAACATTTTATAAGGTAATTTTACATCTATTTTTAGCTTCAGGGGCGCTTCCCTTGATTCCCCACCAAGGGGGGGCTCCCAAAGATTGCAGCATCCCCCCCTGGACCCCACTTACGGGATTATGAACTTGGGTCCAATGCGGCAATACCTCTGAATAAAGAAGATAATCAGGTTCCACACCCAACAGTGATATGGGAAGGGACTAGAAGTACTGCAGAGTGAAATTGGAGGTGTGGGAATGAAACTAGGCTGTGCAGGTTTGAAAACTCCAAATTTCACACATGAAACTTAATACCATGAATTTATGACTTGTGAAACGTAAGGAGGGTATATTTTGAATGTTACTTACTTGCTGGAGGATGAAAACAACCAAACTAAAGTTTTTGGAGTGAAGGCACTTTGTTTAGAGGCTGCAGAGAAAATATGGTCAAACGAACAGTGCACAAATGAAATGCGCCCTTCACTACATAAACGCGCAGCGTATCACTGAAACGCACCCTCCTTGCCAAACACGTAGCATGACAATGAAATGCGTAGCGTAACACTAAAACACGCCCTCCGGCGCACAATGTCATTTTCAAACCAACTTTTGAGTGTCTTCCCGGAGTCCAAATTGAACTCATGATAGCTCGTTGGAAATATCTCTCTCTTCGATACACAATGGACCTATCAAGCACTGCAAATGATTAATTATGGCCCCTCAAAAAATCAATTCTCC
This sequence comes from Pinus tabuliformis, assembly GCA_031772625.1. Classification (NCBI taxonomy): domain Eukaryota; kingdom Viridiplantae; phylum Streptophyta; class Pinopsida; order Pinales; family Pinaceae; genus Pinus; species Pinus tabuliformis. The sequence goes on from CM062820.1 coordinate 426,453,429, forward strand.
CAAGACTGGTCAAAAAGTGAAGAATGACGGTGTAAAAATGAAGTGTGCGCTTGAAGGAAACTTTTGGAGGTCTTCCTAACCTCCAAATTGAGCTCATGATAGCTGATTAGAAAGCTCTCTCTGTCTAGTTATCATTTGACTTATCAATAAATTAATGTGGACACTCTAGCTAGCAGAAAAAAATATTTTCCCAAGGTCACTCCAAAAATTCAGAAAACCTCTTTTAGCAACTATATTTTTTACATTTCTCCAAAACGATGACACCTGTGTAAAATCTGAAGGAGGTTTTTCATCCTTGGCCTATGATGGACAAAACCCCTCTCACTTTTGTCAAATTCATCTTTGTTTGGTCTGAAACATAGTTTGAAGAAAAACTGGCCCTATGTGTGGCAAATGATTTGTCCCTTGGAATGACTTCTTGAAAAATGATGGAGACATGATGTTTATGAGTTGGAATGGCCTCATACTTGCTAAAATGACCTCCCTTATGCCTCCTCTGCTCAGATGTATCTGATTCCATAGCCAACCCTATCTCAGTGGGAGAGGAAATTAGGGTTTAGTGCTGGTGGAAAATGATGATTTAGGCACCCTTGAGAAAAGACAACTCCCTTTGGCATTCACTTAACCTTTTGAAACTTTACCCTTTCACTTGACTATTTCCTTTGAAAAATTGATATTTTGATGCCTTGGCATCTTTGGAAGACTGAGTTAACATCTTGGGAACCTTGTACTTATTACATTTAAATGACATAAAATTACAAAATGAAAATTAAAAATATTACATTTGAACTAAAAATTACATGATGAAATAAACATTTCTATTTACAAATCATCTTCACATGGTTAAGACAGGTTACTGATCATTTTGACACTTGCTGGCTTTATGCAATGGAAATGGTGTTTTATTGGACCTTGAAAACCCTAGGACCTAATGGTAACCTTGACTAACCAGAAGTGATGGTATCATAACTGATACGATGACATGATGACATAAACTTTCATGATTGATCTATGCTCAGTAAGACATGAAGGTGGGCCAGCAAGTATGAATTTTTTAGGGAGAGTGAAGTTTATTTAACTAGGGCTACCATCAGTGAGTAAATTTTTGAATGAGGACCTAGGTAGAATGACAACATTTTCTGAGCGAGACCCTAATATGAATATGAAAAGAGGAGTTTTGATCACTGATGGCAGTATGCAAATATTGACACTAACATGGGCCTTATTGGGGATGGAAGCTCCTTGGAGGTGTTAAGAACACCGTAGACCAAGTGCCTAACCATGTGGGCCAATACAATCAAAAACTTAAACTAAAATGCATGACTAAACACTGACAACTCAAATAACACAAACTGACTTGAAACAGACTTGAAATTGACTAAAAAAATGAATGAAGACTTACTTAACTAAAACAATTACTTACAAAAATTATTAATGGCAGCATACCATTGAGATTTTAGGGCTTCAAATCCTGACGACAACCACCTACCTACTGAAGAAATATGTACAATCATGTGAAGTGATCCTTCCAGTGTAACCAATCTAGCAGATGGCTACTTACTAATATTTTGCTCTCACTTTCCTCGAGCAGGCAGAATGATGTACATGTAGGAAACTCAAAATAACAACTAAAACCAAGGCTTATGTTAACAAACCAGACAACATTCATCTTCTTCAATGCTTGCAAATGAGTGTCGAAGGGATCTTGAAAACCCTGAAGCATTACCTTGTCTTGAGATCCAACAACAAAAATACAAGTACTCCCTTCATTCTGATATGAAAGAACAGTTAGTTGTTGATTGATAGGAAGGCATAGGGAAGAATAACCTTCTGTTATCTGAGTGTTGGCTGTAAATTCCTCGAGCATGAGAAATTCTGACTCGATTTATGGCATATTGTGTCTCTCAGGCTCATACTCCTCAAATTCATAGTCTAAGTCATTCTTAAACATAAAAAATTCTTCAAGGTTATCAAACATGACAGCCTTATCATCTTCATGAAAGAAAGCAATATATGTTAGCTGATTTATAAATCTAATTTCAAGACTATCGTCATTTTCAAAAGTGGAAGAAGTTTCACTAACACCTTCTTGACTATGTGAACACTGCAAACCTACATTATCTTCGGCTGTAACATGACTTTTCAGGAGTCGATCTATCTCATCTTCAGACAGAGGAGAAAGTAATTTTTGCTTTCTTTTGCTAAAACAATAATTGTCTTCTTTCCCTCCTAAAGATTAACAAGGATGTTGAATATGGTCTTGTGTATCAAAGTGACTAGCTTCTTCAGATTGTTCTTGAAACTCAAAACTGAAATTTCTATCATTTATCACAGAGTCATCCAAAGAAGATTTTTCACATACTTGAACAAAGATCTCACCTTGTTTTTCATAAAGGGACTGGATTACCTCCTTTTGGAGACTTTGTCCTAATGGGATGAGAACACTCGGGTCGATAAATTCGTTTTCTTCATTCAAGGTGATCTCAACAATAGAGCTCTCCTTCATGGGATTTAGAGCAACATACTCTTCATCATCACAATCTAAATCTAGATCTAGAGTAGCCAGCTTGACCTTATCACAATCTGAAATTGGAACTTGATTGTCCTTCATACCATCTTCTGCTACAAGCAGATCTGAAATAAGACCTTGTCTTCCATCATTTTCAACTATACAAAGATCTTCAGCTTGCTGCAAAATTTCTTAAGCATCTTGACAAGTATCCTCTAATATTTCTTTATAATGCTGAAATGGATTTTCATACAGGGCTTCTATGATCTCATCATCCATGAATTCATCATCTCCATAAACATTCTCAAGATTTTCAATAAAACTATCAACATGTTTACAACAGTTCTGAACTAATATTAAAGATGGACAAGATTCTTTATACCTTTCAAAGAACATGGTATGAAAACCCTTTAAACAATAAATACAAGCAGGCGGAAAACTTTCATACCAAGATTCAGATTTACCTTCCAGAGTGGCCATGAATATCTTCATCAAGCAGTCTTAAGGAAAATCAATCTTTAATCTACGCACATGTATGTGAAATCTCACCAGATGAAGAGCATCATCATAACCTTTCACATCTTTGAATATAGGCAAATTGCTTTGCCAATTTACCTTAGGCATTTTATTTAGGAAACCTAGAATGTGATCTATTTTCATTGGAGCATACCTTCTTGCAACAGATTCCATCTTGAAAGTTCTCCAGACTACTGATCTTAATGCAGTGGAGTCACCATGAAGTGTTGATTTTCAAGATCTTTCAGTCAATGGAGTCGCCAGGTGAATGGTACAACCTTTCTATGTGTCCAACTGTTGTTCACCATCAACAATTATATCTAAATCATTGTTGTTCTTTCTTGGGGAAGATAGAGCTTTCGCTCCCTGGCAATGGTGCCAATATGTTATCACTCCTCTGGATCTCCAAGATTGAGGAAGAGTCCAACTGAGGTAACCACAAACCAACCTTTTGACTTGGTAGCTAGCCCTACCAGGCCGGAGAGGGCTCTCTCCAAAGAATCACGGCCAAGAGGGTTGGATGGATTATGGTTTTAGGCTAGTTATAAAGTGTAGAGGGTTTTGTTTGTTTGAAGTTGGGTTGCTAGATGAGGATTAGGTCAAAGAGGCTAGGTCATGGAAAATAAGATATGATTGCAGACATTCAACGGGGAAAGGTAGGTAGGAAGGCTAGCACATTAGGCTTTCTTGGGATGAGATGATTTTAGACAGGTGAGGAGATAGGAAGAGCATGAAAGATGAGTCCTTCCTGAATTGAAGAAAAATGAACAAACTATGAAAAGTTCCCTAAAACAGAGCATGTGTGATGTTTTCTGTTTATCAACTTGAAAGAGATCATACAATAGACATGAAATGGAATATGGAGAAACAATACATTCATACAAATGAAACTAAATAAAAAACAATGTTGGACAACCATACCATAGGTATCCCAAGGAAATAGCTGCAACTCATCTACTAAAACTGGCCAAATTCTGATACAATAGTGTCTCTGATCAATACTACAACATCCAACTAAGTCCGACCTTTGAAAAATTTGAAAAATACAAGATATAGGCCTCAAAACAAACTCCTCCTAGCCTCAGGGGTCGAATCCATGAGAGGAGGAGGAGTTCCGCCAAAATCTAAACTGATAGCTAGAGTGTAGGGTGGTCAAATTGACTCATCCCTAATTACAATGAAATTGATTCATTACACCTCATAGAGTCTATTTACCTAATGTATTTACCCTAGGTAATAGTAAAAAGACCATAATTACATTTACATCATGAATTACATTAGTAAAAACTTGATTTCCCAAGATGAAAATCAAATCTGGAGAAAAATAGTGAAAAATCAGACAACTGGTCAAACGCGCCATCTCTTTGTCAAACACGCCATCTCTGTGTCAAACACGCCATCCATATTGTAGGCTGATTTTTATTGCCTTCCCGGTGTCCAAATTGAGCCCAGGATAGCTCATTGGAAAGCTTGTCCAATCTAGTTTCCAGATCTACCTTCAGTTTCCAAAATGGTCAAGTTTTGACCCTCAAATAGCAGATTCTCCTAAGACTGGTCAAAGACACAACACCAAGGTGAAAAAGGAGGTAGAACATTGATTTTTTGTGTGTTTTTTCACCTTTTCACCTGTCATTTGGGAAAACCATGGCTTGCAAAGTTTTTTTCCTACATGTCTTCCCTGCTCTGAATCCAATGTGGTCTTCTTTTGGCCAAAAAGTGCCCCAAACAAAAGTGCAGTGTCAAGGGCGTTGCAGGTCAGGTGTTTTGGGAGCCTAGGTAAATGGAACACCTAGGTCTTAGGGTTTTGGGAATAAAGGGCTTTGGGAAACATTGATATGATATGGGGGGTGGGAAAGGGTTTAATAGTGATATGGGAAAAGACTAGAAGTATTAGGTAGAGAAATTGGAGGTGTGGGAATGAAACTAGGGTTTGTAGGTTTGAAAACTCCAAATTTCACACAAGAAACTGAATACCATGAATTTATGACTTGTGAAATGTAAGGAGGGTATATTTTGAATGTTACTTACTTGCTGGAGGATGAAAACAACCAAACTGAAGTTTTTGGAGTGATGGCACTTTGTTTAGAGGCTGGAGATAAAATCTGGTCAAACGTGTAGCGCACAACTGAAATGCGCCCTTCAGTACACAAACGCGCAACATATCACTGAAACACGACACTGAAACACACCCTCCACAACAGAGGCGGGCAATGTCATTTTCAAATAAACTTTTGACTGCCTTCCCGAAGTCCAAATTGAGCTCATGATAATGCGTTGGAAATATCTCTCTCTTGGCTACCTAATGGACCTATCGGACATTGCAAATAATCAATTATGGCCCCTCAAAAATCAATTCTCCCAAGACTGGTCAAAAAGTGCAGAATGAGGGTGTAAAAATGAAGTGTGGACTTGAAGGAAACTTTTGGAGGTCTTCCTCAACTCCAAATTGAGCTCATGATAGCTAATTGGAAAGCTCTCTCTGTCTAGTTATCATTTGACTTATCAAGAAAGCCACATGGACACTCCAACTAGGAGAAAAATTGATTTTCCCAAGGTCACTCCAGAAATGCAGAAAACCTCTTACGAAGATCAAATTATATTAATTGAAATCTAATGTTAAATTATGGTTCGATATATAGTTAAATAAATAGATTAAAAAAAATTCAAAACCAAACTTAAAACAAAGAGCTAAGGCCCTGAAAATAATTAACGGAGACAAAACCTTAGTAATAAATAATAATATTTTTTTTTTTAAATTAATGAGATAATCATAATAATAAAAATTCTAACAATGTAATTAAAAATAATTATTAATGCATAAATGATTATCCATAGACAAACCATTCTTCGAATACGCCACGGTATTGAAGAACGATTCAACCCTTTCGTTCTCCCAGAGCTAGCATGGATAAGCAGGACGACCCCGGATAAACAATACCTACCAGTCTAATCACATAACCAACAATAACTAAGAAGTCTAATTTTAGTTCAAACCACTTTGAATCAAATACATCAAGCTTCGCGTGTGCTATACTTGTATCTGCAAGATTCAACCAAACACATGTCGCTCAATTGAACATGGAAAAGAAATAACAATGGTTTATCCAAAAGGGACGAATATTCTTCGCATATATACCCATTTGGGTTGTTCGACTTTTAAATACCTATAAACAAACTCACAACTAGACTTGTTTCACACATGAGAAAGCTAGCATTCTTAAGATTTTCATAATGAAATCTGCAGTCTCTAATTTATACATATGTTCTTGTATATTGCAACTAGAGGATAAAAGATGGCAATACCTAGACCAATAAAAACAATAGTGGTGCTTGTCCAGGGGAATAGATCGTTCGACCACATGATGGGATGGATGAATGAGTTGAATCCAGAGATAAACGTCCTAACATGGGAGGAATGGACCTTATCTCCACAACATATCCCAACTTTACTAAAGTGATTTTCCAAAATAAAGTTAAATATGTCGATCTAGATCCTGGTCATTCATACCAAGCCATTAGAGAACATGTTTTTGGAGTTGAAGAAATAATATCAATTAAAGGATTGAAAAGGAGTCTAAGGATTCTTGCACAAATAAGAGTTTCCTAAAAACCATGGACTTTGGATTAAGAATTTGTTCTTTATCTTTCTCAATATCAAACTCAACAATGAAGAAACCCTTTGCACATGAGTGAATCAAAGTATCATAAATTGGATCATTACATTGTTTGTCATCTATTTTGATGCTTTTAGGGTGGAAAAATCAGAGAGAGAGAGTTGTTTTAATGGCAAGACCCAATTTGGAGAATAGGGATCAAAAGCTTTCATGGGCTAGATTGAAACCTTAAACAATGTCTTTGGGTAACAATCCATTGCTTAAGTGTCGCACCCCTAGAGCTATTCTACACTTGAAAACCTTTCCAACATTGAAAGATTCTTGTCAATTAAAGTTTAGATGCAAACATTATGCTTACCAAAAGTTGACCTATCATGTTTGACCACTATAATTCAAAAGGATGCCATGTTAGCCCTTGTTTTTCATGGAAAAGGGGCTAGCCATGTGGGCACTATAAAGAAAAGTCTAGAAGGGTCGAGTTGTAACTCATATTGAGGGGTCAAATTTAACCTCTAGTTAGTTATCAAATTGTGTTATAATTAGGCCACTACCATGAAAATGGGTTTGATTCTATTCAAATGCAATTTGTTCAATAGTACAGCAGAGTAGTCGAGACTGGATAGAGAGAGGGTAGAACATAGAAGGTTTGTGTTATGTAGCATGCCACCACCACAAGTCTCACTCTTTTGTATTTGCAACATTTCCATTCAAAGAAAGAGAGAGCATAACAACCTCACCTTCTAGTGCGTTTTCTTTTGAAAGGACTTCCTAGGTCATATCTTGGTGTTGTTGTGGTTTGTGAGTGATTATTTTTACCTTTTCTCTATTTTTGCATTTTATATATTGCACGCGCAAGTAGAAACCATTAATTTAATAAATCCAAAAAATCTAAATAAAATTAACCCTTATAGTTTAGATTTCAAATTTCGATATATTTTTATTAAATCTATCGTACATAATTGTCCAATAAAATATCCACAACATCATAAAATACTTTTTTCATAAATAATGAGATCTGCTATTTCTCATAAAAACCCAATAATATAACATACCAAACCAAAAAATTTGAAATAATCCAAGGCTTCATCTGTCACAAATTTGAAATAATCCAAGGCTTCATCTGTCACAAATTTGGATAATCCAAAGCTTCATCTGTACTTTGTGACATGGAAATAGTAATTGTTGGATCTTCCTAAACCATTAAAAAAATACTAAAGAAAAAAGGCATCTCTCTTAACTACACTAAAAAAAATCACACTGTTGAATACATCCACACCATAATCGCCCTCCAAAGAGCTCATAATATAAAACATTAAATATATATATCCAAATAAGAAAACCATTCAATATACTAATTTAAAAACATTAAATATATATATCTAAATAAGAAAACCATTCAATATGCTAATTTTTTTTTTGGAGAGTATGAAAACCTAACCTATCCTATCCTCTAAACAAATTTTTTTTAATAAATAAATAAATGAAGGAAGGAATGAATCGATGGATAGATGAAATTACTAACCTAACATCTCTCCTCCCATAATGCCAACGCATCCATTGCCAGCTGTAAGTACTCCTTTTAGGAAATACGTTGTCCCACCGCGAGCAACAGGTAGTGGGGAGGTTGTAACTTGTCAGCGAACAGTTGTGTACCTCTTCAAGGGGTCGTGGACCGCCATGCATTGACGTGGAATCACATGGGTACGGTCGCTTTTCTGCGTGAGCGGCGCTGCGGCGGGTATATCGCAAAGACACGTGGATTATAATATCGTTGGCTAAAAGGGAGTGGTCACATCAAGTGTGCCGAACACATTGGACCTTACAATTTAATATATGTAAGGATATGGAAACGTAGTCTATGGGAGGTTATCAAATGACCGAGACGTTTGGTGGTGATGTTTTGTTTGTTTGTGTATGTTTTCCTTTAGTATCTTAATAAAATCTAATTTTAAATATAAAAGATTAAAACAAATAAATAAATTGTTAGATCTAAATAAATAAATCGTTAAATAAATAAATGTTTAAATAAATAAAAATATTTATTTTTTAAATAAATATATGTAAAAAATATAAAAATTAAAACAAATAAATAAATTTAAATAACTTTTAAATAAATAAAAAATATTTATTTTTTAAATAAATATATGTAAAAATAAAGGATGTTTTTCATCTCAATGGTGAATGCATTTTTATCTTCATAATGGGAAAGTTGAGCTCAGTAAATCTTTGAGGAGGCAATAATATAGGCCTCAAATTTCACAATCAAGTACATGAATTTGTTGTTATATAATTTATATATCTTTGGATCACTGTAGAGATAGGTAAGTATATGAATTTGCTATTATATAATTTATATATTTTTGGGTTAGTGCAGAGATAGGGTAGTAGTTAATTTTATATATAGAGATAGATTAGTTGAAAAAAAAAAAATTATTTTTTAATATATATATATATATATATATTATATAATATAATAAATACTATAGAATATATTTAGTAGATTATAAATGCATTTTTTTTTAATTTTATTTAAATATGATATAAATTTAATTTAAAAATAAATAAATAAATAAAACCAATAATGTTGGATATCATTTTTTTAATATGGATTATTAATAACACAGTTAAATATATCTAACATGTATTCATTATAATATAAATATTTGTTTATTAATGATTTATTGTAAGTAGGGTTAATATATGTTGTTATGTATAGGATTAAGGATATATGTTGTTTGAAGATATATGGTTTCACTACTATGAGATATTGATCTTTTTTAGATATTATTTGGGTTGAAAACACTTTTTTGTTTTCGTGTAAGACCTAAAGCTACATTTAATTGGCTAAAAAAAATCATCTCTCACAAATACAAGCAAATAGACTAGTGCAACCATATACATTAAATGGTTGTGCATCAAAATACTTACCCCATGATACATCTCACATTGCCAAGATTTAAAAGAAATCATTTTTCTTTAAACCAGAAAGAGTATTTATATTACAAATCTATGCCTAGTTGTGGCAAATACATTAGGTGGTACATCACTTTTGTTTCATATTTTCTATCTTGTGCCTCCTATCTAGGAGATATACAAAGCTATCATCTAAATTTTGCCACTACACAACAAAATTGGTGGTATAGATCTTACAGAATTCCCCCCTCCAAAATCTAAGAACAATAACTACTATGTGATGGTATAATCCATGATACCAATTAATTGGCTTCCATATTGGGGTGGCTCATTTAGGTCTAGACCTTTAGCTGTTAACTGAAAGCTTGTGCTAGCTAGCTCACTAAAGCTACATGTCCATTGCTTGAGCTGCTCCTTTAACTTTGAAATTTCTTGACAGAGAGAATCTATCTCATCATCTTGATGATCTGTTTGATGCTTCAAACTATGGATTTCATTCATTTCATTTTTTTATGGTTGCTCCTTGTTCATTTTTTCTTCTGCCTAAGTGTTAAAACATGCCCATTTTGATTGCATCCACTCTTTGAGACAGGATGGCAATGAGTGCTCTACATTTACAACCTTTTACTTGGTTGTACATAGATCGGGTTTTCCATTTCCTTGTGACCACTATTATAGTTTTCTTCAGCCTAATAAACCAAAACCAACTCAATTCCTTCTGTAGCAGGATCTAGAGGCTCAATTATTTTTTGACCAATGAGATGTACTCCATAATTGTATGCCCCTTCTCAGTTACACTATTCCAAGTGTTGACAAATGCACCAATTACAGGGCCTATCTCTTTTGCAAAGAACAAACTTAGAATTATTCTAATAATTAAGATGACATATGGACTCATCCAAAAATAACGAGTTTGGAGGCATGCAAAGGAGAAGATGTTTGGGGTTGTATCCACACCAACTAGATCCCATCCAATACATATACAATCTTCAGTGCCAAGATTGGGGGCATGCTAAAGAGGGAACATAGGCCTAGAGTAGTCTTTCGACCTCAAATTAACTTTCTACACAAAGTATGAGCTTCTTTTATATATTAGCAAATGAATGGAGACCTGAAAGTCTCACTTGCTAAGTAAGTAGCATACCAAGTCCAAAAAGTCTCACTGAGCCAATTGCAACAAGGCCAAGGCTTATTTATTGTTCTCTGTTACTTACATTTGACTTATACAATTCATAAATGTAGTCATTTTTCAAGGAGATTCCTATTACAAATTATTTAAATCTATAGAGTTTGAGTTTATTATATCTAAACAATATATTTCAAATATACGTAATGAAGGATCTATTTCTTATCCTACCATCATGTGTGTTATTTTTAATGTTTCTTTTCTTTACTTTCTTGATCGTGGTATCTTTTGTATTGTATATAACTTCCCTGTTATTGATAATTTTTTATTTCAAACACAGGCAATGAATTTCATGATAAAATCTTTTTATGAATGTGATTACATGCTTTTATTACTTTTCATGAGTACCTTGTGTTTGATGTTTGTATTTTTTCTTTTTTTAACTATTTTTGACTTAAAATACAAACACTCACAACCATAAGAACACAAGATATACCCTGGGAAACCCTCTCAAGAGAAAACTTATTTGGAAGGTGAGGCCAATATACTCTCTTTCTCTAAATGGAAAATGGATGAAAGTAGAAAGATGTGAGGCTTGTGGCTTGTGGCTACTACAATGTACAAATCCTCTTTGTTTTTTCTTTCCCTATCCACTCCTAACTACTTTCTCATCTATGGAACAAAAATCTAATCAAATAGAACACAACCCCCTTTCCTCTTAGTTTCCCAATTATAACACAAGCCAATAAGCTACTAGTGGTTAGGTTTATCTCCTTAAACTCTTAACTATAGTTACAATATTGACTCTTCTAAAGTCTTGTTCATCATGATAACATGGCTAGCCCATTTTCCATGAATAATGGGGGTTGATGTGGCATCCTCTTGAATTATTGTCATTAAAAGAGGAAGATCAACTTTCAAGTGACGTGAATTTTGCATACAGAGTTCGATTGAGGTGATTCTTGGGTCGTAACTGGAAAGATACCTATGTGTAGAATATCACAAAAGAATCCGCACTTAAGTGAAAAAGTTTTACATCCAAAAAATTTTGTTGGATGCCTCAAACTAATCCCAAAAGGTTTCAGACCCCAATTTTCCAAAATGGGTCCCAGCAGTAACAATGTTCCTATGAGTTAATTCCTCCACTTTGCCCACTATAAAATCATTGAGATGGATGAAAATTTAATATAAATATTCAATCTGGGTTAATTATACCTCTTTATGAGAACTTTAAAGGAAAGCATACAACATGAGGTGTGTTTCTTTGAACATAAATCCCTAGAGTATGCCTTCAACCTTGCAAGGAAAGTTGAAATTAAATGTATGGCTATGAGAAGAGTGCTCACTAAAAACTATAGAGAACATCATGTTCCCTATCTTAAATGAACTTAACTAATAATGTTGACATGTCAACAAATGGATGAAAGAAGAGCAAAGAAACTATGTTTCCATTGTGACAACAAGTACAATATGGGGCATAAATGCATGAAAATAAATTATTCTACACACACTGTGAAGAGGAGGAATATCAAGAATTAGTCTATCACAATATATAGAGCTAGAAGGGACTACTCTAACAATGTCTATTCATGCTTTGGTTGACATCAATACTCCACAAATCCTTAATATAGAAGGATATATCAAAAACAAAAAGTTAATAATGATGCTTGATTTAGGTAAAAGCCATAACTTCATCAATTACAAATTAGAAAATCTTTTTAATTGTTTTTTATATCCAACGCTATAATTTCAAGTAATGATTGCAAATGGAGGCACCATAAATTCTTTAGGGAAGTGCCATAGTATTAAACTAAATATGGGGAAATGTTTATGATATAGTCCCATGATTGCAATCCAAATGGGTGGTGCTAAACGTTGTATTAGGGGTATAATGGTTCAAATCCTTAGGAATATTGGCCCTTAATTTTCAATATCTTTTCATGAGATTTTCCTCATAAGGAAAGGAAATTGAGCTTAGAGGTATCCAAGGGAAACCATCTAAAGTGATAATTTCTAATATCATGAAAAAATTACTCAAAAAGGGACACCATGGTGTAATTGTGAAATTATGCTCACTAGATGTTCAAACATCTATTTCCTTTGGTCTAGTAGATCACTAAGAGGTTGTCAACAATCATTCTAATATATTTGGAGAGATTCCTAATGGTATTCCATGTTGGGGATTTAACCTAATAATACAGAAAATGAAATAGAATCCAAAAGAAATAAACAAAAGGATAATTACACTCCAACATGATGGGTGGTGTTAAAAGACATCATTATAACAATGAAGCACATAACATTATGATTAGAACATCATAATGCATAATAATGAATAAAAAATGAATTCAGTTTTACATAATTTATATTCAACCTATATGGTCCTTTATTTATAGTTTCCAAATCTAACCAACTTCCTTGAATTGTGGAATATTTTGTCCACAAATGGGCATCGACAATTTTAACCATTTATATGAAATCAACATTGTTTTGTCAACTACTTGGCTATTCTAGTCAACCCAATTACTTTCAGCTAATCAACTTCCTGAGTCAACTTGACCATATATTTTATTCTCTCGACTACTTGGTCACCGACCCCACCAATAAACCACTAGGCCAACAATTTGCTAGTTGGTCACTTAACCAACCCATTGACAATTTATTCTACCCTACTAGTTGACCACTCGACAAACTGTCTCTTGTTAGTCGATCATTTGACTAGATATCTCTAGAAATTATAGAGATGTCATGAACCAACAAAAACTTAGGTTCCAAACAACACCCCCCCACCCCCCACCCAAAAAAAAAAAAAAAACCTAGGGAAATATAAGTCATAATAACCTGGACAACCTCATCTTTATTTCCATCAATGGAAAACTTCATCTAGTCATCCTTATGATTTGGAATAGAGGTCATAATATAATGTTAGAAACCTTTTCTCTTTAGTAAGTAGGGCTTCCATATCTAGTTCCTAAGCAACATAATTTTTCCCATTCAAAATAATAAGATCAATCATGGAAGCTATCTTTAGATTTCTAATAGATTTGTTTTGTTCAAAATCAAGTTCTAGTTAACAGATCAATTAACATATAGTCAATCATTGCAATATTTGAATTAGCATGATTTGAATACAATAGGGGAAGGTTTAAACCAATAGATTTGATACCATGTTGGGTATTGAACCTAAGAATAGAGAATAGAAAACATAACCCAAAATTAAATAAAAGAGTAATTATGCTCCAAGATTATGGGTGGTGTTTAAATACATCATTATAACACTTAAGGAAAATACATTATAATTTAAACACCATAATGCATGTTAAAGAGTCAATGATGAATTCAATTCTTGGTATTTTTATATTTCACCCACAAAGTTCTTAATTTATAGTGTCCAAATATAACAAAATTCCTTGAAATGTGGAAGATTCTATCCACAAATGAGTGTTTATAGTTTCAACCATTTATGTGAAATACGATTTTTTTCATCGAGTAGTTGACTATTCTAATCAACCAATTCTCTACAGCTAATCAAATTCCTAAGTCAACCCAACTATCCAGTTGATTCCTCTGACCAATTAGGCATCATTCTCGCTAGTCGACCACTTGTTCGACTATTTGATAGTTGGTTACTTGACTAATTTGTTGACCACTTAATTAACTACTCTACTAGTTGACTACGTGACTAACTATCTTCTATTAGTCAATCCTTTGATTGAATATCTCTAGAAGCCACGAAGATGTGATGAACCAACATAACTTTAGGTTCCAACATTCCACCTACTCGAGATCATAACCATGTTAGTCATTTGCAACTTGGAAGTGTACCACCTAAGAGTATCCTTTATAGGTATCCATTATCCATATTCATAGAAGAGTGAGATGAGAATTTGATTTAATATATGTTAGAGGTAAACATAGTTCAGCCTAGCCAAAGTGCTTTCTCTTAACTAGTGGTTATTGTTACAAAAAATAATGGTTCATGGTGTATGTGTCTAGATTATAGACAAATAAATAAAAAGAGAATCAAAGATAAGTTTCCCGTTCCTATTATTGCTAAATTATTAGATGAATTTCATGGAAAAAATTCTTTTATTAAGTTGGATCTCCATTTGGCATATATTTCAAATTAGAATGAGGCAAGAATAATTCCAAAGATGGCCTTCATAACACATGGAGTTCATTACGAGTTTCTGGTTATGCCAGTTAGACTTACTAATGCACCTTTAACATTTAAAATCTTGATTAGTTCTATTTTCCAACCCTTGTAAAATTTGCATTAGTCTTTTTTGGTGACATACTAATCAATAGCAAATCTTGGAAGGGCATATACAACTTGTTGACAAGGTCTTAAAACTATTGAAAGAGCAACAACTATATGCAAATCCTTTCAAGTGTGCCTTATTCAAAAAGTGGAACACTTGGTTCATATTGTATATCATAAAGGTGTCAAAGTGGACCCTAACAAAGTTAAAGCTATGATGGAATGGCCTATCCAGAAACCTTAAAAGAAACTTAGAGTATTATTAGGGTTGAGAGGCTATTACCACAAGTTTGTTAACAATTGTGGTCAAATACCGACACCTCTAACAAATTTATTAAAGAAGTAATAATTTTCTTGGAATCAAGAAGCAACCAAAGCCTTTGAAAAAATTTATGAGGAAATGTGTACAACACATTTCCTAGCCACACCTGACTTCATAAAAATGTTTATTATGGAGTGTGATGCCTTAGGCCATGGCATTGGTGAAATTTTAATGCAAAAAGGAAGGCTCCTTGCCTTTGGAAGTATCCAAATTAAAGGAAAAAACTTTCTCAAACCCATTTATGAAAGAAGAAATGCTAGCCATAATATGTGTGGTTACAAATTAGTTCCCTTACCTAATAGGAAGACACTTCAAAATAAAAACAAATCAAGATTGTTTGAAATACTTATTGGAGCAACAATCATCTTCATAAGAGGGAAAAAATGGGTTATAGAGATGTTGTGTTATGACTTTGACATTATCTACAAAATGGGAAAGAATAATATGGTGACAAATGTATTTTCAAGGAAAGAAGACAAAATAAAGGGTTTGCTATGTGCTATTTCTATTTTTCAATTTGATTGAATAGAATAAGCAAGGATAGAATGGAAACAAGATCAAAGGGTATGCAGGATCACTCAAAAACTACAAGAGGACCCAAGTGCATTAGATAGATTTGTGTGAAAGAATGATTTGTTGTTGTATCAAGCTCACCTATATTTATGTAAGAATTCCCAACTCAAACAAAAGTTCCTTTTGGAATTGCACACTTCTCCTAGATGAGGACATTCAAAGTTATTAGAATCATACCAAGAAACATTTTTGATATGAAGGTCTTAAAACATATGTTCAAAGTTTGTGGTTGAATGTGTGGTTTGGTTTGCCAATAAAATAAGGGAGACACAATCAACACCCTAGGTCTCCTACAACCATTAGCTATACTAGGTCAACATTGGGAAGAAGTTCTGATGGATTTTATTATAGGTTTAGCCAAATATAAAGTAATGAATCTCATTATGGTAGTAGTATACTGACTGACAAAGTATCTCCATTTTTTCTCTCTTTCTAATACTTCTAAATGGAGTAAAATGGAAACAAAATTCATGTAAACAATCCAAAATCTACATGGAAGCCCAAAGATTAATATAAGTGATAGAGATACAATTTTAAATGGAAATTTTCGGACTAAATTATTTTCTTTTTTGGGTACTCAATTGGCTCACAACTCATCTCACTGTTCTCAATTTTAATGTGAAAATTGAGATTGTGAATACATGTTTAAAAGAATATTTGTGTTGGTTTGCTTGTGATAAACAAACACAATGGTTCAAGTTGTTTCCCTTTGAAAAATGGTGGCACGACACATCCTTCCATACTTCATCAAAAATATCCCCATTTATGGCACTTTATGGATATCATCCTCCATCCATCACATCACTTGAAAGGGATTGCAAAGATTCAGGGAGTGTAGGACCACATAGGGCATTAATAGGGGTTCTCAAACTATCAAAGAACAAATTTGTTATAGCACAAATAAGATGAAACAATAGGCATATCAACATCACAGTGAAATGGAATTTGAAGTAAGGGATTGAATATTTTTTAGGCTACAACAATATAAAAAGATGCCCCTCAAGCAACAAAAGAAGCACAAAAAATTAGCACCCAAGTATTGTAGCCCCTATAAGGTGTTGTAGAGGATTGGAGGTATGACTTTCAAATTGGATTTTCCTTTGTCTTCACATGAACATCTGGTCTTGCATGTTTCTTTCTTAAAGAAGGTAATTGATGACAATATCCTAATTTAAACTATTTTACTAGAGATTAATGAACAAAAGGGAAATCATAATATAACTAGGAAAAATCCTTGAAACAAGGATTAAGCAACTGCGAAATTGAGTAATTAATAAGTACCTCATCAAATGGAAGAATCTATTAGTGGAAAAGGCAACATGGGAAGATGAATTATTCATGCAGAAACACGTAGTTTGTTAAGAAATGAGGACAACACTTTTTTGAAGGTGAGGGGCATGTTAAACATGAAAATTTTAAGCTCTAGATATTGAGTTATTAAATTTATATTGGTATATTAGTAAGTTGGTTAGAACCTCTCATTGTACATTTTCATTATAATTTTACCCTTTGTCCCCTACACACACAGACAATGACAAGACCTAGTCTTGGGATAATCTCATCTTGTCCTGTGTACTATATTCATTGTAAAAGGAGGTTTCCCTCTCGAAGTTGATTTTATTCATTAAATTTTAATCATTTTCATGGTATTTTCATTATAACAATGGACTTGTCTAAAGAGTTGACAATTTCACTTAGATGATGATTTTATCGTCAGAATTCGACGATTTATTTTTCATAAAATATGAAAGTGGAAGTGTTTGAATCATATTTTTAATGGTGAAAATGGATAAACCATTCTTTTCTTGGAAAAATCATTGCCTATTTAGAACACACTCATATAACTATCTTTAGTTGATTTTTTTTTCCAATTGTAAAATCAAAATATTTATATTTTTCATAATAGCTCTAATATATTAATTGTAAATATCTTTAAATAAACACTAATATTTACAAAATTATTTGAAATTTTTAATGATGATTGTGCATACGATAGGTTGACAAGTGAGTTATGATAGATTTTTCCACTTTTGGAAATAAACTTGAAGAAAAAAATTAACTACTTGGTTGATCCTACCAGTAGCCATATGCTTGTCTCAAAGATTAAGCCATTCATGTTTAAGTATGAATTATGCCTATATGCATGTTTATTTTGGAATAGGGCTTCCAAAATTTTAATTTAATTATTAGTAATTATTGGGTGGATAATGGAGACTTAACCTCCTTTGAATGTTCTAAAATATTCTTAGTTGCAATCACACATCAAAGGTTGAGATGTATCTAAAAAATAGTTATGCCCTTTTTACCATTAAATTGATTAATGAAAAAAAATGTGATATGAACATGTGTCATATTATGGTTTTTTGGGCATGTGGTATTAGTAAGCCATGGTATTGTAACAAAACCTATTTACATGTTAAGAATCTCCATAGTAAAATTGAGGTGAATCTCCCTAGTTAAGAATATTGTTACATATTTTTTAAATGTATATATGTTTTACTTGTATATTAATTCCTTTTACAAATAATACTAATAAAGGTATAATTTAGTTAATTTTTATGAATTTTTAAATTTTTTGGCCATGTGAAATGTATCATGAGGTAAGTGGTTTGATGCCTATCATTTACCGTCCATTTAATTTATATGGCTATGCTATCAAATAACTTAAAGAACACAAGTGCCCACTTTAACACTTTGTGACCATTCGAACCACAAGCACCATAACATCTTTCATAATGGCAAGTCCTAAAACCACGCCCACAATTGAATTGCAACTTTAGATGAAGATTGTGTCTAAGAAAGACATTGTTATGAACCCACAATTTAATTGCAACTTTAGATGAAGGTTGCGTCTAAGAAAGACATTGTTATGAATCCATATATATTGAAGAAGGCTAAACATTCTACGATTTTGAATTTTTCTTGTTTGTTATCACTTAATATGATTATAAAATTAGAATTAAAATTAAAATTTTAAATTATTAAAACCATTACTTTTAATGTAAATACCCTAATACAATTTAATTTTACAATATTAACCATCAATATTGCAAATCTATTTATTCAAAAAAATTACGAACATACTTTTAAAAAACTCCTTCCATTAAAGTGAAAACACTTAAAATTCTTAGTGACAATGAATAATTATGTTGATAGAAATTCAAAGGGGAGAGTTCCCTCAAGTTATTTTGCATGTGAGGGAGGGAGGGACCATATTCAGTTACATAGAATATATTCCTAAGACGTTTACCATATTTTTATTTTCAAAGGAAACAATGATTATTACGCTGTTTGTAACTAAAGATGACATGTCAACATCACAACTACAAACGTCTATCTATACAACATGCCAACTCGTCCAACATCCTCGCGGCTAGCAGCAACAAGTGGACCCACTGGTGATGTGTTAGCGAATAGCTATCAGTGATCAAATTTGAAGGGCAGGTCTTAATTTCATTTAGAAGGGCACATATTCAGGTCGCACTTCTATAATGAAAAACATAAAAAAAAAGAGCAATTCAATTGACAAAAGTAAATTATTTTCAAATTTCTTTTTATTTTTTCACAGGAAAATGGTGGAACAACAACCCCATGGATGTTGTATATATGACAGGTCTGATATGAGCCACAAGAAAATGGTGGAACAACAACCCCATGGATGTTGTATATAAGGCAGGTCTGATATGAGCCACAACTAATAGATCGAATGCATTTACCATTAATGGATAAAAAGGAGACCTATATTCCTGCTCCAGTTTAGATAAGGATTAATTTTGTAGGAAATTTTTGTGACCAAAACGTTCAAGCCAATATACAAGTAGCTCAATCAAATTTAAGTTTATTGCATGAACGAAAAAATTTAGTAAAATTCTAAACAGGTTTAGGATTCAACAAACGAATGTACAAATGTGTATATGTTTTTGGTATCTCCTTTTTTAATATGAAAACATACCAGGAATTGGGAATCCGCAAACAAATCAAATCTAGTATGTTAGGAAGCTTGTTGAATGCGCTCCTCTCCAAGCATAAATCGTGCTTAAACCTTGCTTGAAAGTCGTTTGCTGAATGATGAATCTATGCTCCTCTCCAACTTAAATCGTCATCAAACCTTGCTTTAGGCAACCTTCAAGCACAACCCAGTGAAATTACAGACCTAATACATGGCCCATATTGACATCTAGTCGCTCTCAATTGAAACTACCAAATGTAATGGTATCAAGGGGTAGTTGTGACATAATAATTAATAAGAACTTCTATCATATGCACAATTAAAAAAAACAACTCGAAAAGAAACTGTTGTTTTTGAAATGGGAACAACTGCCAAATGTAATGGTATCAAAAGGTAATTGTGACATAATAATTAACTAGCATTTGCATCAGATGTTGCAAAGGAAACGCCGTAAGGCATAAATTGAAGAACACAAATACAACACAAGATTACTTTGATAAATAATAAAAATATATTGACCACTCAAATCAATGCCCCATTAACTGGAACCACTTAGTAGACATATCTATCAACATTAGGATTATACACAATGATCAAGAAATTTCCCATATACAAACAACACCTTCCACAACAACCTTTTGTCACGTCCACATTTTAAAAAATGCCTTGGAACATGATTGGAATCTCCCATATTGTCTTTTTCATTATGCAGATAAATCTTCCCTATTGCTATTTTCATCATGAATATTGTTAGTTCATTGTTGTAAAGTGTTAGTGTGTTAAAATATACAAACAACACGTTCCACAACAACCTTTTGTCACATCCACATTTTAAAAAATGCCTTGGAACGTGATTGGAATTTCCCATATTGCCTTTTTCATTACGCAGAAAATCCTTCGATCAAGTCTCGTGTAATGTGCAAGACTAATCTTTGTGGGGAAGTCACCGTTGTACACTATGATCCTTTAGAGCCTTTCAGGATTTTAGACTCTCTTTCAAAATGTTGGTATTTATATCGGGGCCTACCTTCTAAAGAGTGGTTGTTACCGACGGAGTCACAGATGAGGCTTTATTTAATGAGCAAGGAATATTTTCCCTCGTACTCCAACTTTAGAGTACAAGACACTAAAAAAATAATGCAGCTGAAAGTGATCCATCTTCAAGATATTTTTCCTGTCAGTTACGAACAAAATGTTTAAAACCTCAGTTCTGCGAAGAACTCTATTAAGCTGGAATGTAAGAGTTTGCCTTGTATTTGACAAGAGCTTGAGAAAAACTTCGCAAAGGAAATCGTTCAATAGGAGGGTTTCCTTTTCCCTTTTTCAGTTATATCTGTGATCATGAGTTTCCATTAACCCACAAGTTTCTTCGGATCAAGGTCTGATCCGTGAGTATTGAAAACTGTTTTCAGCACAAATTCACCTTAACATAAGCAGGTTTCAGTCTTTTAACATACATCTCATAAGTCCTGACTAATGAGACAACCGACTAGGCTAAACTGCTGAAACCTATGTGATTCCATTCTAACTAACTTGAATGCATGCTGAGACGAATTGATTCAAGGTAAAATATTTGCAAAAACAATAGTTCCCAGAAGAAAAGGTTTCAAACATGTTGAAGAAAATAAATATGAAGAGATCGAAAAAACATAACTAATTCATATTGAAACGCCTGTCTGCTTAAAGTATTGCTTGCAAAGAAAAACCGAAGATGATTCGTCCTTTTAAGTTTTAACTAAAAAGGAAAAATTCCTCCATTTGCTCATACAATGCAAATGTACCTATACTGTTTGTTGAGAAATTGCTGCCATCCATGCTCTAAATGCCTTTAAAGAAGATAATCTTGGGGAGCAAATAAACAATAGCAGGGATATATGCCTTCAAGATTAAAATTGATGAACAAGAAGATTGCACCGAGAGTCTTATTCTTTCTGGTGAAACACATCAGAGTGAATCTATTCCATTCACTCAAGTCGACTGGAGGAGGCCATGCCCTTGGTTCGATTCTCACAACAGAGGAATCCACTTTAGGGCATGGCATAAAATGCCTCTTGCTCACATCCATAAGGAGCTTGGTACTGGCTAGAAGATCCACATTGATAGCCAAGCGATTGAAAAGGGAATCACCAGGCTTTGCCACGAGGCGGTGGCCAAATTCCTTCTGAAGCATGAGGGTGGCACTTCGAAACTTGGGCATGGTGGACAAAAGCTTGAAGATGAGCGGAGATGATATCTGGTAAGGTATATTGGCTACAAATATGTCAAAAGTTGGCAAGTCTGTTTGTAGTATGTCCCCTCGCACCAATTGTCCATAACAGAAAAGAAAAAGGAGATAGTCATATTAGAGAAGAGCAACTTTGATTTATCATAATCCCAAAAATTAATAAGGTATCACCAAAGACAGCAATCACAAGGAACAAAAAAGGAATTGCAAGAGACAATTACGAAGACATCACAAGGGAACCTGCAAAGCACATAGCTTAGGCTAACCTTGCAGTAAACAGAATCTCTTTCCAATGCATTTTCCTTGTAAATCTGGCAGAAATTTTGCCAGAATCTTGGAATTACAGGTTTGAATTGCATAAATTTAATACTGAGGTGCCCAATTGGACATAAGGGGGTAGGGAATCCATCTGCAACATCAAATTTGCAAAAAGAAGAAGTGTTTTATTGCCAAAATTGGCATTTTTCATTGCCAGACAGAAAGTGCAGTACGTTACAAGATTATGGCTTCCCAAAGCACACAGGTACTTCTAAGCATCATTAGATTGGAGAAAGGTAGTAACTGAAGAAAATAAGGCTGCTATCACATAAGCATGAGGACTTCACCCCATAGCCAGTTTTCATCGCATAGGCATGAGAAATTCACCCTAAACCCAGTTTTCAGATTGGAAAAGATTTGAAAAAGTTTTAATGTATGTGGTATTTCACAAATAAATCTTCTTCAGTATTGTTGTCAATGTAGGATTTTTTTTTGGTTGATGTTTCCAGTTTACAAATGCAGCAAGCGCACCCTTCTCCATTATGGGATTATCATGATGAACTGAAGTCAGGTCATGCAGAAAGCATGCCCATTTCCATTATGTGAATATCACAACGAACTATAGCAGGCTCACAATAGATATTCGAAAACATATGTCTCAGTGATTGTGGCAGAAGACCTACACCTTGCCCCATCCACATGGAGCCGGAGCCTGAGCTGCTACTTACACAGGTGCATAGAAGCAACAACTCATGAAGGGAAAACATGTCTCTGAGGATTTGAAACTTGGGGTGGGCATGAAGAGTCACAATCCATGTGGAATTGACATATTGTTAATGAGGTAAATAAGGTGAATGAATGTAAAAACAAGATGCAAAGGAAATTGGAACTCACCTCCAATCTCTGAGCCATTTCGGTCCCCTTTATGCGTTTGTGAACTACTTCGATCATCCGGGGATCGATCTCGACTGCGATGACTCTGTGGGCGGCCTGCAGCAACTCTAGGGTTAGATTTCCAGTACCCGGGATGATTTCCAGGATGGTATCGCTTTCTCTCATGTCCGCTTTCTCAACGATGGATTTGAGAACATCGGGATTTGTGAGAATGTGGGATTTGTGAGAATGTGCTGCCTGCTCAGTACAGCCTTGGGATCAATCAACTCCACCCACAGACAGTACAAGAAAATCCTGCCAACAGGGTTAGTGGGACGCATGTAGCACTAGAGAGCCCGGTTCAGCGGCCCTGATGAAACTATTCGATCCGCCAAATGAAACGCCCAAACCGTTTGGGCAACCCTTTTGAATCAACGATCAACGGCTGAAATTGTTGCAATCGTCTAACATATAATCGTGTGGCTTACACGATGACAGGTAAGCAGAGAGGGGAGTTGATTTCAGAGGGAAACGTCTTACGGCGTAATAAGAACTTGCATCATATGCACAATTAGAAAAAACAACTCAAAAGGAAACTGTTGTTTTTCAAATGGGAGTTTCTAAAATGGGACTTAAGTTTTAACATGAAAAGAAATTTACAAATTCAACATTCCTAAAATTCTAATTTTTTCATTCCTAAAATTCTAATTTCAGGAAAAATGAAATTAAAAAAAAAAATGACAATTTGACAACACTTCTTAAAATTTTTAAGATATTATTCCAATTTTTTTTTAAATGACAAAAATCAATTTTAAAATTTTTTTTGACTGGTAAAATTTTCTTCTTACTTCTCTGACTTGCCAGAGACCCTTTGAAGGGCTCTGACGTGTTCAATTTTGATCCCTGATAGCTATGTACATTATTCGAGAGGTTGTGGAATTCCATGCACCGACATGGATCGTTGTCTTGGCATCACGCGATTATTAATGGTGGGCCAGAAAGGGAGTGGTCACATGAATGAAAAAGTTAGGAGTCTCCCTGACATTATTAACCATAATTTAATGTCTGTAATGATAGGGAAGTGTAGTCTATGGGAGCTTACCAACTGACCCACACGCATGGCGGGGAAATTGTGTAAAATTTGAATTATTCTCTTTATGCTTGCTATTACAAATGAAAAACAAGAGTGATAGCTACATGTTAGCATAATCCTTGCTTCTTTTCATGGTTATTATATGCTGGCACAATTAAGGTAGTGTGGGGTCTGTATTTTATAGTTATTCGAGAATGTTCTATTTTTGCAATTTTTTCTGCAAATTTTTCATATTCTTGTCTCAACATACTGCTTGTATACATCTCTTCCCTGTAGACAACTACTTCATCACCTCCCGTACCTCCACACTTCTGCATTTATTGATTTATTTACGTGAAAGTCGATGATTAAATTGATTTATTTATGATTTATTTGATGATATGTTTAAATTGATTTATTAATGGTGAAGTTATTTGTCAGAAAATGCATTAGTGCGGGCATGCAAAGGGGCGAGAAGTACGAAATTCATGCACCTCCACACTACTTTTGAATATATACCTTGTAACCCAATTCCTGAACTAACTATTAAAGATTAATAAACATAAAAGCAACAACAAAACTTTTGAAACTTGGAGCTTACATAGTTGAATGATTGTCTTGATTTAGTGTGCTTCAGTGCTTTGATCCTAGAGCTCAAATCCATGCACATAAGTTTCATGGCCTTAATACTTCTTCAACCTCATAGACCATGTCCATAATTTTGGATACTTTAATTGTAAGGAATGAATGTCATTGCCTACAAAATTGCCATGGATCCTTTCAGATCGTAGAATATTTCTCCATAGGAGAAGCGACATTTGGCACTCTTCTTAAATTGTCGATGCATGATGAAAAACCCTACATAGGAAAAGTTTATGAATGATATGAGCTAATATTTTAGTGATCGTGTTCATGGAATAAAAACACAGGAAGAAGCTTAACAATGTAGCGGGAAAAGTTACGGAAAAAAATAACATGACATTAATTCACTTATGGTATCACATCATTCATGAAATATTTGAATTGTTGTCTATCGATGAAAGAGTTGAAAATAGGTAGAGTTGTTTCAAGGTATGAACCAAGATTTCATTGACTATGTTCAAGAATGTAGGTTTTAACCCTGTACATAAATTACCTGCATACGAATTCTAAAAACAGAAAAGAAACAACGGCGAGAACATAAAACATATATACACAAATATTTCCTCCTGGATCCCAAAACTAAGACTACCAAATTGATTTTTCATTACGTTCCTTTCAATGTTATAATACATATATATACATGTTGAAGCATTCATAAACCCCAATCCATTAACCCTAGATTAGAACATAATTGTAGTTCCCTTTACCGGATCTACAAAATACCATGGGAAAAAAACCATCATACCCAAAACCATGTGCAAAACCCATGCACAAAACCATAGGTAGGTCTTCCCACCTAATATAGGGTCCAAAAAAAAAATCTCGGGGCGATGCCCTAGACCCCATATGGGGTTACCGCCCCCCTGTTGCGCCCGATGCAACGAACAGGGGGATATCGCCTCCCCTTGTGACCCCCCCACGTGAGCGACTAATCATGGAAATAATATAACACACACCCAACATTCTCCCACTTGTTTTTTTATTTTCCACACAAGGGTCACAAAATAGCTTAGTCATTGGTCCAACCCTGCAATGCCCATTGTTTCTCTACACCATAGTAACTTATCATTGCTCACAGACTTCGTCAATGCATCTGCAACATTCTTCAAAGTGTCCACCTTTACCAGCAACACCTTTTTGTACTCAACCATATCCCTGACAAAGTGATACTAAACATGAATGTGCTTTGTCTTTGCATGATAAGAAGGGTTCTTTGCCAAGAAAATTGCACTTTGGCTATCATAGTCTATCTTTATAGCTTGTTGTACTAACCCCATACTTAAACAAAATCTTTGCAACCAAGCTGCTTCCTTGCTTGCATGAGTGGTTGCCATGTATTCTACCTCTATAATTGAAAGTGCCACTACAGAATGTCACTTACTCATCCAACTAGCTGCACCTCCAAATAGGTTAAACACATACCCACTTGTAGATCTTCTCTGATTCATATATCCAGCCCAGTCTGCATCAACAAAGCCATGGATGTCCAAAAATCTATCCAACACTGGTCTTCCTTGGTAGCACAGACCATAATCACTAGTGATACGCAAATACATGAAAACCCACTTCAATGTTTTCCAACGCTCCTTCCCTAATTTTGACATAAACCTGCTCACCACTACATGTGAAATGTCTGGTCTAGTACATACCATTTCATACATCAGGCTACCGACTGCACTTGCATATGGAACACGGGACATGTCCTCTTCCTTTCTCGTGCCTTGGGACATTGTTCAATAGATAACTTTACACTTACATGAATAGGAACCTTCATTGGTTTACTATCCTGCATATTAAACCTCTGCAATATTGTCTCGACATACTTATTCGTTTAATCAGAGCTTCCTTTTTTCCCAATATCATTTTATTTCCATTCCCAAAATATAGTTTTAAGCACCAAGATCCTTCATGTTGAGTTTGGAGGACAATTGGGTCTTCAAATCCTGGATAATTTATTTCTCATTTCCAATTAGCAACATATCATCCACATATAAGACCAGATAAATAACATGGTCACCAATTAATTTAAAATACACATAGTGATCTACTTTGCTTATGGTGAAGCCAATTCCCCGTATAAAGGTATCAAATTTCTGATACCACATCCTTGGTGATTGTTTTAAACCATACATATACTTTTTTAACCTGCATACTAGTTCTTTCTTTCCCTTCACCGCAAAGCCTTTGGGTTGCTTCATGTAGACCTCTTCTTCCAGATCCCCGTGAATAAATGTTGTCTTCACATCCATCTATTCTACCTCAAAATAAAAAGAAACAACAACAGATAAAATTAATCTAATAAAAGATACCTTGGCAACAAGAGAAAAAATCTCATCAAAATCAACTCCCGACACCTGGGAATAACCTTTTGCTACCAACCAAGCTTTATATTTCTCCATCTTACCTTATGCATTCATATTCTTCTTAAACACCCATTTGCTTCCAATGGGTTTCCTTCAAGCCAACAACTCCACCATATCCTAAGCCTCATTTTTGTCTAAAGATGCCATTTCATCGACCATGGCCTCTTTCCAAAGTTTTCCATCCTCTAAATCTTTTGCCTCCCTGACAGTTCTAGGATCATCATCAGTAATAGATAAATAAAAATTTGAACAGAAAGCAGATGAACTATACCTTTCTGGCTTCCTTCTTTCTTGAATTGATCTTCTCACAACTAGAGTTTGTGGCTCTTCATCTTCTGATTCCCGTTTCGTTGTAGAGTCTGATTCTTCCTCCTTTAGCTCAAACTCTATCTTCTCAAATTATTTTGGTAGGACTCCATGTTTAATAACATATTTCACTTTTCTAAACACCACATCTCATCTGTACACAACCTTCCTTGTTTATGGGTTCCAAAGCTTATATAACCTTTTAAACCATCCTTATACCCAATAAAGATGCACCTTTCAGATTTACTATCCAACTTGGTTCTTTTCTCCTTTAGAACATGTACATATGCATCACAACCAAATACTCTCATAAGTGGAAGAGAGGGTTTCTTACCAATGTATACCTCATGTGGAGTCTTATACTATAATGTTGATGAAGGTGATCTATTAACCAGGTAATATGCAGTCTCCACTGCCTCTGACCAATATTGTTTTCCTAACCTGACACCATTGAGCATGCTTCTTGCCTTTTCCATTAACATCTCATTCATTCTTTTTGCAACTCCATTTTGCTGAGGTTTGTATGGAGTAGTCTTCTACCATTCTATACCACACTTCTTACAAAACTATTCAAATTCCTTCTTACAAAACTCCCCACCATTACCTGTCCTCAACACCTTTATCTTCTTCTCTGTCTAGTTTTCCACCACAACCTTAAATTCTTTAAACCTGTTAAAGAATTTAGATTTCTTCCTAAGGAAATATATCCATGTATTCTTTGAGAATTCGTCTATAAATGATACATAGTACACAAACTTACCCAATGATGGAACTGAAACAGGTCCAAACACATCATTGTGCATAAGCTTTAATATCCCTTTCACCCTCTTAGCACCAAAGGGGAAACTCACCTGATTTTGCTTCCCATATACACAATTTTCACAAAAATCAAAATTTAGAGAGAAATTAGACATACCTTCTACCATACCATTACCATGAAGTATTCAAAGGCCCTTGTCTCTAATATGTCCAAGCCTTTGATGCCACAACATGGTCTTTTCTCCAGAGACCACTAGATTTTTTGCTCCACTTTCAATAACAATAGAACTGTTGCACCCATCAATAACAATACTATCCAAAAATTTGTAAAGAGTTCCAATCTGAACTCCTTGCATCAACACCAACACTCCCCAAACCATCTTGCATGTATCCTTCTCGAACACTATTTTTACACTAGCATCGTCCATCTTTCTTACATAAATAAGATTTTTGGTCAATGCAGGATTATGGAGAACACCCGAAAGTGTTCTAATCCTTCCACCTTGCAACTTTAGCTTGACTTTTCTGCATTTGATGATTTTAGCCTTCCTATTATCCCCTAAGATGAACCACTCCTTATTGGGAGTGAAGTGAAAGGATGCATCTGAGTCAATAAACCATGCCTCATGATCTACATGTGTACTTGAAGAAGAAGACAAATACACATCCTCACCTTCATTTGAGGTGGTTTTTTCCTCTGTAGAAGGAGCATTATCAGATCCCTTTCCTTTCTTAGGAGCTTTAGATCTACAATCATTTTTTAAGTGCTCTTCCTTTCCACATTTCCAACATACCTTTACAAGTTTTCCTAGAGATTTAGATATCCCAATCAAGGACTTATTTTTGTTTCTCTTATGGGACCGTCCTCGTACAAACAAGGCATGTCCATTCTGGCTCTCCATATTTTTTTGTCTCATCTCCTTCGACAACAAGGATGAGACTATTTCATCAAACTTCAAGGTAGTTGTATTGCTACCCATTGCAACAACCGGACTATCCCACGAATCTGGTAAAGAACACAAAAAAATGATGCACTTATCTTCATCTGAAATTTTTATATCAATAGGTAACAAATGGCTTACCATAATATTAAAGGCGTTTAAATGCTCTGTCATTGAGTCTCCATTTTTATCCTCAGGTTATACAACTTTTTCTGTAGGAATAGTTTGTTCACCAGAGAATTAGATTGTTACAAAGTCCTTAACATGTCCCACAAAGCCTTCGCCGTAGCTTCCCCTGATACATTCAACA
This sequence comes from Pinus tabuliformis, assembly GCA_031772625.1. Taxonomy (NCBI): domain Eukaryota; kingdom Viridiplantae; phylum Streptophyta; class Pinopsida; order Pinales; family Pinaceae; genus Pinus; species Pinus tabuliformis. The sequence goes on from CM062820.1 coordinate 426,482,960, forward strand.
ATACTGAATCTGAGATACACAATCATTTGTTCTCTTTGCCTTCCGATCCAGCTTTGCCTAGTCTTATGTTGACATTGTTGTTGGTTTAGTGCCCGGATCTACTGTGATCCATAGATCTTTATCCACCAACAGATCATCTTGAGTTTCCACAACTCAAAACTTTGACCATTAAATTTCTTGATCTATATCTTTCCACTTCTTGTCATCTTCTTTCACCACAACAATCGATCCCATAGATCTCCCATTGAATAAGGTCTACCATAGGCCCAAGAAAAATTCCTCAGCAGTAAAGGCATCCCCATGAAGACAAAACAACTCTGATACCAAATGTAAGTTTTAACCCTGTACAGAAATTACCTACATAGGAATTATAAAAACAGAAAATAAACAAGGGCGAGAACATAAAACATAAAATAGATATACACAGAGATTTTCCCCTAGATGCAAAAATCAGGACTACCAGATTGATTTTTCATTATGTTCCTTTCAATGCTACAAGACATATATATACATGTCAAATCATTCATAAACTCCAATCCATTGACCATGGATTAGAATATAACCATATTTCCCTAGAGCGGATCTACAAAATACCATGGGCAGAAAACCATCATGCCTAAAACCATGTGTGAAACTCATGCACAAAACCATAGGTAGGTCCTCCCACCTAATATAGAGTCCAAAAAAAATTTTCCCATGGCGCTGCTCCGGACCTCATACAAGGGGGCTACCACCCCCTTGAAACCCTAAGACGGGGGGGCTATGCCCCACCTGTGACCCCTTTGCTACACCCGCCACAACGAACATGGGGGACTATCACCCCCCCCATGCACGCAACTAGTCGTGGAAAGAATATAACACACACCTGGGAATAACCGTCATATTTGTTATCATGTGAAAATTGTACACTCATATGCACTGACTCGAAGACACTCAAAGTCAGTGATCAACACATACAGTGGTTACATTTTGAACTGAAAGTACCATGAAGACCAACAATTAAAAGATTTCCTAAGGTTCAACTTAAAAAATTAAACCACGTGGGTGCACCATTACGGAAAATTAACAACCGTGTGACTATTTCTTTGATAGCCGCGCGGTCGCAAAATAGTCCAGTCAACACCTCGGTCCATGAACTTTCTTGAAGAACACTCCAACACTTGACACGATGGGCTGAAAAATTTGATCCTTGAGCCCCAAGAAGCCTTAAAGGCAAGGAGATGGTAGCTCTCATCTCATTTATGAGGCAAACAACCACATTAATGAGCAAAATGAGGGAAGGAGTGTAAAAAAAATCTATAAATACAAGTTCATGGAGAGCCACAAATAAGAAGAAGTAGGGCATTATTATGCTGTTAAAATGTCTCCCAAGTAATCTATCATTCCATTGAGAAGAGACTTCCACCATTGAGAGTGTCTTCTATGCTTCTTTAAGAGAGAGAGAGAGAGCTTACAAAGAGATTGAGAAAGGGAAATCCTTGTTGAGAGTTTTTTAGCACCATTGCTCAAACAATTCTCTTCAAGTGTCTTTGATTCTTCTATTGTAACTCTTCTACCACCAACAGTCAATAAAGAGGATCCTTTTCCTAACCTTTTTTTATTTGTTTTGCTTCATTAAGCTTGTTTATGTTTTATCTAGTGTAGTTTTAGTTTATATTTGTTCATGCATTGTTTCCATTACTTTCAATGCTTTGTTTATCCATGTTTTTCCACTAACAACATCCAATTACTTGTATGCTCCTTGTAGGTAACAACCAACTCCAAGGAAGGTGTTTTGGTACTCATAGGTAACAAACACACCATTACAAGATGGTTACTCCACTTGTTTCCTCTCTTTGATCTAATTGGTTGTTTTTGTAGGACCTTTATATCTAGATTTTCACTCCATTATGCCTCTGTTATTTCTTTGGAAATTTTCCAGCCCACTTGGACATATTTCTGGCCTAGAAAAGACCTATTTTTAAATTTTCACATTGTTCGTGCGACTTTTATCACAGATAGACACACGGTTCACATGTTTGTGCAGAACATAACCCCCACAGGTTACAGAGAGCTCAAAAATTCATTGTAATTCTTCTTTCCTGAGTGTTAGGCAACCTTTAGTGAACTCCCTACACTTCTATTTTTTTTATAGTTAGATAGATTATTTAATTTCTTTACTAACCACTACTAGTAGGAAATTGCTTAGTCTTTACTTTCAAAATTTTCATTCCAAACATAGCTTAATTAGGGGAAGAGTAAGTGACCATAATCCACCCATCTTTTCAACTCGTTTTTCTCTTTTTTCACAAGTGAGATAACTTAACTAGGAGGAGATTAGGTAACCATAAATCCAAATATCTTTTTGACTAACAAAATATTTTTACTTCATTAGTATTGGGACTAGGACCAGGTGTTATTAAAGAAAGAGAGTAGCCTCTACTTCCCTTGCATCATCTAGATGATCCTAGGTTTGCACCTAAAAGATTTCTTAACACACTCGGTTTTTCCATCTCCCTTTTAGGCTCACATAGTGTAATAGGAAGGAAGTAAGTGGGCCATTTTCCACACATTATTTATTTTCATGCAAGGAACAATCACAGCTTAGTGTAAGTAGGGGATTTTGTAAAGGATCATCACATATCCACATCACTACACACTTTGTATGTTCACTATGTCACTTGCACACATATTGCACTCCACACACTAAGATACTCTAAACTTTGTACAAAGAGAATACAATTTCAGGAGCCTTTGTACTTAATTTATTCTAGCTTACCTCTTCATGCCATAAGAGAAGTACGACTCTCTAAAAGCAGCCATAAATTGAACACATTAAATTCCCTCACAGGGGTCATAAAATAATTTATAGTTTAGGTTAGAACCTTTGGGGTAGGCATCCCATAAGCTACCATGGTCATGTTACATTTTGAAACATAGAATTTTTATTTTAGGGTGCTTAAAATCCTTCGTCATCCGACGGAAAAGAATACACAAGCACATCCAAAACTTGATTCAGAGGGGGTTCAACTTAGGTCTCAACGTGTGCAATACTATATGGGGCTACCAAACTTGTATAGTGCTCGATACTGACGACTCACCACCAAGAAGCTAAAGACTCGACTGCCCCCATGGGAAGAAGGTATCCTATTGGCCAAAGTTCTTAGGGAATCTTTCCTTATAGGTGGAGGTGCGAGAAGCACTAAATCCTCTTGATTACCTTGGTTGATTCTTTGGTTTCTAAAAGCATTGCCAACTATTTTGGGATGTAGCCCCGGTACCCATAAAAAAGATATCATAGTAAGGCCTAATTACTTTAAGAGTGGAAAGGATGAATATGTCTTATTAGGATTTTTTATCATACACAAAACAAACAAAGACCTTTTTCTTGTTTGATTAATCACATAACATAACTTAAAGGGAAAGTAACCATTTATTTTTCACTTTGTTTTATGTATTGATTGATCTACTTTGATACACATCCCCCCTTACCACAAAAGTAACACACACTCCATTTGACACCATAGGGCACCCAACGGTACCCCGACGCTCCAGGCACTTCCAAAACCTCCCACCATTGCTAGGAGGTGTGATAGATCTCTCACCATTTTGGCGTAGAATACATCACACAAGCATTATTATTGGTTCATCCTTTATTGGAGAAACCTTGATTAGGACCCCTCCCCCTCAAAGAACTCCTTTTACTACCCCTTAGAAAAGTACTCACACTAACCCTCAAAGGAGCGCACACACTACCCCGCTAGGTAGTCCATCTCACACTCCCCCACAAGGAACCCCTTTGCACATCGTAGTTCAAAATGGTTTTATGATGGAGAATAACACCAAAATCACATTTATCTCTTCCTTAAATATTCCAGACGTAAGCAAGTTGACAAATGACCCCCTTGCACATAGTCAGAATTGGCCCACTATGCCAACTAAGTTACCCTCAGATATACCAAAATTTGAAGGGAGATAGGGGGAATATTTGGGAAACCGCATAATGAAATTTCATCTATGGAACTCATAACAATGTAAACTTTGAAACGGGAACTATAAAATCAAAATGGGAACTCTGGCCAAAAAACCCCAAAAAAACATCAAAAACAGTGCTAAAAACGAAAAGTGTGTATACTAGAACGATGTTTTTATTTTTTAGGCGTTAATTTTGAACATGTTTTAAAAATGGCAGTAACTACGAACTTTACTATGAAATTTTCGTGCAAAATATAGCTTCAAAATGAAAGTGATGATACTGGAATAATGATTTTCTTTTAGGGTCAATTTTCAACATTTTTAAAAAATGCTAATAAAACCAAATTTTTATGTGTCAAACAAAGTTGTTTATGAGGAAAAAAAACACATTAATGTTTCTGGTAGAATATCATTTTTCTTTCCTAAGTATAAATTTAACATGTTTTCAACCATAACATGCTAGGGTGGGCGCCACAGCGCGACTCGTCCCCTACCTCTAACCCCCCTCTCGACACCCTTACTACCTTCACCCACAACCCACACCCCTGGCCCCTTTAATCCCTACCAACCCAACCCAACGCCTGCCCGAGCGCCCTCACCCTTCCCCCTACCCGGCCCGGGCGCCCTCTCAACCCCCGCCCCGCCAACCCTCCCAACCCCCCCCCCCGCCGGCGGGGCGCCTTGCAACCCTCCCCACCCGGGCGTCCACACAACCCCCCGTGCCCAAACCCTCTCAACGCCCCCCTCCCCTGGCCCGGGCGCCCTCACCCGCCCCCAGAACCGACCCCCCACCCGGCCCCGACGCCCTCACCCGCCCCCCGGCCCTGGTGCCCTCACCCACCCTCACCCGCCGACCCACCCAGCCCGGGCACCCTACCAATCCCCCCCGCCCGGGCGCCCACACAACCGCCTGTGCCCCAACCCTCTCAACCCCCCCTCCCACCAGCCCGGGCGCCCACAACCGCCCCCCCACCCGGCCCCGGCGCCCTCACCCACCCCCGGGCCCGGGCGCCCTCACCCACCTTCACCCGCTCGCCCGCCCGGCTCGGGCACCCTCACCTGCCCGCCCGCTAGGCCCGGGTACCCTCACCCGCCCCCTCGCTCGGCGCCCTCACCCGCCCCCCCACCCGGGCGCCCTCACCGGCCCGAGCGCCCTCACCCGCCGGGCCCGGGCGCCCCCACCCGCTTGGCGCCCTCACCCGCCCGCCCCCCCCGCGTGCCCTCACCCGCCTACCAGCCTGGGCGCCCTGACCCACCCTGCCTCGGCCGCGCCCCCGCCTGGCAGGCAGCAGGGCGATTCCCGGAATCGCCCTGTCGCCTGCCGGGGGGCGGAGCGAGCTGCCCGGCAGGCGGCAGGGCGATTCCGGGAATCGTCCTGCCGCCTGCCGGGCGGGGGCGCGGGCTGCCCGGGTGACGCCTGGCTCCGCCGCGCAGCGACGCGACCCGGGCGGCCTGCGCCCCCGCCAGGCAGGCGGCAGGGCAATTCCGGGAATCGCCTTGTCGCCTATCGGGCGCGGGTCGCCCGGGTGGCGCCTGCCTCGGTCGCGCCACCAGGGCAGCCCACGGCCACTCCCGGCAAGCGGCAGGGCGATTCCGGGAATCGCCCGGGCGAGCGGGTGAGGGCGCCTGGGCGGGCGGGCGAGGGTGCCGGGCGGGTGGGCGGGCGAGCGCGCCAGGGCGGGTGAGGCGGGTGAGGGCGCAGGGCGGGCGAGCGGGAGAGGATGCCCGGGCGGGTGAGGGCGTCGGGCGAGCGAGCGGGAGAGGAAGCCTGGGCGGGTGAGGGCGCCGGGCGGGCAAGGGCGCCCAGGCGGGTGAGGCGGGTGAGGGAGCCGGGCGGGCGGGCGAGGGCGTCGGGCGGGCGGGCGGGCGAGGGCGCCCGGGCGGTTGAGGCGGGTGAGGGCGCCGGGCGGGCGAGGGCACTGCCGGGCGGGCGGGTGAGGGCGCCCGGGCGATTCCTGGAATCGCCCTGTGCCGGGCGGGCAAGGGCGCCCAGGTGGGTGAGCCGGGTGAGGGTGTCGGGCGGGCGGGCGAGGGCGTCGGGAGGGCGGGCGGGTGAGGCTGCCGGGCGGGTGAGGGCACGGGCGGGCGGGCGGGTGAGGGCGCCCGGGCGAGTGAGGGCGATTCCGGGAATCGCCCGGGCGCCCTCACCCGCCCGCCCGCACGACGCCCTCGCCCGCCCAGTGCCCTCACCCGCCCGCCCGCATGACGCCCTCACCCGCCCGACGCCCTCACCCTTCTCACCCGCCCGGGCGCCCTCGCCCGCCCGCCCGACACCCTCACCCACCTCACCCGCCTGGCGCCCTCACCCGCCTCACCCGCCCGGGAGCCCTCGCCCGCCCGCCCGGCACCCTCACCCACCTCACCCGCCCTCACCCGCCCGGCGCCCTCGCCCGCCCGGCGCCCTCACCCGCCTCACCCGCCGGGCGGGCAAGGGTGCCGGGCGGGTGAGGGCGCCCGGGCAATTCCCGGAATCGCCCTGCCGCCCGGGCAATTCCCGGAATCGCCCGGGCGCCCTCACCTGCCCGCCCGCCCGTGCACACGTCCGCCCGTCGCCCTCACCCGCCTCACCCGCTCGGCGGGCGGGCGGGTGAGGGCGCCGGGCGGGCGGGCGGGTGAGGGCGCCCGGGCGATTCTCGGAATCGCCCTGCCGCCCGGGCGATTCCCGGAATCGCCCGGGCGCCCTCACCGGCCCGCCCGCCCGGCGCCGTCGCCCACCCGGCGCCCTCACCCGCCTCACCTGCTCGGCGGGCGGGCGGGTGAGGGCGCCGGGCGGGCGAGGGCGCCGGGCGTGCGGGCGGGTGAGGGCGCCAGGCGGGCGAGGGCGCCGGGCGTGCGGGCGGGTGAGGGCCCTCACCAGCCCGCCCGCCCGTGCCCTCGTCCGCCCGGCGCCCTCACCCGCCTCACCTGCCCAGCGGGCGGGCGGGCGGGTGAGGGCGCCCGGGCGATTCCGGGAATCGCCCGGGCGGCAGGGCGATTCCTGGAATCACCCGGGTACCCTCACCCGCCCGCCCGCCTGTGCCCTCGCCTGCCCGGCGGGCGGGCGGGTGAGGGCGCCCGGGCAATTCCGGGAATCGCCCGGGCGCCCTCACCCACCCGCCCGCCCGGCGCCCTCGCCCGCCCGGCGCCCTCACCCGCCCGCCTGCCGGGCGGGTGAGGCGGGTGAGGGCGCCGGGCGGACGAGAGCACGGGCGGGCGGGCGGGTGAGGGCGCCCGGGCGATTCCGAGAATCGCCCGGGTGCCCTCACCCGCCCGCACGCCCGGCGCCCTCGCCCGCCCGGCGCCCTCACTCGCCCGCCCGCACGGCACCCTCGCCCGCCCGGCGCCCTCACCCGCCTCACCCGCCCGGGCGCCCTCGCCCGCCCGCCCGGCACCCTCACCCACCTCACCCGCCCAGGCGCCCTCGCCCGCCCGCCCGCCCGACGCCCTCACCCGCCTCACCCGCCCGGCCCTCACCCGCCTCACCCGCCCGGCCCTCACCCGCCTCACCCGCCCGTGTGCCCTCGCCCGCCCGGCACCCTCACTCGCCTCACCCGCCCTCGCCCTCCCGCCTCGCCTCGCCCGCCCTCGCCCGCCCTCGCCTGCCCGGCTCCCTCGCCCGCCCACCCGGCGCCCTCGCCCGCCCGACGCCCTCGCCCGCCCGCCCGGCGCCATTACTCGCCACACCCGCCCGCCCGACGCCCTCACCAGCCTCACCCGCCCGCCCGCCCCGGCGCCCTCACCCGCTCGCCCGGCGCCCTCACCCGCTTGCCCGCCAGGTGCCCTGACCCGCCCGCTCCCTTGCACGGGCGCCCTGACCCGTCGGCCCCCCCGGCCACCCTCACCCACCCTGCCTCGGCCGCGCCCCCCTCGGCAGGCGGCAGGGTGATTCCGGCAATCACCCGGGTGGCCCTCACCCGCTCGCCCGCCCGGCGCCCTCGCCCGCCTTGCCCCCCCAGGCGCCCTCGTCCACCCGCCCGTCCGGCGCCCTTGCACGCCCGACACCCTCACCCGCCTCACCCGCCCGGGCGCCCTCTCCCGCCCGACACCCTCACCCGCCTCACCTGCCCGCCCGCCCTCGCTCGCCCGCCCGCTCGGCGCCCTCGCCCGCCCGCCCCGCGCCCTCACCCGCCCAGGCGCCCTCGCCCGCCCGCCCGACGCCCTCACCCGCCTCACCCGCCCGCCCGCCCCGGCGCCGTCACCTGGCGGCCTCACCCACCTCACCCGATCGGCGCCCTGACCCGCCCGCCCCCCTGCCCGGGCGCCCTGACCCGCTCGGCAAGTGGCAGGGCGATTCTGGTAATCTTCCTGCCGCCTGTCGGGCGGGGGCGCGGGCCGCCCGGGTGGCGCCTGCCTCGGCCGCGCCACTCGGGTAGCCCGCGCCCCCGCCTGGCAGGGCGTCAGGTGAGGGCGGGCGGGTGAGGGCGCCGGGCATGGGGCTGGTGAGGGCGCGCGGGTTGGGCGGGTGAGGGCGCCCGGGCTGGGTGGGGGAGCGGGTGAGGGTGGGTGAGGGTGCCGGGGCTGGGTTGGGGGGCGGTTGGTGGGGCGGGTGAGGGCTCCCGAGCCGGGGGTGGTTGAGAGGGTTGGGGCGCGGGGGTTTGTGTGGGCTCCCGGGCGGGTGGGGTTGGCAGGGTGCCTGGGCCGGGGTGGGGGGCGGGTGAGGGTGGGTGAGGGCGACGAGGTAGGGTGGGGTGTCGGTTGGGGGGGCGGGTGAGGGCGCCCGGGACGGTGGAGGGGGGGGTTGAGAGGGTTGGTGCGCCGGGGGTTGTGTGCGAGATTCGCAGACATCAAAGACCCATTAGAAGAGGAAAATGAGCAAAAGGAAACAGAAAATATTGTGGAAGAAGGCAATGATGAAACTCTAGAGGACGAAGAGTTTGGATTACGTGGCATTGTTGATTAAATTTAAGTTATGCTTGTAAATCAAGCTTTGCAATGTTTTGACTTTGACATTTTATGAGAAGAATAAACACTCAATTAGGGTTGTTATACGTTCAATATCTGTAATATGTGATTTTCGCATTGATTTTTAAGTTAATCATTATTTTTTGAAAAAAAAAGTGATTATTATTATTTTTTTGACATGAAATTCATAAAAAAAGTTATTATTTAACCATTTTTAGTTAAAATTATCATATAAAAATTGCGATTTTGACATGCCAATTCTAGCAAAAAATTATCAAAACGTGTAGTTTTTTAGTTATATTTATGTTAAAAATGGTTATTTTTATGTCCATTGTTAAAAAATATTGTTTTTTAGAAACAATTATTTCATGTGGATTGAAAAATTAATTAAGGATGTATAAATATGTAGAATATCGAAAATTCTAAATATCGACCTCCTAATTTAAAAATGCAAAACAATAAAAACCTCACTAAAAAAAAAGTTAAAATTAAAATAAAAAACAATAAAATGTGAAGAAAACGACCACTTCAACAATGATCAAATTTACAAAATAATTATTTACATTTTATACATTAGAAAATTTAAAGCCAAAAAACAGGTCTTTTAAAAAAAGGGGGTGATGCAGAATACTCACTTTTTTAAATCAGCATGAAAATCACTATGATTCTAAAACGTAATGTACATAAAAAAATTAAAGTGCCAAAAACTATGCTCTAAGAAAAACATGTTTGTTCTGCATCACCCCTTTTCAAAATCAGGTCACTTTTTTGCTATCTCTACGAAACGGGTAACAGTATCAGTTCCCGTTTCAAAGTTTACATTGTTTCATCCAATAGTACCACAAATGACTCTTTTCGACTATGAATTTTTTAATGCACCCTCATCGGGTCTGTAGTGAAATGGTATGTAAATGAGGCCTCAGGTTCCCGTGGGACCTTTGAATCTATATCCATGTCATTTATCACCTTCTTTCAGCTCCCAATATGTCATGGTACTGGATTAGAGCTACTAATCCATACCCAGAAAATGACTGCCATACATATATTAGACTGCGTCCATGAATGGCAGAAATGTCGTAGCTCGTGCAAAGTGAACATAGATGAGGATCTCCTCCTTGACCTCTTTTTAAAATCTCTTGTGCCCATGATCTCAACAGATGTAGCTTCCATGTTGGCACAAACAGAAGAAGAGGCTATCAGTAAATCTCTACAATTTGAGCTCATTTATACTCAATCTGGATACCTATATTACATTTTCCTTGATGCCCCTCAGCTACAATCATTCAAACAAGAGAAACTAGGAGAATTAAGTATTGTAGTTGGTTTGATTGGAACCATAGCCCAAAATCAACCCGGAAACACTTTGCAGTAGTATGGAAACATGTACAGTGGCCCAACCACTTATCAGCCATATAATACTCTACCTGTAGAAATTCCCACTGTAGATCAACAGATTATGCAATATACTAAAACACAATACAAGATCTACTTCTACAACACTTTGTGGAAACTTAATTGAATTGAGCAAGATCAATTGAACACATATAACTGATAAGGAGAAATCAATCGCACATAACAAAGAAGAAATAACTTGGGGAAAGCCTCAGCCTAAAACCCTAACTCTGTATTATCATACAAGTGGAAATATAGTCCGATTACAAAAAGAATCAGCTCACAAGCTTTCTTTCTCTCTCTACAATTCCTCTGCTGCTCATAGACAGTCAAAGGCCTCTCCCAAACCTTCTCCTCTGCCCTCCAAGCCTCCTATTTCTTTGTGCAATTTTCCTTGGGGTCCAGTGAAGCCACTTGTGTGAATTGGCCTCTTCACACAGTCACTAACCTTTGATCTAACTATGCAATCCTGAAGGAGATAAATCCTTCTCCATGGATGAGCTTCCTTTATAGGAAAAATCCATCCAACTGATAGTACATTGTCCCTCCTCTGATCTCAACTGGGTCTCTGTCTGAACTGACATGCATGAGTTATTCATGAGAGAGTATTTAGTTATCTGAAGTGCAACAGTTATATGTAAGCATGCATTAACTAACTGAGCTCACATTAATTTAAACAAACTATTTAAATCAATCTAACTGGACTTGACTCAGTTAACTGAACCAACTAATTACAACTCAAATCAGAACTCATCCTTATCTCTTTAACTGATGGATACATTCCTCAATTAATGGAGAAACTGTTGCATGTCCTCACATAGACTTCATGTTTGATTTTTCACAACTAAGTAACTCATGGTGAATTAATAAATTTATTTTCAAACAGCTATTAAGTTCAAATTCGAATTTTACATCCTATTTTAGTCCAAAGACTGACTAAAATTGGAATCCATCTCGAACTGATAAAAATAGCAATGTTATATTTATTACTTCCATTTTTCATTCCCTGTTGCTCAATCCAGCACTTGTACCCAAACTGCTATTACTTCTATTTTTAGCATTTCTTGTTGCCATTTTAAACACTCCCTCTCAACAAGAAAGGCATTCAACTCGAACCTGATCCTGTACCTTTGGAATGTTTTGCATGCAACACTTCTACCAAGTGTGGTTGCTCCAACAACTCTAGAAACAAAAAAACTCCCAACTGACCTCTCTGTTGGGCTAGAAACATACTCTGATACTGAAGCTCTACGTGCTGCTGATAAGTGCTCCCTCTCTGACCTCTGAGCTGCTGCAACACTCCATGCATCTCGCATTGTTGCACACCTCTTTGTGCCATCCTGCACTGGTGTAACACTCATGTGCCTCTCACATTGTTGCAGCCTGCTAGCTCTACACTATCTTGGGACTCCTGCACTGTAGCTCTCTGTGCCACTCCATCCGCATCTGTCTCTACCCAATTAGCCAGTCCTACTACTCCTCATCGAGGCTCCTCTAGCAATGTCAAATAAAAGAGGTTGGGTAACTCAAGGATCTTGCCCTTATTCCAACCTTCTTGGGACGATCACTCCACATCGCCCCACCTCCAACCTGGAGGTATGGATGCATGTGATCCCTCTGTCCACCTAGCTCGAAATTTCCCCCTACTGGAGGTCTCTGCATGAGTGGATGCCTCCCCTTTGTCTCCTCTCGGCTTCCCCAGTTGTGGCTGCTCCACAACCTCCTGAAGCTGCTTCACCAATCGTGGCTCTTCCATAATTGTCTAAGACTTCATCTGGCGGTGCATGTTGAGAGGTAATGTACTCTCCCTCTCAACCACCAAGTCTCCATTAGTTTTCTTACTCAAGGATTTGCATGCATCTTGAACCTCAAGAGCATACAGGTTCTTGACCCGTGAACCGATCTGCTTCACCTGTCTAATGATGATGTGTCTAAGGAAAACCTTTCCCTATTTTCTTGACACATTGACTCCATAGCCCAGTGGAAAATAGACAGTCTTCTATTCACCTAGGTCAGTAATTCCACCAACAAACCAAATCAAAACCAAATCAAGCTTACATAACTAGCCTAAAATCAATTAAATCAACAAAGTTAAATGATTAAGAGAGAGCCTTCTCTGAGCATTAGGAAGGCTAGATCCTGATCTCAAAAGTAGTTTTGTGGTTACCTTTATTATTTCTTTAAACACAACATGACAACCCTAGGAAAATTTTAGAGTGATAACAACAAAAACCATTGGCTAGGGCCCAAGGGTACCAGGCAAAGAGTTGTTAGAGGAAACGATGCCCAATAATCCACCATGCAGAAGATGAGGCACCACCATACTACCAAGCCTGTCAAATCTATAATGGACTACAACGCACATGTCAACAATTTGGTTCATGCAACACCTTATACAGAAGTAATGTTGATATAGACATTCATTGGGATAAGAATTGTACTCTCCCTGTTCTTTTAGACTCTAACACTAACACAAAGCCCCCGTGCTTCTTTTTATTTTTCTTGACATGTTATTTCCATATTCATATTATTTTATTCACAACTACACAATGGTACTCAAGAGAGCGACGACTCTAAAATCATTGCATTATTGTAGCATCTTCTCTTACCAACCAATATACCATTGAACTGAAGGTACTCAACAGAGCGAAGGCTCTAAAACCATTGCATTATCGTAACATCATTGAATCTTACCAACCAATATACCCTTGAATATTTTATATCATTACACAATCACGGTCCGCATGAAAAGCAAGATAATTTATTTGTCATGCATAGATCTTTAGAAGATACAAGTGGTTCTAAAACTTAAATTGTTCAATCAACCAATCTGTGAGCTGTGTGTGTTTTCTAAAATATTCATTTAATTTTGAAGATTATTGTTTCCACCCAAGATAAACATCATGAAATGTGTGGATTTTCTTTGACTGATGTATGTACAAATATTCACTGATTGACTGAGTTGAATTTGTAAACGAAAAATTGAATATTGCAGTGGGCCATCTGAAATGTTACTCATCATTTTCATCATCTTCTTCCTCATCCTCTACTCTTAGTCTTCCTAACTTTTTGCAGTGTTGCAACAAGTGTATCTATGGTTGCATCTATAGTAAATTATATTGTTCAAGTGTTTGCGGTATAACCTTGGCCATGAGCTTTATGCCTTAAGCGCAATATGGATATAACAAGTGCCTACAGATAGATCGTGCTAAATTATGAAAACTTTGATATATCTCTTGCGAAGTTTGGATAAACATTTATATGAGTTCAGTCAGCTAATAAATTTAAGGATTTTTATCACACTTGAGTAAACTTAGAACAAAATTTTGCAAGTGTTTGCACTGAGATTTATTTTCTGTGATTGTTGCTTTAGCACCTTCCTTCTCTCTATCTTTGAATACCGATACCATGAATATATCTCTTAACAAACTTCATTCTCCTATAAAATCGGAAGGGACTAGCGCTGCTTGCAGTCCTTGTTAGTATTGATGAATTGTTCAGTGTTTTAGATTTTCACAATGTGTAATAGTTCAATTCACTATTGATCTGAAAGTGAGGTATGAAATCATCGTGGGAATTGTATTTTTTTTTTGCTTTTTCTTTTTCTTCCTTCTAATTGATTTAGTTAAATTAGTTTATCTTTATTAATAATTTATATTCCAAACTTTACACCAATATTAAAGATATAAGCGTAAATGAATAAATGTTGGTTTAACTATTTTTTTAAATGGATAGATTTAACATTGATGTTATATAAAGTTATAATAATATCTTGGTAAATAGATATAGTTTGTTAATGAGACCTTAAATAAATGGTGAGTAGGCTTATTTTTAAGGTACTTCTTGATATTAAAATCATCATTCAAAGTTCATGAATAGTTTTGTCAATTTAAAGTTGACATTATTTAAAGGTTAACATTTTTGTAAAATTATAAATTTTATAAACTTATTCCTTGATTCATAAGAAAATAAGTTGAGAATTATTTTTATATAGATTTTTTATTTTTATTTATTTATTTATTTTTATTTTTTTACATTCTTAAAATTTAAATTATCATTTCTATATTTAATATTTTATCTAAATTTAAATATCTAATCTCAATGGAATATTCTAGAATATTGTTAGTAGCAGTCACACATTAAAGGTTGATATTTATCTCAAAAGTAGTTATGTCTTTTTGCCCCTTCAATTAAATTGATTAGTTAAAAAATTGTGACATGAAGATGAGATATGGTTTTGGGCATGTGCTATTTGTAAGCCATGGTATTGCAACAAAGCGTATTTACATGTTAAGAATCTCCATAGTAAGATGGAGGTGAATCTTCCTGGTTAAGAATATTGTTTCACTTGATTTTTAAAAGAGTGACCTTCAGATCATGATGGAAACCCTAAAACATTTAGTCGTCATCCTATCTCTAGGGGAATTTTAGTTTTAGGATTCTTCCCCTTTTTTGAAGCTCCCTCATTCTGGTTCCATCGCTGCAAATCTATTAAACTACGAGGAATTTATTTTGTTGCAAGGATCTTCCCTCATTCAAGTTGATGCCATTGTTTCAAATCACTCAATATTTTTAGTCTTCATAAGGCCATTATAAGGCGATACCATTTGTCTATAGGTGAAAGTTGTCGACTTTGTCTCTACACTCATAACTAGAATCCAAGATCGAACATGAATCCCTTCTGTCTCAATGTGGCTCCTACATGGGGGTAAGAAGCTTCAAGAAGGGATTTTGCATAAAGATTATGGTACATCCAAGGACATATTAATTATCCTAGTCTTAAGACTACATGAAGGAGCCAAAGGCTAGGGTGTACACTCTTCCCCTCAACCACGATCCTTTATGGATGCTCTTAAGCTAGGGATCACGCAACTGACTCCCAAATATCTCCCAAGGCCGACCTTCAATGTAGAACAAGTAGAAGATATTCCAAATATAGAAGTGGAATACCCCCAATCCGCTCTCCTCAGCTTAGCCTATGAGAAAAATGCCATATTCCACTATTTAAATGGATTATGGCTATCAACATATGTGCTTCGAGAATGAGTGAATCAAACCTAGTCCCCGATTATATATTTATATTTATATTCAAAGGGCTTCTTTGTGGTTTATTTCAAAAATTGAAAGGATTGTCAAATATTTTTTTATCAAGGACCGTACTTTTTGGGGCCATTTTGGGCTCTCCTTTCAGCAATGGTTTCTTGAATTCAACTCTTTATCCATGACATCTCTGACCACTCTAGTTTGGGTAAGACTTCCTAATATGCTCATTCATTTTCCAACCCCATTTACCTTAGCTTTTGTCGTAAACTCTAGGCCATTTTATTAAGATAGATACAAACAAGACTCGGAGGGGTATTGAACCTTTGAACGAATCTATGTCAAAATAGATCTCAGCAAAGGATTTCCTGATAGGATCCTAATCAATTAGAATGGCATAACCTTTTCACATCTCATGGATTACGAAAATACAACTTTCCACTGTAGGTCCTGTCAATAACTAGGTCATCTACAAAATGCTTTCCCTTCTTTTCAAGGGTTTTCTCATCCTCCCAATGCCAAGAAAAATAATTGAGGATGGAAGGACCCAAAATGATCTAATAATTCCTTAGCCCACAAGCAAGAAAACATGTAGTAAAAAAAATCATCTACAACAAAATCTAGTCTTTCGGCCTCAGCTTAGCCCCACGTGGTGTCTTGTCATTCCATAGACTCTGGGATCCCTCCTCCTCCTTTGTCATATCCACGCTCTCGTCTGAATCCCTCGATTGGAGAAGAAAGAAATACAACCAGGATCCTGGCTTCGTCCATGAGCATACATAAATGTATTCATGAATCAGATCACTTAGACAGTGATAAGGAATTAGTCATTGTTGCAGATCATCCGAAAATGGAAATGCCTCAACTAAATGCAACCATTGTCTCCACATCATCTACTCTTGACAATTTCTCAAGATAGATTGATGTTTACAAGAAAGAAAATAAGAAAATACCTTTGAAAAATTCAATGATCATTTTTGCCCTCAAAGATCCAAAAGCAATATATGTATTTTTTTGTCTTTTCATGTCGATGTATGTTAAGGTCAGTGCCGACCTGTTTTTATAAGTTTTACAAGATTCTCTAGTTAGATGAGTTCTTAACAACCTCAAGACTCTAAACATAAGTTACTAGTTTGGTTTCCCTTCGGGCAGACCAATAGCTAAAAAAAATGGTCAATGTAATCCTCATTGGACTTAATGCAAAGTGTCTGAATTAAAAAAAAGAAAAGAAAAAAGGAATATTTTTACATGTTTATATATATATCTATATCTATATATATATATATCTCTCTCTCTCTATATATATATATAGATATAGATATATAGATATATTAATTCTTTTTACAATTAATAGTAATAATAAAGAAGTTAGAATTTAGTTAATTTTAGGATTTTTTTTTTTAAATCTTGGTAATGTGAAATGTATCATGAGGTAAGTGTTTTGATGCCTCTAGGCTCTTACTAGCCATTTATTATAAATGGTTGTGCTAGTAAATAACTTAAAGAAGACAAGTAATCACTTTAATACTTTGTGACCATTCAAACCACAAGCACCATAGTATCTTTCACAATGGTATGTCCCAAGACCTAGCCTATGATTGGATTGCAACTTTAGATGAGGGTTGGGTCTAAGGGGGACATTGTTATAGATCTATATACAATGAAGAAGGCTAAACATTCTAAGATTTTAAAATTTTCCTATTTCTTATCACTTAAATCTGATTATAAAATCTTTATTGAAATTACAATTTTGAATTGTTAAAATCATTAATTTTAATGTAAATACCCTTAAATACTCTTAATACAATTTAATTCTATAATATTTACCGTCCACGAATTATGTGTACCAAAGAGATCTACCTAAAAGGAACACCTCTCTTTGGCTCAACCATGGAGCCTAATCTTGAGTGTCAAGAGAATTGAACCCGTGACTTTTCAATTACAAAGGTGCTTTAATGACGGGGAATCGACGAGCTCAACTAACCTTCAAGGCCTAAATATTTTTTTTTTCTCGTAATAACCCCTAAGTGGGCCCACCCAAAAGCACTGCATAGCTAGTTAACTCAACATAAAAAACGTGACCCTAATAAATCCAGGAAGAATTAAACCCATGCCTCATGACAAAAAACCAAAAACTTGAGAAATAAAGTTTTAGCCAACTCAATCACCGCTAATTTTATAATATTAATTATTAATAGCACAAATTTATTTATTCAAAATATTCATTTACAAAGAAGATATTCCGAACACCTCTACTATTTGCATTTTCATTTTCAAAGGAAACAAGTAGGATGTGATCGTTACGGTCTGTTTGCAAGTAATAGTGACATGTGAACATCACGGCCACTAGCATCTATTCCCACGGCACGCCGACTCATCCAACACCCCCGCGGTGAGCAACAACCAGTGGACCTGCTGGTGACGTGTCAGCGAACAGTTGTGTACGCGGTTCAAACAGGTCGTGGACTGCCATGCACTGACGTGGATGTTGTCTCGCCGTCACATCATCATTAATGGTGGGAGAGACAGGGAGTGGTCACATGAACGACAAAATTAGTAGGAGCCTGCCCAACATCATGGACCGCAATTTAATGAATGTAACGATAGGGAAGCGCAGTCTATGGGAGCTTACCAAGTGACCGACACGCATGGTGGGGAAACGGCCTAAAACTTGAATTATTCTTTTTAATACTTGCCATTGCAAATGAAAAATAAAAGAGACAAATATATGGTCTAAGTATGGAAGTAGATAAAGGTCATTTGGATAGTGATGTGGGAATGGAATTTTATAAATGGTAAACAATAAATAATATATATTTTAAAATTTAAATGTGGTATATTTTTATATATATTTAATAATATATATTACTATTTATATAATATTTAATGTATTATTTATTTTTATAAATAAATTAAAAATATTATTAATATACAAAATAATATAAATACATTTATAAAATATATTATATATTTCATGCATACACGTGATACACCATATCTCTTATATTCTTATTTCATATATTTTATAGTGATCTTATACTATGTAATAAGCTCATTATCTTTAGTCTAGAAGATGTGGTTGAATGGTTATAATGTGGAGGTTTATTCCCCACAAGTCTAGTGGTCCAATCTTGGATAAGACTATATAAGTTTAATGACTACTACAGAGGTAATTTCCTCAATTAAAAAAATATCCTCCACATTACATTTATAATTTGTCATAATCATTTATAACATTGTTACACTGATTGTGTAAAAAAAAAATATTGTCCACTTTACATTTATGATGATGATGATGATGATGGTTAACGTCCGCTGAGACCAAACAATGGTCTATCGGACCTAAAGAAACAAATTATTTATTTTGATTTAAGATTTTATTCCTATGCTCAAAAAGCTTGGAGAGAAGCCTCCCGAGCTCACTATAATTTTGACATTGTAAAAGGCTAGGAAGGTCAGTATTGTAACAAAGATTGTGAAACTGAGATCTAATGTGGTTGTACGCGGGGCACTCTAAGAGGAAGTGGTTTTCATCCTCGATGTTCCTATTCTCACATATATGGCAGATCCTTTCCATCCATGGCGTTTTAGGAACTGCCCAACGACCTGTTTCACTATGGAGCTCATGAGAATTCGTTCTAATCTTTGCTATATTAATTTTCTTCTTTGAGCTAGTTAAAATAGAGAGATACTTTTGATCTTCTAGGATGGGGTTGATGACCTTCTTATAATAACTTAATTTTCTTTTAGTTGCTAAATCTTTCTCACACCACATTTTTTCTTTGAACTTAGAAGTAACAATATCTTTAATGTTATTTATGTTTTGCAATGCATCATTTTCGTTAATCTCCCAATAGTTTAACCAGGCCCTTGTGTCTTTATGCCACCCTTGATTGAGCCTTAGGTGGTTTTGGCTAGAATTTAAAGCTAGCTTAGGAAGTCTATGATCGTCTATGTTATTGAGTTTGTGCTTGTACAACAGAAACCTAAGCATAGCGAGGCTCTCAATAGGGGAAAGACCTGCTTCTATAAGGAGAATAGGATAGGGTGTATTACTTTTAATTTTCAGGTTATAAGTTATAAAACGCTTCTGGATTTGCTCAATCTTTCTCCATGATTCTTTGGAGATGCTGCAACCCCAAACCTCACAGCCATATAAGATAACAGGGGTGACTAAAGTTTCAAAGAGGAACTTCTTTTTATCCCACATTACGAGGTTTGCTATTTTACAATTATTTTCAAGACCAAAATAAGCTTTCCACCCCCCATTAATCCTTTTCTCAATGCTATGGTTCTAGTTGAGCTTGTGATGAATATCAATTCCTAGGTAGTTGTAAGAATACACTTCCTCCAAGTTATTATTGTCATACATAAAATTAGCGTAAGTGTCCTTCTTGGATTTGATAATCATAACTTTTGTTTTGTCAGTGTTAACAGTCATACCCATGGTAGAGCAGAAATCCTTAAGAAGCCTGAGTTGCTTATCAAGATCAGATGGGCACCTTGCCAAAAGAACAATATCGTCAACATAAAGAAGAAGGATGACGACTATCCCAGCTAAGATCGTGCCATCACATCCTGCTTCCTCTAAATAACCTTCGAGCTTATCGATGTAAATGCCAAATAGGGTAGGGGAGAGGGGCAACGTTGTTTAACTCCGATGTTACACTTAATATCTTTTGACCACCCCTCATTTCTCTTTAGCTTGGCAATTACATTCTCGTATAACCTTATAGCGGCAGCTCTCAACTCGAGAGGAATCTTTAGCTCTTCTAATCTATTCCAAAGGTTGTATCTAGGAACCGTATCGAAAGCCTTTCTAAAGTCCACAAAGCAATAAAATAAATTGGATTTATCATTACGACATTCCTCCGCAATGATCCTAAGCATAACAAGGTGGTCTGTTGTTGAGTGATGCCTTCTGAAACCTGCTTGGCCTTTAGCCCGCTTACATTCACTTTCAAGCCATATGCTTAACTTCTTTTCCAAAATACTACCATATAACTTGGCTAAGAGAGGGCTAATCATAATTGTTCAATAATTACAGGGGTTATTTGTATCCCCACTTTTAAAAATAGGGATAATGAGGCTCTCAGTCCAAGGTTTAGGGAACCCTTGCTTGACTGCTTGATTGAAAAGCTTGTGGATGTGGGGGATGAGGACAGGACCTCCAATTTGTAAGATTTCCGCTTGGTAACCTTCAATGTCCTTAGCTTTCCCATTAGCGAGGCGATTAACCCCAAACTTAATGTCTTCTAAAGAGAAAACTTCTTTCGTTGTGAGAAGGGTTTCCAAATTATCCATGACATTTGGAGATTCATAAAGCTTTTTAAGATAGGAATTCCAATCGTGAAGAGAAATTTTATTATTATCCTTAGTCTTCCTAGTTAGAATTTGCCTCCAAAATTTCTTAGGAGCTACCTTAGAGAGGTGTAAGAGATTCTCCTATCTTTGACGAATGTATTGCCTCTTTTTCCTTTTAGTTAGGGCTTTGTATATTTTTATCTTGTCCATTTCAAGAGATTCATCAACAGATTCCTTAATTGTTCTCCTCGCATTTTTACAATCTTTGTCATACCATGGATTGGTTTTGCTATTTCTTTTATTATTTGAAACTTCAATTGAGAACTTGTTAATAGAATATGAGAGGGTTGTAGTAAAATTATGATAGAGGTCTTCTATGTTGTCTATACTAGATAAAGGAAGCAAATTAGTTTTTAATTCATTTAGAAAGAGATCATTTTTATTTCTATCAAATATTAAGTTCTTTTGGCTGTAAGTATTATTTTCTATGGGAACTCTATGCATGACAAAATTGAGAGTTATAAGTAAAGGCCTATGATCAGAGTCAGGTTCGTGGTCGTTTAAGATGTCAAAATTTATTATTTCGTTGTATAATGGGAGATCGGAAATAACGTAGTCTACCACGCTGCTACCAAGTCCATGGATGCAGGTCATCTTGCTGGAATTGGGCCACTTCTTTAGACCGTTGCAAATTATGAGATCTTGAGCACTACAGAGCTTGACTAGCTCCGACCCAAACAAATTTTCCCCGAGGTCTTCAGAGCTCCTTTTGTACCTACTAGCCAGAGTAGGGTCTTCGTCTAACCAAAGAGGATTAGGGTTGGAATGATTGCTTAGAATAATAACTTGGTTGTTTGAAGTTCAAGCATTAAAGTCACCTATTAAAAGGATATTACCGTCATTCCTTAGGCTAGAAATATCATTCTCTAAACCATTCTAAGGGTTAGTTTTATCTAGATTCTTCTTCTTATAGAAGTTATAATTGATGGGGGGAAAATAACATATTGCTATAATTTGTCATAAACATTTATAACATTGTTACACTGATTGTGTAAAAATAAAACCATTCTTATAATTGATATCCTATTTGGAAAGCAAAAAGATGAGAGATGATGTCCTATTTGGAAAGAAAAAAAGTAGGAAATATGGATCATTTATATATATTTTTTTTGATTGATTGATTGATTGATGATTTAATATTTTTATTTATGTAACTTTAATTTATTATATTGAATTGTATTTACAATTGTTTTTTATTATATGTATAATAGGTTTTTTTTAATTAAATATAATCATGTTTTAATTAAAAAGATTTAACCAGAATAGTTCTTTATTTATTTTATTTCATATTTTTAATTAATATTTAAATATATTTGATTTTTGTACTTTATATTTATAAAAGAATATTAAAATTATAAACATTTAAACCACGAAAAAGAACTCTAATCCTAAACTTCTTTTAATATATATCTATGTCTAATATTTATTAATAAATTTAATGCAAAAACTGTGAGGCCAAAGAGGCCACTTCCAAGGTCTCATTTAAAGAGGTTTCCATTGCATTGAGGTGTAAAAACTTCAGTTTTATGTGCATAATGAAAGAGAGACAATAAGTTGTAAGATTCTTCAAATTCCGCAATAATATCATTCTTTGTTTATATATATATATATATATATATATATATATGTCATAATATGATATTCGAATTCAACTAGGGAGGAAGACAACATACCATATCCACCACACAACCTACTTTCTTGACAATAAAATACTTTTTATGAACATGAAGTGGAACAGGACGCACTTTGTATTATTGTTATCTCTTATATATTTTTAAATTGTTGGTGTTTTAATAATTATATCTTTTGAAATTATTTCTATAAAATATAATAAAAAAATTGTTTTATATTATTTAAAATAATTACATATATAAAGAAGTTGTACTTGTTATAATAGTTTATTAATTAATTTTAACCTTTGCATCTTAGCATCGCTTCTGAGATTTTCACAACCGCTGGTGTATCTTCATTGATTCTCAGTGGTGTTGGCCCTGAGAGGGGTGCTTCCCCCAGGTAACAAGGTCGCGACCTTCTGCCCCTTGATATCAAAGCTTAAGTCCAACCCTAGGTCAATGGAGCAACATAATCAATTTGTTAAAAAAGTGGAGAATGTACCATCAATAACGTTCCCTTCAAGCTTTCAAAAGATTTCCTTAACCTTCTCTTCCAGAGCCTTGGTCGGGAAGTCCATGGGCATGTGGCCGTCACCCAAATTTGTCGACTAGTGGGCTGAAAAATCATGGAAGTCCATGATGAAATGTAATCTAGGTGAATTTGTTATTGGAAATGGCTTTTTTGTTTCCTTAATTGAACGTAAGGAGGATATAGACATAGTTTTTAGGAACATACCTTATTTTTTTGGCTTAAGGGAATGTATTTGAATGCCTGGTCACTGGATTTCAAACTGGAGGAGGATATTCCCACTATAGTGCCAGTATGGGTTAAACTTCCTCAATTACCCTCGTGTGACTAGAGTGATGAATGTTTGAAAGCGATTGGAAATGGAGTAGGAAAGTATCTAGACTGTGTAGAGCCAAAAGGTCAATAATTTACATGTGCCAAAATCTACATAGAGGTGGACCTGGAGAAAGGCCTTCCTTCTAAGATCGCTTTAACCCAAGGAGAATGGAAACATATTTAACATATGGATTATGAACAACTTCTATTTAAGTGCAAGAGATTCCATGATTATGGGTACTTTTCTTGTGACTGTAAAAAATCTTTGTTTGGAAATTTGGATAGAGTAACTTATACTCAAGAAAACCAATGGAATACTTAAAAGAGAGGAGTTAATTGAGGCAAAAGTGGGGCCAAGAATTCGAAACCATCAGCTCAACATGGTGCTTCCTCCTTGGCAACCTCATTTGAAACATTATCCCATGATGATATTGTTCAAGAGGAGCCAAACAACGATATAGAAAATATGGGAAACAAGGAGAACCTTAATGAAGTTGAGGAAAAAATGAAAGAAGGAAAAGAAGGAGAAAATAATGAAGGTTTATGATAAAGGAAGTACTCAATGATAATGTTGCTCATCCTTAGCTCCAACACATTTTATCCACTCCATCAAGTTCTGAAAAGAGGGAGAAATAGTAGAAATAGCGTCTCTAGAACAAGTTCTAGGATCAATGGAGGGAATAGGAAAGATGTTAACAAGAAGCACCAAGAAGAGGATAAACTGGAGAAGTGATTCCTCTAGTCAAGAATCGGAAAACCACAAAAAAGTGGAAGACCAAAAGAAAAGAAAGAGAATTCGAAGCTAAGAAGAATATTAAACAACGAAATGAGTTCCAATTTACAAAAATTCTAAAAAATAGGAGCAACAAAGAAAAGAGAAAACCCCAAATTAATAGAGGATGAGACTTTACCCATGTCTAGGACATTTTGGAGAAATAGTTCTAGTGTTGCACAAGGTTCATGTGGAGCTTCTAGTGGTATAGGTACCTTTTGGCTTGACTTGTGTTTTGTGCTAAACCCCTGCACCAAATCAAGATTTTGGGTGGTAGCTAGGCTTGAAGAAAAAATTCAAAATATGAGTTTACTATAGTTAATGTATATGCTCCAGTGATGTACAATGTGAAGGGAGAATTTTTGGATTCTCTCATCAAGATAAAATAAAAAATGGCATATCAACAATATTGTAGGTGGGGACTTCAAAAATGTGTTATATTTTGTAGAAACAAAGAGGGGGAAGTATTGTTAGAGAACCCTTTCATGAGCAGTTGGAAGATCTTCTCAGTAAATGATTTGTTGTATATCCCTAAAGAAAAAGGGAATTATACCCGGTCTAATTGGTGGTGTGGCTCTGAGTACATCACAACTCAACTGGATCGTTTTATAATACATAGTGAGTAGTTTGACAAAGGATTCATATATGTTCCATCAATCTTGGCATGGGGGGCTCAGACCACTAGCCTATTTTACTCTCTTTTTCAACCCTCCCAAAGACATTAGATCAATTTCATTTCGATTCAATCCGGCATGGCTTTTGAAGGAAGGTGTCTCATATTTAACTAAACATTCTTGGGCAATTCTTCCAAAAGGATCCCTATATTCTATATGGGAGTCCAAACTCAAAATGGTTAAACAATCTTTAAGAATGTGGGCCAAGAATAAATATAAGCCCCCAGGCCAAAAGAAACTTGACATTATCAAGCATATGGAGGCCCATCAATCCTTGATGGAATCTAACCACATTGCAGAGTGGCACTTCAAAGAAGTAAAACAATTAAGTAAGCTTATACAAGTTCTCAGCAAGCAAGAAGAGGAATACTAGTAGTTAAAGTCTATAAGTCTCTTGATTCATGTTTGGGATAAGAATTCCTCCGTTCATAAAAAAGATCATGCTTGGGAAAATAGGAACAAGGTCAAAGGAATCATTCCTAAGGGTCTTCCTAAAATTTCTTCCTTTACTGAAACTAAGCAAGAAGCTTATCATTTCTATAAGGAATTATACACTAAATATAAGGAAAATGATGTCAGAGTGGAACAATCCTTTATTTCTTTTCTTCCTTATATTTTTTTTGGATTCGAAGAATTCTTAGCTCTCAAAACAAATTGAACAATATGAGGTTTTAGAGGCCATATGGTCTCTTGATTAAGATAAAGATATGGGTCCAGATGGCTTTTCAATAAGCTTCTATAGATCCTTTTTGGATCTAATAAAAGGGAACCTGATGAGAATGATGAATTCTTTGAAATTGAAATGGAAGGTGGGAGGAAACTCCAATTCCTCCTTTTTGGCTCTTATTCCTAAAGAATCCAAACCCTCCTCATTCTCTCATTTTAGGTCTATCTCTTTGTGCAATTCCTCTTATAAGATATTGCCGAAGATAATGGACAATCTTTGTGCAATTCCTCTTATAAGATATTGCCGAAGATAATGGACAATATATTTGGAGATACTTCGAACAATAATATCATAAAATCAATATGGCTTTATAAACCACAGGAAAATATTGGACAACATGATTCTTTTTCAAGATGCAATCCACTCCAACAAACAAAGTAGTGAACTAGGTATGATAATTAAATTGGACATGGAAAATGCATTTGATAGAATTCACCAATCAATTTTGTTTTCAATTATGGAAAATTTGGGCTTTTGTGAGGAATTTATCATATGGGATAAAGCTTGCAATTGGCAATCCTTGGATTTCTCCTTTGGTAAAGGGTTGACCTTGTAATTTCTTTATGGCCTCAAGGGGTATGAGGCAAGGTTTTCCTCTCTCCCCTCTTTTATATATCCTTGTAGAAGAGAGTCTTAGTAGGAATTTGGAGATGGCCAAGGTTGAAGGAAAGCTTAAAGGGTTAAGTATAGCAAGAATGTTAAGGAATTTAATCACTCCTAGTTCGCTGATGACATTCTATTCCTGTGAAGTGCATCCAAACAAATTTATGGAAGATTCAAACAAGTCTTGGATTATTATTTATATTTATCAGGAGACATTTTCAATAAAAGAAAGTGCACGATCTTTACATGGAATAGCTCTATGGAAATTCTCTTGGAAATCTCAAATATTATGGAATTTCAAATTGAGATTAATTACCAATTTTTTAAATATCTTGGAATTCCAATCTCCTTGGGTGTTACAAATTATGAATTCTGGTCCAAAATCATGAGAAAATTCAATCATGGGGAGCTCAGTGCTTAACCACTACTAGTAGAGTCATCTTGGTTAAGTTAGTTCTTTCCTCTCTTCCCATTTACGTATGCTCGTGTTTGTTGGATCTGAAATATGTCCTCAACCAAATGAGTTTGTTGATTTGTAAATTTATATGGTAAGGTGGAAAGAGCATAAAATAAATATCATCTTGTGTGCTAGGACATTGCGTGTCTCGCTAAGGAAAATGGCAGAATTGCGGTGAAAGATCCTCTATATATGAATTTAGATCTTGGTGCAAAAATTATCTGGTAGATCATATTAGATTTGAAATAATGGTGGAAATTGACTTTTATAAGAAAATATTTTAATAAATCTTGATTGCCTAGGGACAAAATTGTCAATTGGTCTAGTTGTAGATCCAAAATATGGAAGCTTTGCATGGTGGCTACACCACTTATTGCTTATAATATAATTTGGCGATTAGGGAATGGTGCTATAATTAATATCTAGAAATATAACTTCTCCCCTTTTGGCCCTCTAGGAGGAAATGCGCAATGTCGGGATTTAGCTAATTGGATGCAACATGAAGGATTCGAAAATTAAGAGACATGTCTCTTTGGGATGATTATGGACGTTGGAAAGGGTGGTCAAGACCAACTTTTCCGACCCACCTTAGGTCTCAATGGGATTTCCTGATTGACATCTTAAAAGGTTTGGCTCCAGTTTCTATCTCTATGCAAGATCTTCACACTTGGAAATTAAGTCTGCAACTCAAATACACAATGAAGTTGGGATATGTGCATCTGAATAATCTCCTCTATCATCCTTCTTCATGTAGGCTATGGTCAAAGATATGGAATAATGACAACATCCCAAAATTCAATTTGTTTTGTTGGACTCTTGTCCATCAAAAAATTGTCACAGGGGAAATTTGAGAAAAGGGACTTTTATGATTTGACGTGTTGTGCTTTGTTATTCATTGCAAAGGAAAATATATCACACCTATTATGGCATTTTTCCTTCTCTAGAGAGACTTGGCATCCACCTTTTTTCCAGTGTGTTATTTCAACTCCATTCCATAATTGTGGGAGGAAATCTTTGAGATATGGAAGTTAAAATATCCTTAGACTCGAAATGCGTCTTCTCTTCCAATACGATCATGGGAAGCCCTTCATAAATTTATGTGTTGGTATATTTCGATTACAAGGAACAAAATCCTATTTAACAATGAGTCTTTTAATCCGTAGGTCGTCGCTTTCAAAGCGACATCCTTTCTCTTTGAAGCCATTTCCTCCAGGGATTTAAGTGATAAGGAGATGGAAGACTTAAATCATTTACAGCGTGAATGGATTCGGATAAACAAAAAATATCATCTCGTCTCAAAATATGATTCATCCTCTTCAAATTAAGGTTCCTAGTTTAAGCTTTACCAAGACAAAATTTGATCAGTGGAGAAAGTCTTGAAATCAATATATTTTGTTTTTTAACGGATCTTCGATTGGAAATCCAGGGGAGAGAGATGTCAGAGGGGTTTTATATAGCATTGAAGAAGAAATTATGTTTCAATTTTCCTGGGGTCTGGGTTCTTTGACCAATAACCAAGCTGAGTTTTTCACCTTGTGGAAAGGCCCAGAGTTAGCCATGACAAAGAAAATTGTTAAATTATTAGGCACGGACGATTCATTGCTTGTTATTAGCCAAGTTGTAAAGGCTAGAATCATAATGTGGTTAGATAATCCTCCTATTTTTCAAAGGGTCTCTATTTTAGCCTCTTAGTTTGAGCATCTGTATTATTTCCATGTGTATAGATATCTCAACATGATGACAGACAAGGTGGAAAATTTTGGATCCTCTCTAGGCCAAGGAAAAATAGAAATGAATCTTATAATTATAAAATATGCTCCCATCCCTTAATTATGGTCAGACTCCCAAGGTTTACGACCATCAACCATGTTTTTTCCTTTATTAGAAACTTATGTTCCCTCGTCCTGAGGTCTCAAGAATTGCATTATAGTATTTTCCCAAAGCTAATATTAAAGTGGATGGGATCCGTGGTATGAAAAAATTACAATTTTTAGCCACAAAAATTCAAAATTATGTCTCGATGGCACATACCTTGCAACAATGGAATTTTTTCTCCTGTTCGATCTAATACTTATATTTACTCAACCCTTGGTTGGAGTGGGTGGGAATTAATATCGACAAGGCGATATATTTTTTGAGTAGAGGAATAAAGTTAATGTCACTAATATTCATCTCACATCACTAATCATTTCCCCATCCTCCTAAATAATTTTGTTCAATCGTGATTTATACACTACAGTACGGCTCATGGCTCAATGACATGATCTATTTAAGGGCCTCTCGAGATCCTATAGGCATCTGTGAATTTTTTTCCTTCCTAGAGAAAAAAAGTTACCGATTAGACGAGAACTATTACCTCAAAACAAGAACTCTAGCAAAAAAACCCCCAAAAAAACATGAAAAAAGAGCTCGAAAACGAAAAGTGTTGATTCTGTATCACCACTTTTTCTTTTTTTTGGTACATTTTCAAAAAATTTTAAAAACGACAGTAAAAGCTAATAAAAACCAATTTTTTTGGTGCAAAAAACACCTTAAAACCAAAAAGTGTTGATGTTGGAATAACGATGTTTTTGTTGTTGTTTTTTTTTTTTTTTTTTTTTTTTCCTTTCAGGGTAAATTTTCAACATTTTTTTGCAATGATGTTAAATATAAAATATCACGACTCTTAAAAACCTTAAAATTCCAACAATTTTTAGGCACGCTGTTAAAGATAAAATATCATGTCTCTGAAAAACCTTAAAATGCCAACAATTTTCAGCCATGACGTTAAAGATAAAATACTTATAACTTTTTTCAACCATATCATTTAAGATAAAATATTGTGACTTAAGAAAACCTTTAAATTTTGACAAATTTTCAACCATGGAACTAAAACCAAATATCATGATAACAAAAAACCTCAGGTTTTCAATATATTTCAACCATGGAATTATGGAAAAATTATATGACTAAAAGAAACTTAAAAAATGAACATCTAAATGAAAGAGTCATTATAACAAGAGTAATTTCTTTCCTAAATGCCAAAAGTACAGCTATTTCAAAATCTTATCCTAAGACAATTTGATACATTGCAATGAAAATTTAAAAATCAATCATCAAATTAACATGCAGTGTAGGTGAACTTGACCTATTGTAATGAAATCGTAAAAATCAACCATGAAATTGATGCACTGTGGGGGAAAACTTGATCCATTATAATGAAAACTTTAAGATCGACTATCAAATCGACACATAATGGGGCTAGGTTGCTAGTCAAGGAATGGCATAGGCCCGACAAAAAAAATAAAATAAAACAAAATAATAAATGAATATATAAATAAATAAAAATGAAAAATACAAAAAAACAAAAATTAAAAGATTGAAAAAAATTAAAAGTAAAACAAAATCAAAAATGAAAAAACTAAAAACTAAAAAAATAATAACTATTAAATAAAAAAATATATATTAGAACATAAAAAATGATAAAAAATAATCAAATATAAAAAATGTATATACAAAATATATTTCGGCAAAATTACAAGGTAATTTTCAGGGTCAACACATTTTGAACCACTTAGTATGGTTCATCATCATGACATATATATATATATATATATATATATATATATATATATAAACAAAATTAGCAAAAAAAAATAAAAACTTAAGAAAATTAAAAACAAAAGGAAAAAAATATTTATAGAAAAAACCATAATTAAAGAAAAATTTAACACTTAAAAAACTAAAAAACACAAATAAATAAAAGCAAATTGGAAATTAAAAAAAAGAAAAATAAAATAAAAAAATATAAATTAAAAACCATTAAAAAAAATAAATTAAATCATAAGGTTAAAATTAAAAAATACAAAAATAATATATATATATATATATATATATATATATATAACAAAAAAGTAAAATAAACAAATTAACTAAATTTAAAAAATGAATTAAATTAAATTAAAAAGACAATTAATTAAACTAAAAAATTTAGTGGCCACGACCCAGGCTGTGGGTTGATTCTCGGAATCAATCCCTGGCCAAGCGGGGGCCAGAGGGTGACCACATGGCCAACATAGTGAGCCTTAAGGCCCCTCCTCCGATCCTAATGCCTCCCCGCCTGGTGAGGGTTTGACCTAGTGAGAAAGGGGCCCAAGGGTCACTGTAGGGCCTTCGGAGTGGGCCTAGAGTCCCCTTTGCTAACCCTATGGTGGTGCTCAAGCCCTTGCTTGACCAAGGGACACCATATTTTTTTAAAATTTAATAAATGAAAAAAAAATTAATATATTTTTTTAATTAGTTTTTAATTTTATTTTTTTAATAATGTGTTTATTTTTTTAATTATTATTATTATATATATATATATATATATATATATATATATATAGTTTTTAATGTATTTTATTTTTAATTTTAATTTTGCTCTAGGAAGTTTTTTATTTTAGCTGCATTTTTTAAGGATTTTATTTATTTATATTGCTTTTATAAATTTTTATGTTTTACTTTTTTTTTAACATTTTTTTGTTATTTGTACTTAAAATTTTATATGAAACATTTTTTTTGGAAAAAAAATTTCAAATGTCATCATCTTTGGATATAAAATTCTTAATTTTTTTTTTTTTCATAAAATTTTCTATTTTTCCAATTTTTTTAATCCAAATTTTCATAAGAATATGTTATTTAACATGTTATTTTTAGCAAAAAGATCTTGAAATACATTTTTTTTTAATTATATCTATATGTAAAATGTTTATTTTTTGTCAAATGTTTAAAATGATTAGTTTTTAGTGACAATTATTTTAGGTGTATTGAAGTATTAATTAACCATATATAAATTTATAACAAATCCTAAAATCAAAATAGTAATGTTATTATTGTTTTTAAACTTTGCAAAAAAAAAAAAAAATCATTATAAAAATACATTGCAAAGAAAAACAAAAAGACATGTTTTGAAAACTCTTAAAAAACAAACATCTAAGAATGAAAAACAAGAAGAGATATAACACAGCTTAAAAACTGGTTAAATAATAAACATTTTTATTTTTATTTTTCGCTTACTAAGGATATCAAAAAATTTAAAGTGTCAAAAATATGCCTTAAAAAATATTGATACTTTTCAAAATCCACATAAAAATCACCAACATTTAAAAAAATTATCAACACTTAATACATTAAAAAATTCAAAGTGTCAAAAATAAGCCCTATAAAGAAAAGGGGTTGATGCTGCATCAACACTTTTCAAAATGAGAATGAAAATCATTAACATTTAAGAAAATGTTCATACATGATACATAAGAAAACTTAAAGTGCCAAAATTATGCTAAAAAATAGGTGTATTGTGAATCTACACTTTTTGAAATCGAATAAATTTTTTGCTACCTCAAAAAAGTGGGTAATCAATGAAGTTCTAGTTTGATTGACAACTACATTGAAAATTGTTGGAAAGCCATCCATTCTTTTTCAACGAAAGTCTTTGGACATGGATGAGCCACCAAAGCCTTTGGAATTTAGAAAGAACGACATGCTGTGGGATAAATTTATGGACGTAGCTAAGCCTTGCTAGATTCCACATAGAGGCAAGATGACATGGCGGAAAGGTAGCCCCAATATTTCTAGCTTCTTATGGAAGTTAAGCTTCTACTCTTCAAATAAGTTAAGGGAGGAGATATTTTCTCTTAATGCTCAGGTTCTAATTCTCGAAAATATTATTGCTAGAGTTGTCAACTTGGTTCAAATGGCACCAGATTTGGGGCTTCCTCTTAGATAAAAAGACGTCGCCTACGTCAAGGTGATCATAATGAAAATCCCATTGGAGGATTCACTGATCATCTCAATATTTAAAATGGTTTTATGTTACCATGCAAACGATTTTTTTGCTTTTTTACCTGCAAAAAAGAAAATGCAATCAATATGTTTTTGAATATATAATCAACTAAAAATATTTCAGTCGGTTATCGTAAAGGTTCTCACCAAAAACCTAGTTCTTTATTAATATCAAACCTTTACCGTTTTAAAAACATAAAATATAATAATTTACTATTTTTTTTATTACCAAACTCAATTTAATTAATGATATCTATTAAAATCAATTAATAATAATTACATATGAATACGAAGTGATTTATTTAAAAAATATATCCGCTAAAATTTAACCTCATAATAAGTCATAAGAGGTACAATTATATTCTTAACATTAGTTATCCTAATTAGTATAATTCTTTTTCTCTTCTAACATAACATAATATAATATAATATATATATATATATATATATATATATATATATAATTAAAATATTTTTATTTAAATTTTTAAAATAAATTATCTATATATTCAATATACATATATCTAAAATAGTTGAAAACTATAGGTATATACATAATTGGTTTTTTTTTCCTCTTAGTTAAGATAGTTTCTAGAATAAAGTTATATTTTATTAAAATAACACATAGTCCTAGTTTTCTTATGGATCTTATTTAGGAAAAACTATTTTTCAAGGCTTTCTTATAGATACTATTTAGGTCAATACTACATTTTGCTCCTAAAATAAGATCTACAATTATTTATAATTGGTTAAAAGTACATTTTTCTAGAATGTAAAGGCTCTTAAAATAACACATATAATTACTTGTATTTGTTTAAGAGTTCATTTTCCTTGAACACAAGTAAATAGGGTAACCACTGGAAACACATATACATGTAACAAAAGTGGAAGTTTGACCCCTATAAACCAATATTTTATTATTTTGAGTAGTGTAATTTTGTTTAAATATAATGATGAATCAAATTGCATTCACAAATAACAAAATCAACTGTAATTATTTTAGTGGCCTATTAACACCTAAATGATGACAATTTTATACCACCATAAAGCTCACAATTTATACCTCTTTTTGGTCACAAAAAATTCATATACTATTATTAAAATAAAATTATTATATTATATTATAATTTAATTTAATTTTAATTTTTAAAAATATTTTATTTATATGAATTAATACATATTATCTTTTAAAAATGTTTTATTTATATAAGATAAACATACAAAATATGTTATAGATTCTATATATATATATTGATATTTTATACTTTCTTTTTGGACACAAAAAAATTCATATACTATTATTAAAAATAAAATTGTAATTTATTATTTATTTATTTATTTATATATAAAAATAAAAATATATATATTTTTTTAAATGTTTTTATTTATATAAAATAAACATAAATTATAGATTCTCTTTATATATTGATATTTATATTTTAATTAATTTTTTTTTAAATATTTATATAAATATAAATTTAATATTTCATCATCTTTTCAAAATTATTATAATTGCAAACTATTAAATAAAATAAAAATTAATTATTTTAATATTTTATTATTATTATATATTTAAATATAAACAACAATATTATATCTCAATCCAATGGTCCCCAATTTAAATAGTTAAAAAGTTAACCATTAACAATAAACCTATTCACTAAATGGAGACTACATAAAAGGAAAAAAATCATATTTAATCGAAATCACTACCTGAAATTAACCTTCATCAAATAATTTTTTTTTTTTATAAGTTTAAATTAAAATTAAAAGTTTTAAAATAAACTTTAACTAATAATTAATTATTGATTAAATAAAAATCAAATTATTTAAAAATATTATTAATTTAAATTAATAATATCAAATTATACTTAAATTTATATTAATATGAAAAAACAAGACTGAAATATTCAAATTCTAAATCTCAAAAACCACACATAAATCTGCAAACTATTAATATGAAAAATATTTATATATATTTTTAAATATTCTTATCTAAAATACACTATACTCTACAAAATAATACCACAATACAGCCATTTGTATCACAAGCAAATTTGTTAAAAGTTTATTAATCAAAACTCAAATTAAAAATAAAATTGACATTTTGTAATGATGTGGTTACGAGAGTTCTCAGTAAAGTCCCGATGCAAAGAGATTAGAAGTCAATGTTTGGTCATTTGCGAGTTCTCAATATTGATGATTACACTATTTGGCTGGTTTAAAGAATCATTTATATGCATTGCATTGAGATTGACAGATATTAAAATTCTGTGAACATTCTCGTCTATTATATTTGTGATTTTTTTTTAAGAAGAAAAAGCGTAATATATTCATAAAGAAAATTACATAGAGCAAATGCAAGAAGCATATGCAGAAACAGTCATATAAGAAGATTACATAGAGCAAATGCATGAAGCATATGCAGAAACGTAGCCACATGCAAATATGTTAGAACAGATCCCAAATAAAGCCCCGAAGGGCTAATATTGCCCCCAGACAAGGCAACCCATCTATAATGTGCAGAAGAGGCACCAGAAAACCAAGCAGACAAGCATCTGAAGAAAGAGCAACAAGATTTGTCCACCCAATATGGATGGCCAGGCACGAAATGAGGAAGAGAGCAGCAAAAGAAGCCACTCTTTCCCCGCCCCCTCAAACTCTCCACCCGAATCAAACGAGAAACGGAGGAAGAACGCTGCCACAATCATCCGCATCTGTTCTGGCCACGGCATAGCCTTTGGAGCGTTGAGGGAATAGCGGTGCTTCTGCCCTGTTTCGTGCCGCTTCCATGGAGGTCTCCATTTGTGATTTTATAACAATTTAATTTAATTTAATTTTTTTTTTTTGGGGAAAAAAACGTTCGGGTGTATTTATGTATTAGTAAAAAAAGTTATATATATATATATATATATATATATATATATATATATAATCATGTAATTCCAAAAAGATTTTAGAGTATGTGATTTTACATATATTTTCAAAAATAGTTTAATCTGGATAAGTAGTCTATGTGGAATGTGCATGTATAGTGAAGATGTAGTCTTGCCAAACTTACAAAAAAAAATTCAAATAATTTAAATTATTGAAATTAATAAAATAAAACAAAAAATTATGAAAATATAAAATCATTTACCTATTTTCTATAAAAAGTTGTTAAAAATTAATAAAACAATTCAAATATCTAAAAGAAAATTGATGTTTATAAATTTAAGAATACTTCTAACTTAATTATTTATCATGTTTTAAAAGGTCAATTTTAATAACTATCAATATAGATCCATCTTAACTTCAACTATTTTGATATGCATTTTTTTTTTAGAGCTCAAAACTTGAAAAATATTTGCACCACACACTCCCTTCATTTATAAACCACATTGTCCATGTTAAAATATTATTCTTTTGTTAATATATTTTTAAATACATGTCAATCATAATAGTGAATTATTTTATTTATGACTTATATTGAAAATTTTAGTTATTAATAATATATTTTGCTTTACACATATCAATTTTGAAATACACATATTTTATTATTAGGAAACTAAATTATTTTACTTTACTATTATCAACACACACGCACGCGCGCGCAGGGGTGCACGCACACACACATATATATATATATACATATATGAGAAGTTTATATTGAAATATGTTAGTTAAAATTCTAAGTCTTATATTAAAAAAATTAAAAGATAAATATAAGATTTTTTCTTTTTTAATTATCTAATCTAGTAGAGTTGATATAGTTACCTTTTTTTTTTAACATTTAATTACTTTTATAGTTCTTGTTAGTTTTACATTGTTCTATGTTGTTACAATCAATTTAGCCATTTTTTTTAATTAGCAATCTTTCAACACAATTTAATCTTCCAATGATCACTAACAATTGTAAATAGAACAATAAATGCAATAGACACTAGAAGGCAATCAAGAGCAACAAGAGACACAAGGATTTTGTCAAAGACCAGGCAAAAACCTGCAATGGGGAAAACCCTTTCAAATTCTTCTTTTTATTAGATTGTCATAAAATGTTCAACAAAAAGAGTACAATATTCCCCTTGACCAATCAAGAGACAAAGTCAATCCCAAAGCCAACCAAACAATATGCAATAGATGAGCCTTATAGAAAAACATAATCAAAGTCAAAATCTTTGAAGTCTTCAATTCAACAGAATTTAGATCACGATCACAACCGCAAAGAACCAGTGATAGTGAATGCGGTTGAAGCTCTCAAGCTGAAGGGAATACCCTAACAGGCAAGCGACTGCAACTGGGATTTTTATAAACCAACCCTATGACTCTAGAACAATATATTATTTTTGCATGTTTGAGCTAGAACCCTACAATTTTGGACTTGTACAAACTAGTCCAAAGAAGAGAGAGGAGAAGAGGCTCAATGATGATGTCCAAATGAGGTTAAGTTGTCTTGTATTTATATGCTTTCAAGGGTGTCCAATTTCTCTTAAAATTGACCTGCACTTTTGTGCACATGTGGGTTTCCTCCTTAAAAATACATTTTTCTTTAACCAAATTAAATTCTTCCAAAGGCTAGGAGGGGTCATTCTTGATGAGGAAGACTCACCAAAGGAGGGAATTTGTGCCTGAACTTCCAAATTAATAGGAAAGTGAAATATTTTTACATCTAGCTCATATTAGGTTGTAATATTAAAAATGAAATGAGATAGCACAATAAGAGTGAGATTATTAATGTTTTATAATGATTTTAATTAAATCTAACCAAATATGTACATACATTTATTCTTTCATTATAGCTGATGTTGTTTTTATATTTAGATATTAAAAAAAACACATGTCACCCCATATTGAGCGGAATCATACATCACACTTAAAATTATTAATGTTTTATAATGTTTTTAATTAAATCTAACCAATATATATTCAGTTATACTTTTATTATAAATGACATTGATTTTATATTTAGATATTTAAAAAAAACACATGTTAAATTTTTGTTAAATGGAATGATTCATACATCACACTTATATTAAATTGTAATTATGTCTCTCAACACCATTATAGTTTTTTAAGTCACCTAAAGAAATTATTAAGACATATTATATGGAGATTTATGAACGTTAAAATTTGATATTTTTGTAATTTTTTTTATTAAATGGATTCAAAGTACTTTAAATTTACAAACTTTAATGAGATATCAGTAACTCTACCATCCATCCCACACCATGTTTATCATTGTGAATTAAATAAAAGCATTATTACATTTTAATCTGGTTACAACTTTTCGAATTAGGTTCAACTTTTCGAATTAGGTTCAATATGCATAGAAATTCATATTTTTCAAATTGTTATAGTTGAAAATTTATGAGTAAAATTAAATGATATTCTGAATTTAATTTAAACAAGAAAATAATGTTTCCATCTAAATAAGATATTTTTTTGGGCTAATTGTTATGATTGAAATTTCTTTTAGGGATACATCATGAAATTTACATCCTATTCAAAAGATGCTAAATGTCTAATAAAAAGTTAAAAACCATAAATAATGAAGCTATAGTCTTTATCGAATGAACATTTCTTCAACATGTAGTTATAGTTGAAAATTGTTTGGATGGGATGAAGATATATCAAGAATTTAAACATATAAATAGAAGTAATGTTTCCATTTAGTTAAAAAACAAAAGTAATGTCTCTATTTAGTTAAGATCATAATTTTGTAATAAAGACTTTTTTAGCATGTAGTTATAGTTGAAAAGTTTTTGGATGGATGAAGATGCATCAAAGAATTTAGATATAAAAGCAAAAATAATATCTCTTTGTATGAATGAAGCTACATCAAGAATTTAGAAATAAAAATAGAAATAATATTTTTATTTAGTTTTAAGATCATAATTTTGGTGGTTGTTATGGTTGCATTTGTTTTATAAAATAAAAAGTATCATGAATTTAAATATAGAAATGAAATATTTAAATATAAAAATGAAAATAATGGTTTTATACAATTTTAGAATGTATAAAATATTTAACCTTAATAACTAAAAAAATCATCTATAACAATTTTTTTGGGATATGGATAATAACTTTATTTATTAAATAAAAAAAATTAAAATAAAATGTAATATTAATTTAAAAAAATAGAATAGCAATTGTACCACATGTTGCAAAGGAAACATCATAAGCTGGTAGCATAGGAAAGAGTAGCATAAAAGAAAAAAGATGTGATAGGTTATATTGCTGTTACTTCTATTTGCTATTGTTTTCACAATTGTTGCTAGTATTGCCAATCAATTTCTTCGAAGTTTGTTAACATTGGTTAATTCTTTATAAAAGATGATTATATTATTAAATCAGATGAAATCAATCCTCAGCTTTTGAATTTGCACTCACTAATGCTAAAGATCACCCATTCTAAAACATTGTACACTTTTTACATTGATTTCTAAAATACTATACATTGTGCTTAGTTTTAGTTTTTTAAGTGTTATTTTCACACCTACTTATTGCTCCTTATCGGTTCCTTATGGTCTATCAATATTAATTTTGGAATTATTTGCATAGAAAATGTCAGTTTTTATAGCAAGTAGAATATCAACTCTTGTTACTAATATTTATATACGTTGCGATACACCATGGCCTCGGTTTTATTTTCGATCATGATTAATGTTTTCCCATCACATTGGGTTGGTAACATGATTCTTTTCGTTCGGAGGCAGGGTTATTTATATTTTACATGTATAATTTATCAAATGTTTAATTTGTTACCGATATTATATCCTAGTGGTGCATGTTCTTTTAATATGGTTTCTAGTGGCTGGTTTCTCGCTATTAATATTAACTCTATAAATTAATTATACATGATCACATATCTCCTACCTCATACTATGCTTATTGTTATATAACACATTGATTACGACATGGTTATAGCCACACATAAATTAATTTTGGATTATGGTAAAAATCTCTAGATTTTTCAAGACAACTGTTGTGCACAATGTCCCTTGGGTACAATGCCATTGACGTGTCATCGATACGTGATACCTACACATTAGGGTAAGAGATCGATGGACGAAGATTTCTGAGTCAGGTTTTGGGTAACCATTCGTCCCTTCAGATGTTCCTAACCTCATTCATCCCATTTGAGTTTTCATCATTGGCAGCCGGCTTTGCCACCACAGGGTTTTCTCTAAGGATTTACTCTAAGGTTTTTTTTCTTTTCTGAGAAACAAAGTTGTGGATTAGACGAGAACTATTACTTCAAAACTAGAATTCTAGTAAAAATCACAAAAAAAATATGAAAAGAGAGCTGGAAAACAAAAAGTGTTGATTTTGCATCACCACTTTTTTTTGGAGTAAATTTTCAACATTTTTAAAAAATAAGAGTAAAAGATAATAAAAACCAATTTTTGTGGAGCAGAAAACATCATAAAACCAAAAAGTGTTGACGCTGGAGTGACGTCTTTTCTTTTTAGGGTAAATCTTGAACATTTTTTTGCAATGACATTAAATATAGAATATCATGACTCTTAAAAACGTTAATATTCCAACAATTGCATGGGTTAAAGATAAAATATCATGTCTCTCAAAAACCTTAAAATTCCAACAATTTTCAGCGACGATATTAAAGATATAATATTTATATTTTTTTCAACCATATCATTAAAGATAAAATATCGTGACTTCGGACAATTTTTAAATTTTGACAAATTTTCAGACGGGGAACTAAAACCAAATATCACGACAACAAAAAACATCAAGTTTTCAATATATTTCAACCATGGCATTATGAAAAAATTATATGACTAAAAAAACTTTAAAAATGAACATATAAATGAAAGAGTTATTATAACAAGAGTAATTTCTTTTCTAAATGCTAAAAGTATAGTTATTTTAAAATCTCAGCCTAAGAGAATTTGACACATTACAATGAAAATTTAAAAATAATCATCAAATTAACATGCAGTGTAGGTAAACTCAACCTATTGCAATGAAATTGTAAAAATCAACCATAAAATGGACACATTGTGGGAGAAAACTTGACCATTACAATGAAAAATTTAAAATCAACTATCAAATCAACATATAATGGGTCAAGTTGCTAGTCGAAGATCGACACAAGCTCTATAAAAAATAAAACAAAACAAAACAATAAATAAAAAGATAAATAAATAAAAATGAAAAATACAAAAAAAAAAATTAAAATATTGAAAAAATAAAATTAAAACAAAAACAAAAACGAAAAAACAGAAAGCTTAAAAAAATAAAAAATAAAAAATAAAAAATATATATTAAAACATAAAAAATGGTAAAAATATAATCAAATATAAAATAATATATACAAAATATATTTCGAAGAAATTACATGGTAGTTTTCAGGGTCGACACGTTTTGAACCACTTGTTATGGTTCATCATCCTTATATATATATATATATATAAAAATAATTAATTAATCAAGCATAAATATTGTTTAAGAAAAACAAAATTAACTTAAAAAAAAATTAAAAACAATAAGGAAAAAAATATTTATTAAAAAAAACATAATTTAAAGAAAAAATTTAACACTAAAAAACTAAAAAACACAAATAAATAAAAGAAAATTGGAAATTAAAAAAAGACAAATTAAAAAAAAATTTAAAAAAATTAAATCATAGAGTTAAAATTAAAAAATTAAAATAAATAAATAAATATATATATATATATATATATATATATATATATATATATATATATATAAACTAAATTAAAAAATTTATATATATATATATATAAACAAAATTAAAAAATTGAAAAACAAATCGTTGAAATAAATATTATAAAAATTTAAAATTATAAAATAAAAATAATAAAATAATAATAAGAAAAAAGATATAATATAGTATTTAAAATTAAAGAATAATTAAAAAATGAATTAAATTAAATTAAAATAAATAATTAACTAAAAAATTTAGTGGCCACGAACTAGGCTGGGGTCGATTCTTGGAATCAGTCCCTGGCGAGGCGGGGCCAGAGGGTGACCACAAGGACGACATAGCGAGCCTTGAGGCCACTCCTCCGGCCCTTAGTGTAGCGACCTGCGGCTCTGCACGGACGCGCGGTGTAGCGACCTGCGGCTCTGCCCGGGCGCGCGCCCCTCCGACACATGAAAACAGCGAAGTGCGAGCGAACCATGAAGTGCGATGTAAAATGCGCAAAGTAATGGGGAGCTCGCCCACTTATAAGGCAGCTTGCCTTATGTTCAGGCCGACCATTGGAGTGAATCATTGTTGGGCAGGCCGACGATAGATTGGAGTGAATGGTGGCGAGTTATTACACTTTGTAGCGTCGGCCAGGAGGAGATACGCACAGCTTGGAGGCGTATAAGTTCAGGCGACCTGCGGTTCATTTGGACATCGATCAATCGATCTCACATCGCTCTCAACGCACAAGGAACAGTGCGCACTCGGGGTAAAAGCGCAGTCGGTCGAAGAGTTGGCGGATGAGCCCGCCGAGCCGGGCGAAGGCGAGACAAGTTCGGGTGATGGTTATCGGCGGTGCGCACGGCGCCCGCATTATATCGCATTGGTGACCGGGTTGTGGTCGGGTGTGGGTCGTGCACGGTGTGCCCGCCCGCCCAACGCCGAGTCGGTGCATGCACGGTTGTGGACTTGTTGTGTGTTGGCGGTGGGTCGTGCACAAGGTGCGCCCGCCCGCCCAACGACGGGTTCACATGACTATATAACATATTGGCACGGTGTGTTGGTAGTGGGTCGTGCACGAGGTGCGCTCGCCGCCCAACGTCGGGTTCGTGCAGTTGGACTTTGTATTGGCTCGTTGTGTAATTGGCGGTGGGTCCGTGCACGGAACGCCCGCTTGCCCGACGACACAAGGGTTGAGCATTACATGTTGTATTTCGGTTTTGGTGGAGATTTGGCAAGACCGCCGTGCGGTCGTGCACGGGCGGGCGCCCTCCCAACTTTGTAAACTTTACAAATATAATAAAAGAAGATTATTATTATATTGTCGTGTTGATTATTATTGTGATGTGCTGATTTATTATTGTGTAATATTAATGGTTTCCGCATGTTAATTCATAATGGTTATGAATTGTTAAGGCGTAGTCCGCAAAGTTTATTAATGATGAAACATCTTAATAACTTAGGCGGTGCCGCACCCGCCCAATTAAACAAAAAAAGAATTGGGGGCGTGACAGGTGGTATCAGAGCAAAGGTTGCTCGTGACGAAGAAGATATGATGAAGCCTGATCGAGCAGGGTTGCTCAT
This sequence comes from Pinus tabuliformis, assembly GCA_031772625.1. Taxonomy (NCBI): domain Eukaryota; kingdom Viridiplantae; phylum Streptophyta; class Pinopsida; order Pinales; family Pinaceae; genus Pinus; species Pinus tabuliformis. Next base: position 426,525,323 of record CM062820.1, read on the forward strand.
GACAGGTGAAACTGATAAGACTATGGAGAAATCATGGATGAACCGTCTAGGGTTCGTGGACTTGATGGTTCATGGCAAGACCATTCAAGCCCTGGTGGACACGGGTGCCACACATAACTTTATGACGACACGGTTAGCAAAAGAGGCTGGGCTGACGATCACCCCATCGAATATGGAGGTCAAGGCAGTGAACTCTAGAGCTAAGGTGGCGGGTTTGGTACACGATGTACCTGTACAGATAAAGGACTGGAAAGGTCAGTTGGACTTCACGGTGATGGAGATGAATGACTTTGATATGATACTTGGGCAGGATTTCTTGAAAGGCAACAAGGCTATTGTTGTCCCTTTCTGTGATGAGGTGGTGCTGGTTGGACAGTCACAAACTTGGACTTTGCCCACTCATGGGCAAAGGAAGGAAGTCAAGGTGCAGCATGTTTCGGCACTGAGTTTGGAGAAGGCTATGAAGGACTCAAATATGGAGACATATGCGGTGATGTTCAAGGATGTTGAAGGTGATGGAGTAGGGACGCCTGTTCCAGCCGAAATATCTGAAGTGCTTACCAAGTATGCAGATTTGATGCCTGATGAGCTTCCGAAGAAACTTCCACCAAGGCGTGCAGTGGACCACAGCATTGAGCTTGAGCCAGGGAAGCAACCCCCGGCCAAAGCACCTTATCGATTGTCGGGGCCTGAATTGGAGGAATTGAAACGCCAGTTAAAGGAGTTAACTGAGGCAGGTTTCATTAGACCTTCAAGGTCCCCTTATGGAGCTCCGGTATTGTTCCAGCGGAAGAAGGATTCGAATGAGCTACGGATGTGCTGTGATTACCGTGCATTGAACAAGCAGACGGTAAGGAACAGGTATCCTTTGCCATTGGCTACTGATTGCTTTGACAAGCTTGCGAAAGCCCGAGTGTTTTCCAAGCTGGACTTAAGGCATGGATATTATCAGGTGCGAATAGCTGAAGGAGATGAGAAGAAGACCGCGATAGTAACAAGGTATGGTAGCTTTGAATTTCTTGTTATGCCATTCGGGTTATGCAATGCTCCTGCTACGTTTTGCACTTTGATGAACGATGTCCTACGGCCATACTTGGATTCGTTCGTAGTAGTATACTTGGACGATATAGTGGTGTTCAGTGACAACATGGAGGATCATAAGAAACACTTGGCAATGGTATTCGAGGCACTGAGGACAAATCAGTTGTTCTTGAAGAAGTCTAAGTGTGTGTTCGCTCAGACCGAGATTCCGTTCCTTGGGCATATTGTTGGTCAAGGGTGCATACGGATGGAGCCAAGCAGAGTGAAGGCGATCGAAGACTGGGTTGAACCAAAGAATGTCCATGAGATGAGGGTGTTCTTGGGCATGACCAACTACCAACGGAAGTTCGTAGAGGGGTACTCCAAGGTGACATCGGCACTGACAGACTTACTGAAGAAGGACAAGAGGTGGAGTTGGACGAGCAAATGTCAGGAGGCATTTGATGACTTGAAGAAGAGGATGGTTACAACACCGGTGCTGAAGTTGCCTGACTTTGAGAGACCATTTGAGGTACACACTGATGCTTCAGATTTTGCCATAGGAGGGGTTCTTATGCAGGATGGACATCCGGTGGCGTACGAGAGTCGGAAGTTGCAGGATAGAGAACAAAGGTATCCGGTTCATGAGAAGGAGATGACTGCCATCATCCACTGTCTTCATGTGTGGAGGCATTACCTGATTGGGAAGCCGTTTGTTGTCAAGACTGACAACGTTGCAGCAAGTTATTTTGCATCACAACCGAAGCTTTCTGCGAAGCAAGCTCGTTGGCAGGACTTCTTGGCAGAATTCGACATGACTATCGAGTACAGACTGGGTAGACACAATGCGGTAGCAGATGCCCTTAGCAGGAAGGGACAACTTGCGACATTAGAGGAGGGAGAAGACTGAGCAACAAGGGGTAGGAGTCGAGTTCAGATGTCAGAAGAGATGCAGAATAAGATCAGAGAAAGCATTGAAACCGATACTTTGGCGCAGAATATAGTGAAGCAGGTAAAGGAGGGAAAGACACGGAAGTTCTTTCTACGAGACGGGTTCTTGTTCTTTGGAAATCGACTCTATGTTCCAAAGTCATCTGGACTCAGGAGACACCTTTTGAGGGAGTGCCACGATTCTCCGTGGGCTGGGCACCCAGGGCAGCGTCATTCTTTGGCATTGCTGGAGAGAGGGTTCTTTTGGGAGAAGATGAGAGAGGATGTGGAGGAGTATGTACATACGTGCATCATTTGTCAGCAGGACAAATCGGATAATCAGAGATCAGGAGGACTGTTGCAGCCTTTACCAATTCCAGAGAGGCCATGGATGAGTGTCTCGATGGACTTCATCACTCAGTTACCACAGGTTCAGGGGTATAATGGGATTATGGTCGTGGTCGATCGTTTTTCCAAGTATGCTGTCTTTGTTCCTACAAAGATACCTTGTGGAGCTGAGCGGACAGCGGAGTTGTTCTTTAAGAACATAGTGAAGTATTGGGGGATGCCGTTGAGTATTGTGTCGGATAGAGATCCGCGATTTACAGGGAGATTTTGGACCACATTGTTCAAGATGGTCGGGACAGAGTTGTTGATGAGTTCGAGTTACCATCCACAGACAGATGGGCAGACCGAGAGGATCAACGCATTACTAGAGGACTACTTGCGACATTATGTAACGGCTGATCAGAAGAATTGGCCCGAACTCTTGGATATTGCTCAGTTTAGCTATAATATTCAAAAGAGTTCTGCAACGGGGTATAGTCCATTTGAGTTGGTAAATGGACAGATGCCGGTTGCACCACATACCGTAGTGACAGGAGGCTTCTTGAGAAGTCCTCATGCGAAGAGATTCATGAAGGCTTGGGAGGAGACCTTGGAGTTAGCACGGTTGCGCTTGCACGATGCTGCAAGGAGGATGAAAAAGTATGCTGATCGTGGGAGACGGGAAGCACACTTTGGTGAGGGGGACATGGTGTTTCTCAGGATTACCGGAGAGCAGTTTCAGCCCGCCAAGGGGACGACGAGCAAACTGACACGGAAATATGAGGGACCATTCCCGGTAAAAAAGAAAGTGGGGGAAGTTGCTTATGAGCTGGAGCTTCCTCGCCATATGAACATGAAACACCCAGTTTTTCATGTGAGCCAGTTGAAGAAGTGTCGACTTGATTCAGACCATCCAGAGAGAGTTGAACCAACGAGAGGACCAGCCGGGATTGTGGACAGACCAGGACTAGAGTTGGAGAAGATTGTGAGTCTCAGAACTACTGGTGTTGGTTGCCACCGACGACGGGAATTTCTTTGCAGATGGAAGGATGCACCGGAGGAAGAGAGCTGGGAGACGGAGGATTCACTTTGGAGATGGAAGGACAAGATCGCGAAGTATGACAGGAAGTTGAAGAGGAGAGCAGGAATTGTCGGGACGACAATGACTTCTGGTGGGGGAGAATGTAGCGACCTGCGGCTCTGCCCGGGCGTGCGATGTAGCGACCTGCGGCTCTGCCCGGGCGCGCGCCCCTCCGACACATAAAAACAACGAAGTGCGAGCGAACCATGAAGTGCGATGGTAAAATATGCGCGAAGTAATGGGGAGCTCGCCCACTTATAAGGCAGCTTGCCTTATGTTCAGGCCGACCATTGGAATGAATCGTTGTTGGACGGGCCGACGATAGATTGGGATGAATGGTGGCGAGTTATCATACTTTACAGCGTCGGCCAGGAGGAGATACGCTCACCTTGGAGGCGTATAAGTTCAGGCAACCTGCAGTTCATTTGGACATCGCTCAACCGATCTCACATCGCTCTCAACGCACAAGGAACAGTGCGCACTCGGGGTAAAAGCGCAGTCGGTCGAAGAGTTGGCGGATGAGCCTGCCGAGCCGGGCGAAGGCGAGACAAGTTCGGGTGATGGTTACCGGCGGTGCGCACGGCGCCCGCGTTCTGTTGCATTGGTGACCGGGTTGTGGTCGGGCGAGGGTCGTGCATGGTGTGCCTGCCCGCCCAACGCCGAGTCGGTGCAAACACGGTTGTGAACTCTAGGTGTGTTGGCGGTGGGTCGTGCACGAGGTGCACCCGCCCGCCCAACGACGGGTTCGCATGACTATATAACATATTGGCACAGTGTGTTGGCAGTGGGTCGTGCACGGGGTGCGCCCACCGCCCAACGCCGGGTTCGTGCGGTTGTACATTGTATTGGCTCGTTGTGTGATTGGCGGTGGGTTCGTGCACGGTGCGCCCGCCTGCCCGACGACACAAGAGTTGGGTATTATATGTTGTAACTTGGTTTCGGTGGAGATTTGGCAAGACCGCCGTGCGGTCGTGCACGGGCGGGCGCCCTCCCGACTTTGTAAACTTTACAAATATAATAAAAGAAGATTATTATTATATTGTCGTGTTGATTATTATTGTGATGTGTTGATTTATTATTGTGTAATATTAATGGTTTCCGCATGTTAATTCATAATGGTTATGAATTGTTAAGGCGTAGTCCGCAAAGTTTATTAATGATGAAACATCTTAATAACTTAGGCGGTGCCGCACCCACCCAATTAAACAAAAAAAGAATTGGGGGGCGTGACACTTAGGCTCCCTGTCTAGCCAGGGTTTGACCTAGCGAAGCAGGGGCCTAAGGGTCATTGCAGGGTCGACGGAGCAAGCTCTGGATGCCATACTTTTTTTTTTTAAATTTAATAAATGAAAAAATTAATAATTTAATATATTGTTTTTAATTATTCTTTAATTTATTTTTTTTTTAATTTATTTTTTATAAATTTAATTTTAATTATTATTATTATTAATTTTGATATATCTATATATATATATATATATATATATATATAAAATTTTAATGTATTTTATTTTTATTTTTCTATAGGAGTTTTTATTTATTTTAGTTGTATTTTTTAAGGATTTTATTTATTTGTTTTTATAAAATTGTATGATTTATTTTTCTTAACATTTTGCTTTGTTGATGATGATGGTTAACGTCCGCTGAGACCAAATAATGGTCTATCGGACCTAAAGATACAAATTATCTATTTTGATTTAAGATTTTATTCCTATGCTCAAAAAGCTTGGAGAGAAGCCTCCCGAGCTCACTATAATTTTGACATTGTAAAAGGCTAGGAAGCTCAGTATTGTAACAAAGATTGTGAAACTGAGATCTAATGTGGTTATACGCGGGGCACTCTAAGAGGAAGTGGTTTTCATCCTCGATGTTCCTATTCTCACATATATGGCAGATCCTTTCTGTCCATGGCGTTTTAGGAACTGCCCAACGACCTGTTTCACTATGGAGCTCATGAGAATTCGTTCTAATCTTTGCTATATTAATTTTCTTCTTTGAGCTAGTTAAAATAGAGAGATACTTTTGATCTTCTAGGGTGGGGTTGATGACCTTCTTATAATAACTTAATTTTCTTTTAGCCGCTAAATCTTTCTCACACCACATTTTTTCTTTGAACTTAGAAGTAACAATATCTTTAATGTTATTTATGTTTTGCAATGCATCATTTTCATTGATCTCCCAATAGTTTAACCAGACCCTTGTGTCTTTATGCCACCCTCGATTGAGCCTTAGGTGGTTTTGGCTAGAATTTAAAGCTAGCTTAGGAAGTCTATGATCGCCCATGTTACTGATTTTGTGCTTGTACAACAGAAACCTAAGCATAGCTAGGCTCTCAATAGGGGAAAGACCTGCTTCTATAAGGAGAATAGGATAGGGTGTATTACTTTTAATTTTCAGGTTATAAGTTATAAAGCTCTTCTGGATTTGCTCAATCTTTCTCCATGATTCTCTGGAGATGCTGCAACCGCAAACCTCACAACCATATAAGATAACAGGAGTGACTAAAGTTTCAAAGAGGAACTTCTTTTTATCTCACATTACGAGGTTTGCTATTTTACAATTATTTTCAAGACCAAAGTAAGCTTTCCACCCCCCATTAATCATTTTCTCAATGTTATGGTTCCAGTTGAGCTTGTGATGAATATCAATTCCTAGGTACTTGTAAGAATACACTTCCTCCAAGTTATTATTGTCATACATAAAATTAGAGTAAGTGTCCTTCTTGGATTTGATAATCATAACTTTTGTTTTGTCAGTGTTAACAGTCATACCCATGGTAGAGCAGAAATCCTTAAGAAGCCTGAGTTGCTTATTAAGATCAGATGGGCACCTTGCCAAAAGAACAATATCGTCAGCATAAAGAAGAAGGATGACGACTATCCCAGCTAAGATCGTGCCATCACATCCTGCTTCCTCTAAATAGCCTTCGAGCTTATCGATGTTATTTTTACTTAAAATTTTATATGGAACATTTTTTTTTGGAAAAAAAAAAACGTTCAAATGTCATTATTTTGGATATAAAGTTCATACAATTTTTATAAATTTTTTATTTTTTATTTTATTTTATTTTTATTTATTTATTTATTTTCCAATTGTTTTTAAACCAATTTTTTCATAAGAATATGTTATTTAACATGTTATTTTTAGTGAAAAAGTCTAGAAATACATTTTTCTAATTATATCTACGTACAAGATGTGTATTTTTTGTCAAGTTTTTAAAGTTATTAGTTTTTAGTGACAATTATTTTAAGTGTATTGAAGTATTAATTAACGATATATAAATTTATCACGAATCCTAACCTCTAATTTATATCAAATTCTATATATATATATATATAATTAAAATGTTTTTATTTAAATTTTTAAAACAAATTATTTATATATTTAATATACATATATCAAAATAATTGAAAATTATATATATATAATTGTTATCATTTTCTCTTAGATATGATAGTTTTTAAGATAAGGTTATATTTTATTTAAAAAACACATAGTCTTAGTTTTTTTATGGATTTTATTTAGCAAAAAAGTAATTTTTACATGCCTTTCTTATAGATAATAGTTAGACCAATACTACATTTTGCTCCTAAAATAAGATCTACAGTTATTTATAATTTATTAAGAATACATTTTCTTAGAAGCTAAAGGCTCTTCAAATAAGAGATACAATTACTTGTAATTGACTAAAAATTCATCTTCCTTGAAGATAAGTAAATAGGGTAACCACGCAAGACCCATATACATGTAACTCAAGTGAAGGTTTGACCTATGTAAACCAATGTTTTATTATTTCAGATAGTATAATTTTGTTTAAATATAATGATGAATAAATTTACATTCACAAATAACAAAATCAACCATAATTATTTTAGTTGTCTATTAACATATAAATAATGACAATTTTACACAACTATATAACTCACCATTTATATTCTCTTTTCGATCACAAAAAATTCATATACTATTATTAAAAATAAAATTATCATATTATATTATATTATAATGTAATTTAATTTTAATTTTTAAAAATATTTTATTTATATAAATTAATATATATTATCTTTTAAAAAATGTTTTTATTTATATGAGACAAACATAAAAATATGTTATAGATTCGGTTTATATATTGATATTTTATACTTTCTTTTCCGCCACAAAGAATTCATATTTTATTATTGAAAATAAATTATTATATTATAATGTCATTTAATTTTAATTTTAAAAAAAAATTATTTATATGAATAAATATATTTTATCTTTAAAAGAATGTTTTTATTTATATAAGATAAACATAAAATACATTATATATTCTCTTTATATATTGATATTTTATATTTTAATTAAAAAAATTTATTAAATGATTATATAGGTATAGATTTAATATTTTATTATCTTTTTCAAAATTATTATAATTACAAATTATTAAATAAAATAAAAATGAATTATTTTAAATTTTTTAATAAATTACTAAAAAAAATTTAATATTTTTTTATTATATATTTAAATATAAACAACACTATTATATCTCAGTCCAATGGTCCCAAATTGAAATAAATAAAAAGTGAACCATTAACAATAAACCTATTCACTAAATTAACACTCAAAAGAAGGAAAAAAAATCATATTTAATCGAAATGACTACATGAAATTAACCTTCATTAAATAATTTTTTTTATAATAAATTAAAAATTTTAAAAATAAACATTAACTAATAATTAGTTATTGATTAAATAAAAATCAAATTATTTAAAAATATTTTTAATTAAAATTAATAATATAAAATTATACTTAAATTTATATTAATTTGAAAAATATTTATAAATTTTTTTCAATTTTTCTTATCTAAAATACACTCATATGCTCTACAAAATAATACCCCAATATAGCTATTTATATCACAAGCAAATTGGTTATTATTTGACTAAGGCCGCTACTCTTAAAGGCTTAAGCCCTTACGACGTCTCTGTTTATTTCTAGGTTGGAACTTTCACTTCTAGTGCATGAACTTAAGTTATAAAAATGTTTAATTATCTGGAAATAGAGGCCGAGTCCTGAGCCGAGCTTTAAGCTGAAACTAGCTTGAGTTTTTGGTTTTAGTTATCTAACAATGTACAGGAATTGATCAAATACTGGGCATGTCCTTTTAATTTATTACTCTAATACTTGTTTAATCCCTTCCGATTGTCATATTGTTTAAAAGGCAGTGTTGTTAATTTCTTTCTAAATTGCATGCTGGGCCGAGAATACCTCTATTTTACTATTCAGGGTATTGGTTGTTTCGTTCGACATCTTCAGAACGATTCTGGTTAAGATTAAATAATTCTAGTTTATTACTGTAATAGCATGCGATTTAATATTGAGTTCATTTTTACAGTAGTTCGATGTAACATAGCTTATATATATATATATGACTATGGGTTTAACATTATAGATAGATTCTACTAAAGTCTGGTAGTATTTCATACCGACTATTCTACAGAATTCTCATAATGTCTCATACAGATTGTCTCAGTGCTATACTATAATAAATTACCCTTAATATTTAATAGCATTTGATTGTTTAACTACGGAATGAACATATTCTTCCATATTTGCTAGTATTAATTGTTATTTTCATCCTTGCCATAATGAATTGTCTATGATTTTCTTTGTGGGACTCGTAATTTCTACTCTCTGTAATAATGCACTTTTAGGGAATTTCTTTTATGAGTTTATTATGCTATTTAAGAATTTCTTCTAATATCATTTAAAATGACAAGTTCTACTCTATCATTAAATTGATTTCCACAATCGAGCATTAATTTGTAATGAAACTTCCTATAACACTTACCTGTAATATTCAAACACTTCTCACTTACCTGTAACACTTCTCGAAAGTCTCTCCTCCGAGCCAGAGCCTAGCAATTATGTCTAGACCCTCCCCTTCTTCTTCTCCCCTTCTTCTTCTGTTCATAATAAAATGATTTCTAGTCACAGTCAAGTACCTCTTCCGGACTCCTGTCCTGCCTCCAGTCACAGTGAAGTACCTCTTTCGGACTCCTGTCCCGCCTCAAGTCTTGTACCTTGGGTTTTCGGACTCTTGTCCCGCCTCAAGTCTTGTACTTTCACTGACTGTTCACTGACTGTTCTTGAGAATTCTCCCACTGGCTCTTCCGGACTCCTGTCCCGCCCCAAGTCTTGTACCTTGGGCTTTCGGACTCCTGTCCCGCCCCAAGTCTTGTACCTTGGGCTTCCGGACTCCTGTCCCGCCTCAAGTCTTGTACTTTCACTGACTGTTCACTGACTGTTCTTGAGAATTCTCCCACTGGTTTATTCCACCCCGTCCTGTTTTTCCTGTACTTTCTGTTCTTGAGAATTCTCCCAGTGGTTTATTCCACCCAGCTCTAGGAGCCTTCTTGGATCTTTTTCTCTCATCTAAATCTCCCTTCAGGGTAGATGGGTAACTGTCTTTTATAACTGTTTATTTTAATTAATGTAAATAATTTCTATTTTTGTTAAAGTATTTTGATTCCTAATTACCAATAATTTAGGAAACCGAATTATATGTTTCTTGGCCTTGTTTCTTGGCCTTCCAGCCTCAGTCATGTATTATTTAACATCATAAGGTAGTAAAACTACAGTAATAAATGATAAAGATCAACTTAGTAACCACAATACTCTTTTTATGCATCTTGGGTTGCTACTATTTAACATCATAAGGCAGTAATAAATGATAAAGATCAACTTAGTAACTATAGTACTCTTTTTATGCATATAGATCAACTTAGTAACCATAGTACTCTTTTTATGCATCTTGGGGTGTTAAATGTAGTCTTGCAAAGCTTAAAAAAAAAAGAAAAAGATTCAAATCATCTAAAAAGAAAAAGATTCAAATCATCTAAATTATTGAAGTTAATAAAATAAAACAAAAATTTATGAAAATATAAAGTCAATTACCTATTTTCTATAAAGAGTTGTTAAAAATTAATAAAACAATTCAAATATCTAAAAGAAAATTGATGTTTATAAATTTAAGAATACTTCTAACTTAGTTATTTATTATGTTTTAAAAGATCAATTTTAATAACTATCAATATAAAAATTTATGAAAATATAAAGTCATTTACCTATTTCCTATAAAGAGTTGTTAAAAATTAATAAAACAATTCAAATATCTAAAAGAAAATTGATGTTTATAAATTTAAGAATACTTCTAACTTAGTTATTTATTATGTTTTAAAAGGTCAATTTTAATAACTATCAATATAGATCCATCTTAACATCAAATATTTTGATATGCAAACTTTTTTTAGAGTGCAAAACTTGAAAAAGGTTTGCATGGCCACTCTCTCTTTCTATATGTAGGCACACTCCTTTCATTTATAAACCACATTGTCCATATTAAAATATTATTCTTTTGTTAATATATTTTTAAATACACTCCTTTCATTTATAAACCACATTGTCCATATTAAAATATTATTCTTTTGTTAATATATTTTTAAATACATGTCAATTATAATGGTGAATTATTTTATTTATGGCCTACATTGAAAATTTTGATTATTAATAATATATTTTGCTTTACACATATCAATATTGAATTAAGCATCTTCTCTTATTAGGAAAGAAACTGAATTGGTTAGCTTGTACCTTAAAGGGGACGACGCCTCTGAAGTGACTACTAGATGAAGATGCTTCGCCTGTTGATACCCGCTGAAGGATCTGGGAAAAATTATCCATCATCTTGTTCCTTTGTCGCTTAAGGGCCTGTTCGAGCAACAATTTGAAATGATCTCCTACTCCCTCATATTTCTTTTCTTTTGCCATGAGAGGTCATTAGGGTCAGCAAGGATTGTCTTACAAGGGTTCAACCAATTAAAGTCCTAACTCCTTATACCCCAACCTCATTGGGGACATGCATAGAGAAACATAGAAAGTGCAGACCACACTGATACCAGTACCACTGATATGAATTTATGAAGGAACGTAATGAAATAAAAAAAAAAATCAAAGATATAACAATAAATAACTTCAATTAATAAATAGCAATTGCTGAAAACTAGTTACATGCCAGAAGGAAACAAACTAGCTAAGGTGATGGTAGCTTATCTATGAGAAGAGATGTGACAACTAAATGCTTTCTAAACTGAGTTACAATGAGGATCTCAAGCCTTTTTATCATTAACAAACAATGGAAAACCCTAAACATGTAAAAGCCTAACACTGGGAGATGAACAAGCCTAACTTCAATTATTTTACTTTAGTAGTATCAACAAGTATATATGAGTGGGTTCTTGTGAGCCTACTTTATATATATATGAGAAGTTTATATCCAAGTATATATATGTGGGATCTCGCTTTATATATATATATGAGAAGTTTATATTGAAATATGTTGGTTAAAATTCCAAAGTCTTGTATTAAAAAAATACAAGGTAAATATAAGTTTTTGTTTTTTTGTTTTTTAACTTTTAATTACTTTTATAGGTCTTGTTAATTTTACATTGTTCTATGTTGTTACAATTCCTTTAGCCTTTTTTTTTTTTTTTAATTAGCAATCTTTCAACACAATTTAATCTTTGAATGATCACTAACAATTGTAAATAGAACAATAAATGCAATAGACAGTAGAAGACAATCAAGAGCAACAAGAGACACAAGGATTTGGTCAAAGATTAGGAAAAACTTACAATGAGAAAAAAACCTTTCAAATTCTTCTTCTTATTAGATTGTCATAAAATGTTCAGCAAAGAGAGTACAATATTTCAATTGACCAATCAAGAGACAAAGTCAATACCAAAGCCAACAAAACAATATCTAATAGATGAGCCTTACAGAAAAACATAATCAAAGTCAGAATCTCTGAAGTATGAAGTCAACGGTCAACAGAATTTAGATCAAGATCACAGCTGCACAGACCCAGTGATAGTGAGTGCGGTTGAAGCTCTCAAGGTGCGGGGAATACCCTACAAGCAAGCGACTACAATCGAGATTTCTATAAACCAACCCTATGACTCTAGAACAATATATTATTTTCGCGCTTGTGAGCTCGAATCCTACAATTTTGAACTCGTACAAACCAATCCAAAGAATAGAGAGGAGAAGATGATTGATGATGATGTCCAAATGACATTAACTTGTCTTGTATTTATATGCTTTCAAGTGTGTCCAATTTCTCTTAAAATTGACCTGCACTTTTGTGCACATGTGGGTTTCCTCCTTAAAAATACATTTTTCTTTAACCAAAATAAATTCTTCAAAGGCTACGAGGGGTCTTTCTTGATGAGGAAGACTCACCAAAAGAGGGAATTTGTCCCTGCCAAATTAATAGGAAATGGAATATTTTTACATCTCGCTCATATTGGGTTGTCATATTAAAAATGAAATGTGCTAGCACAATAAGAGTGAGATTATTAATGTTTTATAATGATTTTAATTAAATCTAACCAAATATGTATATTCATTTACGCTTTCATTATAGATAACATTACTTTTATATTTAGATATTTAAAAAAATACGTCAACCCCATGTTGAGCTGAATCATACATCACAATAAGAGTGAGATTATTAATGTTTTATAATGATTTTAATTAAATCTAACCAAATATGTATATTCATTTATGCTTTCATTATAGATGACATTACTTTTATATTTAGATATTTAAAAAAACAGGTCAACCCCATGTTGAATTGAATCATACATCACACTTGAGATTATTAATGTTTTATAATGTTTTTAGTTAAATCTAAATATATATATATATATATATATATATATAATTATGTTTTGATTATAGATGACATTGTTTTTATATTTAGATATTAAAAAAAAAACACATGTCAATTCTATATTGAACAGAATCATTGTAAATATGTCTCTCAACACAATTATAGTTTTTTTAATCACCTAAAAAAAATTATTGAAACATATTATATTGAAATTTATCAATATTAAAATTTGATATTTTTGTAATTTTTTTTATTAACCGGATTCAAAGGGTTTTAAACTGAAAAACTTTAATGCCATATTAGTAACTCTACCATCGTTTCAATGCCATATTAGTAACTCTACCATCGATCCACACCATGTTTATCGTTGTGAATTAAATAAAAGAATTATTACATTTTAATCTATTACAACTTTTCGAATTAGGTTTTAATCTATTACAACTTTTCGAATTAGGTTCAATATGCATATAAATTCATATTTTTGAAATTATTATAGTTGAAAATTTATGAGTAAAAATAAACGATATTATGAATTTAATTTAAAAATGGAAAATAATGTTTCCATCTAAATTAGATATTTATTTTTGGCTAATTATTATGATTGAAAATTATTTCAAGGATACATCATGAATTTGTATATAAAAAGGAAAATGATATTTACATCCCATTCAAAAGATGTTAAATGTCTAAAGTCAATAAAAAGTTAAAAACCATAAATAATGAAGCTATATTCTCCATCTAATGAAGACATTTCTTCAACATGTAGTTATAATTGAAAACTCTTTAGATGGGATGAAGATACATAAAAAAAAATTGAAACATATAAACAGAAGTAATGTCTCCATTTAGTTAAAAAAACAAAAGTAATGTCTCCATTTAGTTAAGATCATAATTTTGTAATGAAGACCTTTCTTTAGCATGTAGTTAAGGTTGAAAAGTCTATAGTCTCCATCTAATGAAGACATTTTTTGAACATGTAGTTATAGTTGAAAACTCTTTAGATGGGATGCAGATACATAAAAAATTTAAACATATAAACAGAGGTAATGTCTCCATTTAGTTAAAAAACAGAAGTAATTTCTCCATTTAGTTAAGATCATAATTTTGTAATGAAGACCTTCCTTTAGCATGTAGTTAAGGTTGAAAAGTCTAGCATGTAGTTATAGTTGAAAAGTCTTTGGATGGATGAAGATATATCAAAGAATTTAGATATAAAAATAGAAATAATGTTTCTTTGTATGGATGAAGATACATCGAGAATTTAGACATAAAAATAGAAATAATATCTTTATTTAGTTTTAAGATCATAATTTTAGTGGTTGTTATGGTTGCATATTTTTAAAAAATAGAAAGCATCGTGAATTTAAATATAGAAATGAAAATAATGGTTTTATACAACTTTAGAATGTATAAAATATCTAAACTTTATAACTAAAAAAATCATCTATAACAAATTTATTTTTCTTGGGATAAATTTATTCATTAAATAAAAGAAATTAAGATAAAATGAAATATTAATTTAAAAAAAATAGAACTAGCAGTTGCACTACATGTTGTAATAGAAACACCATAAGCTGGCAGCATAGGAAAGAGTAGCATAAAATAAAGAAGATGTGATAGGTTATATTGCTAGTACTTCTATTGCTATTGTTTTCACAATTGCTACCAATTGGTTTGTTCTAAGTTTTTTAACATTGGTTAATTCTTTATATCATTTTTGAGATTCTCTATTTAGTGTAAGTAATGTAAGTAATGACTGTATTATTAAATCACATGACATTAATCATCACTTTTTAATCTGCATTCACTAATGCCAAATATCACCCATTCTAAAATATTGTACACTTTTTACATTGATTGTTGCTTCTCAGTTTCTTATGTTCTATCCATATTAATTTTGGAATTATTTGCATAGAGAATGTCATTTTTGATAGCAAGGAAAGGAAAAGATCAACTCTTGTTACTCATGCTTATATACGTTGCGATACACCATGGCCTTGGTTTTATTTTCCTCGTTATTCATCAGTTATGTACTAATTAAAATCACTTATTTTTTTGTTTTCCAAAATTGATACCAGGTTGAATGGTTTCGGGTCTAGCCACAGTTAGCATTTCACCACCGAGTTCGTTGTCCTTCGATATCCTCTTTGATTAAGGTATCTATCCATATTCAAGGAGTTATTACATACAATGCTTTTTTCCATTCGGGCCATGAACTGCCAGAATTTCCCAATTATAAATCAAAATTTAGTTTTTTCTTTTTTTTTTTCTTTAAGGACACAAGAAGCATTTTTGCAGGTTGCTGTTAGTGGAGATGTAGGGCGAGCGAGGCATATCTGAGATACATTCAAACTTTTCTTGAGATTTTGTAATCACTATAGTTGTACTATTTCTCTCTTTCTTGTGATTTGACTGCAGGTGGACCTCATAAACTCACAACTACAGGCCAGTCACTCAAGGATTGCTTCTCCCTGGATTTGTCACCCATACATGAGTACGCTCTCATAGAAATTTTTCTTAGGTTCTTCTCGACCCATCGCTAGTCCTTCCTCGCTGGTCAACGAATTTAGGGTTTTATGGTCGCTTAAAATTTATTAGACAATTTGGGTTTTACATGGGAGGGTTTTCCAATTATAGTGAATTTTGATAAGAAAGTGTCGGCCATCGACCCAAATTTGAATCTTGTAATTGAAAGAAAATAAATTCATTAATAATACTTTCATTGTGGAATTTTTAATTATTGGGTTTGTTCTCTATGCTACATAAGAGAATACATTTAGTTCTTTTCTCTCATTGAGTATTTGCAATTCAAGGATTCTAAATTTTATTATCAAAAAGAATTGGTAAAAAAAAGTGCATGCAAGTGCTCTATTTTAATGATATGAGTATTGGAAGCTTACTGTATACTTTCATTTGCTCTTTTTGTTTTTCTCGCAAATAAAAGTATCATTACAATTTTTTTTTGGTTAAATTTTCTATTTTTAACATGTAATCTCATCACTACAAGCGTTAATTGTATTTGGTTTATAGATAAAGGTACTTCAGATTAGTATTTATAAGTCTACTTCCAATACTATTTCTATATAAAGAAAATAAGGGATTTTTCCTTCCAACATATTTTTGTTTTTCTTTTATATCTGCACTTTCTTAAAGTAAAGGTTCTCTTTTTAATTGCTTCTATGTTATGGTTAAGACTTATCGATAATGTTTTATACATAATCTTTCTATGGTTTACTTTTGAATTTATCTAAATGCTAATGTTCCTCTGTTTCTATTTCTAGTAGTTGTCTTGTTCTTACTTTTGTTTTGTTTGTTACAGGGCATTGGGCAGGACTCGACAATAATGTCAGAATAAAAAAGACCTAGCTATAGGGAAATCCTTGCCAACTCGACTACATGGTTGTTATTTTCTCGCACAAAAATTCAAAATTCTGCCTCGGTGGCACATACCTTGCAACAAGTGGAAATTTTTCTCCACTTCGATCTAATACTTATATTTACTCAACCCTTGGTTGGAGTGGGTGGGAATTAATATCGACAAGACGATAGCAAAGGAATAAAGTTAATGTCACTAATATTCATCTCACATCATCAATCATTTCCCCATCTTCCTAAAGAATTTTGTTCAATCATGATTTATACACTACAGTACGACTCATGACTCCGTGACGTGATCTATTTAAAGGCCTCTCGAGTTCCTGTAGGCATCTATGAATTTTTTTCCTTCATAGAGAAACAAAGTTACTGATTAGATGAGAACTATTACCTCGAGATGAGAACTCTAGCAAAAAACCCCCCCAAAAAGCATGAAAAAAGAGCTCGAAAATGAAAAGTGTTGATTCTGCATCACCACTTCTTTTTTGGGGTAAATTTTCAACATTTTTTAAAGATGACAGTAAAAGCTAATAAAAACCTTTTTTTTGGTGAAAAAAACACCATAAAACCAAAAAGTGTTGATGCTAGAATAACGTCCTTTTTTTTTTTCAGGGTAAATTTTCAACATTTTTTTGCAATGACGTTAAATATAAAATATCACGACTCTTAAAAACCTTAAAATTCCAACAATTTTCAAGCATGACATTAAACATAAAATATCATGTCTATGAAAAATCTTAAAATTCTAACAATTTTCAGCCATGATGTTACGGATAAAATACTTATAGTTTTTTTTTCAATCATATCATTAAAGATAAAATATCGTGACTTAGGAAAACCTTTAAATTTTGACAAATTTTCAACCATGGAACTAAAACCAAATATCACGACAACAAAAACCCCAGGTTTTCAATATATTTCAACCATGGCATTATGAAAAAATTATATGACTAAAAAAAACTTTAAACATCTAAATGAAAGAGTCATTATAACAAGAGTAATTTCTTTCCTAAATGCTAAAAGTATAGCTATTTTAAAATCTTAGTCTAAGACAATTTGACACATTGAAATGAAAATTTAAAAATCAATCATCAAATTAACATGAAGTGTACGTGAACTCGACCTATTGCAATGAAATCGTAAAAATCAACTATCACTTCGACACATAATGGGGCTAGGTTGCTAGTTGAGGATTGACACAGGCACTATAAAATAAAATAAGGAATAAAACATAATAATAAATAAATAGATAAATAAATGAAAATGAAAAGTACAAAAAAAAAATTAAAAGTAAAACAAAAACAAAAACAAAAACAAAAACGAAAAAACAAAAAGCTTAAAAAAAATAACTAATAAATAAAAAAATATATTAAAACATAAAAAATGATAAAAATATAATCAAACATAAAAATATATATATATAATATATTTCGAAGAAATTACAAGGTAATATTTAAGGTCGACACATTTTGAACCTCTTACTATGGTTCATCATCTCATACACACACATAATCAAGAATACAAAATATTTTAAAAAAAAAGTTAAAAACAAAAGGAATATATATATATATATATATATATATATATATATATAATTTAAAGGAAAAATTTAACACTAAAAAACAAGAAAACACAAATAAATAAAAAGCAATTTGGAAATTATAAAAAGAAAGACAAATAAAAAAAAATACAAATTAAAAATAGTTAAAATAAAATTACATCATAGAGTTAAAATTAAAAAATACAAAAAAATAAAATATATATTTAAAAAATAAAATATATATATGTATAAACAAATTAACTAAATTAAAAAAAAATAAAAAATATATTTAAAAAATAATATATATATATATATATAAACAAATTAACTAAATTAAAAATTTGAAAAACGAATCGTTTAAAAACATATTATAAAAATTTAAAATTATAAATAAAAATAAAAAAATAAATTATAAAAAGATATTATAAAATATTTAAAATTAAAAAAAAAAAAATTAATTAAATTAAAATTAATAAAATTTAATGGCCACGACCAAGGTTGGGGGTTGATTCTCGGAATCAATCCCTGGCTAGGCGAGGGCCAGAGGGTGACTGCAAGGCCGACATAGCAAGCCTTGAGGCCCCTCCTCTCGCCCTCAGGCCCCTTCGCCTGGCGAGGGGTTGACCTAGTGAGGCAGGGGTCTGAGAGTCATTGCAGGGCCGATGGAGTGGGTCTCGAGTCTCCGCTGACCCTATAGTGCCGCTCAAGCTCCTGCGTGACCAAGGGAAGCCTTTTTTTTAATTTAATAAATAAAAAAAATTAATTTAATATATATATTTTAATTATACTTTAATTTTAATTTTTTTTAAATATGTTTTTTTTTTTTTAATTTAAAATTTTCTTTTAAATTTTTTCCTTTTTAATTTTAATTTTTTATATATTTAATTTTAATTATTATTATTATTCTTAATTTTAATATATATTTTTTTAAATAGTTTTTAGTGTATTTTATTTTTATTTTTAATTTTTTTCTAAGAATTTTTTTATTTTATTTTTATTTTAGCTACATTTTTTAAAGATTTTATTTATTTATATTGCTTTATAAAATTGTATGTTTTATTTTTTTTAACATTTTTTTTATTATTTTTACTTAAAATTTTATATGAAACATTTTTTTTTTTAAAACACCCTTTAAATGTCATCATCTTTAGATATAAAATTCATAAAATGTTTATAAAATGTTTATATTTTTCCAATTGTTTTTAATTCAATTTTTTCATAAAAATATGTTATTTAACTTGTTATTTTTAGTGAAAAGGTCAGGAAATACATTTTTTTTTAATTATATCTATATGAAAAATTTGTATTTTTTGTCAAGTGTTTAAAATTATTAGTTTTCAGTGACAATTATTTTAGGTGTATTGAAGTATTAATTAATGATATATAAATTTACAATAAATCCTAACGTCAAAATTGTAATGTTATTATTGTTTTTAAACTTAAAAAAAAAAACATTATAAAAATACATTGCAAAGAAAAACAAAAAGACATGTTTTGAAAACCCTTAAAAAACAAACATCTGAGGATGAAAAACAAGAAGAGATATAAGGCAAATTAAAAAATGGTTAAATAATCAACATTAAAAAAACAATTTGTGCATACTTAGAACATCAAAAAATATAAAGTGTCAAAAATATGCCTTAAAAATTGTTGATACTATTCAAAATCCACAGGAAAATCACCAACATTTAAAAAAATTATCGACACTTAATACATTAGGAAATTCAAAATGTCAAAAATAAACTCTATAAAGAAAAGAGGTTGATGTTGCATCAACACTTTTCAAAATCAGCGTGAAAATCACTAACATTTAAAAAAATGTTCATACATGATACATAATAAAATTTGGAGTGCCAAAATTATGCTAAAAATAAGGTGTATTCTGAACCAACACTTTTTAAAATCGAATGAATTTTTTACTACCTCGTAAAAACCAAGTAACTAGTAAAGTTATCATTTAATTAGTAACTACATTGAAATTGTATCATTGTTAGAAATCCATCTATTCTTTTTAAGTGAAAGTCTTTAAACATGGAGGAACCACCAAAGCCTTTGGTATCCAGAAAGAACTACATGTTGGTGGATAAATTTATGGACGCAGCTAAACCTTGCTAGATCCCTGGTGGAGGCAGGATAACATGGCCGAAAGATAACACCAATTTTTCTAGCTTCTTAGGGAAGCGAAGCTTCCACAACGCATTAGTGATATGGAAAGAGGAGATAATTTCTCTTCATTCTCGGGTTCTAATTCTGGAAAATATTATTGCTAGAAGTTGTCAACTTGGTTTAGATGGCACTAGATTTGGGGCTTCCTCCTACACGAAGAGACTTCGTCGCCTAAGTGAAGGTGATCACTTAGCTGATGAACAATCTCATTGGAGGCTTTTTGCTCGTCATCTCAATATAAAAATGGTTTTATGTTACCATGCAAATTCTGTTTGGTCCTCGGGATTTATTTGTCAGACTTTTAGTTGTAATATTTTTTTTACATTTAAAAAAAATGCAATCAATATATTTTTGAATATATAATCAGTGTGCTATCGTAAAGGTTCTCAACTAAATCTTTATTAATATAAAACCTTTATCCGTTTTAAAAATATAAAATATAATAATTTACTAATATATATATAAATGAACAAACAGATTTTTTTATCATTCTTAATTTAATTAGTTTTATTAATGATATCCATTAAAATAAATAAATAATAATTACATATGAATACTAAGTGATTTATTTAAAAAATATACTCGCAAAAATTTAACCTCATAAGAAGTCATAATTATATTTTTAACATTAGATATCTTAATTAATATAAATATTTCTTTCTTCTAACATAATACTTTTTAATGTTTCTATATATATATATAATTAAAATATTTTTATTAAAAAATTTGAAACAAATTATTTATATTTTTAATATACATATATTTAGAATAATTGAAAATTATGGGTATATATATATAATTTTATTATTTTCTCTTATAATGTAATTTAATTTTAAATTTTAGAAAAGTTTTATTTATATGAATAAATATATTTTATCTTTAAAATAATGTTTTTATTTATATAAGATAAACCTAAAATAAATTATAAATTTTCTTTATATTTATATTTATATTTTAATTAAATATTTTTTTTAAATAATTATATAAATATAAATTTAATATTTCTTCATTTTTTCAAAATTATTATAATTGAAAATTATTAAATAAAATAAAAATTAATTATTTTAATATTTTATTATTATTATATATTTAAATATAAACAACAATATTATATCTCAATCCAATGGTGCCAATTTTAAATAAATAAAAAGTGAACCATTAACAATAAACCTATTCACTAAATGAACACTGCATAGAAGGGAAAAAAATCATATTTAATCGAAATCACTACATGGAATTAACCTTCATCAAAAAAAAAATTTATTAAGTTTAAATTAAAATTTTTACATTGATTAAATAAAAATCAAATTATTAAAAAATAATTTTAATTAAAATTAATAATATCAAATTATACTTAAATTTATATTAATATAAAAAATATTTATATTTTTTTCCAAATATTCTTATCTAAAATACACATATGCTCTACAAAATAATACCACAATATAGCTATTTATATCACAAGCAAATTGGTTAAAAGTTTATTAACCAAAACTCGAATCAAAAATAAAATTCACATTTTGTAATGATGTGGCAACGAGAGTTCTCCATAAAGTGCCGTCCCGATCAGTGATCAAATTTGAAGGGTAGGGCTTAATTTCATTTAGAAGGGCACATATTCAGGTTGCACTTCTATAATGAAAAGCATAAAAAAAAAGAGCAATTCAATTGACAACAATAAATTATTTTCAAATTTCTTTTTATTTTTTTCATAGGAGAATGGTGGAACAACAACCCCATGGATGTTGTGTATAAGGCAGGTCTGATATGAGCCGCAACTATATTATCGGATGCATTTACCATTAATGGATAAACAAGAGACCTATATTCCTGATCCAGTTCAGATAAGCATTAATTGTAAGAAATTTTTGTGACCAGAACGTTCAAGCCAATGTACAAGCAGCTCAATCAAATTTAAGTTTATTGCATGAATGAAAAAATTCAGTAAAATTCTAAACAGGTTTAGGATTCAACAAAAGAGTGTACAAAGGTGTATATGTTTTTGGTATCTCCTTTTTTAATATGAAAACATACCAGGAATTGGGAATCCGCAAACAAATCAAATCCAGTATGCTAGGAAGCATGTTGAATGCGCTCCTCTCCAAGCATAAATCGTGCTTAAACCTTGCTTGACAGACGTTTGCTGAATGATGAATCTATGCTCCTCTCCAGCTTAAATCGTCGTCAAACCTTGCTTTGGGCAGCCTTCAGGGACAACCCAGTGAAATTACAGACCTAATACATGGCCCATATTGACATCTAGTTGCTCTCAATTGAAACTACCAAATGTAATGGTATCAAAGGGTAATTGTGACATAATAATTAATAAGAACTTCCATCATATGCACAATTAGAAAAAACAACTCAAAAAGACACTGTTGTGGGAGCAACTCAGAAACTGCCAAATGTAATGGTATCAAAAGGTAATTGTGACATAATAATTAATAAGAACTTGCATCATATGCACAATTAGAAAAAACAACTCAAAAGGAAACTGTTGTTTTTGAAATGGGAGTTTCTGAAATGGGATTTAAGTTTTAACATGAAAAGAAATTTACAAACTCAACATTCCTAAAATTCTAATTTCAGAAGAAATGAAATTTAAAAAAAAAAGGTTGACAATTTGACAGCACTTCTTAAAAAATTTTAAGATATTATTCCAGTTTTATTTTTAAATGACAAAAATCAATTTTTAATTTTTTTTTGACTGGTAAAATTTTCTCCCTACTTCTCTGACGTGCCAGAGACCCTTTGAAGGGCTCTGATGTGTTCAATTTTGATCCCTGGTCCCGATGCAAAGAGATTAGAAGTCAAAGTTTGGTTATTTGGGAGTTCTCAATATTGATAATTACACTATTTTGCTAGTTTTAAAAAATCATTTATATGCGTTGCATTGACATTGACAAATATTGAAATTCTGTGAACGTTCTCATCTATTATATATGTGATTTTTAAATTAAAAATTTGTTATAAATTTAGATTTGAAATTAAAAATAACAATTTTTTTAAAGGGAAAAAAACGTTGGGTTGTATTGATAGAGGGAAAAAGTTATGATTTTCTTTCTAGATCATATAATCTTAAAAAAATTTGGAGTATATGATTTAATATATATTTTTAGAAATAGCTTAATTTATATAAACATTTTATTTAGTCTATTTGGAATGTGCATATATAAGGAAGATGTAGTCTTGTCAAGTTTACAAAAAAATAAAAAATTCAAATCATTTAAATTATTGAAATTAATAAAATAAAACAAAAATTTATGAAAATATAAATCATTTCCCTATTTTATATAAAAAGTTGTTAAAAATTAATAAAACAATTCAAATATCTAAAAGAAAAATGATGTTTATAAATTTAAGAATACTTCTAGTTTAGTTATTTATTATGTTTTAAAGCGTCAATTTTAATAACTATCAATATAGATCCTATCTTAACATCAAATATCTTGATATGCAAACTCTTTTTAGAATGTAAAACTTGAAAAAAGTTTGCATCTCCGCCCCCTCTCTCTCTCTATATATATAGGCACACTCCTTTCATTTATAGACCACATTGTCCATATTAAAATATTATTCTTTTGTTAATATATTTTTTAAATACATGTCAATCATAATAGTGAAGTATTTTATTTATTACCTACATTGAAAATTTTGATTATTAATAATATATTTTAGTTTACACATATCAATTTTGAATTACACATCTTCTTTTATTAGGAAAGAAAATGAATTATTTTACTTTAGTATTATCAACAAGTATAAATGTGTGGGCTCTAGTGAGCCTTCTTCATATATATATATATATATGAGAAGTTTATATTAAAATATGTTAGTTAAAATTCCAAGTCTTATATTAAAAAAAATACAAGTTAAATATAAGATTATTCTTTTTAACTTTTAATTACCTTATCTAGTAGAGCTGATATAATTATCTTTTTTTTTTTTTTTAACTTTTAATTACTTTTATGGGTCTTGTTAATTTTACATTGTTCTATGTTGTGACAATCAGTTTAGCCTATTTTTTGTTTTTAATTAGCAATCTTTCAACACAATTTAATCTTCCAATGATCACTAACAATTGTAAATAGAACAATAAATGCAATAGACAGTAGAAAACAATGAACAACAACAAGAGACACAAGGATTTGGTCAAAGACCAAGGAAAAACCTACAATGGGGAAAACCCTTTCAAATTCTTCTTCTTATTAGATTGTCATAAAATGTTCACGAAAGAGAGTACACCATTCCATTTGACCAATCAAGAGACAAAGTAAATCCAAAAGCCAACCATGTTGGTCTGAGAAGTTTATCAAACAAGAAAGAAATGAAAGCAAAAATGAATTTGAAACTGAAATTTGCACAATTAAACAAAAATAGTGTTACGTGGTAAAACCTTGACAGTGTGTCAAGGAAACATCCACAGGGAAAGGGATTGGATCTTTATTAATCAAGAATGATTCTCAATGATACATTTTCTCTTGGGCATTCACCATTTTCATATGAGCCTCTCCTCCGTTACATAACTGCTATTCATTAGCAATCTCATTACAAAACTAATTTACAAAACTAACTGGTAGTAATTACTAAGATTTTACCCATAATTACATGTCTTGTTGTCACATTTCAACAAACTCCACCTTGACAACCATTTTCCTAATCCCTTTGCCCCTGCCCATTGATCATCTCTTCTGCAAGCCAAGAAAAGCCAAACACCATCGCAGCTTCTCTACTGTAACTGGCTTCATGAATATGTCTGCACAATTCTCTTGTGTATTGACCTTCTTGAGAGATACTTTTCTGCCATCGATCACATGTCTCAGAAAATGATACCTTACATCAATGTTCTTGGTCATGTTGTGATAAGTTGGATTTGTAGCCAAGTGAATAGCACTCTGACTGTCACAGAATACATTCACTCTCTCTTGCGTCCTTCCAATCTCATCAAGCAGACCCTTTAACTAGATTTCTTCTTTACTGACATCTGAGGAAGCTATATACTCTACTTCGGTAGTGGACAACACAATTGTTTCTTAAAGTTTTGACATCTAGCTAATTGCTCCACCTGCAAGAGTAAAGACATAACTCGTAGTAGATCTCCTTTTTTCCAAATCACCTGCATAATCAGCATCCACATATCCGCAGACAGATCCTACACTACCATTAAAGATGATGCAATGGTCACTTGTGCCTCTTAAATACTGAAGCACCCATTTCACTGCTTGCCAGTGTTATTCACTTAGATTTTCCATGAACCTACTGACAACTTCAATTGCATGTGAAATGCCAGGCCTTGTATATACCATCGCATACATTAAGTTGCCTACAACATTAGCATATGATACACAATACATATACTGATTTTCTTCATTAGTTCTAGGACTAAAAAATCGAAGAAATCTTAAAATGGGAAGCTAATGGAACATTAACAGGTTTCACACTGTTCATACCGAAAATTTCAAGTACTCTTTCTATTGGAAATAATACTGAGAGGGCGGGTGAATCAATATTAGCAAGCAATAATATTTCATTTCCATAATAATATTTATATACGCTACTTCTGTTAATTAAACTTACGTGTATACGCAGATGTATGTAAGGCAACTAGCATATACTCTTCAAACTTATAACTTAGTTAATTCATCATTTGTTGATCTTTAATCTGTGTATCCGAACCATATAAACAGTAACCAGGTGCAGTAAAACAAAACAGATAATCACACACATGAACACAAGATATAAGGTGGAAACCTAATGTGGGTGAAAACCACCTGCTGTAATCGTCTCTATCTTCCTTTAATAAGAAACTTCTTTTTACAATTTTTGTACTGGTGCAGACTTATACTAGTACGCAGACTTCTACCTACAGAAGGCTACAACCTTCTCTCATTCTCTAGCTTCTCCTGGAAGGGAGCTAAAACGTACTAACTGTTGTGTTTACTAGTACGTAGGTGCAAGCCTACAAAAGGCTACAACCTTCTCTTTTCTTCTAGGGACCACGTTTCATAAATTTTCAGACTGGATCCATCAATAACATCAATCAACCATCAATTATATTTGCATCAACCAATCTCCTTTGTAGCAACCAAAACTGAATCAATCAATCACTTCTCATAATGTTGTAACCAGAATACAGTAACAGTAACCAGAACCCAAGCCAGAACCCAGAACACTGCAACAGCAAACAGAAGTAGCTAAAGCATATTTAATTAGGTATACGCTACTTCAATGTGTCGAACCTATGTAGATACACTATTATCTCAAGGCGAACCTGCATATACGTTGTTTTGATATGCAAAACCACCATGTATATGCACCTTTGCTAAAGTGAACCTACGTACAGATCTGTAAATGATGATTTAAATTTTACAACAATTCCAGACATCAGTTATACCCAGATCATCATATTTACAGATCACAACATGCGCCAATTATTTAGATAAAAGATCAAAACCACACAACGATACTTCTCTTCAAGCCTTAAGGTCTTGACCCATCAATAGAACTTATTCTTCATCAAGTGCTTAGGTTCATCCTTGATTCAGATCCAGCTGTGCACCATAACCCAATCACCTGTATTCTAGATCTTGCTCTTCATTAGATATTCAATTCATGAGTGCCTTTGCCTAATGATCTTCTCCTCCTTTTATAGTCTTATGCCTTACTCAATACCATGGTTCAAAACCACTTAGAATCAATACCTTGTACCAAATACCTGGGGTTAACACTTTGGACAAGATACCTTGCACCAATACTATGGATCAAAATACCATGGACCAAATACCATGGAACAAAACTAAGTTTTCCAACATGTACGCGCCTTTATTTTCGTGAAAGTGCGTGTGTACGCTATACGCACCTTTTGGTCTACGAACCCGCGTGTACACGTGGCTTGGTCAATGGGGAACCTGCATATACCTCTCTTTCTTCATTTTGTGAGCCTGAACTATGATCTATCATCTGTGTGAGTTGCCATCAAGGACAACACCTGTGTCATAGTGCCAAATCTGTGTCATAATGCCAACAATCTCCCCCTTTGGACTTGATGGCAACCCCAAGTCACTCTTCCCCTTTGTCATCAAGGGTAAAGGGTTATGCGCCCATTGAGTACATGCTGAATTCTCTGATACGCTGAAGTGTGCTAATTGAGCTCCATGCTTAAGTCCATGCTCCCCTTGAATATAAGCAAGGTCTGCAAAAAGATGACTCTATACATACATCATAAATGACCTTCCTATCACCAATGACTCATACATACATCCATCTCCCAACCAAGTGGGGATATACCAAGTTTGACTCGTCCACCCAACCAAGTGGGTATATACCAAATGTAAGAGCATCCCATGCATAGTGGGGAAACAAAATAGGTCGTTTCATGACCTTGAAATTAAAAGATATACATGACATAGAGACCAAATATCTGAAACAAGACTATGATAGTTATCAGCAACATCTGTCAATCACCATCCAGACCAGCAACCATGATCTCCCCCTGAACCTGTTCCACCTGAATCAAAAAACAACTGTGAATTTGTACCAAGATCTTCTAAGATAATGTCAATAATGCATTATTAGAAGTATATGCTCCCCCCGAACCTGTGCCAGATGATCACTGTCAGACCCATATCAGACTCCTTTCATCCCGAGTGTGGCTCACTATTTTTCTTCAAACCAACATATACGCAACTGTATCCACAGAAACCTACATATGTACACGGATATGCTTCATGAAACTTGCGTATAACCACTTTTCTCTGAAACAGATAAGTTTCAACAGCAAGATGATGCATCAACTACTTCTAGCTTCTATCTGAGATATTCAAATGTCTCTATGGGCAATGGTTTGGTGAATATATCAGCAACCTGTTCTTTGGAGGGAACATATTCTAATTTGACCTTTTGTTCAAGCACTTGTTCACGTAGAAAATGATATTTGATGGGTATGTGCTTGGTCTTGGAATGCATGATTGGATTCCTTGAAATATTGATTGCACTTGTATTATCACATAGAATGGATATGGGTGGAGTACATGTGATCTGAATGTCTTGCAATGTTTGTATCATCCAAAGGAGTTGTGTGCAGCAAGATGCAGCAGCCACATATTCTGCTTCAACTGTAGATAATGAAATTGAACTTTGTTTCTTGCTGAACCAAGACACTAATCTGGAACCCATATAGAATGCACCACCTCTAGTGCTTTTCCTATCATCCACGCTTCCTGCCCAATCTGCATCTGTATATGCATGAAGTGTAAGATTTGTATCCCTAGGACGCCATAAACCAAAATCCTGAGTTCCTTGAAGATATTTGAAAATCCTTTTGACTGCCTGAAGGTGTGATTCCTTTGGATTTGCTTGGAATCTTCCAACTATTCCCACTGCATGCATGATGTCTGGTCAGGTACCTATTAGATAAGGCAAACTGCCAATCATGGATATGTAGGTTGGTTGACGTACTGCTGCTAATTCATCATTTGAGCTGAGACTGCGTCCTGTTACCATGGGGGTACATACTGGTTTAGAATCTTCCATGCTATATTTTTTCAGCATCTGCTTGAGATACTTGGTTTGTGATAGAAAAATACCATCTTTATTTTGTTGAACTTGTAGGTCGATAAAATATGTGAGCTCACCAAATAGGGACATTTCAAATTATTGCTGCATTACCAAGGCAAAGTTTTGACTCATGGCTTCTTCATTGCTAACAAAAATGATATCATCAACATACACTACAAGTATTAGCAATTATCATTATCAATCTTTGTATATAGATTGCTATCAGCTGATCCTTTTGAAAAAACTTGTTGATGGAGGTATTTGTCAAGACGGTAATACCAAGCCCTTGGAGCTTGTTTTAGACCATAGAGAGCCTTTCTGAGTCAACATACAAGTTTTGGATCATTTCCAAGGATGAATCCGTCTGGTTGCTCAATATATACTTCTTCTTCTAAGTCACATTAAGAAAGGCAGATTTTACATCCATTTGGTATACTTTGAATTTCTGAAAGCTAGAAAGAGCAAGGAACATTCTTATGGCTTCAAGTCTAGCAAAAGGTGCAATCGTTTCTTCAAAATCTATACCTTCTTATTGAGCATATCCTTTACAAACAAGTCTCGCCTTGTTTCTAATAACTTCACCATTTTCAATCAGCTTGTTTTTAAACATCCATTTGGTTTTTATGATATTCTTATCATGAGGTCTAGGAACTAATTCCCAAGTATTATTCTTTTCAATTTGTTCAAGTTCTTCATTCATGGCCTTGACCCAACATTCATCTTTTCATGCTTCATTTACATTTTAAGGTTCGATGGAGGAAAGCAATGCTAGATAGCTTGAAGCTTATGTAATAGTTCTTCTTGTTTGCATACCTGCCTCTTTCTGTCCCAAAATTTGAGTCTATGGATGATTTTTCTGAACATACCTAGATAGAGTCTTTTCTTCTGCCGTTATCTGTTCTTCTGGTGCTTCATTGGTTTCTTCTTCTTTAGAATTAGTCTGATTTGATGTGGAAGGATAATCCTCATCTTCTTCACACTCTTCGATTTTTACCTGCTTTGGATTTTTGCCTGCTTCATCAACTACAACATCAATACTTTCAATAATTTTCCTAAGTCTTTTATTATAACACTTATATCCTTTACTTCGGGAAGAGTAACCAAGGAGAATGCCTTCATCTGCTCTAGGTTCAAACTTACCAAGTTTTTCATCAATCCTTTTGATGTAACATTTGCTTCCAAAAACTTTGAAGTATTTTACAGTAGGAGTCTTACCATACCAAAGTTCATGTGGAGTTTGAGTGTTGTTTACCCAAATGTTTGCTTTGTTGAGGATAATGACAGCAACAAATGCAGCTTCACCCTAGAAGGTTGCAGGAGTTCCAAACTCATCTAGCATGGTATAATCCATTTGTTGTACATTTCTGTTCATCCTTTCTATCACTCCATTTTGCTGAGGAGTCCTTGCGGTGGAGAATTCTCTTTTTATTCCATTTTCTTCACAAAAGTCGAAAAATTCATCAAAGGTAAATTCCCCTCCTCGATCAGATCTAAGGCATTTGATTTTGCGATCTGATTCATTTTCAACCAAAGCTTTGAAGGCTTTGAACTTTTCAAATGCTTCATCTTTATGCTTTAGAAGTCCTATCCAACACATTCTGGAAAAATCATCAATGAACAATATAAAGTATTCTTCTCCACGAGGTGACTTTTTCCTTGATGGACCACATAAATCAGTATGAACAAGTTCAAGAGGCTTACTAGCCGATCCTTCCTTCTCAGGGAAATGTGCTCTGGTTTGCTTACCAAATTGACATGATTTGCATATTGTATTTTCTGGAATGCTAATATCAGGAAGATCATGAACAACCTGGAATTTTCATGCTTTCCTTATTTGAGGGAAGCTTAGATGCCCCAATCTTTTGTGCCATAGCCAGTGTTCATCATTTTTGCTTAGATAGCACTGTTGTTGTCCTCCCTTGAGTATGTATAAATTATTTGGAGTTCTTATGCCTTTGATCGCGGTTTCTCTTGTATCAAGCTCACGAAAAACACATCCATTTGATTGAAATACTACTTCATTTCCTTGATCACACATTTGACTGACACTCAATAGGTTATTCTTTAGACCATCAACATACATAACATTCCCAGCTTTAACCTTTTCTTTTAAGAGAACAAAACCTTTACCTTTTATGACAGCAGGAGTGTCATTTCCAAATGAGACCTTCTTTTCCTTTTCTAAGGCATTGTATGACTGAAGTTTTTCTTTATCACCTGTCATGTGTTTCGAGCATCCACTGTCGATGTACCACTAATTTTCTTGTCCTTCTACATACAAGGCTATACCACATCTTTCTGTTTGTGGTTCTTTCTTTCTCCATATTTTGGGACTCAATGAAGTTTGCTCCTTTTGAGATGTTTGCTGAAATTTACTCCTGCATTCAGAATCTTCATGACCAAAGTTGTTACAGATAGAGAATTCTATTTCATTTTCAAGAAGTGAAAAGTTATTGTAGGTCCTTTTCATGATCCCTGTCACATTCCTTTGATTTCGTGCTTCTCTAGTCATGATGGTCTTGTAGGCAACACATTGAGCAGCTTTGTGTCCAAAGTTATGACATGAAAAACATTGGCCATTAAAGAAGTTTTTGCGATTATCGAATCTACTGACCTAGTGATTGTAGTTTCCATTGACATTCATTCTTGAAGAAAATTGAATATGATTTACCTGAGGTTGGTTGTAACTTCTGTTCATCCTTTCAGTAGATTGAACCCGATTTACTTGGTGAATTGCTTTATGCTTTTGCTGACGATTGTCAAACTGTTCACTGCTCTTTGCTACATCAAGATAGCTTTTAGTGGAGGTTGACGGCTTCTGTGCTTGAGATGCTTCTTTTGTATGTCCAAGACCCGTCTTTATCAGAGGAGAACACTACACTTTGATAATTTCATCTAAAGTTTTTGATCCTTTAGAAAATCTGAGATTGAGAGCTTTTTTTTCTCAATATATTTCCTTAAACCCACAATTTCACATTCTAGTTTTTCATTATGTTTTTTCTCTTTCAACAAGTTGGAATGTCAGAGTATCTATAATCATATTCTTTTCTTATCAACAGATTTTGAGTTTAGAGATTTATTCATAAAGATTATCATCATCTAAATCATCCATGAAATCATCATCTTCAAAAGCCATCAGAAGTCTATAGTCATTATTATCTTCATCATTATTTGATAAACCATCGCTATCTTCATGCGTATAGTAGCTCTTCTTACTTACACTTTGTTTTCTATTCCATTTTGCTGATTCCTTACCTTTATCAAGCTTATATTTATGAGGACATTTGGTAGCATAGTGACCGACTCTTCCACAAGCAAAACATTTGAAAGGTAGTTTACCTCTGAATCTTCCAGAACCCCGTTGAAGGTTCTTGACAAAGTTTGCTTCTTCCTCTTCTTCTGAAATATGTCCTGATTCATTGAGTTTTTCTCTTCCTGAAGCTTTGAATGCAGCTTCTCTCACGTCTGATGGACCTCCTTTTCTCATTTTGAAAGTAGTTAAGATTTCATGGAGCTATGTCATAGTGATAATCTAAAGATCCTACTTTTCTTCTATGGTAGAAACTTTTGATTCAAACCTAGTAGAGAAGGATCTTAAAACCTTTTCAACTAAAGTAACTTCTTTTATCTCTTCACCCAAGTTCTTCATGCAATTAACAATCTCATCTATACGTAAGAAGTAATTAGCTATACTTTCATCATTGTGCATTTTGAGAGTTTCATATTGAATTCTGAGAGATTGCAGTTTCGCATGTTTTACCCGATTGTCTCCTTCATAGCTTAGAACGTTCTTGTCCCATATTTCTTTGGCGGTTTTGAGCTACATAACCTTGACAAATTCTGATTGCGACAGACTCCCCAATAATGTATTGACAACCTTGGCATTGGTTTCATATTGCTTTTTACCTGCCGTATCTGTAGGAATTGCTGATGGAAATATATATCCTCCTTCCACGATTTCCCAAACATCTGTTCCAAGAGATTGAATATAGGCTATGGTTCTTACCTTCCAATAATTGAAGTTGCTCCCATCAAAGATTGGTGGTTTGATGGATCCCTCTCTTTCGTAATTACTAATGATGATAGATCTTCCTTCAAGAGATCAAGCTTCTTCTGAAAGACCTGCTTTGATACCAATTGTTGGAAATAACACTGAGAGGGGGGGGGGGGGTGAATCGGTATTAGCAAGTCAATAATATTTCATTTCCATAATCAGATATATGCTACTGCTATTAATTAAACTTGCATGTATACGCAGATGTATGTAAGGCAACTAGCGTATATACTCTTTAAACTTAGTTAATTCATCATATGTTGATCTTTAATCTGTGCATTAGAACCATATAAATAGTAACCGGATGCAGTAAAACATAACAGACAATCACATACATGAACACAAGATATAAGGTGGAAACCCAATGTGGGTGAAAACCACCTGCTGCAATTGTCTCTATCTTCCTTTAATAAGAAACTTCTTTTTACAATTTTTGTACTGGTGCAGAGTTATACGAGTACGTAGGCTTATACCTACAGAAGGCTACAACCTTCTCTCATTCTCCAGCTTCTCCTAGAAGGAAGCTACAACCCCCTAGCTCTTGTACTAGCTCTTGTGTTTACTAGTACGTAGGTGCAAGCCTACAGAAGGCTACGACCTTCTCTTGTCTTCTAGGGACCACGTTTCATAAATTTTTAGATTGGATCCATCAATAACATCAATCAACCATCAATTATATCTACATCAACCAATCTCCTTTGCACCAACCAAAACTGAATCAATCAATCACTTCTCAGAATGTTATAACCAAAATACAGTAACAGTAACCAGAACCCAAGCCAGAACCCAGAACACTGCAACAACAAACAGAAGTAGCTAAAGCATATTTAATTAGGTATATGCTACTTCAATGTGTCAAACCTGCATAGATACGCTATTATCTCAAGGCGAACCTACGTATACGCTGTTTTGATATGCAAAACCAGCATGTATACGTGCCTTTGCTAAAGTGAACCTACGTACAGATCTATAAATGATGATTTAAGTTTTACAACAATTCCAAACATCAGTTATACCCAGATCACCATATTTATAGATTACAACATGCACCAGTTATTCAGATAAAAGATCAAAACCACACAACCATACTTCTCTTCAAGCCTTAAGGTCTTAAGCCATCAATAGAACTTATCCTTCATCAAGCGCTCAGGTTCATCCTTGATTCAAATCTAGCTGTGCACCATAACCCAATCATCTGTATTCTAGATCTTACTCCTCATTAGATATTCAATTCATGAGTGCCTTTGCCTAATGATCTTCTCCTCCTTTTATAGTCTTAGGCCTTACTCAATACCATGGTCAAAACCACTTAGAATCAATACCTTGGACCAAATGCCTGGGGTCAACACTTCGGACAAGATACCTTGGACCAATACTATGGATCAAAATACCATGGACCAAATACCACGGACCAAAACTAAGTTTTCCAACATGTACGTGCCTTTATTTCCGTGAAAGTGCATGTGTACGCTATACGCACCTTTTGGTCTGCGAACTCGCGTGTACAAGCAGCTTGGTCAATGGGGAACCTGTGTATACCTCTCTTTCTTCATTCTGTGAGCCTGAACTGTGATCTGTCATCTGTGTGAGTTGCCATTAAGAACAACACCTATGTCATAGTGACAAATCTGTGTCATAATGCCAACACTTTCTAAATACTTTTGCTGTGATAACCAAAGCTCACCATTTTTTCTGTCTTTGTGTATCTCCATGCCCAAGATAGGTTTTGATGCTCTAAGATCCTTCATATCAAACGTCCTAGAGAGCTGAGCCTTTAACTTGTTAATCTCTTCGATGCTTTTTCTTGCAATAAGCATATCATCAACATACAAAACTAAGATAATGAATATGCCACTGAAACTCTTGAAGTATACACAACGATCATACTCACTTCTAATAAAGTTCTGGCTCACCATGAAGGAGTCAAACTTCTTGTACCATTGCCCGGGAGATTGCCTCAGGCCATATAATGATTTCCTAAGCTTTTAAACTAATCTTTTTCTGTGATCTTGTACAAAACCTTCTGGCTGTTCCATATATATCTCTTAATCCAAATCACCATGTAGAAAAGCTATTTTAACATCTAACTTTTCTAACTCAAGGTTAAGTAATGCAGCTAGTGCCAACATAGTATGAATAGAAACAAGTTTTACAACTAGTGAAAAAATATAATGGAAGTCAATGCCTTCAACCTGAGAATATCCTTTTGCTACCAGCCTCACCTTATACCTTTCGATACTTCCATCAAATTTCTATTTCCATTTGAAGACCCATTTGCATCCAACAACACTTCTCCCTTGAAGAAGTTCTACAAGATCCCAAGTATTATTCTTCGCATTCTTCGCTAAGGAATCCATTTCTTCATCCATATTCGTTTTCCATTTTTCACTATCCGTATCATCCACTACTTCCAGATAACAAGAAGGTTCCCCATCTTCAGTAATAAAAAAAAAAAAATGAAGCGGAATCTTCATACCTTTTGGGAGTTTTTCTTTCCCTTGTAGACCTTCTTAGAGTGACAGGTTGCTGAAATGGTTCTAAAAATTCAATATTTTCCTTTGCATCTTCTTCACCTTTTCCTCTAGAAGTCTCTCCTTCCTTTTGACTTTCAGAAAAAGGTCTAGCCTCCAACTAAATTTGATGATTTTGTGATACTTGTTCCTGTTCAATTCTTTCAACATCTAATTTTAAAAGAGAAGATTCATCAAATTTTACATCTCTACTAATGACTATCTTCTGTGAAGTAGGATCCCACAACCTATATCCATTCACCACATAGTCATACCCAACAAAGACATAACATTTCAATTTTGGATCTAATTTTGAATGCTAATTTTTAGAAATAATAGCATAGGCATCACAACCAAATATTCTTAAATGTGAATAATCACAAGACTAACCTGACCAAACTTCTTAAGGAATTTTACAATTAATTGCAATTGAAGGTGATTGATTAACTAAATAACAAGTAGTGGATATTGCTTCTGCCCACAACTCTTTTTTGTAGGTTAGCATTGCTGATCATGCTTCTGGCTCTTTCCATAAGAGTTCGATTCATACGTTCAGCAACATCATTTTTGAGGAGTATAAACATAAGTTTTATGTCTAACGATTCCTTCATACTTACAGTATTGTTCAAATTCTAGAGAAGTAAATTCACCACCATTATCAGTTCTCAAACGTTTAATTGATTTGCCTGTTATTTTTTCTACCATTACTTTAAATTGTTTAAAGATATTGAATACATTAGCTTTCCTTTTTAACATAAAGACCCAAAATTTCTGGGAGAAATCATTAATACACATTAAGAAATATAAAGTGCCTCCATATGATACAACAGGAGATGGTCCCCACATATCAAAATGAATATAGTCCAAAATTTCTTTACTATTATGACTTCCCATTTTAAACCTTTGTTTACACTGTTTTCCATATACACAATGTTTACAGAAATCCAACTTCAAGGACTTCAAATCAAGAAGTAATTTATGGTTCATCAGTACCTAAAGACCTTTCTCAGTCATGTGACCCAATCACTGATGCCATAGGCGAGTACCTTCTTCTTCTTTCTCTGACCCAATAGTTACTTCACTGACCTGAGTACTTCCTTTGAGTCTGTAAATATTTTCAACCTTTTCTGCCTTCATAATAACTAGGGCGCCTTTTGAGACTTTCAACACCCCATTTTGACCTGTAAACTTATAACCATCCGAGTCTAACACTCCCAAAGAAATCAATTTTTTCTTCAATTCAGGTACATGTCTAACATTAGTTAATGTTTTAATTGTGTTATCGTACATTTTAATCCCAATATTTCCCATCCCAATAGTGTGACATGATACATTATTACCCATAAACATAGAACTACCATTCACAACTTCATATGAATTAAACCAATTTATGTGCGGACTCATGAGATGAGAAGCACCAGAGTCTAATAAACAATTTTAAAAATTCTAGGAGACATTACATTCAGGTAAAGTTTCATCTACAATGCATAATTCTTCAGCAGATAAAACTTCATCTATCATACCTGAATCAACTTGATTTTCTTCCTTATTTGGGTTTTCAAACTCTTTCTGTTTCCAACAGTCTTTCTTGAGGTGTCCAATTTTGTTGCAGTACCAACATTTTTCCTTACACTTATTTCCCTTTGATTTTGATTTGGAAGAACCCCTTGTTTTATCCCTTCTTTCTTTTGACCGTCCTCTCACTACCATGGCTTATGATGCATAGATTTCAACATTGGACTTCTTCCTTACTTCTTCAACTAACAAAGATCCCACAACTAATCAAATTCCAAGGACTCAGTTGTGCTCAAACTGATAGAGGTAACGAAGTGGTCCCATGACTCAGGAAGGGAACACAACAAGGTGATAGCTTTGTCTTCTTCCTGAAATTTAACTTCCATATCCGACAATTATCAAATAAGTGTATTAAAAGCATTTAGATGTTCTGCAATTTTTGTACCCTCCTTCATCCGAAGATTGTACAATTGTATTTTTACATAAATTATGTTAGCTAACGATTTGGTTATACATAACGTTTCCAGTTTTCCCCACAAACCTGTTGCTGGAGTTTCTTCAACTATATTGAAGGGAACTTCATCCGCCAGAAATAACCTGATGGTACTAAGAGCTCGGGCATCCAAGTCCCCCGAGTCTGAATCTATCATGCTAGCATATTTATTCTTCACCTCGTCCAATGCTTTGTGCAACCTTTGTTGCACAAGAAAATCCCTAACTTTCAGTTTCCATAAAGCAAAGTTGTTCTTGCTGGTCAATTTTTCCACCTCGAACTTTGCATTCGTCATTTTAGCCATTTCTTTCTATAATGTTAAAAAAAAATTGCTTCTAAACTTTGCTTCTAGGGTTTAGTTCTGAATTTGAATTTATCCACAATATGCTTTCAACTAGGGTTTCTTTCTGATTTTTATTTTCTATACAACAAATCTGATATGTATTCTCTATCCCTTTAAAAAAAATTCAGAACTTCTTCAAACCCTATCAGAACTTCTTCAAACCCTATTCCATTTTTTTTATATCCTTTTTAGTTCAGAATTTCAGACAAATTTTTCTTCTTCTCCCCCCTTTTTAATAAACCTTATTCTTAAAAAAAATATATCTTTGGTTTGCTAACAAAATTACCCAGATTTGTTCAGGAAACAACATCTCAGCTTTAGACAGGGGTTTTCTGCTTCTGCTGTGATAGGGGCTCTTTGTGGCTTTCTGCTTTGATGCTACCCAGACTGGATTTCTTTAAATAATCGACCTCTGGCCTTCCTCTTTATCTATGATGGTGAAATGCAACCTTCACAACGTATAGAAAACACTTCAGTTTGGTTCTAGTCTACACAATAGCGAAATTTTCCAGTAGCTTGATTTATCTCCATCCGGTAGAAAATTCCCTACCTCTAGCAGTGACATCAGGCTTCAAACAGTTCTTAGTTATTTACTTAAAGTGGTGGAAACTCTCTTCAAAGTGTTTTCGACTCTTCCTTTCTCTGCAACGACATGTATATATGTTTTTTTTTTGGCGTCCTTCTTAATGGAAGACATTAATGATCTCCTCTTCACCTTCCTTTCTTGATAGCAGCAGCGCAAGTGTCCCTCTTCTTGTTTAACAAATGAGCAGGCTCTTCCTCTTCACCCATGACAGCGAAGGTTTTCCAAACAATCAATTCTTTCCTTTTAGACCAACAACCGATACACACACAGTGCATCCTTTAGGATTCAATACCAATTGTTGGTCTGAGCAGTTTATCAAACAAGAAATAAATGAAAGAAAAACTAAATTTGAAACTGAAATTCACACAATTAAACACAAATAGTTTTATGTGGTAAAACCTTGACAATGTGTCAAGGAAACATCCACGAGGAAAGGGATTTGATCTTTATTAATCAAGAATGATTCTCAATGATAAATTTTCTCTTGGGCATTCACCATTTTCATATGAGCCTCTCCTCCGTTACATAACTTCTATTCGTTAGAAATATCATTACAAAACTAACTAGTACTAATTACTAAGATTTTGACCATAATTACATGTCTTGTTGTCACATTTCAACAAACCAAACAATATCCAATAGATGAGGCTTATAGAAAAATATGATCAAAGTCAAAATCTCTTAAGTCTGCAGTCAACGATCAACAGAATTTAGATCAAGATCCCAATAGCACAGACCCAGTGATAGTGAGTGCAGTTGAAGCTCTCAAGCTGTAGGGAATACCCTATCAAGCAAGTGACTACAACTGAGATTTCTATAAACCAACCATATGAATCTATAACAATATATTATTTTCGCATGTGTGAGCTTGAACCCTACAATTTGGGACTTGTACAAACCAATCCAAAGAAGAGAGAGGAGAATATGCTTGATGATGATGTCCAAATGACGTTAACTTGTCTTGTATTTATATTCTTTCAAGGGTGTCCAATTTCTCTTAAAACTGACCTTCACTTTTGTGCACATGTAGTTTTCCTCCTTACTTTTGTGCACATGTGGGTTTCCTCCTTAAAAATACATTTTTCTTTAACCAAACTAAATTCTTCCAAAGGCTAGGAGGGGTCTTTCTTGATGAGGAAGACTCACCAAAGGAGGGAATTTGTCCCTTGTCCCTGAACTACCAAATTACTAGGAAAGTGAAATATTTTTAAATCTCCCTCATATTGGGTTGTAATATTAAAAATGAAATGAGCTAGCACAATAAGAGTGAGATTATTAATTTTTGTATAATTATTTTAATTAAATCTAACCAAATATGTATATTCGTTTATGCTTTCATTATAGATGACACTGCTTTTACATTTAGATATTTAAAAAAAACACATGTCAACCCTATGTTGAGCAGAATCATAAATCACACTTGAGATTATTAATATTTTATAATTTTTTTAATTAAATCTAAACAAATATGTATATTCAATGATGCTTTCATTATAGATGACATTGCTTTTATATTTAGATATTAAAAAAAAACACATGTCAATTCCATGTTGAACAGAATCATACCTCATACTTATATTAGACTATAAATGCGTCTCTCAACACAATTATGGTTTTTTTAGTCACCTAAGAAAATTATTAAAACATATTATATTGATATTTATCAATGTTGAAAATATTTTTGTAATTTTTTCTATTAAGTGGATTCAAAGGGTTTTAAACTGGTAAACTTTAATGACATATTAGTATCTTTACCATCGATCCCACACCATGTTTATCGTTGTGAATTAAATAAAATAATTATTACATTTTAATCTTGTTACAACTTTTCGAATTAGGTTAAATATGCATAGAAATTCATATTTTTCAAATTGGTAGAGTTGAAAATTTGAGTCAAATTAAACGATAATTTAAAAAAGGAAAATAATGTCTCCATCTAAATAAGATATTTTTTTTGGGCTAATTGTTATGGTTGAAAAATCTTTCAAGGATACATCATGAATTTATATATAGAAAAGAAAATGATATTTACATCACATTCAAAAGATGCTAAATGTCTAAAGTCAATAAAAAGTTAGAAACTATAAATAATGAAGCTATAGTCTTCTTCAAGATGTAGTTATAGTTGAAAACTTTTTAGATGGGATGAAGATACATCAAGAATTTAAACATATAAACAGAAGTAATGTCTCCATTTAGTTAAGATCATAATTTTAAAAAAGTAGAAGTAATGTCTCCATTTAGTTAAGATTATAATTTTGTAATGAAGACCTTTCTTTAGCACGTAGTTATAGTTGAAAAGTCTTGCATATAGTTAGAGTTGAAAAGTCTTTGGATGGATGAAGATACATCAAAGAATTTAGACATAAAAATAGAAATAATGTCTCTTTGTATGGATGAAGATACATCAAGAATTTAGGCATAAAAATAGAAATAATGTTTTTATTTAGTTTTAAGATCATAATATTGATAGTTTTTATGGTTGTATTTTTTTACAAAATAAAAAGCATAGCGAATTTGAATATATAAATAAAAATATTTAAATATAAAAATGAAAATAATAGTGTTATATAATTTTAAAATATATGAAAAATTTAAAGTTAATAACTAAAAAAAATCATCTATAACAAATTTATTTTTCTCGGGGATATGGACAATAAATTTATTTATTAAATAAAAGAAATTAAGATAAATGAAATATCAATTTAAAAAAATAGAATTAGCAATTGCACCACATGTTGTAAAAGAAACACCATAAGTTGGTAGCATAGGAAAGAGGAGCATAAAAGAAAGAAGATGTGATAGGTTATATTGTTATTACTTCTATTTACTATTATTTTCACAATTGCCTACTGTTGCCAATCGATTTCTTCCAGGTTTGTTAACATTAGTTAATTCTTTATATCATTATTGAGATTCTGTGTTTAGTATAAGTGATGATTGTATTATTAAATCACATGACATCAATCATCACCTTTTGAATTTGCACTCACTAATGCCAAAGATCACCCATTCTAAAATATTGTACACTTTTTACATTGATTTCTAAAATACACTTAATTTTAGTCTTGTTATTGTTATTTTCACACTTACTGATTGCTACTTATAAGTTCCTTATGGTCTATCAATATTAATTTTGGAATTATTGCATAGAGAATGTTATTTTTGATAGCAAGGGAAAAATAAACTCTTGTTACTAATTTTTATATAAGTTGTGACACACCATGGCCTTGGTTTTGATCAATGATTAATGTTTTTTCATCACATTGGTAATATGATTCTTTTCCTTTGGAGGCAGGATTATTTATAATTTACATGTATAATTTATCAAATGTTTATTTTGTTATCGATATTATATCCTAGTGGTGCATATTCTTTTAATATGATTTATAGTGGCTGGTTTCTCGACATTAATATTAACGCTATGTATTAATTACACATGATCACATATCTCCTACCTCATACTATGCTTACTAATATATAACACATTGATTATGACATGGTCATAGCCACACATAGATTAATTTTGGATTATGGTAAAAATCTCTAGATTTTTCCAGACAACTGTAGTGCACAATGTCCATTGGGTACAATGCCTTTGACGTGTCATTGATATGTGATACCTACACATTAGGGTAAGATATCAATGGACAAAGAGTTCTGAGTCAGTTTTTGGCTAAACATCTGCCCCTTCAATGTTCCTGACCTCTGGCTTTGCCACCACAGGTTTTTCTCTAAGGTTTTACTCTCAACACTGTGTACACTTATCTTGCGACATTTTTTTTTTTTTTTAACTCCTATGCAATGAGGAATATATGTGACGACCCCATTCTCCTCTTGGATCACCTCCAGGTAGGTTATAATTATCAATACTATTTTTCTTTTTTTTTAATTTATTAAATGTTTTATTCCTTGTTCTTCATCAGTTATGTACCAATTAAAAGCACTTATTTTTCTATTTTCCAAAATTGGTACTAGGTTGAATGGTTTCGGGTTAGAGACTGTCAGCATTTCACCACCGAGTTCGTTGTCCTTGAATGTCATTTTTGATTAAGATATCTATCCATATTCAAGGAGTTATTACATGCACTGCTTCTTTTCATTCGGGCCATGAACTGCCAGAATTTCCTAGTTAGAAATCAAAATTTAGTTTCTTTCTCCTTTTTCTTCAAGGACACAAGAAGCATTTTTGTAGGTTCCTGTTAGGGGAGATGTACTGCGAGTGAGGCATATCTCTTGTAAATTAAAACTTTTATTGAGATTTTGCAGTCACTATAGTTGTACTATTTCTCTCTTTTTTGTGATTTGAACATACATTTTTCTTTTTATTTTTTTGTTTATTTAATTTATTCTTCCATACTTGCTAGTATTAATTGTTATTTTCATCCTTGCCATAATGAACTGTCTATGATTTCCTTTGTGGGATTGGTAATTTCTACTCTATGTAATAATACACTTTTAGGGAATTTCTTTCCTGAGTTTATTATGCTATTTTAGAAATTCTTCTAACATCACTTCAAATGACAAGTTCTACTCTATCATTAAATTGATTTCCACAATCCAGCATTAATTTGTAATGAGACTTCCTATAACACTTATCTGTTCAATATTAGTAGCCTGTAATATCCAAACACTTCTCGAAAGTCTCTCCTCCCAGCCACGAGCCTAGCAATTACGTCTAGACCCTCCCCCAAGCACTTTCTTCTATTCACAATAAAATGATTTCCAGTCACAGTCAAGTACCTTGGGCTTCTGGACTCCTGTCCCACCCCAAGCACTTTCTTCTATTCACAATAAAATGATTTCCAGTCACAGTCAAGTACCTTGGGCTTCTGGACTCCTGTCCCGCCGCAAGTCGTGTACTTTCATTGACTATTCTTAAGAATTCTCCCACTGGTTTATTCCACCCAGCTCTAGGAGCCCTCCTATATCTTTTTCTCCCATCTAAATCTCCCTTCAAGGCAGATGGGTAACTGTCTTTTATAACTGTTTATTTTAATTAATGTAAACAGTTTCTATTTTTGTTAAAGTATCTTGATTCCTAGTTACCAATAATTTAGGAAACCAAATTACATGTTTCTTGGCCTTTCAGGCCTCAGTTATTTATTATTTAACATCATAAGGTAGTAAATCTACAGTAATAAATGATAAAGATCAACTTAGTAACCATAGTACTCTTTTATGCATCTTGGGGTGTTACATGTAGTCTTGCAAAGCTTACAAAAAAAAGATTCAAATCATCTAAATTATTGAAGTTAATAAAATAAAACAAAAATTTATGAAAATATAAAATCATTTACCTATTTTCTATAAAGAATTGTTAAAAAATAATAAAACAATTCAAATATCTATAAGAAAATTGATGTTTATAAATTTAAGAATACTTCTAACTTAGTTATTTATTATGTTTAAAAGATCAATTTTAATAACTATCAATATAGATCCATCTTAACATCAAATATCTTTATATGCAAACATTTTTTAGAGTGAAAAACTTGAAAAAGGTTTGCATCGCCACTCTCTCTCTATATATAGGCACACTCCTTTCATTTATAAACCACATTGTCCATATTAAAATATTATTCTTTTGTTAATATATTTTTAGATACATGTCAATTATAATGGTGAATTATTTTATTTATGTCCTACATTAAAACTTTTGACTATTAATAATATATTTTGCTTTACACATATCAATATTGAATTACGCATCTTCTCTTATTAGGAAAGAAATGAATTATTTTACTTTAGTAGTATCAACAAGTATATATGTGTGCGCTCTCGTGAGCTTGCTTTCTATATATATATATATATATATATATATATATATATGAGAAGTTTATATTGAAATATGTTGGTTAAAATTCCAAGTCTTATATTAAAAAAAATACAAGGTAAATATAAGATTTTTTTTTTCAACTTTTAATTACCTTTATAGGTCTTGTTAATTTTACATTGTTCTATGTTGTTACAATTACTTTAGCCTATCTTTTTTTAATTAGCAATATTTCAACACAATTTAATCTTCGAATGATCACTAACAATTGTAAATAGAACAATAAATGCAATAGGTAGTAGAAGACAATCAAGAGCAACAAGAGACACAAGGATTTGGTCAAAGACTAGGGAAAACCTACAATGGGGAAAACCCTTTCAAATTCTTCTTCTTATTAGATTGTCATAAAATGTTCAGCAAAGAGAGTACAATATTCCAATTGACCAATCAAGAGACAAAGCCAATCCCAAAGCCAACAAAACAATATCTAATAGATGAGCCTTACAAAATAACATAATCAAAGTCAGAATCTCTGAAGTATGAAGTCAACGGTCAACAAAATTTAGATCAAGATCACAACTGCACAGACCAAGTGATAATGAGTGTGGTTGAAGCTCTCAAGCTGCGAGGAATACCCTATCAAGCAAGTGACTACAATCGAGATTTCTATAAACCAACCCTATGACTCTAGAACAATATATTATTTTCGCACTTGTGAGCTCAAACCCCACAATTTTGGACTCGTACAAACAAATCCAAAGAAGAGAGAGGAGAAGATGATTGATGATGATGTCCAAATGACATTAACTTGTCTTGTATTTATATGCTTTCAAGGGTGTCCAATTTCT
This sequence comes from Pinus tabuliformis, assembly GCA_031772625.1. Classification (NCBI taxonomy): domain Eukaryota; kingdom Viridiplantae; phylum Streptophyta; class Pinopsida; order Pinales; family Pinaceae; genus Pinus; species Pinus tabuliformis. The sequence continues at coordinate 426,570,158 of CM062820.1, forward strand.
CTTAAAACTGACCTACACTTTTGTGCACATGTGGGTTTCCTCCTTAAAAATACATTTTTCTTTAACCAAAATAAATTCTTCAAAAGCTAGGAGGCAAAGGCTAGGAGGGGTCTTTCTTGATGAGGAAGACTCACCAAAAGAGGGAATTTGTCCCTGCCAAATTAATAGGAAAATGAAATATTTTTACATCTCGCTCATATTGGGTTGTCATATTAAAAATGAAACATGTTAGCACAATAAGAGTGAGATTATTAATGTTTTATAATGATTTTAATTAAATCTAACCAAATATGTTTATTCATTTATGCTTTCATTATAGATGACATTACTTTTATATTTAGATATTTAAAAAAAACACATGTCAACCCCATGTTGTGTTGAATCATACATCACACTTGAGATTATTAATGTTTTATAATATTTTTAGTTAAATCTAACTAAATATATATATTTAATTATGTTTTCATTATAGATGACATTGTTTTTATATTTAGATATTAAAAAAAAAACACATGTCAATTCTATATTAAACAGAATCATACATCACACTTATATTGAATTGTAAATATGTCTCTCAACACAATTATAGTTTTTTTAATCACGTAAAAAAAATTATTGAGATATATTATATTGAAATTTGATATTTTTGTAATTTTTTTTATTAAGCAGATTCAAAGGGGTTTAAACTGAAAAACTTTAATGCCATATTAGTAACTCTACCATCGATCCAACACCATGTTTATCGTTGTGAATTAAATAAAAGAATCATTACATTTTAATCTTGTTACAACTTTTCGAATTAGGTTCAATATGCATATAAATTCATATTTTTCAAATTATTATAGTTGAAAATTTATAAGTAAAAATAAACGATATTATGAATTTAATTTAAAAATGGAAAATAATGTCTCCATCTATATTAGATATTTATTTTTGGCTAATTGTTATGATTGAAAATTATTTCAAGGATACATCATGAATTTGTATATAGAAAGGAAAATGATATTTACATCCCATTCAAAAGATGTTAAATGTCTAAAGTCAATAAAAAGTTAAAAACAATAAATAATAAAGCTATAGTCTCCATCTAATGAAGACATTTCTTCAACATGTAGTTATAGTTGAAAACTCTTAGATGGGATGAAGATACATAAAAAATTAAACATATAAACAGAAGTAATATCTCCATTTAGTTAAAAAAACAAAAGTAATGTCTCTATTTAGTTAAGATCATAATTTTGTAATGAAGACTTTTCTTTAACATGTAGTTAAGGTTGAAAAGTCTATAGTCTCCATCTAATGAAGACATTTTTTGAACATGTAGTTATAGTTGAAAACTCTTTATATGGGATCAAGATACATAAAAAATTTAAACATATAAACAGAGGTAATGTCTCCATTTAGTTAAAAAACAGAAGTAATGTCTCCATTTAGTTAAGATCATAATTTTGTAATGAAGACCTTTCTTTAGCATGTAGTTAAGGTTGAAAAGTCTAGCATGTAGTTATAGTTGAAAAGTGTTTGGATGGATGAAGATATATCAAAGAATTTAGATATAAAAACAAAAATAATGTCTCTTTGTATGGATGAAGATACATCAAGAATTTAGACATAAAAATAGAACTAATGTCTTTATTTAGTTTTAAGATCATAATTTTAGTGGTTGTTATAGTTGCATATTTTTTACAAAATAAAAAGCATTCTGAATTTAAATATAGAAATGAAAAGATTTAAATATAGAAATGAAAATAATGGTTTTAAACAACTTTAGAATATATAAAATATCTAAACTTTATAACTAAAAAAATCATCTATAACAAATTTATTTTTCTTGGGATATGGACAATAAATTTATTCATTAAATAAAATAAATTAAGATAAAATGAAATATTAATTTAAAAAAATAGAACTAGCAATTGCACTACATGTTGCAATAGAAACACCATAAGCTGGTAGCATAGGAAAGAGTAGCATAAAATAAAGATGATGTGATAGGTTATATTGCTATTACTTCTATTTTCTATAGTTTTCGCAATTACTACCAATTGATTCCTTCCAGGTTTGTAAACATTGGTTAATTCTTTATGTCATTTTTGATATTCTCTATTTAGTGTAAATAATGACTGTATTATTAAATCACATAACATTAATCATCATCTTTTGAATCTGCATTCACTAATGCCAAATATCGCCCATTCTAAAATATTGTACACTTTTTATCGCCCATTCTAAAATATTGTACACTTTTTACATTGATTTTTAAAATACTATACAATATGATTAGTTTTAGTTTTGTTAATGTTATTTTCACATTCAGTGATTGCTGCTTATCCGTTTCTTATGGTCTATCAATATTAATTTTGGAATTATTTGCATAGAGAATGTCATTTTTGATAGCAAGGAAAGGAAAAGATCAACTCTTGTTACTCATGTTTATATACGTTGCGATACACCATGGCCTTGGTTTTATTTTCGATGGATGATTAATGTTTTCCTTTGGAGGCAAGGTTATTTATATTTTACATTGTATAGTTTATCAAATGTTTATTTTGTTACCGATATTATAACGAGTGGTGCATATTCTTTTAATATGATTTCTAGTGGTTGGTTTCTCGACATTAATATTAACGTTAGACATGATCACATATCTCCTACCTCATACTATGCTTACTGTTGTATAACACATTGATTTGCGACATAGTTATAGCCACACATAAATTAAATTTGGATTATGGTAAAAATCTCTAGATTTTTGAGACAACTGTAGTGCACAATGTCCCTTGCGTACAATACCTTTGATGTGTCATCGATCCGTGATGCTACACATTAGGGTAAGAGATCGATGGATGAAGATTTATGAGTCAGTTTTCGGGTAACCATCCGTCCCTTCCGATATTCCTGAGCTCATTCATCCCATTCGACTTTTCGTCATTGGCGTGGGGCTTTGCCACCACAGGTTCTTCTCTAAGGTTTTACTCTCAACACTCTGTACACTTATCTTGCGAGTATGCTTTTTTATTTTTCACTCCTATGAAATGAGGAATATATGCAACGACCCAAATTAAAATCTTGTAATTGAAAGAAAATAAATTCATTAATAATACTTTCATCGTGGAATTTCTAAATATTGGGTTTGTTCTCTATGCTACATGAGAAAGTACATTTAATTCTTTTCTCTCATTGAGTATTTGCAATTCGAGGATTCTAAATTTTCTTGTTAAAAAGAATGGGTAAAAAAAAGTGCATGCAAGTGCTCTATTTTAATGATATGAGTATTGGGAGTCTATTGTATTGTATATTTTCAATTGTTCTTTTTGTTTTTCTCGCAGATAAAAGTATCATTACAATTTTTTTATTTTTTTGGGTTAAATTTTCTATTTTTAACCTATAATCTCATCACTACAAGCATTAATTGTATTTGGTTTATAGATAAAGGTACTTCAGATTAGTGTTTATAAGTCTACTTCCAATACTATTTCTATATAAAGAAAATAAGGGATTGTACCCTGTCATAGTCCTCTTTTGGCAGGGAGTCCACTCCTATAGTCGTCCCTTGTTCCAGAAATTTTTCTAGATCTAGATTTTCTTTATCTAGAATCTCCTGTAGTTCATAGTCCTCCATTCCCACTTCACTTGGAGTCATCTCCTGGTCCTTACTTATCTCCATACAGCTCGGTAGATCATCCTTTTACTGGTTATCTACCATGATATCCTCCATGTCGTCTTCCTTTTCCTTTTCATTGATTATGTTCTCCATATCCTGGACTGTTTCCTTGTTCCCCTCTTCTTCCTCTAAGATTTTGAACTGATTGTGTCTTGACTGTCTATCCTCATTCATCTTCTTTTGTGGACGTTTACCACCTTTCCCTTTGTTCCCGACCTTGGTGAAACCCTCATGATTCTTATCCTCAGCAGTTTTCGCATTTCCTTCCATATTATTTGCTTAGCAATCTCTAAATAAATGCCCATGTTCATGAAATTTGCGACACCTAAATGGGATGTGCTCATAGTCCACAGTCTGCACCCATTCTTCATCATACACCTCCAAAATTATTGCTTCCAGAAGAGCTCCAAATAAGTCCATTTCCACACAAATCTGGGCAAAGGAGGTGTATTTTCCTTTCAGAGTCGCCTCTGAAATCTTTAGAAAATGCCCCAACTTATTGCCTATTGTTTTCAGAGATTCTGGTAGCCAATAATCCAGAGGAAGGGAGTAAAGTCTAATCCATACCGGTACCGATGTGAAGGTTTCCTGCTCCGGGACAAAGTTCATCATCCATGGCCTCATGTAGAGTCCTACCACAACATAGAAATATGGACCTCCTTCGAACACTCTATCCTTATCCTCTAGGCTCGTGAACACCACTGTAAAGAAGCCCTTAGAACCCAGATATAGGTGTATTTCCCCCTTTGGCTTCCAATGACTCCTTATCCAAATATGTAGCGCCCTCTCCATCGGCCATAACCCCATAAATTTGCATATGATCGCATGTTCCGTCATGTGATCCCTATGTGCTTGAAGCGTAGGATCGCTCAATATGACCCATGGAATGGTACTCGACTTGGGTTTGCAAACCCCCATTGTCCTTATGGAAGGATACTTTCCATAGCTTCCTACATTCTCCTTCTCCTTGTTTGTTTCAAGTTTATCCCCTTCTTGTTCCTAAAGTCCGTTTCTTTCCAATGTTCCTTTGCCTCTTGCTTCTGCTGCTTTTTCTAGAGGTTTTTTAAAGTGTCGCTTTCTTGCTTCCTTATTTTTGCCTATAATGACCTGACTATAGGAGGGAGCCGCACTCCTCCCTGCACGTCCCGCCATGGTTCCCAAATCCAAAACCCTAGTGCCACCTTCAACCCTATGTCTAGTTGGAGACCTCCCTCCTAAACTCGTTCAATCCCATATCGGCTTAATAATTCTTAATAAAGGTATAAGTTGCATTATAAAACAAATATGAGTGATTTTGATCTAGTATTTCCATCCATCACATTAAAATATAGTTAAAGATGAACCTATATTGTTTTGAAAATTTTAACCTTTGATCTTTACTATGGTTTATTGGGAAAACAATTTTGTGCTTATTAAAAAGTATTTGAACTTAAAGTATATGAACTTCTTTATTAGATTAAAAAATATTTAAGATAATATTTTTTGTTTTTTGTTTTTTTGGCTTTTTGTTTTTGTTTTGTTTTGTTTTTGTTTTTTTTTTTAATATATATTATATGAAGTTTTATGTGAGGTTTAAGAAATTGTAATTTAGAATTATTTAATTTTTTAAGACTATTTGGGGATTGACACTACTAGATTTTTTACCTACAATTAGTGACCTTCACATCTCAAAGTGACTTAACAATACACCCAATCACCATCTATTCTACATGGTATAAAATTTAAGTTCAATTTTTTAAAAGTATATTTTATATAAATTAAAAAATATAAATTTATATTTAAAAATAAAAATATTAATTTTTATATAATTAAAAAAAAATATAAATTTAAATATAAAAAAAAATCTCTTCTTCATTGTATTTAATTTTGAATTTAAATATAAAAAAACCAATAATATCTCCATTCAATTCACATCTAATTCATTTTTGATTTCCATTTATATCATTTTCATTATACGTAAAAATTATTTCAAGTGAAATAAAAATATATCATGAAATAAATATATAAAGAAAATGATATCTCTTAAAAAAATCAATAAAATTTTAGTTATTGATGATAATTTTATTTATTAAATAAAAAATAAAAATAAAAAAATCATAAATTATTAAAAATATAATATTTTTCAAATAATATTAATTTGTTGAAAAAGTAGTAAGAAAATTTCCTTTTGATTTTGCCTTCATCAAATAAGAGAAAATTCAAATTTATATTTTAGCAGTAATTTTGGAGCTAGTTAAGTGAGGTGATATGACACTTTTAACTCATTTAGTTAGAGTTTGGGAAGCTTGAGTTCAATTAAGTATGTTTGATTTCTAATTTGTAGCAATCTATTTTACTTAATTTGAGTTACTGTTAGTTAAACTAGTTTCAACTTTCACTAGTGGACGTTAAGTTGTGGAAGTGGAACTTCAACCACAGTGAGTGATCAACCAATTAACTAATTAATGAGCCCAAAATAATTGTTGCATGCACATAATTTGAGTTACCAAGTTGAGATGGAGATTCCAAGACAATGTACTATTAGTTGTGGCATATTCCAATGTGCATAGGTGGTGCATGCAGTTAAAGGAAGGACCTTAGGGAATTGCACAATTCAATAGTGAGAAATTCCTAAATAATATGGACCAATTTCTTGGTGGAACAACACAAGTAAATATGAGCTTCAAGGGCTTGAAAATTGACTAAGTGTTGGCAAGAGTGAGTGAGTAAGAGAGGGATAGACTATGCACTTGAACACGCTTGAGCAAGCATATGTATTTCATTATTCTCTGATTAATGCAATATAGTAAGGGGTTTTGAGCAATTGCTTTCCCTGAATCTTTGTACATGTATAATGTTTCTTTTTGCATGTTTATGATTTGTATTCTAGGTACTAAGACAGAGGGATGGACTGTACACTTGCACAGTGTGCTTAAGCTTGAGCAAACATATGTATTTCATCTTTATTCTCTCATTAATGCAATATAAATAGTAAGGAGTTTTGAGCAATTACTTTCCTTAAATGAATTTTTGTATATCTAGATAGTGAATTAAATTCTGTATATTAGTAAAATAACTTCAAATCTTGTGATTTAGTAAATTTCATGAACAATTTTAAATCTACACATTAATTTCTACATAATTTATAAATTGAAAATCAAATAAAACTTTCTAAAATTAAATACTAATTTTAAATTCTAACCAATAAAATTCAAATAATCCAAATTATTAAAATTAATAAAATAAAACTAAAATTTATGAAAATATAAAATCATTTATACAATTCAAATATCTAAAATAAAATTTAGGGATGGTCAATAAAGTCAAAGTTATAAATTTAAGGAGACTTGATTAATAAACCGATTTACATATCTAAAATAGCCTCGTTAATAAAGTCAAAGTTATAAATCTAAGAAGAGTTTCAAGTTAGTTTTTTTTCAGAAGAAAAAGCATCATAGATTCAAGTTAGTTGTTATACTTGTGGCAACATGCCTGATATTATTATTCGTTTGATGGGTTATTATTTTGTTTTTTATTAATTATTTTTTAAATTTTTTTATAATTTAATTTAACATATATTTTATAAATTGAATTTTATTATTTTTATTAATATTTAAATCAATTAATTTATAATATAATTGATTGAGATCTTATTATGTAATGAACTTAACAAAACAGGTGAGAATTCTCAATAGATGGCCATTGATTTTCTCGCTCACATCATGGGTGTAAACCTATTAGTTTTGTCCAGTGAAATCGATATCTTGTTTGATGATTACGAATAATCTTTTCCATGTTACCTTAGAACCATTTCGATATTTCTTTAATCGTTGGTTTAATTCATCATGTTTGGATTTATTCAGAAGTCATTCATTTGTTTGAGTTAAACCTCTCAAGACTAAGTGCTGACTGCTGCATGCATTAATGAGTGACCCAAGTGTTTTTTTTTTTTTCACCTAGGTGGAAAAACCTATCAACTCAGGTGTCAAAACCAACAGTGAGGACAACCATCTCTGGCTGCTATCCGCGAATGTCGGTTTGACTCATCATAGTTAGATAGGAAAACCACGCCACCTGAAATAACCCGCTGGTGGTCCGTAAGGGAGCAGGCTCATCACTCCTGCCAGATGCCTCTGGGTCTTGGGCCGTTAACCTGTTTCCTTACGTCCGAGGAAGACGAGCTCTTAGCCAAGCAAAAGCAGTTTTACGGCATACTCCAGGCCGAGACCCAAGTGTTGATTAAATACATGTTAATTTAAAATTTTAGTTTTAAAGTTTTTAATTTTTCCATTGAATCAGTTTTTGAATCAGTCTTCTCGTTAGCATTTATATTAATCACAAAAGGTAATTAATACATTGAGAAAAGGACGAAAATTTAGTAATTTAAAATATATATGTAATGTTTATAAACAATTTGGAAAAATGATTGATTATAATAATAAAAGTTGTAGCTATTAACATGACACAAATATTTATAAAGTTTTAGATAACATAGAGTTACAATAGTTATTGACTTTCGGATAGCATTATTTAAAAGCTATGACCAGTCATGTTGCTAGTCCACAATTCGAAGAGAAGATTTAACATGTCAGAGATGTATTGGAAAAACATTCATAACTTTGATAAACTAAGTAATTTATTAAAAATACTAAAGTAGTTTGGAAGATCTCGCATATGGTTGACAAAGAGTAGTATCCAAATTAATGTTTTTATTATCTTGTGGAGTAGGTATTTGACTCTCAGTTTTCGGTTAACATATTTATTTACGTGTTAACACCAATCATGTTGCTAATCCAAAATCTTAAGAGAAGTGCTATGTCAAGATTTAACACCTCACATTGTTATATTAAAAAAACATTCAAAATTTTAATAAACGAGAAAAATATTATAATTTTAATATGGCTCGTTGAAATATTTAAAAAAAATAAAATTAAATTAGCATTTTAATATTACATGTCTATATATATATATTTTATTTTTAACTACTAATTACTAAAATCTAAAAATGTTACTTTTAACTACTAATTACTAAAATTTAAAATGTTACGAACATATATATATTATTGCATATTAATGGTTATGATAATTTATTATTTTACTTTAATATTTTTTTGGTGAAAAGTAAATATTTAATTTACTTTTACTGCAGAGGCTTAGTAAATCATGGGCTATATAAAAAGTCTAATGGAAAACTTTAATGTTTAAAGTTTATTTTAATTTTATATAAAAGTGGTTATAGCAAGTCTTGGAATTTATAGGGAAAATACACTAATTGAAAAAGTCTTCACTCACCAGAGATAGAAAAATTACTTATTTCCCTAGAGATAAATCATCTCATTTGGGAAAAGAAGAAAGAGAAGTATGAAAGAACACTTGAGGCAACTAAGAAGGAAGAATATGAAACTATTACCTTTGAACATGGCATTGTTAAGGTAAGGGACACTGTTTCCAGTATTACTTTGAAGAGGGTGTTGCTAAGGTAAGGAAGGATGCTTTGAGTTATTGTATTCTTGAGTTCGTTCTTGAGATGGTTGGTGCCGAGTGCAAACCCTAAGACAAATTTGTTAAGGTAAGGGACGTTGTTTCCAGTATTACTTTGAAGAGGGTGTTGCTAAGGTAAGGAAGGATGCTTTGAGTTATTGTATTCTTGAGTTCGTTCTTGAGATGGTTGGTGCAGAGTGCAAACCCTAAGACAAATTTGTGAGTCTGTGAGTTCTTTGGTTAGATTTGTACATTCTTGATGCATTGGAAGTGACCTTGTTAGGTCACTGTCAAGCAACTATTCTGGGAGTGACAAATTCGCTCGGGGGGAGAATTCGACATGTTTCCCAATCTCATTGGTTGGGAAGAGTGGTATGCTCGGGGGGAGAATTCGACATGTTTCCCAATCTCATTGGTTGGGAAGAGTGGTATTTTCCTGGGCGTTTAAACCTATGAAGATAAGTATATATGATTTTCACAACTAATAATAGCTCTATAGTTATTACGAGATGTGTACTTTATGAAGATCTATTAGTTATATAAGTGAACAATAAATGGAATGACAAATCTATAATTATAGAACTAAATGTATTTCTGTAAAATATATGTTGATTGTATTATCTAATAACTATAGCAAACAATGAGTTACTGTAAAAATGATAAGTAACTTAACATGTGACTCCATAACATGGAATATAATTTTCTATTTTATTGAATAGTGAAAACTTTTGTAAATATTTATTATATCTATATATAAGGAAAGGGTTGTGTTTCCTATACTATGAAGGTTTCTGTGAATTTTTATGAGAAAAATCACTGTATCTTACTGTATTAGGAATTGAGTGAAGCAAGTTAGTTTCAGGCCCACTCGTTAATAGTAGTTCGGAACAATCCTGACTTCTCAGAACAATCCTGACTTCTGACTGACAGAGGACTCGAATGCTTGAGTAGGTCCCAAAGGAATAGGTTCCGCTTGAGGGAATTTCAGAACCATAAAGAAATAAATTGATTTTACTATAGTAAGAGAACTACTACCTTCCAAATATAAATTACACAATTATTCCAAAACGACAATAAACAATGTCAGTGTAACTACAATTATAATTGAGTACAAAGAAAATAGAGAGTACATGCGCAGAGATAAACACAAGTGAATAATTTAGAAGTTGATTTTTTTGATAAACAGAACATTATTAAAAATATATGTTGATTATCACCAACTCAAGGTCTCTGTGGAGCAAAACCCCCAAACCAACAATTAAAGAATAACATGGTAAGACATTATAGTAACGTCATTTGAAATGAAAATAGATTATTCGACAAACATTCGATAATCCATAGTCAAGGTCGAGTGATACATAAATATACATAAGCATTATTCTACTTGTTGAGAGAGCATCAAGTAGACACGGAAAAGTTACAAAATTTTAAGGTACCAAATAAAAATTTATGAAAATTTAAGGTCTAGTCGAAGACTTTATGAACAATAGTCAAATACCCAACAACTATAATAAACATTAAGTTGGAGTGAAGTTAAAAAACATCATATAGTGGTAAACTACCAAGTTATAATTAACACAACAAAATGTATTCCAAGGTTTATATATATAACCTAAATCCTTATGAATATTATGGTTGTCATATAATATTTGCTAAGGGTGATGAGTGGTTAAATAATATATATATTTCTTTGGAATGTGCAAGTGGATGTTACTAGTTGTATAAGAGTTGAAGGGTTCAACACTATGGCCTACTTAAAGGCAAATAACAAAAATATTGTGTTATGCTTCACATAAAAGAAGAATTGGAAATATGGTAATATCGTTCATAGAATCAAGTTATGCACCCTTAAATCAAATTTTGAAAATGTGGATGCAGTTAAGTGAAGAACCTCGATCCATATCCACTATGTTATTTTAAAAACTATGCAGAAAGGAGGACATAAATCATTAATTAAGAGTTCGAAATGAACAATAAACCAAATTAATTTTATGATATCAATCCAAAACAAAGAAAGTGAAGAATCGTGTTATGATAACAACAAAGTAATTCCATTACATAGATAAGTTATCAAAATACTAATCGACTTATTGTTGAGGCCACCCTTACCTACAAGAATTGATATATTGGGCGACTACGAGAACAAATGATTGTTTGGAATATTTATTTAATAAACATGGTAATTAAGCAAGTTATATCTCTCCACTATTTTATAACGAGAGAATTTCATGATCTGGAAAGATGAGGAAGTGCATTGCACATAAAAATTAGAAGATATGTACAAGAGTAAACTAACAAAGTGATGATTCATATACTATTGATATGTTTTAAAAGGAAGGTGGGGGTGTTGCTCGTGACTCTGAAACATTGGGATTATTCATATGATGATTTATTTATTATAGTAGTGAGACCCTTTTGTTAATTTGCACAAAAGATTAGTTCAATACATATTTTGTAAGATCAATATTCATAAATATTTCATCAAGAAAGGAGACATGTATGAAAAGGGGTTAAAGGTACTACTAATGTCAAGTAACATTTAATTGTAACACCAGATATATTGGAAAGTAATTACTTCATGTTAACCAGGAACCTTGTGGAAAGAATGAGCAAAGGAATTCATTGATGATAAAATAAAAATTTTGAATCTTGGATGGAAGTTGCAACAACATTGTGAAACATTCACAATGATAAATACAATTTATGTTGTCCAAAAAAGGAATATACACAAAACAAAGTGTATATAGGAATAAGAAAAGGGAGTAAAAAGGGGTTCAAGACCTTGTATTACATAAAGAAAATGTACAGTGTATTGGTATCCCTAGGGAGGCCAACTGGGAATACTTAAAGATAACTATTTTAAATATTGAATGGAGATACAAAACATTTATAATTACCAGATAGTGTATAAATAGGAATCAATTGGGGGTTATGTAGAGTGATTGGTAGAAATGGTTAGACTCCCCTTTTATTAATTAAGGATTGTTGAGTGAAATGAGGGATATTGGTAGTGTTAATGATATACATTATATGGAATACACAACATGGTACTCGTAAGGTAACAATAAAATATTATAATTATATTAAAAAAACTATATGTCAGAAGTGTAATTCATATATAAACAAGTCCAATCCAGTAATATCCAGCTGGTATGAATAAGCTTGAATTTCAGGATTGTTGGGAATGTTGTAAATAATGAACATACCTCCTGAAAGTCTTTTCATCAAGGGAGACACTAAAAATATGATGCAAGAGTAGAATAATTGGTGCAAACTGTCAACGTGGAGGTTTTCCAAAGTTAAATAATTGATAATTGTTTCTTATTTAAAAATCAGCTAAAGGAAAGTAAGTTGTGATAAGTTATCATAGTAACTTGTGATGGAAATAAGTTTATTCTTGGAATAGTGAAGTGAGTAGCACATTAGATTTCATGCTGAAAGTGATATGATAATAGTATCTGAGTTACATATTAAATAAACATAAAAGCAACTTGGAAGAATGTTTTTGATACCCATAAAAAAGATATATAATCTTTATGCCAAATTTAGTAAGTATATAGAGAGCAAGATTAGAATTAATTTCAAGAATATAGAAGTTTTTGGGAAGAGTATGCATTGACCCCTAAAATATAGAAAAGGAATACTAACAACTTTTGAATTTCTTGTACTTGATGGACATGGGGGGTGCGGGGGGACTTAAGATGGTGTGAGTTATAGACTTGTAATACCGAATCATGGAATGATTCGTTAATTAGTTTTATAACTGCCTCACAATTTGAAAGATTAAGTTTGATCAAAAGCAAGATGACAAGATAATTTTAATTAAATGAATGATTGTTGGTGCAATGAGATGAACATGAATAGATGCAAGTGAGATCCCTTGGGAAATTTAGTAGGATTGTAGGAAATTATATACATAATTTAAGGCTAAATGATAAAGTCATAATCTACAAGAGAAAGCTCTTAACCTAGTCATTGTTGGTTTGACACTTTCTTTTAAATTTTTGGAAGATAGCATAAGCCGGAAAAGAACATCACAGGAAATATGCTTCATAACATACACACAATAATGAATGTGTATATTCAATACTATGAGGATTTTGTGTTCCTGATGTGAATGGAAGGATTGGTGATGGATATAAGTTGAAAAAATATGATTAGAAATAGGCAGATGGCTGAGTAAATAACTAAGAAAATGTGGTATAAGAAAATTTAAAAACTATGATAAAAATGTTGGTAACCTATTGGAAGAAACGTTACCTATGCCTGTTGACATGGGAATGGCAGCATGCCATCCATTAATGTTACCGTATAAAAGTCCTTAAGGAGATTTAATATGGCTTTCATAGACACAAATGAAGTCTTGTAAAATAGTTTATTAGAATGAACGAATGCTTACAAATTGTTATGTCAAGATAACCGCACTAACGTAATGTGTTGAGGCAACTGACAGACACAAAGACGCAAGGGGGAGGGACTCCATAACTAATTTCACTTCAAATACAAGGCAGGGAACATGTGATCTCGAGACAGGGGAAATTTTAGGGGTAAAATTTCGCAAATGGGCTATTTCTTGGACATTTTTTTGGAAGAACTATCATCAATTTTGTTAAGAATTCATCTATTGTTTACACATATATGATTGAATGGACAATATTCGCAAAAAATTTATCGATTTTAATAGTAAATTACATTTTTTATTGAATATTTGCTTAAATTCTATACTTATGAATTTTCAAACTAGAATAGTTGCCTACAATACTATATATCGGAAAAAAAGTAAATCCTTAAAAAATACCCCTCTCCAAGTACCTTAGTTAATAAATTGCAGTATAGAAAGGGATGTGAACCCAAAAGGTGAGTTGTGAAAAGCCATAGGTAAGGTGTGTCAGAGTGATATCCTCCCTTAATGATTTCCTGTGGCAACCTAACTGATTTTGGACATGTAGGGGTAACATAATGGTAACATACAAACTTGTGAAATGTAAAAGCGTTGCAATATGATTTGCAACGATAGGTGAGAAGATATAATTTTATAATATGCGAGACTAGTATTGTTTGTCTAAAACTACATGTTGATAATTATGTGATAAATTTGAATAAAATACCACATGTATGACATGTGATGATTTCATGTCAATTTTCATTTATAGATTGTGGGACCTGTTGTACCTCAGGAGACAGTTCCTAGCTATGGGGGAACCAGTGCCTGAGACATTTTGTGATTGGATAAAAATATTGAAATTAATGGCCGAAAGTACGGTCCATAAGGCTTGTAACCAAAAGTTCCGGTTTTGAAACCCTAGCCTTCTAAAGCAGAATGACCAGAGACTATGAGAGTTGCAGGGTGGAGATGTAAAGCAAAAAATGAAGGAGACACAATTTTGGCACACGAAAGTAAGAATCTGTGCTTCAACTTTGTAGAAATAATGATGGATGAAGAAGAAGAATATGAATGGAATTTTGAGATGTGAAGCACTTTTTTAAGAGCTTCAAGATTAATTTTTAATGATTACAACGAAGTAAATTAATTAAAAACATAAATTAAAGCACTGGTTTCATATTACACTATCCAAGAGAGGAAAAACATATATGAATGTTGGGACACATGAGAAAAACAATCACTACAACACTAATGCTAGAATCAAATGTCATATATTATTCGGGCTTAAAAAATATTCTGGTTTACAGTACTGAGTTATGAAGACTCTAATATGAACCCCAAAAAGTCTCATTTCTGACCTGTTATTCTTTCCTCACTCTAACTATCATGATGAGTTTCAAAAATTGATTTTGGAAACAGTTTCCAAATTACGGCCTCTCAGAAAGGTTCTTCAGTAACAAAGTTACAAATAATTACTTTTTAATATATATATATATATATATATATATATATAATTTTTGTTAAAAGCTCTCCTTTAATGCAATATGCATAATACAATATCACATCAAATAAAATTTAATTGCAAAATAGAAGAGGGGCCAAAGGTTAAGTGTTGATGGAGATGAATGGTCCCATTTTCATGTTGGAAAACCACATATATATTTTTGAAAACCACAAACAGCCTACGGGACACTTCTTGGCGGTTTTAAAAATATAAAAAGGTGCTCCCGTAATGAATCGTGACCATCAATATGCAAACAAGTGGTTCAAGCCAAAACACTTTACCGGTGCACTCCTCACTTTAACCTCTGTTGATTTAGAATATTGTTATCGTGAGCCATTGATCTGTAATGTTTAATGTTGCCCTAGCTACATTCCCTGCCAAGAGAATTGAATGGTTTAAAGCATTGAAAGAAACCAATTTGGATTTGCTACAATTCAAGGAATTCAGACAACTAATCTCATTTCTCTCTGCAAGTTTAGAATCTATCTACGAGCATCCATCGTCATTGCCTTTGGTATCATGATCCTCAACAATTAGTTCCAAATCCTCTTCAAATGTTTCTCTCTCACTAAGTGTTTTCCAACGAGAATTGACTGTGATCTTACCTTTATTATTATCTGAACTCTGATATAAACCTGTATCACTTTCTAAGGATTTGTTCTTCCTTATAAAGAACTTCCATCTTAGTTAATTGTTCAACTTGATGACTATCTCCTTTGGAACTGGAGCAGTTCTCTATACCTACACGAGCTAACCCAACATTCTGGTTGCTAATTCCATTAACCACTGAACCTTGATGATTTATTTATAGAAGAATGAAATTCTCATTATAGAAATCGAATTCCAATAGAATGATTCAACCCTAGTTTTGCAATACGTTTATGGAAAAAATGGCCTTTAAAGAATTGGTGAAATTGCTTTAAATTTGTGGAAATTTCCCATGTTGATGGCAATTGGGGGTATTCGGCACAAAACCCAGATAGCAAAATTTTCAAATTCATCGCGATTTGCCCAAAATGTGATCCCAAAATTCATGGCTTGCGGGTGTCTGCGTTTTCTATGTATGTGAACTCTGCTCCATAAATTTGAAAAGGTCTACAACGCATTACCAATTGAAAACCATGTGTCCTTTTATAGGGCCACTCAATATTGATCCAACGTCTATATGATGAAAGGAGTTCAAAGGATCACCAAAAGTCGAGGCAATGGTTTTCGCATGTATAAATAGTGAATCATTCTCGCTATCATAAAACATAACACATACTCAAGTAAACCACTTTCACTTCATCTACTATTTCAAGACAAATTTCATCCTCCATGATATACAAGTTTCACATTAATGCATGATTTGTAGCAGCTAACCCAACCATTTGTACATTCCTGCAGTTCGATTCAATGAAGTATATATACTTTATCACAGAGGCCTCAATTCACATATAATATACATTCCTTCTTTAAAAGTAATGTAGTGTCCATTCAGAGATATCTTCATTACAATCCATGATAGGAAGAACATGGATTGCCAAAGTAAGCTAATTTCTATGGGGAACTTGTTATTGCTGATGATTAAAATCATTCGAGCCTGTTAGGTCTTCGACAAACAAAGAAGAATCAATAAATCCAATTGACACGAGCTCTATGTTTCTTCTTTTATAAGAACTAGATTACTAACTCTTTAGTTCCTATGATTTCTTTCCAACCATCATCCTCTTGATGGTCATGACTAGTTGTGGTCAATGTCCCTCTACTTCTACAAACTAGAGGCTTATTTGAGAATACCAACTTTGCATCATCAAGCACCGAATCTTTCCTCTTAAATCCCAGCAAATCATTTATCAATTCATTTATGTATTTGAAGCTCTGAAGCATGGATGTATGAATAAGATTGTTATGATCATCCATGAACCTAAACATAAGGTGTACAACATTGATTAAGAATATGACTATACGTGCAACAAAGTCATTTGCAATTTTTTTAATCCAAGAATCCTTGACATTTTAGCTATGCAAGATTCATCTACAATAGGACCCATGCTGAGGGCCAAAGTATGAATGCATGATGTACATAAAGGTTGTTTTGTTTTAATGATAATATGCATATAATCAGTTATGTAAATTATAGTGGAAAAATGTGTTAAAGAGAATTTTACATTGCGGACAATTATGGATAGGTGTGAAAGGCCAAGAGGCCTTAGGTTGATGGTGGGTTCTCACCCAAATGGGTTGATGGAATTTGTCTACTCATATTTCCTCTCCTTGGAGATAAATGATCTCAGTAAGGGAAAAGAGTTGGTCAAGAGCGTGAGGGGAAAAATCTTGAGGCAAATCTGATAATTTTGGCGCCTATTGGAGGAGGCCCAAAGAGTGAGCTGTTGAGCTCTAAATTACTCATAGACATGACACTGTCAGAGGAATAGGAAAGACACCACCAAAAGGAATCTTGTGTTAGATGTGGTATGGTCACGGGGGCTTCACTTGGGGAGAAATACCATAATACGTGGGTTCATAATGGGGGATATATATTGAGGAAAAAATGACATAATATATTGGGGGATATATAGGGGGTAAAGGGTTTTTATATTAGCAAGTATGCAAAATGGAGCTCAAAGTTAATGAAAAAATATAAAGGGGTATAAAAAATGTTAATGAAAAAATTGGTAACTACAATATCTAGTGAAAGTAGGGGTTTTTTAAATTGGGAAGGTGTATTGGGTTCGTATTGTTAGGGTTTGAATAATGTAATTTTTAGAGGTATTTTCCAATATGTAGTCAAATTAAGGGTATTGTTTAATATGCCATGAACACATGTGATATGTCATAGGTTCATTGAGTGAAGCCTGTGTGGGTATGGTCTCTATCAGAGAATTGTCTGGAAGTGAAAATGGCACAATATAGTTGTAGAAACTAGTTCCCATTGGTTGGGAGGAGCATTCTTTTTCAATTGTGGTTCTCATAATGTAAAAAGTTAACTAATCAAATGGGTGATATGTAAATGTCTTATGTACATATTGATAGCAAAGGAGCTTAGTGCTCGGAAAGGAATTATTGGAAGTGTAAATTCCTTTATGGTTTTACCAATCCTGTGAATGTCTTTAGCAAGGGCCAAGGCAGTTTGCACTTGATGAAATTAATGATCATTTTTATTATTAGAGACCTAGGTACTCTCTAGTAATTTTATAAGTATTGTGTAGATGTCTTTAGCATGAGCCAATGTAGTGTGCACATGGTACAATGATTTATCATTTTGATGATTAGAAAGTTGGTGGTATGAAATGGTGGGGTCCTTATTGTTTATCATATCCATGTGGTAAGTAAAAATGATTTATTTCCATTGTTGATGAGTTTACAATGATGTTGCTAACTCTTATTCAGTGCAACTTACTGACGCTTGTTGGGTTGGGATGCATGTTGATGACCTTTGCTAGGTATATAAATAATGACCGATAGTGTTTGTAATGAAGATCAAAACAATATGCATACATTATTAAATAATGATTTATGGAAACTAATGACCATAATGATTGTGAATACAAGTTAAACTAGACAAAGTAATCCAGGTTGAACCTTTATGCATTTTCAATCAGAGAAAAAATATGCTACGAAAGAAAGTGGTTACCCAAGTTAAGAAG
Source organism: Pinus tabuliformis (assembly GCA_031772625.1). Lineage (NCBI taxonomy): Eukaryota > Viridiplantae > Streptophyta > Pinopsida > Pinales > Pinaceae > Pinus > Pinus tabuliformis. The sequence continues at coordinate 426,588,799 of CM062820.1, forward strand.
CACTTCATCCAAGAGAGGCTACCTGGGAAGATAAATAAAAATATCTTCTATGTGAGGCATATTCCAACCTATTTTAAGTCCAAGAAACACCAAAGATGGTGTTTCACTTGAGGGGGGAAGATGTAACACCCCTTAGTGAAAAGTAAATATTTAATTTACTTTTACTGCAAAGACTTGGTAAATCATGGGCTATGTGGAAAGTCTAGTGGAAAACTTTAATGTTTAAAGTTTATTTTAATTTTATATAAAAGTGGTTATGGAAAGTCTTGGAATTCATGAGGAAAAGACACTAAATGAAAAAGTTTTCACTCACTAGATAGTTAGAGGACAGTTACTTCCTTCCCTAGAGATAAATCACCTTAGTTGCGAAAAGAAGAAAGGGAGGTATGAGAGAAAACATGAGGCAACTAAGAACGAAGAAGAGGAAAATATTACCTTAAATAGGGTGTTGTTAAGGTAAGGTAGGACGTTGTCAGTTATGGAATTCTTCAGCTGGTTGGTGGCCAGTGGAACCCTAAGACAAACTTGTGAGTCTGTGAGTTCTTTGTCTAGAATTATACAATATTGATGACTTTGAACGGACCTTGTTCAATCACTACCAAGAAACTGTTCTAGGAGTGACACGCTGACTCGGGGGAGAATTGGATATGTTTTCCATTCTCATTGGTTGGGAGGAGAGGTCTTTCTCTTGGATGAATTCCCTGGCTATCTAAACTGATGTAGATAAGCATATCTAATTTCTCGAACGTATAATATCTCTGTAATTATTATGGGATGTGTACTTTATGAATATTTATTAGTTATACAGGTGGAAAGTGAATGGAATGGTAGATCTATAACTATAAGACTAAATGTATTTCTACAGAATACATGTTGATTATATTATCTAATAATTGTAGGAAACAATGAGTTACTGTAAAAATGATAACTCAACTTGTGATTCCAGAACATGGAATATCTTTTTCTTTTTTCTTGAATAATGAAAGCTTCTGCAAATATTTATGATATATGTATATAAGGAAAGGATTGTGTTTCCTGTACAATGAAGGTTTCTTTGAAGTTTTATGAGAAAAATGACTATATCTTATTGTATTAAAAATGTAGTGAAACATGTTAGTTCCAAGCCCACTGGTTAATAGTAGCCCATAACAATCCTAACTTCTAATTGACAGATAACTAGAATTCTTGGGTATGTCTTGAAGGAATAGTTCCCTCTTTAGGGAATTACATAACCATAAAGATAGTATTACATAACCATAAAGATATAAATTAACTAAAGTACAATAACAGAACTATTATCTTCCAAATATAAATTACAAAATTATTACAAAACGAGAATAAGCAGTGTCAGTGTAACTACAAATATAATTGATTACAAAGAAAACAGAGACTACATGTGTAGACATAAAAACAAGTGAATATTTTAGAAGTTGATTTTTTTGATAAACAACACATTATTGATAGTCTATGCGAATTATGAATAACTCAAGGTCTTCGTATAACTTCAAGAGTGAAACCTTCAAACCAATAACTAAAGCATAACAGAGTAAGACATTACAGTAACATCATTTGAAATGAAAATAGATGATTCGAGAAACATTCGATAATCGATTGTCAAGGTCTAGTGATACATAAATCTACAGAAGTATTGTTATACTTACCAAGACAACATCAAGTAGACATGGAAAATTAACAAAATTGGAAGGTACCAAATAAAAATTTACAGAAGCATTATTATATTATTTTATTTAAGGTATAATATTTCTTAAACGAAAGACAAATTACTATTTTAAATAGAATCCATATGTCCTGAATTTGTTCCCGACTGAGGCTGTAACTGTAAAACTAGAAAAACTAGCCTAATTAAATAAAACCTCAAAAGTAATATCCTATGGTTCTTACATTTGGTACAGACCAAGACTGGGTTTACTGAAATTGTCAAAAGGTTATAAGCCAAACCTTATACAAAAAACTTAAGGAATCGACAAAGAAGAAAAATTTAACTAATACATGGACTATACTAGAATCGAAAAACCTTCCAGGACTTGTGAAAGAAGGGTAAAACAAGGAGTAAGTCATTGTAACCTAGAGTCTCAAAGAAGCCAAAAAAGGGGAAAACGAACATAAGAAAAAAAGTGATTAGTTACTGCGTTAACTATAATAAGGTAATCCAAGAAGAAGATTTATGAATTAAAATGCATAAAGGAATGGCACTGTAACAAAGATAAAATAATACAACCGAAAGAGAATTATTAAGTTCTTACCTTTGGAAGCCCTGGCAAGCTGACACACATCATACTGAGAAAGATAGGTACGAATGTTGTTTTTAGAAAGAAAAAAAAATGAGAATGTTAACCCAACTAGGTTTTTCAAAGAATTAATAACAAAGAACAAATTACCTCCACAATCATGCACATAAACCCTCTTCCTAGTCTTTAGTGTGAAGTAATGGGGCAAACTTGCACCTAGGACTGCAAATTGACAATAGTCGTAGTGTATTGACTTAGAAATAGAAAGAATCTAAGGATTCAAGATTAATGATATTTCAGAAGGGAGAATATGTCATGTGGAAAAAAAAAAAAAAACACTGGATGTAACATTATAATGAACATCCCTGTTAGGGTTTAGTCCAAGAGCACAAAGTTTGTTGACTAAGAGTGAAAGTTTCAAATGAGCCACAGTTGCGGTGGATGGGACGGAGTAGTTACCTCTTCACTGTCCTGTTTTCATATAAGCTATCTGATATGAAACCCTAAAGACTGACAGTGGTGATCAAGACACTTGCCCAAGGTCAAACCATACCACCAGCCTCTACCTTCGCACAACAAGTGGACTATGGAGAAGGTTCCAAGAGTCTTAGGTTGTAGCTATGAGGGGAAGTTGGTTTCTGAGAATCCAATATGTGTACGCTAATGCACTAAAACAATATAAAGTACTTTTACTCTAAGGTCTGAAGTATAATTGATAATTGGCCTCCAAAACATATCAGATTAGGTGGATGGGCATTCATATTATATTCAAACTTTAATAAATGCTTGGAAAACAATAAAATAAATTGATATTGCATAAGCTCCTATGTAAGGTCTAGTCAAAGACTTTCTGAACAATAGTAAAATACCCAACAACTATAATAAACATTGAGTCAGAGTGAAATTACAAAACATCATAGCATGGTAAACTACTAGCTTATAGTTTACATAACAAAAGGTTTATATATATAACCTGAAGTCTTATGAATATTATGGTTGTCATATAATCTTGCTAATGGTGATAAGTGGTCAAATATTTTTTTTTTGGAATGTGCAAGTGGATGTTACTTGTACAAAATATATTATATTATTTATTTTAACTTTCTAATTTAAGATTTTTTATCACTTATTTATTTTACTTTCAATCTATTTATTTTGGTTTTATTTTTTGGCATTCATTTTAAAAAGTTATGTTTATTTCTTAAAGTGGATAGAAATTCCACAATTCAAAAAAATATATCATATTACATGCATGTTGATGATCAATATCACATTAATTAAAGTTAAGAATAGGTGGACACAATCTTAAAAATATATATCATATTTCCAAAATGACATGAATGCTGTTAACCAATGTCATATTAGTTAAAGTTAATATAACATACATAACCACAAAATAAAATAATTTTAATTTATATGATTTATGATTTAATTAGTATTTAGTTTTAGAAAAATATTTAAAATTGTTTTTAATTGGTTAAAAGTTCATTTTCTTCAAAGTATTAATAACTCAAAGGCAATAGATATTCTAGATCAGTCTCAAAGGAGGAGAGTAGGCTTACCATTACTAATAATTTTCAAAGTATTTCATAGGTTTGAAAAGGAAGCTATAACTAAGCAAGTTTAACAATATAACATAATCACTGAGATTTTAGCAAAAACATTGAAATAAAAACTTCTCCAACAGAGTAAAAAAAAGTCAAAATTTATAAAAAAGTCAAAATTTATAGAGTAGAGGTAGTATTTAGCTATATTTAAGCTCCCATCAATATAGATATATATCATCAAACTTTTTCTAAATTCCCTACTCTGTATAATTATTAATTTTTGAGTTGATATTTTGAGTTTCATAATGATATAAGATAACTATTTAACCTAGAATATATAAGTTGTAGTCACCTCCCCTCCTTTCAATTTGTTATTTCCTTTTATAACTATATTTACTAAATATATGAGTTAGAATTTCGTGAAAGAGACAAACAGTTGAAATTATTCATTAGCTTAACTTAGTTTCCTTGGTTGTCAAATTTAGTGTTCTCTTATTTTTTTAAACATGGTTCAAAAGCTATCGAATCTTAAGTCATATTAAGTTTATCTCATTAAATTTTTCAAGTTCCATTTTTTTTTCAAATTTTAAACATGGTTCATAAGCTACTAAAAATTCAGTGGTATTAGGTTTATTTTTATTTTTTATTTTTTTGTCATATTATGTTTGTGTGGTTTTTTATTATTTATTTATACAAAAATGGTTATATTGTATTAATTCCAGAAAATAACTGAGGCATGAAAGCCTAGATACATAGTTGCAATGGAGAAATGCATATTTTCACTTCACTGGTTGATAAAATTCTTTGAAAATTGATGATGATTTGCACTTCATTGTTTGATACAAAAATTCTTTGAAAACTAGTGATGCATTGTGATCAGTCCACCATATACATGTAAATATTTATTTTACTGCGTTTGTTGGACAATTGAATACTGGTTAACTTTGTTTTATATAAATAGCAATTCTATTTCTATTGCATAAGTGGATTGCTGGAATTATGACAATAATTAATTGATTTAACTTAAAGTAAAAAGTGAGTTATCAAAGGATAACAGTTGTTCTCAAATAGTTAGGCTAGGTGGTTACCCCAGCCCTAACTACTTCCAAAGGGGAGATTTATTCCAGGAATCAAGAGGATGATGGATCTGAGATCTGGAAGAAAGAAGAGAACTGGAAGAGGTAAAGAACCAAAGGATTAAAAACTGTGTTGTAAGGACAGACAATACAAGAATGGCTATGTCTGGTTAAGACCAGATAGCTCAACAAATTCAAGAAGGAAAAATTCTTGAAGAGATTGCCTTGAAGAGGGTAGGTTCGGGGGAGACTTCAAGCGAAACAATGCTGGTCTCAAGGTTGGGAGGCAAAACACAGACAGAGGACTTAGTCCGAAAATCCTAGAAAGTTGAGACAGATAAGTACCTCTGAATACTTTAACTTAAAAACAGAAAGCATTTCCAGTGGTGGGAAGCGTATGGCATTTGTCTTAAAAGTAAGTAGAGGTATTTATAAGATTATTTATTATCTGAGTGAAGTTATAGTTAGGAACAATGCAAGAATTTATGATGCTAACCTTTACTGTATTTGGGAAAGAAAAAAATAGAAAATAATTGCAATAGAAATTCAAGTCATACGACAAACTCTTGTAAAGCTAAAATAGCTGAGTATTATGACATTTAGAAATGGTAAGAATGAATATTCTGTATTTATCAAATATAAGAAGGACAACAGAACCAAGGTTTACATGGCCATATTGTAAGCAACAACTGTAGAAATTAAAACTACAGATATCTATAAATATCATATTTAGAGCCTCAGATTAACGCCGATTCACAGTTAACCGAATATATTACTAGAAAAACCCCGAGAAAGCATTTGGGCACTCGAAAAACAAGAATCATTAGTAAATATGCTAGAAATTCCTATAACAGAATCGTAGTTGAATAAAATATACAAACAATGAAACAGGTGATAAAGAAGTTCTCGCAGCCTATTAAATGATAACAGAGACTTTATATTTGAACCCATAATATGATTCCATTCATAATTGTAGAATAAATATATACAATAGGGTTCTAAAACTGTACAGTAACGAAGAACCGCAGAGAAGTAACCATACCTTTCTGTTACTATATGAGAAAAAGAAAATGGACAGTAGAATCCTTCAGAAGGATTAAGTATAGCTACGAATACTAACTCCCAAGTACAAATTTTTTTCCCATGATTTAAGCAAATAAGAGACTTAGGCATAAGAAGACAAGAAATAACTCCTCACAACTTTGAACCCGACTCATTTAAAAAATAGTAGCAAGGCAAGATACATTTCAAACCTGAACAAGAACTGAATATGGATTACCCTCTGTGTTCAGAAACATCTTCCGAAGATTATTACATAAACCCTCGTATTCCGCTCAAACATGAATACATATAACAAATAACACTCTTGGGTAAACCCTGCAAACGTCATACCTGATAGTACGTGTCGTAGAATCGGTAGTCATGGCTGCAAGCCAAAATGACCTTGAGGGTTTCACATCCAAGTTGAGCAGGCCTATCCATAAACCAAGTAGTGATGAGATTAGGAGAAAACGGTACTAAACAATGAAAGAAGTTTAACGAATAAAATGAATAAGCTCAGTAAACCAATACTTTCCTTAAGGTAAATCAATGATGAAAACCCCTTCCAAAAATAGGGATTGAACCACGTGCATGCAGTGTCATTCCATTGACAAGAATTAACTCTGAAAGAACCCCAAACGCAGGCAGCCTCGTTGAAAACAATCGACAAAAAAAATGTAGAAGCAAACAAGGAACCTTATCAGAGAAACGGATGGTCGATTAACTCGGAGGGCTAACAAATGTTCAACTTGAGTAAGTCAAGCCTGGACATACGCCTCAAATCATATAATGTACCACAAGTCGACTCCTCGACTGTCAGATCCATTGGGAGCACAAGAACCGTAGATCTGGCACACATTTCCACATGAAGACCCTAGTTGGAGGCACTTCGGCAGTCAGATCGAAACCCTAGGCATTAATAGCTGAGTTATTAAATGAGAATCACAAGGTTAAGATATGGCTGTAAATGTGATGAGCCCCAATTTTGGTACAATTTGGGCTCATTTTGGCCTATTCTACTTGCTCAAACCATTCATCTTTTATTGCTTATGCATGCATTTCTTAGTTTATTCATGTTGTTTGTAGGAAGAAGGGTAGGCACTCTATCCACGTGACTAATGCATTATGATTTCAGGTTTTTGCATTAAAAGGGAGAAAAGACCACGTGAAAAGGAGACAAGGAGACAATGAGGTGGCACTGCTGGTTTTTAGGAGAGGATGTCCACAGTCTTGGGACCCTCCTCGTGATTCCCACCATAGCTCCGAGCTCCAATCCAGCTCCCCACCGAGCTTAGAAGCAGCCAGCTATTCTACAGGAACAGCAGTTATAACTGTTCTACAGGAACAGCAATTATGACTGTCCTACAGGATCAGCAGTTTAAACTTCAGTTGGACAGCCGAGCTCCTAAAATCAAGGACACCTGTTGGATGATCGTTTTTGCATAAGTATAGAGGCCGTAGCCTTTGATAGGTTGTAAAAACTTTCGCATTACTATTGTAATTCTTGAGCACAGCTCTGTGTTTTTGTTCCTTTTGTAAGCCAGTTTGGCATGACATCAAATTATGAATAAAGAAGGCAGATTTTGATCTAGTTCTGAGTTTTCTCAAGGAGCTATAGCTCTCAGGTTAGGGCCCAACCTGAGAGCAATAGATCTCCTCGGTGTTGTAATGTGCTTGCATTTAGTTCCAGCACTTTGAATTTGTTTACTTTCACATGCAATTCGAATTTACAGTTTGTTAACTTAGTCTTTTTCATGAGCTTAGATAGGATTAGTTTATGGTGCATTTGTTTCAGTTGCTTAAGTTCAATAGGAGGATAGTTATACATCATTGGAGCTCCAGCAAAAAGGTTGTAAAGGCCCACTGCCATCTCTGTTAGGGATTGGGGTGCAGTGCATAACCAACCACCAAAAATACGCATTTCTTTACTTCATGATTGCTGCAACATAGTCACGGTTATGATAGATGCTTCCATGTAATTCACACCTGCACCACACACCTTCATCACAGCTTCATGCACATTCCTCTTCGCGTTTTGGATTGCTGTTCATTGAATTCATAGCACAGGTAGTCTAGGTGAATGCATTTTCGTCTTGGTGACAGTCATAAGCATTTGTTTCATTTACACTGCTCTCCCTCACTCCATTACCTCCTCCTTCATCTTGATCACGCATGCAACCACATCCTTGACCACTGCTCCGCTCTGTTATCTTCCAAATCCCTCCACTCCTCACGTAACTTCATTCTTTAGCCCTTTCATTGACATAGCCCTCTATCTTCCAACCTACTCCCTACACTCATTCCCCATCCTATCCCTCCACTTTTGAGCCATCACCAGCCTTATTCCTACCTTACATATCTCCCCCTACCATTCCATCACTCCTCCATCACTTCAAACACCCACGGTAGGTCATCCTGTAGCAATTTGTAGACTTCCTGTAGAAACCTCTGAGTTTCCTGTAGGATACCTTGCAGACATCCTGTAGGAGGCCACTCACTCGGTTGCTGAGCTTCTGAATGTGAGGAACCTCTGTGGACGGATGCTAAGGATCCCTCGGGACCTCTCCTAGCCTCCCCAACCTTTCCCATGCTTTCCTTCCTTCTCCATCCCATCTGCACAACCAAACCCTAATAAGCACAAAATCACCATCATTCCATCCACTTAAAGAAAAAATACAAAAATATGTCTTTTAAGATGCAAGCAGCTTAGATTCATGCATTTTCACTTATTAGAGGTAATGACAGCATTGGTAGAAGTTTCATTCACATTCTTTGCGTTATAGAGGTTAGACTAGTCAAATTAGGGTTTCCTAGGTTTACATGCTTTGATTTGCTTTCAGTCCATTTTTGTCAAGTAAAGTAGCTTTCCTTTGAGAATAGCTTTCGTCCATCAATTAGCAAGCTTCTTCTGAGAGCCTATAGAAGTTGGCTTGAGCCCTAGCGGACTTGTGCCAGCTGACCAAGTGACAGCTGCGACAAGAGCTAGTACTTGTGCATATAGCACCATCGCTTCCAAGTTTGTACGAACTACCGGGTTGATAAAATTAAGAGACAGGAAGTCCCAGGAGTTGTAGCATTATTGCTACAATACTGGAGCTCACCACCTTTTTGGCGCCATTGCCGGGGAAGCGTCAGAGTATTAGTAATTGTTGCTTTTCTTCTACTTTCGTACTCTTACTTCTGCTCAGTAGTTTATTTCATTTCCATTCTGCAAAAGTAGACTAGCATTTCCTGCTTTCATAGATTAGCATTTCCTGCTTTCATAGATTAGTATTTCCTGCTTTCATAGATTAGCATTTCCTGCTTTCATAGATTAGCATTTCCTGCTTTCATAGATTAGTATTTCTTGCTTTCCTAGATTAGCTTTCCAATTCCGCAATTTCATTTGAGCAAGATAGTTAGTTGTAGATCACTCTGTTTCAGTTTTGCAGGTACCAAAGAAAAAAAAAAGCAAAAGCAATCAAAAAAGAAAATTCCTTTCCATTTCATGCCTCGTAGGAACCGAGATAAATCAGGCAAATTCCTACCCAACACCCCCACCACATCACTAAGTCACCCTTCTCTCTTCTTTGGTGACAGTGACCCAGAGGAACCTATAGGTGAACAACCTGAGATATACCAAGACCCTATAGAAGAAGAAGAGGTAGAAACCACTCCATCTGAAGCCATGGCTGATAATAGAAGAGAGGATGAGAGAATAGAAGGTGCATTCCCCATCCGAGAGACCAATGGAGAGATGAAAATGAAGAACATTAGCCCCTCCGCCTTGCCTCACTTCCATGGACTGACCACTGAGGATCCTGATACCTTCTTGTTTGAGTTTGCTGTCCTTTGTAGAACTTATGACTATACCGAAGATGAGCAAAAGCTGAAGCTTTTCCCTTCAACTCTTAAGGATGCAGCATTATGCTGGTTCATGGGATTACCTGGGAATAGTATCACTACTTGGGCTCAGATGCAGCAAGCCTTCAATACCAAGTATAGGGATTACTGTAGGTCTAAGGAAACCAAGGGAGAAATCTTTCGGATGACCATGGGAAATGATGAGTCCTTAGAGGATTATGAGGATAGGTTCCAACTTAGCTATAAGCGGGCCAGGTGCACACTTGACCCTGAATTCCTCAAGTTGGTTCTACTCCGAGGAGTCCCTGAAGATCTCTTAGACACCCTTCACATGTTAGCTGGGGGGGACATTTACCAACTGCCTTATGAGGACATCAAGACTGTGTTTAGAAATCATTCCAGGGCAGCTAGGAAACGAGGTAGAGGAAATCTCCTCTCCACTGGTGTCCCTTTCTCCAAACATGAGTTTACAAACCAACTAGAAGATCTTAAGAGTGAGGTGAGACAGACCATTGCCATGCAGCTGGACACATTCAGGATCCAGCAGAAGAAGGAAGAAGCTGAGAGAGCCTTGGCTGTCTTCTGCCCTAGGTGCACCAGAAGACACCCTAAGAACGAATGCCCATTGCACTCGGTTGAAGTGTGTTTTGTTTGTGAGGAGGACCATCCAACAAATCAGTGTCCAACCTTACCTGGGTTTAAAGCCATGTACCAAGGGACCGAAGCCCCCACTGAACCTCTCTACTTCATCAACCAAAGGAGGCCACAAGGATCTAGACCTTATCAGCAGGGAATGCAAGGGGCACCACAAGCTTATTATAACCCTAACCAATTGACTCCCATGCCTTCTTGGGGTCCCCCTGCTCATCCTTCTTGGTCCATGCCTCCTCCATGGTCTTATCCACCTCAGTACCCTACTCAACCTACTTCTCATTCATATCATTCACACGCCCAGTCACAGCCTCAGTGGAGTGCACCTCAGTCGGGGTGGAGGCCCCAATACAACACTCCTCCTGCCATTTTGCCTCCACCACCAGTTCAACCTCAGCCTTTACCTCCTGCTCCTCCAAGGCAACCTCAAATGCCTGCTCAACCGAACCCGAACCCCAACAATAGACAGGCTCAGCAGGTATACACTGGGGAGACCTCATGCCCTACCTATGCTGTGGAGATCCAGGAGATCAATCTTAGATCTGGAAAGACTCTTCCAGATCGCCAACCTCCTCCCCCAGAGGATGAGGAAGACCATCAGGAGAGTGAACCAAAGCCTATTCCACCCTTTCCTGAGAGACTAACAGCCACCACACAACCCAACCGAGAGGAGGATGAGCTTCTGGGAGAGCTCAAGCAGTTGTGTGTGAAGATACCACTTCTCCAAGCCATCAAGGATGTGCCCATATACAACAAACTGGTTAAGGAAAAGTGCTTCAAACACCCAGGCAGGAGAAAGAAAGATGCCTCAACTATCAATGTCATAGGACAACTGTCCGACCTTATGCTAGGACAAGTCATCTGCCCAAAGTACCTAGATCCTGGAAGTCCTGTAGTAGATTTCCACATCAATGGCACCATTATACCTCACACCTTGATTGATCTGGGAGCTGCCATTAATGTGATGACCAGAGATACTATGCTTAAACTCAATCTTCAGGGTTCCTTAAGGAAGACCTTGACAGTACTGCAATTAGCAGATCGCTCCACCGTGACTCCCGAAGGGATTGTGGAGGATGTCTTGGTCTCTATTGATTCCTGGGAATACCCTGCAGACTTCCTGGTTCTGCAACCAAAGGCCAAGCTTACTGGATATCCTCTCATTTTGGGAAGGCCTTGGTTAGCTACTGCAGATGCTTACATAAGTTGTCGTGCAGGAAATATGACCATCAAAAATGGTCCCATGTCCAAGCAGCTAGTCCTATACCCTCCTGCCCAACCCTCCTTAGAGCATGATTTACCACTTTGGCTAGAAGAAGGAGAAGAAGACGAGGTGTACTCAGCACCTCTGTGTACCCTAGATACCACTAGAAGAGACCCTCCAACCGAGGATGACTTGATCGAGAACTTGATCCAAAACCCACCTACCAGTGCACTACCCTTAGAAAAATTGGTGGAGGATGCCCAAGCTGGAACCTTAGTGGATCTTTGTACAACCAACCATGTCACTCCCAGAGTTAAGAATGTGGAGTTCGGCCCTGAGAGAGCATTGAAAAACAGCTCCTCCCTATCTCCTTCTCAGGAAAAGGAGCTGTGTAGCCTGTTGGCCAGCCACCTAGATGCTTCTGCTTGGAGCTATAAGGAGATGAAAGGAGTCCATCCCTCGGTCTGTACCCATCATATATACATCAAAGAGGACTGTAAACCGGTTAGGCAACCCCAGAGGAGAATGAATCCAGCCCTTAAGGACATTGTCAAGGAAGAATTGCAAAAACTGTTGGATGCCGGATTCATCTACCCCATCTCAGATAGTGAATGGGTGTCCCCTCTAGTGTTGGTTCCCAAGAAGAATGGGAAGTGGAGAATCTGTGTGGATTACCGAGAGCTGAACAAAGCTACCAAGAAAGACCATTTCCCCCTACCTTTCATAGATCAAGTGTTGGATGGACTGGCAGGAAAGAAGTTCTTCTCTTTCCTGGATGGGTTTAGCGGGTACAATCATATTCAAATCAGCCCGGAAGACCAAGATAAGACCACCTTCACCTGTCCTTGGGGTACCTTTGCCTACCGTGTCCTTCCCTTTGGGCTATGCAATGCTCCTGCTACCTTCCAGAGAGCTGTCTTGAGCATCTTCTCGGAGCTGGTCCATGATGCAATAGAAATCTATATGGATGACTTTACTCCTTATGGGGCCAACTTCCAGGAAGCATTGTCCAATTTGGGAAAAGTCCTAACCAAGTGCATCGAGATGAACTTGTCCCTTAGCCCTGAAAAATGTGAGTTCCTAATGACTGAAGGGACCGTGCTAGGCCATACCATCTCTCGCCAAGGGTTACAGGTGGATCCTAACAAAATTGCTCTAATCAAGAAGGTTCCACCTCCACAGAAGGTAAGGGATGTTAGGAGTTTCTTGGGATTAGCAGGATATTACCGAAGATTCATTAAGGACTTCAGCAAGTTAGCCTCACCATTGTTTGGCCTTTTGGCAAAAGATGTGGAGTTTAATTGGACTGATGATTGTCAGAAGAGTTTGAATGAATTAAAAGACAAGTTAGTGTCAGCACCAATCCTGAGAGGTCCAAACTGGGCCCTACCTTTCCACATCCACACTGATGCCTCGAACAAAGCCATAGGTGTAGCCTTAGGACAAGTTGAGCAAAAACTTCCATATGCCATTTACTTCGTTAGCAAAAACTTGTCCAAAGCTGAGCTGAATTACACTGTAACCGAGAAAGAATTCTTAGCTGTGGTCCATGCATTGAACAAGTTCCGACATTACATCACTGGCTATCAAACATTTGTACATACTGACCATGCTGCAATCCGATATTTAATGAATAAACCAGATGTGAATGCTCGTATTATTAGATGGTTACTTTTATTGCAGCAGTTTGACTTAACCATTGTTGATAAACCAGGTAGAGAAAATGTTGTTGCTGATTTTTTATCTAGATTGGATTTGTCTACAGATGAAGATGGGATGGTGGATGACCAGATGCCTGATGAGCATCTGTTTGCTATCTCAGTACTCTCTCCATGGTTTGTTGATATAGCAAACTACCTTGTTTCAGCTCAGTTCCCTCCGCACCTCTCTTCAAAAGAGAAGAGCAGAATCATCAGAAAGAGTGCCTCATTTACCTGGATCGGGGGCAATCTGTTCAAGCTTGGCCCCGATCAGATCTTAAGGCGTTGTGTAAGGGAGGAGGAAGTCTTTGACCTCCTCCTCACCTGTCATGATGGGCCTTGTGGAGGACATTTTGCAGCAAAGAGAACTGCCTTCAAGATCCTGCAGGCAGGCTACTATTGGCCCACAATTCATCAAGATGTCAGAAGATATGTCAGTCAGTGTGACCAATGCCAAAGAATGGGGAAACCGACCCAAAGGGATGAGATGCCTCTCCAACCTCAAGTGACTCTTGAGCCATTTGAGAAGTGGGGTATGGACTTTGTGGGCCCAATCAACCCTCCTTCAAGGCAAAGGTCTTACATCATTGTGTGCACTGACTATTTGACAAAGTGGGCAGAGACCAAAGCAATCAAAGCAGCAACAGAAGAAAGGGTGGTCGAGTTCTTAAGAGAGAACATCTTCTACAAGTTTGGCTACCCAAGAGAGCTGGTGACCGATCAAGGGAGCCAGTTCACATCCAACTTGGTTGAAGATCTACTAGCTCATCACAAGATCAAGCATAGGACTTCCACCCCCTATCATCCTCAAGCAAATGGGCAGGTGGAAGTCACCAATAGAGCATTAGAAGGGATCTTGACCAAGGTGGTGAGCAGCAGCAGAAAGGACTGGGCAGATCGCCTGGTTGAAGCCACATGGGCTTACAACACCACTTGGAAGACCACCACCGGCTTCACACCTTATGAGCTGGTCTATGGGAAGAAGGATTTGCTGTCCATTGAGTTCGAATACAACACTTTGAGGATGGCAGCTCAGCTGGATCTAGATCTCAGCCATGCACAACAAGAAAGGCTATTGCAGCTGAATGGACTGGATGAGCACCGCATGCAGGCCCTCCTTCACTCAGAAGTGGTCCAACTTCAGAGAAAGGTGTGGCATGACCAACATCTCCATGACAAGCAATTTCAGCCAGGAGATTGGGCTTTGTTGTATGATTCCAGATACAAAGGCTTCAAGGGGAAGCTGAGAACCAGATGGCTCGGGCCATATTCAATGGAAAAATGTCATGACAATGGATTTGTTCTTATTCGGACCATTGATGAGGAAGCCATCCCCATGCTTGTCAATGGGCATCGATTGAAGATCTACAGGAAGCCTCCCTCCATACAAGAGTTCATCAAAACTATGGAGAAGGCAGTATTGGTCATAGAGAAGGGTTCTGCCCCTGCTTTGGGCACACCCTCAAGAATCTAAAAAAAAAAAAAAAAAAAATAATAATAATAATAATAATAATAAATAAATAAATAATAAAGATCCTTGGGTGAAAACCTTTCTGAGGCGCCCAAGGCAGGTGGTAGGGGTGAAAACCTCATTGAGGCGCCCCTGCTATCTTTCAAAAAAAGAAAAAGAAAAAAGAGATAAAGATCCTTGAGTGAAAACCTCTCTGAGGCGCTTAAGGCAGGTGGTAAGGGTGAAAACCTCATTGAGGCGCCCCTGCTATCTTCCAAAAAAAAAAAAAAAAAAAAACAAAAAGAAAAAATACAAGATCAACAAGTTTCTTATGTGAAAGTTGCATGCAGATTGCAGGTGTTCTATGGAGGAGAGGAAGCCTCTCAACTCAAGGCCAAAAGTCCTTATCATGCAGCCAGGACACCTCACCAGCACCTCCTCCAAGAATGCTTATGTTCTTCAAGGTATGTGCACTTTCATTATAGATTGAGTCTCCTACAGGAAGACGCAGATTTTCTACAGGAAGGTGCGATTTTCTACAGGAAGGTGCAAATTTCTACAGGAAGGTGAAAATTTCTACAGGAAGAGTTGTCTGTCTACAGGAAGCTCTGTATTTCTACAGGAAACTTCCTGTAAAAGCTCAGAATAGCCCAGAATGCATTTCATGAACAGATCTGATGACTACGGGTTGGTTTGGATGCATGCAAGCCTCTTTTGGGCCCATGCACGACGCTGTTACCTTGCTCCACCATCCTCGTCGACATGCACCCAAGATCCCTGCACCAGCAAACCATATCAATGAGTTCTCGTGGTAAAGCCATTTGTCAAAGAAAAACAAGCACCGAGAGCTCATACCACATCCATGTCAAGCATCAGAAGCTCCGGGAGCGTGATCAGAAGATTCTATCCATCGTCGTGCAGCATGCACCCAAGGAGGCGAGACTGTTACAAGGCACCCCGCGGGAATCCTGTAACAGTCAAACCTGCATGAGTGGATACCATTCACAGCACCGCCATCTGCAAAACACACGGGCGCAGGCAACCAGAGCATCCACTCCATCGCCAGCATCCTGTAACCATGAGCCTCCGGGACTGTGTAAGCCGCATGCAGCAGGTAGATCCGCTCCCCGTCGTCCAAAAACCGAAAAATCGTGTGCAGCCGCGCGCAGGTAAGTGTCTCAACCCTTCCTTCCACCAAATCGCATGAGTATTACTTTGATTTGTTTGCATGGCGTAGAAATGAATGGTTGAGCGGCTGTATGGCCAGTTGACTGGCCACGTTGGCTAGTTATGGTATAGTCGGATGATTGGGTGGCAGCCACGACAAAGAAAATACGCAGCACGCACGTGAGGATAGTCCCGTTAACCGAGAAACGAGTTTAACCGAAAAGGGCGGCGGCAGATCTGTGGGAATGAATGCGGCAGCGAGTGAATATGCAGGCGAATGATGGGTGACGTCGCCCAACTGTCCGGCGGGGACAACTCACCCCCCACGCCACGAGCTGCGCCGATTCAAAATCTAACCGGCTAGATTATGCGCATGTATTCATCAACCTCCACTTCAAAACTCGAGTGGCTCTTCTGATTTCCTCTGCACGTTGATACGCCGAGCTTTCGGCTACCAGAACGCCGGTGAAGCACATCTCGACCGCTAGCCAACTACAGTCCTCCCCGAAGTTTGCACACTGCTCCTACAGGAACAGCTCCTATAGGAACACAGTTCTACAGGAACGCAGTTCTACAGGAACGCAGTTCTACAGGAACGCAGTCTTCTACAGGAACGCGGGTGCTCACGTAAAAAAAGGTGGCCGAGTAACGAGGTAACCCTAGAATTCTCATGCAAATGGTCATTAAAGGTGGTAGGATTGCCAGTCACTGTCTGGGTATAGAGAAAGTGGTGAAATTGCTGTCTGTGTGCCTATATTGTCATTCTATAGGATTGTTGAGTAATTAGACTGTGTTGAAAATTTTGTGGGTTATGCGCATTGTTCTACACTCTGTCCCTGAAACTAAACTCTCTGCCACCATCACCACCTCCGGTTAAGAAAATTGTGCCATCATGCCGGGTGGATTTATCAGGCGAGAACCCACGGATTCAGATAAATTGAGGAGAAATCAGGCAGTGGTAGAGCTCTTTACACGAGCACAGTGGATGACTTTTTGTGATAAGCTGCAGGGCTACGATGATGAAGTAGCCGAAAAATTCTTGCAGGCTCTGAAGCCTAAATCCCAGACACTGGCCACAGTGAACTTCAGAGGTCTGAGCCTCAAGCTCACCCCAGAACATATCAATCGGATCACAGAACTCCCTATGGGTCTGCCATGGGACAAGGACGAAAGAAAGCTAAGCCAGCAAGCCAAGAAAGAGTTCTTCCCACTTGAAGAAGCATTCACGGAGGACAAAAATGGGGTGAGAAGGACAAGCATGTTGCCACCATGGAACGAAGTCAGCTTGCAAATCATGAAATATATTACCTGTGAAGGTCGTTTCAGCATCGTGTATGCATATCACTTCAGGCTGCTCAATGAACTAAGACACCGGATTGATCTTCCTGCAGAGCAGAGACTGAGCATTCCTTACTTTTTGCTACAGTCCTTGATGGAGTGCGCTACAAAGCTCAAGGACGGCATACCGGATCAGGTAGCCCACCATGGGCTAATCAAGCTTCTTGTGGAGGATGCTCTCCACTCATATAAAGTTCCCCTCTCATGGGAGTCATTTAGGAATTTAACGAGAGAGGGGGATATAAAGATGTTGATTGAAGAAACGGGTTCCTCTAGCAGTGAGGAAGAAGAGGCAGTAGCCGAGAGTAAGAAAGGGAAAGGCCGAAAGATCCCGACTCCAACACAGAAGAAAGAACGAAAGGAGAAGGGGGAGGGAAAGGATGACAGAGCAAAAGAGGACACCCCCATCCTGTCAGCAAGAGAAAAGACGTTGAAAAGTAGGACGGTCAAAACTGAGGTGGTCCCCGTTAGCCCAAGCACCTCGTCAGCTCCTGCAACCAAAGCCAAAAGCAAAATCCATGCAGCCAAGCAAGAAAAGGTGGTGACATTTGCATCTACAGGGACGCAGAAGCAGGCTTCTACAGGAAGCCCAAGAACAACGCCTACAGGAAAGCAGACGAAGGCTTCTACAGGAAGCCCAAAAACAAAAACACAGGCTTCTACAGGAAGCCCGAAGATCATTAAGAAGCAGGCTTCTACAGGAAGCCCAAAAGCAAAGACCAAGGCTTCTACAGGAAGCCCGAAAGTCATTGAGAAACAGCCTCCTACAGGAGGCCTGAAGACAGAGAGAGGGCCTTCTACTGAAAGCCCGGGAGTGGCTAAAGCCGAATCTTCTACAGGAGGCCCGGAAGCGGGCAAAGCAGGGTCTTCTACAGGAAGCCCGAAATCTAAAAAGGAGGGTCCCTCTACAAGGAGCTCTGAGAGAGCAAAACGCAAGAAAGAGAAGGCTGGTCTTCTCGAGAAGGAGGCGGCAGCTGCGCTGGCCGCCCTCAGCACACCTGCAAAACCAAAAGAAAAGAGAGAGAGGGAGATCCCTCTACCTTCCGAAGCCAGGAAAAGTCAGAGAATGAAAACAGACAAGTCGCAGCCTCCTCCCAGCAGCCAAACCACTTTAGGGAGTGTTCCTACTTCACCCAGTACAAGAACTCCCGCTAAAACACAGGCCACCCCCGAGAAGGGAAGCCCAAAAGTCACTTCCTGGACACAAAAAATAAGCCAGTCGCCTTCTGAAGCCCGGCTCAAGGAAATGAAAAAGGGGGAAGAAGCGCCACCCTCGTCACCACCAGGGGCAGAGAAGGCAGGGCCCTCAAAAGCGGGAAAGAAAGAGCCTGTTCCGATCCCGAGTCCTCGGCCAAGGACAAGGAGCAGGAGCAAGGATGCTCAAGGATGAGCAAATGGTTCAGCTGGGGGGTGATGATGAGCCCCAATTTTGGTACAATTTGGGCTCATTTTGGCCTATTCTACTTGCTCAAACCATTCATATTTTATTGCTTATGCATGCATTTCTTAGTTTATTCATGTTGTTTGTAGGAAGAAGGGTAGGCACTCTATCCACGTGACTAATGCATTATGATTTCAGGTTTTTGCATTAAAAGGGAGAAAAGACCACGTGAAAAGGAGACAAGGAGACAATGAGGTGGCACTGCTGGTTTTTAGGAGAGGATGTCCACAGTCTTGGGACCCTCCTCGTGATTCCCACCATAGCTCCGAGCTCCAATCCATCTCCCCACCGAGCTTAGAAGCAGCCAGCTGTTCTACAGGAACAGCAGTTATAACTGTTCTACAGGAACAGCAATTATGACTGTCCTACAGGATCAACAGTTTAAACTTCAGTTGGACAGCCGAGCTCCTAAAATCAAGGACACCTGTTGGATGATCGTTTTTGCATAAGTATAGAGGCCGTAGCCTTTGATAGGTTGTAAAAACTTTCGCATTACTATTGTAATTCTTGAGCACAGCTCTGTGTTTTTGTTCCTTTTGTAAGCCAGTTTGGCATGACATCAGATTATGAATAAAGAAGGCAGATTTTGATCTAGTTCTGAGTTTTCTCAAGGAGCTATAGCTCTCAGGTTAGGGCCCAACCTGAGAGCAATAGATCTCCTCGGTGTTGTAATGTGCTTGCATTTAGTTCCAGCACTTTGAATTTGTTTACTTTCACATGCAATTCGAATTTACAGTTTGTTAACTTAGTCTTTTTCATGAGCTTAGATAGGATTAGTTTATGGTGCATTTGTTTCAGTTGCTTAAGTTCAATAGGAGGATAGTTATACATCATTGGAGCTCTAGCAAAAAGGTTGTAAAGGCCCACTGCCATCTCTGTTAGGGATTGGGGTGCAGTCCATAACCAACCACCAAAAATACGCATTTCTTTACTTCATGATTGCTGCAACACAGTCACGGTTATGTTAGATGCTTCCATGTAATTCACACCTGCACCACACACCTTCATCACAGCTTCATGCACATTCCTCTTCGCGTTTTGGATTGCTGTTCATTGAATTCATAGCACAGGTAGTCTAGGTGATTACATTTTCGTCTTGGTGACAGTCATAAGCATTTGTTTCATTTACACTGCTCTCCCTCGCTCCATTACCTCCTCCTTCATCTTGATCACGCATGCAACCACATCCTTGACCACTGCTCCGCTCTGTTATCTTCCAAATCCCTCCACTCCTCACGTAACTTCATTCTTTAGCCCTTTCATTGACATAGCCCTCTATCTTCCAACCTACTCCCTACACTCATTCCCCATCCTATCCCTCCACTTCTGAGCCATCACCAGCCTTATTCCTACCTTACATATCTCCCCCTACCATTCCATCACTCCTCCATCACTTCAAACACCCACGGTAGGTCATCCTGTAGCAATTTGTAGACTTCCTGTAGAAACCTCTGAGTTTCCTGTAGGATCCCCTGCAGACATCCTGTAGGAGGCCACTCACTCGGTTGTTGAGCTTCTGAACGTGAGGAACCTCTGTGGACGGATGCTAAGGATCCCTGGGGACCTCTCCTAGCCTCCCCAACCTTTCCCATGCTTTCCTTCCTTCTCCATCCCATCTGCACAACCAAACCCTAATAAGCACAAAATCACCATCATTCCATCCACTTAAAGAAAAAATACAAAAATATGTCTTTTAAGATGCAAGCAGCTTAGATTCATGCATTTTCACTTATTAGAGGTAATGACAGCATTGGTAGAAGTTTCATTCACATTCTTTGCGTTATAGAGGTTAGACTAGTCAAATTAGGGTTTCCTAGGTTTACATGCTTTGATTTGCTTTCAGTCCATTTTTGTCAAGTAAAGTAGCTTTCCTTTGAAAATAGCTTTCGTCCATCAATTAGCAAGCTTCTTCTGAGAGCCTATAGAAGTTGGCTTGAGCCCTAGCGGACTTGTGCCAGCTGACCAAGTGACAGCTGCGACAAGAGCTAGTACTTGTGCATATAGCACCGTCGCTTCCAAGTTTGTACGAACTACCGGGTTGATAAAATTAAGAGACAGGAAGCCCCAGGAGTTGTAGCATTATTGCTACAATACTGGAGCTCACCAAAATGGCATCACATTTATACTTTAATGTGTTAAAAGGGCATGACAGGACTGAAGCCGTATTAATTAACTTAGCATTAAATGTCAGCCCTCGCCGACGGTTTAGTATTCTTTGTCATAACTTTAAATAAATAAATAAATAAAGTTGTGTACAGTGCTAACATAGTTGTAGCTACCAATGCCTGGATATCAAATGAATACAGTAAGCCATTCTCGCTCATTAATGGTAAATCTAAATATATATGAGGTTTTATGTTAAAACATGTAAATAATTAATTTTTTATTTATTAGAAATTTGTTAATATTGGATGTGTGACATATGGTATCAGAGCACTCAGGTTATCAAAACTGAGGCCTCTGGAAAACAAAATTGAAAATATTTGTGTATTGCGCACAACAAAAAGACAGGAACAGATATAGCTATTATGAGAAGAATGGGAACCATACCACACCGACCAGTGACAGGATGAGGAGAAGCAAATTTTTAGGAGACCAATCCTGAAGTATGGGTGCAACTAGGAGAGGAACCTCGAAACACTAATTCCATAATTCTGGAGATTGTGCAAGAACTAAAAGCAGAAATGGCTCAACTACGGGCAAACAATGAACGATTAATGTAGGAACAAGAGAAAATCATGAAGAGTCTATCAGATAGACAGAATTAGAGGCAAACCATTCGTAGTCTGGATCAAGGAAATATGATGGGAGAACAGGAATATCATACTGAATGAGTAGAAACTAAAGTAGTGAAGAGACCCAAGAATAAGAATCCGGAAATGCATCATAACATAACAAGCACAAGAGACAAAAAGTACAACTTCAGGGATAATTCCGGAAGATAAAGTGCCACTCTTTGATGGCGAACAGGAGGAGGCAGCCATAGCTCATTAACATGAACAAGTATTTCCAACTGTACGAATATGACCATAATCTTAAGGCTAGATTGGCAATTTTTTAGTTGCAGGGGAAAGCCACCTTGTGGTGGGAGGAAGTAAAAACAGTTCGTGGTGTAAATGAACAAAGCATAACCTGGGATAAATTTCAAAAATATTTTAAGGAAAAATATCTAACCGAAAGATTTTACGATGAGAAGGCCAAGGAGTTTCATGACCTTCATTTGGGACAACTCTCTATGGATGAGTTCATAACCAAGTTCACCTCTTTACTACAATACGTTCCATACATACTGGAAGAGAAGGCTAAGGTACAGCGGTTTGTCAGCAATTTTCCATTGTTTATGAAGGAACACCTTGAGTTCGATAATCCAAAAACCATGGATGAAGTCATACGAAAGGCTCGGGTGTGTTATCAGCAAAATAAGCAGAAAAGGGAAGGAGGGAAGAAATGGAATGACAAGAAAGGAGGTAAATTCTCCTCTAGTCATAAAATAAATAAATTTGTGCTCAACAAGACCCCTAGAGGACAGATGAATAGAAATGTGAACAGGAATCCACCCAGGTTCAAAGTTCCCAGTGAAACTAAGACAAATGAGCAATCAGTAAGGACTGAAGTGGAAATGGAAGCCAAACCACTAGTACAGTGTTGGGGATGTGGAGGGCCTCATTATGTTAAAAACTACCCACATCTCAAAGGAACTGATCAGGTCGCCCAGGCCCAATAGACATCAACAGTTGGAGAAGTGGCAAGAGGTATTCCGAAAATAAATGCTACCCTTGAGGACCACCAGACAGAATATCAACCGACTATGATAGAGTTTGAAGGTAAAATTTACAACCAAACTATGTCTATTTTAATTAACCCCGGGGCTACGTTAAGCTATATTAGCCCCAAAATAGTAGAACAATGCAAGCTGCAACCAGTTAAATTTAAGAATCCATGGTTAGTACAATTGGCCACAGGGGCCAAAAGAAGAGTGCTGACCAAGGTTAGTAATTGTCTTCTACAAATAGCAGGACAACCCATTATGACAAATTTAAATGTACTACCCCTAGGGTCATATGATATTCTAATCGGAATGGACTGGTTGGAAAAACACTGGTCTCTCCTCAACTGTAAAACTAAAACCATTAACTACATGGATGAGGACAGTGGGAAGCGAGAAATTCAAGGGATAATAAGACCCTTAAAACTGAGACCTATGACAGCCTCTCAATTGGCCAAATGCATCTAGTTTGGATGCCATATTTAGACAATTCAAGTAGGATATTCCGATTCAAAAGAAAAATCTACTTCTTTGGAAGATATACCAATAGTATAGAATTTCCCAAATGTATTTCTAGACGAAATCTCAGGGCTTCCACCGAAAAGAGACATAGAGTTTACTATCGAATTAATACCAAGAGCTGCACCTGTGTCTAGAGCCCCTTATCGTATGAGTATACCCGAATTAACCGAGTTGAAAATGCAATTGCAAGAACTCCTTGACAAAGGATATATTCGACCAAGTGTATCACCCTGGGGAGCCCCGATACTTTTTGTAAAAAAGAAGGATGGAACTATGAGAATGTGTATGGACTACAGTCAAATAAATAAGTTAACCATAAAAAAAGTATCCCCTACCTCGCATAGATGAATTATTTGACCAAGTAAAAGGGGCCACTATGTTTTCCAAGATTGACCTTTGATCGGGCTATCATCAAATTAGGATCAAGGAAGAAGACATAGCAAAAACAACCTTCAGAACTCGATATGGGCACTACGAGTTTGTGGTGCTACCCTTTGGTCTAACCAATGCACCTGCAACTTTCATGTGCCTCATGAACAGCATATTCCATAAATATTTGGACAAGTTTGTGCTAATTTTCATTGATGACATCTTAATCTACTCACGAACAGTGGAAGAACACAAGGAACACCTTCGGATTATTTTTCAAGTTTTAAGGGAACACCAGCTATATGCCAAATACAGTAAATGTGATTTTTTTAAAGAACAGATCCAATATCTTGGTCACGTCATTACTAAATATGGAATAATTGTGGACCCAGAAAAAGTAAAAACCATAATGGAATGGCCAGTACCAAAAGATGTGGCGGATATAAGATCGTTTATGGGCTTAGCCGGATATTACAGGTGATTCATTGAAGGCTTTTCCAGGGTAGCCTACTCCATTACTTCGCTGCAAAAAAAGGGTAAGGCCTTTTTATGGAGTATTGAATGCCAACATAGTTTTGACCGACTTAAACATTTACTCACCACTACGCCCATATTAAGCATTGCTGATCCAAATAAAGATTATGTGGTGTGTACTGATGCTAGTAAGGAAGGCATAGGAGGCGTACTAATGCAAGAAGGCAGAGTCGTTGCTTATGAATCCAGAAAGCTCAAGGAGCATGAACAGAGGTACTCGGCCTATGATTTGGAGTTGACAATAGTTATTCATGCTTTGAAAATGTGGCGACACTACTTATTGGGTAAGAAATTTCTGCTAATGACCGACCATCATAGCTTGACTAATTATTTCAAGCAGCCCACATTGAATGCTAGACAAGCTCGTTGGGTCGATTTTATGAGCGGATTCAAGTTTGAGATTAAACATCTAAAGGGTAAGGAGAATTGTGTCGCAGATGCATTAAGTAGAAAAGATAACTGTTTATATGAAATATCATTTAGTGAAGTGCAAAACACATTCAAGGAATAAATTAAAGAAGCAACAATGCAAGGCCCCAAGTACCAAACTTTGTGGCAGCAAACAAAATTTTCGAACAACAAAGAGCAACAACTTGGGTATGAAGTAAATCAAGACGATTTGCTGATTTAAAAAACAAGGATGTATGTACCCAAAATAAAAGCCATTAAGAAATTAATTCTAGATGAATATCACAAAGTTCCATATGCCGACCATCCTGGATATCAGAAATTGATAACCGCTCTTAGAAAAGAGTATTTCTAGCCTGGCATGAAAAAGGAGGTGGCTGGATATTTGGCTCACTATTTGGAATGTCAACAAGTCAAAATAGAGCACCATCATCTAGCCGGTTTACTCCACCCATTACCAATTCCAGAATGGAAATGGGAAGTTATTTCTATAGATTTTATAACAGGTCAAGGAAACATAATGATTCAATCATGGTGGTCGTAGATAAGCTAAGCAAATCCACCCACTTCACACCAGTACAATCTACCTTTAAGGCAGTGCAGATTGCTAATATATTTATGCAAACTATTTTTAGATTGCATGGCATACCGAAGGTTATAATTTCAGATCATGATGTAAAGTTTACATCAGCTTTCTGGAAAGCCTTGTTTGAAGGATTGGGCACTCAACTACATTTCAGTACCATGTACCATCCTCAAATAGATGGGCAGAACGAGCGAGTAAACCAAGTGGTAGAGGATATGTTACGAGCATATGTGATGCAACAACCATCTAAGTGGGAAGAGTACCTACATCTTGTGGAATTTTCTTACAACAACAATTATCACACCTCTACACAAATGAGTCCTTTTGAAGTGCTCTATGGTCGTAAATGTAGAACTCCCTCAAACTGGGGTGGTCCGGAAGATAAATTAATGTTGGGGCTTGATATGTTAGCAGAGATGGAAGACATGGTCAAGAAGGTGCGATCTAACTTGAAGGCTTCCCAATAACAACAAAATAATTTTGCAGATCGGAAAAGAAGTTTTCGGGAATTTCAAGTAGGGGATCATGTCTACATTCGCGTTCGGGCCAAGAAAAGTACACTACAATGGATGGGTTGTGCCAAATTAGCACCCAGGTTTTGTGGTCCATTTCAAATTTTAGCATGGATTGGGCTCGTAGCTTATCAGCCTTACCAAGCCATATTTGAGTGCACAACATTTTTCACAATTTGGTATTAAAGAAATATATTTATGACCCCAAACACATAATAAAATAGCAAGAAATACAGGTGAAGGGGGAAAAATTGTATATATGAATGCATAATAGGTTTATATTCTGATTTTGCCAAGGTAGCTAAAGTAATTCTCTATTTCTTTTTGGCAAATACAGGTAGAACCGAAAGGTGAGTTCCTGGTCAAGCCAATGGGTATACTCGATCAGAGAGAAGTAATGCTGCGAAGACGAGTTATGATCTGCAATGGGGGTTTGATAACTTGTTATGCTTACAAGAACCTCCCACTCAGTTAAACAAATAAATGATCTAGCTTATATATGACATTTGCGGAATTAAACACTTGAAACAGGTGTATGTTTTATTTTAACTGTTTAAGTTTCTTAAGTCCATTCGTTTTTGCTGATATTAAACACATATAATAGCCATATAATTCAACAAATAAACAACCATGCATAACAACAAATTTAATCTAGGAGTTCATCCGAATATCATGGGCTACGTCTCCTTGAGCTTTTGTCATCTTGACTTGGTTCTTTGGGTTATGGAAAAGTTTATTTTAAAAGTTCCACACTTAACTCCAAAGGTTACTGAACTGAACCAATGGGCTTAGAATACCATCTATTTCCCTGTCATGGTTGTCATCACTCTACAAACAGATCTAAGCTCCCTTAGACTTGATTCCTTTAATCAGTGCTCTCAGCTACCCTGAGCTTCTTGATGACACTAACTCCTTTAGAATTCTCCAACTATCACTAAAACCTCATCCACTATCTCCAGCATATATCAGACACTGAAAATAGACTGATCATTTGCTCAAAATGAGCACTGCATCCCCAAACTAGGCCTTCCTCCACGGTTGGCACTGGGCTACATTAAACTTCCCTGTAGAAGTCTCTAAATGCTTCTGCAAATCCTTGCAATGGATTTAGAATGCTCATTACAGTCATAAATGACTGTTGGTTCTCTGAGAATGAGTATTGGTAGCTCCTACAACTGCCTCCAACTCCTGGTGGCCCTAAGCTCCAAAATCTCCCTGGATGTAAATCTCCATGAATATGACTTCTTTAACTTCTCTGGACTATTCCATTGGCTTTAGAAGGCCCCAATTAGCCTAGCTAGCCTCTTGTTTCACTCTCTCTCTTTCTGGCTCTCTTTTTTTGGCTCTCTGGCTCTAGATGAAAACTGCTCCTGGAGTGCATTTTAATCAATATCCCCTAGGGATACTCCACCAAATTTGGTGAACCGCACCTAACTCTAGCTAAACTTAGCATTCTACCTTTTCTTTAGCTGCTCTGCCAAGTTGACCATTAGAGGTGAGCATTACAATAACTATTTAGCACGCATATGAGGTGGTATAATCTCGGCGGTTAGGGATAATCCTCTAGCCTTTCAAATAGCGGAATCTTCACAAAACCTGACCAATCACTGTCAGTCCTTCTTTGACTTTTCCTCATACCAAGCACTTCAATCTACACCATTGATCTCACTTCTCTAGATCTAACGGATATCGCGTCGTCCACAAGATACTAGTTTCCACTTTCCGAATACTACCCACGTGCTTAATTCACACTTTTAAGAAAGGCACTTAAGGAAAGGTTTAGCGCTTAAAACCAAATTAATCTTGGTCAAATGTCCATAATTTGCAGTTTACTGGACTTTTTCAAATTGCGATAACTCCTTCATACAGTATCGGTTTTTGAACCGTTTGTGGCACCAGAATCAAGAAGACGAGATCTATCCGGTCACTCAGGTTCGACACTCTTTTGAAAACTTTGAAATTTGAGCTATCATTAAGGTCCTAGATCAATATCTGATCAAGTTATCACCCAAGTTAAGGTACAGTTGTAGCATTTTGGTCCTGACGAGGCTACCTAGGAGGATGAAAGGACCATGAGGGAGATATCCCCAAGGTTATTTTTGATAGAAGAACATCGGGATGATGTTTAGTCTTGTGGAGGGGAGATGTGATGTCCCCCATATACATGTAAGTATTTATTTTACTGCATTTTTTGGACAACTGAATACTGATTAACTTTGTTGTATATAAATAACAGTTCTGTTTCTATTGCATAAGTGGATTGCTGGAATTATGACAACAATTAACTGATTTAACTTAAAGTAAAAAGTGAGTTATCAAAGGATAACAATTGTTCTCAAACAGTTAGGCTGGGCGGTTACTCCAACCCTAACTACTTCCAAAGGGGAGATTTATTCCAGGAATCAAGAGGATGATGGATCTGAGATCTGGAAGAAAGAAGAGAACTGGAAGAGGTAAAGAACCAAAGGATTAAAAACTATGGTGTAAGGATAGACAATACAAGAATGGCTATGTGTGGTTAAGACCAAATAGCTCAAAAAATTCAAGAAGGAAAAAGTCTTGAAGAGATTTCCCTGAGGAGGGTAGCTTAGAGGCAGACTTCAAGAAGAATAGTGCTTGTCTCAAGGTTGGGAGGAAAAACACAGACAGAGGACTCAGTCCGAAAATCCTAGAAAGCTGAGATAGATAAGTACCTCTGAATACTTTAACTTAAAAATAGCAAGTATTTCTAGTGGTGGGAAGCGTATGGCATCTGTATTAAAAGGAAATAGAGGTATTTATAAGATTATTTATTATTTGAGTGAAGTCATAGTTAGGAACAATGAAAGTATTTATGATGCTAACCTTTACTGTATAAGGGAAAGAACAAAATACAAAACAATTGCAATATAAATTCAAGTCATACGACAAACTCTTGAAAAGCTAAAATAGCTGAGTTATGACATTTAGAAATAGTAAGAATGAATATTCTCTATTTATAAAATATAAGAAGGACAGCAGAACCAAGGTTTACACGGCCATATTGTAACCAACAACTGTAGAAATTAAAACTACAGATATCTATAAATATCATATTTAGAGCATCGAATTAACGTCGATTCACAGTTAATCGAATATATTACTAGCAAAACCCCGAGAAAGTAATTGGGCACTTGAAAAAACAAGAATCATTAGTAAATATGCTAGAAATTCCTATAACAGAATCATAGCTAAAAAAAATATACAAACAATGAAACATGTGACAAAGAAGTTCTCGCGTGTCCTATGAAATGATAACAAATACTTTATATCTGAACCCATAATATGATGCCATTCATAACTGTAGAATAAATATAGACGTAGGGTTCTAAAACTGTACAGTAACAATGAACCGCAAAGAAGTAACCACACCTTTCCATTACTATATGAGAAAAACAAAATGAATAGTAGAATCCTTTAGAAGGATTAAGTAAATAAGAGACTCAGGCATAAGAAGACAAGAAATAGCTCCTCATAACTTTGAACTCGACTCATTTAAAAAATAGTAGCAAGGCAAGATACATTTCAAACCAGAACAAGAACTGAATATTGATTACCCTCTGCATTCAACAACATCTTCTGAAGATTATTACATAAACCCTCGGTTCTAAGCCGGAGTGCCATTAAAAAAAAGGAAAACAAATATAATATTCCGCTCAAACATGAATACATATAACAAATAACGCTCTTGGTTAAACCCTGCAAATGGCATACCCGGTAGTATGTGCCATAGAATTGGTAGTCATGGCCGCAAGCCAGAATGACCTCGAGGGTTTCACATCCAAGTTGAGCAGGCCTGTCCATAAACCAAGCAGTGACGAGATTAGGAGAAAATGATACTAAACAGTAAAATAAGTTTAACGAATAAAATGAATAAGCTCAGTGAACCAATACTTGTGTTAAGGTAAATCAATGTCGGCAAACCCCTTCCAGAACCAGGGATTGAACCAGGTGCACGCAATATCATTCCATTGATAAGCAGTAATGTCGAAAGAACCCAAAATGTAGGTAGCCTGGTTGAAAATGATCGACAACAAAATGTAGAAGCAAAAAAGGAACCTTATCAGAGAAGCAGATGGTCGATTAACCCAGAGAGCCGATGAATGTTCAAATGGAGCAAGTCAAGCCTGGACATACGCCTCAAAGCATACAATGTACCACAAGTCAACTCCTCGACCGTTAGATCCGTTGGGAGCACAAGCACCGTAGATCTGGCACACATTTCCGCACGAAGATCCCAACTGGAGGTACCTCGGCAGTCGGATCGAAGCCCTAGGAATTAACAACCGTGTTATTAAATGAGAATCGTAAGGTTAAGATATGGCTATAAATGGCATCACATTTATACTTTAATGTGTTAAAAGGGGATGACAGGACTTAAGTCGTATTAATTAACTTAGCATCAAATGTCAGCGCTCGTCGACGGTTTAGTATTCTTTGTCATAATTTTAAATAAATAAATAAATAATAGTTTTGTACAGTGCTAACATAGTGGTTGCTACCAATGCCTCGATATCAAATGAATACAGTAAGCCATTCTCACTCGTTAATGATAAATCTAAATATATATGAGGTTTTACGTTAAAACATGTATTTTTTTTTTTATTAGCAATTCGTTAATATTGGATGTGAGACATGCATCTATATAATTCTTATTTGACCATTCTTGCTAAGCATATATATTTAATTACAATTAACAAAATATAATAATTCACCTTAACACTACAATTTTGTATTTTTATTTAGTTATATGTAAACTAAGTAGCAAATACTAGTTACTATGTAGCCCTTGTTTATTACCATATAATTTTTTTTAATTATTATTATTATTATTATTTATTTTTAATTAAAGAAATAATTAATATATATTATACTGAGATTTACCAATATTAAAATATGATAGTTATATATAAAATGTTAATATTTTCTAAATTATGTGTATGTAAAGTATAAATTAATAAGTTATTATAAATTTATATTTTTTTGTTGTTAAAAAAACTTAAAGAAATATTATAAATTTAGATATAAAAGAAAATCATACTTTTATTTAAATAAAATCATTTTTAAAAAATCTTCCAATAAAAAAAAATCTAATTCAAAAAAAAAAAAACTAAAATCAATAAAACTTAACCTTCAACAATGAACCTATAATATCTTAGTCTAATTTAAACAATTCTTTGGAGAGACACACATAAAAGGGGAAATATTTTTTTCTGGCTAATTAAAAATGTTATTTATTAAAATTAAAAATTATATTTTTCTTTAATAAAGTTTTTTTTGTTTTGTTTTTTATTTAAGAAATTAACTTATAATATTTTTCTTAAAAATTTGTTATCTAATAAAGGAAATAATGTGTTATCTAATAAAGGAAATAATGTTTTTATTTAATGAAAAATTCATATTTTCAATTATAGTGCAAATTGTTTTTGGTACAAAACATTTCATAATTTTATAATCGAATGTTAACAAAAGAAATGAAAAAACATAGTAGATTTAAATAATAAAATGAAAAAATGATATTTCCAACACAAAATTTCTAATGAATTACGGAAAATAAACTTATTCACTTACTTTCTAATAAATCACTAATAATATACTTATTTACTCACTGAATTATTAATAATAATAATAAATTCTAAATTAAAAATTAAAAAAATTAATAAAACAAAAATAAAATCATATAATTTTAGCTAATTATAATCCACAATTGTAACTATTTTGTTCCAAGAATAACATATTT
Source organism: Pinus tabuliformis (assembly GCA_031772625.1). Classification (NCBI taxonomy): domain Eukaryota; kingdom Viridiplantae; phylum Streptophyta; class Pinopsida; order Pinales; family Pinaceae; genus Pinus; species Pinus tabuliformis. The sequence continues at coordinate 426,619,961 of CM062820.1, forward strand.
TTTCATGGAATTTAAACAAAATTCCTTATCACTGGTATAACTTTACCTAACATCATGATGATGGTGGTGGTGGTTAACATCCGCTGAGACCAAACATTGGTCTATCGGACCTAAAGAAACAAATTATTTATTTTGATTTAAGATTTTATTCCTATGCTCAAAAAGCTTGGAGAGAAGCCTCCCGAGCTCACTATAATTTTGACATTGTAAAAGGCTAGGAAGGTCAGCGTTGTAACAAAGATTGTAAAACTGAGATCTAATGTGGTTGTACGTGGGGCACTCTAAGAGGAAGTGGTTTTCATCCTCGATGTTCTATTCTCACATCTATGGCAGATCCTTTCCATCCATGGTGTTTTAGGAACTTCCCAACGACCTGTTTCACTATGGAGCTCATGAGAATTCATTCTAATCTTTGCTATATTAATTTTCTTCTTTGAGCTAGTTAAAATAGAGAGATACTTTTGATCTTCTAGGGTGGGGTTCATGACCTTCTTATAATAACTTAATTTTATTTTATCTACTGGATCTTTCTCACACCACATTTTTTTCTTTGAACTTAGAAGTAACAATATCTTTAATGTTATTAATGTTTTGCAATGCATCATTATCGTTGATCTCCCAATAGTTTAACTAGGCCCTTGTGTCTTTATGCCACCCCCGTTTAAGCCTTAGGTGGTTTTGGCTGGAATTTAATGCTAGCTTAGGAAGTCTATGATCACCAATGTTATTGATTTTGTGCTTGTATAACAGAAACCTATTCATAGCTAGGCTCTCAATAGGGTAAAGACCTGCTTTTATAAGGAGAATAAGATAGGGTGTATTACTTTTAATTTTCAGGTTATACATTATAAAAACGCTTCTGGATTTGCTCAATATTTCTCCACGATTCTCTAGAGATGCTGCAACCCCAAACCTCACAGCCATATAAGATAACAGGAGTGACCAGAGTTTCTAAGAGGAACTTCATTTTATCCCACATTACTAGGTTTGCAGTTTTACAATTATTTTAAAGACCAAAATAAGCTTTCCACCCCCCATTAATCCTTTTCTTAATGCTATGGTTCCAGTTGAGCTTGAGATGAATATCAATTCCTAGGTACTTGTAAGAATACACTTCCTCCAAGTTATTATTGTCATACATAAAATTAGCGTAAGTGTCCTTCTTGGATTTGATAATCATAACTTTTGTTTTGTCAGTGTTAACAGTCATACCCATGGTAGATCAGAAATCCTTAAGAAGCCTGAGTTGCTTATGAAGATCAGATGGGCACCTTGTGAAATAACAATATCGTCAGCATAGAGAAGAAGGATGATGACTATTCCAACTAAGATCGTGCCATCACAGCCTGCTTCCTCTAAATAGCCTTCAAGCTTGTCGATGTAAATGCCAAATAGGGTAGGGGAGAGGGGGCAACCTTGTTTAACTCCGATGTTACACTTAATATCTTTTGACCACCCCTCATTGCTCTTTAGCTTGGCAATTACATTCTCATATAACCTTATAGCGGGAGCTCTCAACTCGAGAGGAACCTTTAGCTCTTCTAATCTATTCCAAAGGTTGTATCTAGGGATTGTATCGAAAGCCTTTCTAAAGTCCACAAAGCAGAAAAATAAATTGGATTTATCATTACGACATTCCTCCATAATGATCCTAAGCATAACGAGGTGGTCTATTGTTGAGTGATGCCTTCTGAAACCTGGTTGGCCTTTAGCTCGCTTACCTTTGCTTTCAAGCCATATGATTAACTTCTTTTCCAAAGTACTACCACATAACTTGGCTAAGAGAGGGCTGATCATAATTGTCCGATAATTAGAGGGGTTATTTGTATCCCCACTTTTAAAAATAGGGATAATGAGGTCCTTAGTCCAAGGTTTAGGGAACCCTTGCTTGACTGCTTGATTGAAAAGCTTGTGGATGTGGGGGATGAGGACAGGGTCGCCAATTTTTAAGATTTCTGCCTGGTAACCTTCAATGTCCTTAACTTTCCCATTAGCTAGGCGATTAACCCCAAACTTAATGTCTTCTAAAGAGAAAACTTCTTTCGCTATGACCAGGATTTCCAAGTTATCCATGCATTTGGAGATTCATAAAGCTTTTTAAGATAGGAATTCCAATCATGAAGAGCAATTGTATTATTATCTTTAGTCTTCCTAGTTAGAATCTGCCTCCAAAATTTCTTAGGAGCTACTTTAGAGAGGTGTAAGAGATTCTCCTATCTTTGACGAATGTACTGACTCTTTTTCTTTTAGTTAGGGCTTTGTATATTTTTATCTTGTCCATTTTAAGAGATTCATCAACAGCTTCCTTAATTGCTCTCTTCGCACTTTTACAATCTTTGTCATACCAAGGGTTGGTTTTGCTATTTCTTTTATTATTAAAAAATTCAATTGAGAAATTGTTAATAGAATATGAGAGGGTTGTAGTAAAATTATGATAGAGGTCTTCTATGTTGCCTATACTAGATAAAGGAAGCAAATTAGTTTTTAATTCATTTAGAAAGAGATCGTTTTTATTTCTATCAAATATTAAGTTCTTTTGGTTGTAAGTATTATTTTCTGTGGGATCTCTATGCATGACAAAACTAAGAGTTATAAGTAAAGGCCTATGATCAGAGTCAGGTTCGTGGTCATTTAATATGTCAAAATTCATTATTTTGTTGTATAAAGGGAGATTGGAAATGACGTAGTCTACCACGCTGATACCAAGTCCATGGATGCAGGTCATCTTGCTGGAAGTGGGCCACTTCTTTAGACCGTTGCAAATTATCAGATCTTGAGCACTACAGAGCTTGACTAGCTCCGATCCAAACAAATTTTCCTCGAGGTCTACAGAGCTCCTTTTGTACCTACTAGCTAGAGTAGGGTCTTCGTCTAACCAAAGAGGATTAGGGTTGGAATGATTGCTTAGAATAATAGCTTGGTTGTTTGAAGTTTGAGCATTAAAGTCACCTATTAAAAGGATATTGCCTTCATTCCTTAGGCTAGAAATATCATTCTCTAAACCATTGTAAGGGTTATTTTTATCTAGATTCTTCTTCTTATAGAAGTTAGAATTGATGGAAGGAAAATAACATATTGATATGTAGGAATTTTTATTATTAACGTCACTGATCTCTATCCCCCAATGCCTCTACGGGAGGATCGCTTGTTCTAGGTAGACCATAGCGTAAAGCCATCTATGTTAGGGACCTTAAATTCTTCGTGCTCCCAAGTTTCAACAAGCAAAATAATATCAACATCATTTGAGATCCAACTTAGCTTGGGGCCTTTGTTCCATGCGAAGCCCCGACAGTTCCAAGAAAGGATCTGGAGGATGTTTAATTGCTATTGATTACTTTCTTTTTGGTTTCTATCTCGAATAAAGGCTTTTCTATTCCTGATTATTGCCCATTTTCCTTCCTTTCTAGCTTCTTTTACCTTTTGAACCTCCTTTCTTAATTCTACTTGATCTTCTGGAATGAGATCTTCATTTATGAATATTCCCGTTCCTTTTAGACTTGAGGTTTTACTAAGTATGTCATACTTATGATCAGTGGAGCTCACCTTTATGCGGATTAGTATTCCTTTATTCTCGGTTAATTTCCCTAACCTTGTTGCTTTTGTGAGACACACTATTTCAATTTGTAATCTATTATGTAATTATGTCTGGGCTAAGGCTAAAGTATCCTCATCTACTTCCTCTTTTAAATCGAAGATTATAAGGTTCAAGGCCCTTTTGTTATGCTGGTGGTCTAATTCTATTAATTTTTTCAATTCATCTTTAATTGGTTTGATATATAATTTATCTACCACATTATTTAGGGTGAGGCGGCTATTAAATTTTTCTTCTAGATCTTTAATTATGTCTTTCATTTTAAGACTCTCTAAAGTATCAGCATCTCCTTGCTAGGATGTTTGGTTAGTATTTTGGTTTTGTTTTTCTATAACTTGCAACCTAGTCTCTATTGCATCCATTTTATTCTCCAGTAGTTCTATTTTATTTTCTATTTGTTTTTGGATTGTGTCATCAAGAGATGCAAATTTATTTTCCAGCATGGCTTCTAACTCTTTTTGTAGCTTGGAATCTCTTTCTTCTCTACGTTTCTCTAAAGACTCTATATAATCATAAAGGTCTTGTAGAGTAACTGTGCTAGTTCTGCCCTTGGTAATCTTTGGTAGTTGTGGTGAAATATTCATACTTGAAATTATATGAGCAAATATGTATTAGAAAAAGAAAAAGATAAGGAATGTGTGCACCTGATATCAACAAACCTGACTTCAGATCACCCGTGCCCACTGCAGCCCACAGACCTGATATCAGCAAACCAGACGGATTGGATCGAACAGCAGCCCGCGAACCCTTGTCACAGATCCGCAGAGATCAAAAGTTATTCCTCGCCACATATCAAACCACATAAGAGTTCACCCTCGTCGCAGATCCGTAGAGATCAAAGATTCTTCCATAGACCCGCAGATCTGAATTCAAATATTGTTATCGCATAACCATATATCTGCAGGGATCAATAATTATAGACCACCACAGATCAGACCACATAAACGGAATCCGTAGAGATCAGACCACGTAAGCGTATATCGTAGACCTCCACATATCAAACCACGTAAGCATATATCTGCAAATCCACAGAGATCAAACAGTCGTAAGCGTATATCAACAGATCCGTAGAGATCAAAGGTTCATAGAACCACAGTGGTATCAAATTCTTGCCACAAAAATCATGGTGCGAAGTTCTTAGGTATAGATCAAACCACGTGATGAGATTTGGGAGGGGAATGGCTAGGCTTTACGTAGGTTTCACTTTTACTGCTTTCGTCGTTAAGCTTCAGCTCTTCTTTAGGGTTTATGGCGGTAGGGAAAATGGAGAGCGTCAGTGGAGCTCAATGGCTTATGATGAAGGAGCCCTCACAAGATTTATTTCATCTAAATATGTCGTAGAGATTTGTCTCCTCCCTGTTGTAGATGATAGTGGGTGTGATACGGTTTCTTCTCGTCGTTGAATGAATATCACCAAAGATTTTAAATGAGTTTCTGAACCACAGAGATTATATATGACTACATAAACAGGCTGCACATACAAGTGAGTATAGCCGCAAAGATGCTTTCGGCACTTCCGTATTTACTACCACAAAAAAATATTTCTTTCAAACATATTATTATTGAGAATGATGTTAAATAAAATTACCAAATAAAACTATTAAAAAATATTAAAACCAATTTTAAAAAATAATTGTGTTTTCTTCATATTTTGTTTATCTATATTTACGTCGTAAGGCGTTTCCCTCTGAAATCAACTTTGTTGAATGACACCGTGTACTTTTAAACACTGTTGATACTATTTGTTAGACGATTAAAGTATTTTGCCCCGTCGGATCACAAAGTAGGTATTACACTTACGTTGAACGTAGCTAAGGTAGTTATATGTGTAACTGTGTCGTTTTTAAATGCCGTTGATATTATTTGTTAGACGATTAAAAGTTGTTAAGGTGGTTATAGGGGTAACTATATCATTTTGGGTTCATTACTATCACTCCAAGGAAGTTACAGGAACTGAAACACGCCAAGAATGGATACAGAATGCTAGAGATATTTTAGTTCCTGCTCGATTATCTTTTAGTCGTTTCAAGCACAACGTTGTCAAAGCCGGATTTCCAACTACTCCTCGTTTGAGGAACAAAGTCCTGGGACACCGATTATCAAGTACAGCTAGTTTAAGCGATAAGGGTGTCCGAGTAGAGAAAGGATTTTTAAGCTGCTACATCTCTAAAGGAGAAGATTCAAGATGTGCCAGAGATACTGTTATTTCTGAGATTCTCAGACTGGTGGATAAATTCAAGGATGAAAGTTTGAGCGTAACTTTGACTGGACACAGCTTGGGAGCTGCCCTGGCAACGTTAAGTTCATATGACATAAAAAAAATTCTCAACTCAAACTTTCCGGAACGGCCCTTACCTGTGACTGCGTTTGCATTCGCGAGTCCGCGCGTAGGGAATAGAGCATTTGCCCTGCGAATGGAGGAGCTAGGAGTGAAAGTGTTGCAGTTGGTGAATAAGAGGGATGTTGTTCCCAAAGTTCCTGGATTTGTTTTCAACGAGAATTCATGGCGATGGTTAACAAAACTGTTGGATTGGCTTCCCTGGACATATTTTCACGTGGGTGTAAAGATTGTTTTGGACAACAATGACATCCGCAATCTTGATCCTGCTTACGCCCACAATTTAGTGGTTTATCTTCATCTGATTGAAGGCTATGTCGGAGTGGGTAGACCTTTCAAATCTTCGGGGCGGAAAGGGCCTGCTCCACTTGCTGCGGCCTATTAATTGAATATCAGATTCATAAATCTGCACAAGAAAAAGAAAATTTACGGAAATAGAGCTTTTGCTGCTATTTTGTTTTAATTTTCCGTCCATGACCTACTTGTGAGCAAGTCAAGTGATCGGAACAAAAAAAGCTTGGTATAGGATAAAACTAGTTAGATGACACTGTCCAAATTAAACCCCTTCTCTATCTATTGTTCTAATAGCTTTTGTAAGAGACCTGACGCTTATCTAACAGACTTGTTAAGAATGTCGATTGCATCATAGACTTAGAGATGTTAAGGAACATCATTGTTGATTTGTTATTCATCTGAACAATTTGTTGATCTTTTTCTTCTGTACAATTAAGGTCATCATATGACACTATACTCTCAACTTTCATGACAATTCTGGCCGGTTTGGGTTCTTTAATGTTATTTTAACTCCGGGATTTTTCTCTCGGACGATGTTTGGAGTGATGAAGAGAACATTATACAATTTTCAAGTAAATGACTTCCTCGGTTGCGTAAAAGAGAGTAGTCTATTTAGGCAAAGATTGCTGGTAAAATAGTTGAAATTCAAAGATGATTTTTGTTAAAATCTACAGAAATTTTGGAATCCAAGTTACCGTTCTCAAACTTCAATTTTTATGGAGTGTATAACCAGCTAAAATTAACTTTGGAAAATCACACTAAAAAAGACAGAGATATTTTAAAACAATAAAAATTTAAAACAAATTGAAAATTAAATATACATATTTAATTATTAAACTTGTAAAATTGTTACTTTTAAATATTTTTTATATTTATGCGGTCGTCTGAAATCAACTTTGCTGAGTGACACCGTGTACTTTTAAACGCCGTTGATACTATTTGTTAGATGATTAAAGTATTTCACCCCATCGGATCACAAAGTAGGTATTACGCTTACATTGAACGTAGCTAAGGTAGTTATATGTGTAACTGTGTCGTTTTTAAACGCAGTTGATACAATTTGTTAGACGGTTAAAAGTTGTTAAGGTGGTTATAGGGCTAACTGTATCATTTTGGGTTCATTACTATCACTCCAAGGAAGTTCCTGGTGAAGATTCAGGAGCATCTAATGAAGTAATGTAGAGAGAAAAAAACCCACGAAAGGAAAGCTTGACAGTTCTTAACTTTTAAAATCTTGGAGGAGCATGGTCGCTAGTTGTGTAACAAAAAATCATGGAGGAAAAAATGTCATGTTTTCACACCAATAAAATAAAATGGTAATTATAAAAAAATATTTATTGGTTTTTATCTTTTTTTTGTTTACTAAGATGCGTGAGTTTTGAATTAATTATGTATAATGCCTATTAAAAAGATAGTTAATCAATAAGTTTAATATAATATAATAAAATATATTAAATAGGTTAGATTATCTATAATTATTGGATAATAGAAATGTCATGTTTTCACACCAATAAAATAAAATGGTAATTATAAAAAAGTTATTTATTGGATTTGGGAAGATCTCCCTCAAAAGTAGACCTAGACATTTTTTTTATCATATAAATCTAATATATTATATCATAATTATGGTGCTCATTTGTCATTTGAAGGCACTATAACATATGACTGAATACTGAGAGAGGTGGAGGCAGAGATTGTGATGACGATCATGGGATTCTTTCTTATTTTCTGCAGATTCTATTTTGTTGGGCCTCATGTGCCTCCCTCGAAAGTAGACCTGGACATTTTTTTTATCATAGCTGTCTAATATATTATATCATAATTATGGTGCTCATTTGTCATTTGAAGGCCCTATCTGTTTCTATTCTCAATTAATTACAGTTGTACTTTAATGATTAAGATGGGATGTTATCATGATCAGACCTAGGTTCAAACCTTAACAGACATAAGTCTTGAAAATCAACTTGTTAACTGGATTTGAAAACCATTCATATGTTCTAGGTAAGAAACACACGTTAGCATACATAAATCTTGAAAATCAACTTGTTAACTGGATTTGACAGCCATTCATATGTTCTAGGTAAGAAACAAAATAATGCAAACACAATAACACAAACTTTGTTGGAGAACATCTCAGTGACTAAAGGTATAAATCTGTGCACATTGAGCTCCAATGCTCAAACAAAGCAGACATAAATCTTGAAAATCAACTTGTTAACTGGATTTGATTGCCATTCATATGTTCTAGGTAAGAAACACAATAACATAAACACAATAATGCAAACTTTGTTGGAGAATATCTCAGTGATTGAAGGTATAAATCTGTGCACATTGAGCTCCAATGCTCAAACACAATATTTATGAAAGGTAATTGACTGGTCTGTGGATGAAGCAAGCATTTGGAGCCTAATTCATGAAGCTAATCCAAGAATTTAAAGTTTAACAATGATGCCCTAACTAGACACCCAGTAGGGCATAAATGGTGGGTTTGTTTTGAATCCTCTTAAGGACATTTAGAAGGAAGGTTTGTGAGAATTATTCAAACATTTTTAAGATTAAAGTCTTGGCATAATTCTGAGGGTAAGTCCAGAGAGTTGTTGCAAAAAAATATAAAGATATGAACTTACAAATGCAAAAAAATATAAAGATATGAACTTACAAATCTGAGGTAGCTTCTGTGAGTTGGCAATGTATAAGCTTTGTGGGAATGCTTGACACCTTTTTAAGGTTAAAGTCTTGGCATAATTCTGAGGGTAAGTCTGGAGAGTTGTTGCAAACAAATACAAATATATGAACTCACAAATATGAGGTAGCTTCTATGAGTTGGAAATGTCTAAGCTTTCAACTATCCCTTAATATGAGTGAATTATGTATTCATAGTTTAAGATTAATTAAGACAAACGGTCCAATACCAATCTACATCCTTTCTTGAGGCTACTGTGGAATATTTGTTCTACAAAACTACATCATACTTATAGATTGTGGTCCAGGTGTTAACATTGAGCACTAAAGTTATTTTAGTCAGAATGAGTAATGATAGGACAGACAACCTTGTATAGAAATTGCAATGATATTTTTCTTAAAGGTGACTTAATTGTATTACATTGATTTTGACATGACAGCATCAATAAAATGATATAAGTCATTGCATCTGGTACACCTATGTTTGGTGCATTAATCACTGTATGAGATTGAAGGAATCTCGTGGCATTCTTGATTAGAACTATTGCTTGGTTGATTAGAGCTATTGCTTGATTGACAACAACGTGAACCTTGTGTTGTACAACAAGCTAATCCAAGAATTTAAGGTTGAACAGTGATGCCCTAATGAGACACCCACTAGGGCGCAATTGATGGGTTTATTTTGAATCCTCTTAAGGACATTTGGAAGGTAGATTTGAAAGAATGCTTGGCACATATTTAAGGTTAAAATCTTGACACAATTCTGAGGGTAAGATCAGATATTTGTTGCAAACAAATACAAAGATCTGAACTTACAAATATGAGGCAGCTTCTGTGACTTGGCAATGTCCAAGCTTTCAACTATCCCTTGGTATGAGTGAATTTTGTATGCCCAGTTTAAGCTTATCCAAGACAAATAGTCCAACACCAATTTGTATTATAAAATAATAATAAATATTAATATTAACGAAAATTAGTTATCTGGCATTTAATTTAAGAAAGAATTGTGTCTAGTTTAAATGTATGATATTATGGAAACCTATCTAATCTCTAGATTTTTTTTAATTGAGAATTTTTTTTTATTTAAATATATAAGATTATAGCCCATGGAGTCAGCGCAATTGGTAATTTCCATGTTATGAAATATTGTGTAAACCATGAGATTCAAGATTCAAACACCCCATAGATCAAGCCAACACACACATATTCCACCTAATCTGTAAAACCTTTTTCAATGTAAAAACACTAAAATCCAATATTAAATAACAAGATATGAGAATTATTTAAATATAATATATCTCTTTGCTTAAAGGGATTTTATTCATTTATTGATTTTGACATCTATGGTGGAAGGAATTAGCCTTGATTTTAATAGTGTAATAAGTTATTAATAATTATATTTTTAATTTTTAATTTATATTTATATATATATAGATATAGATATAGATATATATTTTAATGTTTTTTTTTGAATTGGCTAAACCTTGTTTTATTTTTTACCAAAAATATATAGATATATTATTATAACTGTTGGTCTATAATTAAGGAAATTAGAGTAATAGCATAGTAGTTTATATTTATATCACATGAATTGTCTAAACATAGTAACAAAACCAAAAAGAAATGCCTAAAATAGTATGGCGATTTACTACTAAGCTAAGAAACCACTTCTCCTATGATTGTAAACACATTTATTTGAAATGTGAATCCAATTGGATAGTGTCGGGACTTCAGTGTCCTCTTCCAAATTGGAAAAATCCAAACTTGTTAATTTCCCCCAACACTAATACCCTAGTGTTCAACTTCCTCATATGCTTTTGTACTTCATCAATACATAATAAAATCTCTTGTTGGGTTTCAGAGCATTTGAATAGCACTTTACCCATGATTTTCTTAACCTACTAACATAAGTTAATGGTCTTAATATACCTAGTTTTTCGAGTTTTGGATTTTCTAGTATTTGGAACCCCAGGCTCCTACCTATTCCTCAATTTCTACATCTGATATGAAATTTCTTTCAATCATATCCTCTATTTTTGCATTATGTAATTATATTTGAATATTAGGAGGGGTGGATTGCACAAAGAGAATTACATAATGTTCAACTAATTGCTAGAATGCTCTGCTAATTGTTGGGCCCTTGAACTCAAAGGGTAGTGAGAACCCCTTCCCCCACCATGATCCCCTAAACCTATGGTTCTTGCCATATTAACATAGAGGATGGTGGAACTTAATAGGGCAAAGTCTAGTGAAACTAAGACAATATCACTAGGGGGGAGAAGAACCAATAAAACCAAAACTAGAAGGGACCCGAAGATAACTGTGAGCCAAGAGACAGACTTGGTGGAGAGAAGAATACCAAGGATGAATATGAATTCCAAGCCCAGGGGAACAAGGGAAGATAAATTATGCTAAAAACTAGAGTAGTTCCTACGCCTTCCAACTAGAAATCGTGCTTAAAACTAGAGCCCACAAGAAGTCCCATGCCTCATGGAAAGACTCGGGAAGGAAAATACAACAACAAACCCATACACTGAAATAAAGGCACAAAGTGACATTAATAATACCACTAGCTAGAAAAAATATAGACTTCCAAATAAATAAAAACCACCTAAAAGAAAACCTAGGATGAATCTAAAAGGAGAATAAGGGGAAATATATTATTAAAGGATCACATGAATCTTATTTTTGCCCACACAAAATCAAGATTGAAGCAAAAGCCTTTGAATAAATACAAACCTATTTAATTATTGGAAAGGTTAAGCCCATGACCAAATTCTATGACAAAGACATCCATTGTCAAATATTTTACCCCCAACTAGGAACAAATTGGTCTTCTGGGTATTTAAAAAACTATAGGAATATAAAATCTAGGAAAAATGAGTGTCCAAAGAGTAGTTGTTCCAAAATACAAATAATTTCCTTAATAAAATTCTTTGGAAGATGCCAACTACCCATACTCATACCCCTTTCCTCGTTATGATGCTTTGTGGTCACATCTATCACTTGCATAATAATGATTCCTAGTTGGAGAGATTATCAAACACAACCTCCAAATAGAAACCAACATAGTAATGGTCCTTCTCTCATGTGCATGAACCTCAATTGCATATGATTTTCAAGTGGGAGAATATTATATCTTTCACCTATAGAAATTAATGTGTAGATTCAATATTGCTCATGAAATTTGCTAAATCACAAGACTTGAAGCTACTCTACTTATATGTGGAAGTTAATTCACCATCTAAAACAAGAATCATAGACATGCAAAAGGAAACATCGCACATGCACAAATATTTATCTAGGGGAAAGCAACTGCTCAAAACCTCTTACTATCTAAACAATGTAAACTTTGAAATGGGAACTAATACTGTTACCCGTTTCGTAGAGATAGCAAAAAAGTGACTTGATTTTGAAAAGGGGTGATGCAGAACACACATGTTTTTTTTAGAGCATAGTTTTTGGCACTTTAATTTTTTTATGTACATTGCATTTTAGAATGCTAGTGATTTTCATGCTAATTTTAAAAAGTGGTAATTCTGCATTAGACCCTTTTTTTAAAAGACCTATTTTTTGACTTTAAGTTCTCTAATGTATGAAATGTAAATAATTATTTTGTAAATTTAATAATTTTTGAAGTGGTCGTTTTCTTCATATTTTCTTGTTTTTATTTTAATTTTAATTTTTTGGTAGTGGGGTTTTTATTGTTTTGCATTTTTAAATTAGAAGGTCGATATTTTGAATCTTTGATATTCTACATATTTATACATCCTTAATTAATTTTTCAATCCACATGAAATAATTGCTTCTAAAAAACAATATTTTTTAACAATGGACATAAAAATAACCATTTTTAACATAAATATAACTAAAAAACTACACGTTTTGATAATTTTTTGCTAGAATTGACATGTCAAAATCACAATTTTTATACAAAAATTTTAACTAAAAATGGTTAAATAATAGTTTTTTTTATGAATTTCATGTCAAAAAAATAATAATAATCACTTTTTTTTCAAAAAATAATGATTAACTTAAAAATTAATGCGAAAATCACATATTACAAATATTGAATGCATAACAGTATCAGTTCCTGTAATCGGAATCGAATAACCACCGCCCGACTGCCCATGGGGGTGGCTATCCGATTCTCGGAATCGGATAGCCACCGCCCGACCACCCCCACGAGCGGTCAAGCGGTGGCCATCTGATTTAGCCACCGCCCGGCCACCCCCACGGGTGGCTGGGCAGTGACTATCTGATTCTCGGAATCGGATAGCCACCGCTCAGCCACCCGTGGGGGTGGCCGGGCGGTGGCTATCTGATTCTGAGAATCAAATAGCCACTGCCCGGCCACCCCCACGGGTGGCTGGGCAGTGGCTATCCGATTCCGAGAATCGGATAGCCACCCCCATGGGCAGTCAGGTGATGGCTATTCAATTTCGAGAATTGGATAGCCACCCCCACATGCATCTGGGCGATGGCTATTCGATTCCGAGAATCGGATAGCCACCCTCACGGGCAATCGAGCGATCGCTATTCAATTCCGAGAATCAGATAACCACCCCCACCGGCGGTTAGGCGATGGCCATCCGATTTTCGAAATCAGATAACCACCCCTTGACCGCCCTTGAGGTGGATATCTGATTCTCAAAATCGGATAGCCACCGCTCGTCTGCCCCCACAGGTAACTGAGCGGTGGCTATCCGATTCTTAGAATTGGATAGCCACCGCTCGTCTGCCCCCATGGGTGGCCGAGCGGTGGCTATCCGATTCTAAGAATCAAATAACCACCACCCGGCCACTCCCACGGGCGGCTGAGTGGTGGCTATCCGATTCCGAGATCAGATAGCCACCGCCCAACTGCCCATGGGGGTGGCCGGGAAGTGGCTATTCGATTCTCGGAATCGAATAGCCACCACCCGGCCGCCCGTGGGGGCGGTGGCCGATAAAATTGTTTTTTTTTAAATAAAAAATAAATTTTGTTAAATATGTTTATTGTATTTAATATATATATATATATATATATATATATATATATATATTTTAAATGCTTTTTTAAAATTTATATATATTTGTAAAATATTTATATTTTAAATGTTATTTTAAAAGGTATCAAAAATATATTTAGCTTTTTTTAATTTTAATGTTTTTTTGAAAATGATGTTTAATTTGAAAATATGTATTTTTAAAAAAATTTAATTGTTTTTTGGGTTTTTATTTTATTTTTAATTTTAGCTTATTTTTGTTTTTTAGGGTTTTTTGAAAATGTTTTTAATCTTAATTTTTGTAGTTTTTTAATTTTTTTTCGTTTTTTTTTGTTTTTTTCTATTTTTTTAATCTAGTTTGTTTTTAATTTATTTTTTTTTAGGTTTTCTTAATTCTTTTTTAAAATTTCCTATTTTTACTTAATTTTATAGTTTATTTTATTTTATTTGATTGTATGTTTTTCAAAAAATTTTATGGTTTACCACATTAAAAAAATGTTATTTTTTTGAAAATATGTTTTTATTATTATTTATTTCTTTAAATTTTTTTAATTTTTTAATTCTTATATTTTATAAGTTAATTTTGTCTTTTTTTACATTTTTATGATTTTTTTTTTTTATGTTTTGTGTTTAATATATATTTTTTTATTTACGTTTTGGTATTTTTTTAATTTTTTTTTAATGTTTTTTCCATTGTTTTTATTTTTGTTTTTATTTTTAATTTTATGTTTTCATTATTTTTTTGAAATTTTAATGTTTTTGGGAGTCATAACAAAAACTTTTACACAATTATTTCAAAATGTTGAAAATTTACCCCAAAAAAAAGGTGTTATTTGAACATCAACACTTTTCGTTTTGAGGGTGTTTTTTGCACAATTTTTGTACATAAAAATTCATTTTTTTAAAATGTTGAAAATTAACCTTAAAAAAAAAAATCCATCTTTCCATTATTAGCGCTTTTCATTTTCAGGCTAGTTTTTGCACAATTTTTGCACAAAAAATTCGTTCTCACTACCATTTTTAAAACATGTTCAAAATTGACCCTAAAAAAAAAACCATCATTCTAGTAGACACACTTTTCGTTTTTAGCACAGTTTTTCATGTTTTTTCAGGTTTTTTTGGGCAGAGTTCTCGTTTTGAGTTTATAGTTCCCGTTTCAAAATTTACATTGTTTCTATATTTCATTAATCAAAGAATAGATAAGAAATACAATGCTTTCTCACGCTTAAGCACACCCTATAAGTGTATAGTCTATCCCTCCACCTAATTGACTGAACCTAGCCAACACTTAGCCAATTTCAAGACTTCCCAAGCTCCCATTTCCTTACGATATTCCCTTGGGAAATTTCCCCTATTTTTTAGGAATTTCACAGTCTGGAATTGCGCAATAGCCTGAGGTGATTATTTGACTGCATGCACCACTTGTACACATTGGAATATGTTATAACTGATAGTACACTACCTTGGAATCGCCATCTCAACTGGGTAACTCGAATTATCCACATGAAACAATTATTTTGGGTTGATTGATCAGTTAACTGGTTGATCACTGATTGTGGTTGAAGTTCCATTTCCACAACTTGACCTCCACTAGTTCTTCTGACATTTACAACTAGTTAAACTGACAATAATTCAAACTAACTGAAACAGATTGCTACAAATTAGCATTCAATCATGTAGAACTGAACTCAAGCTTCCCCAACTTGAATTTTCCGAGTTAACTGAGTGAAAAGTGCCATGTCACCTCAGTTAAATACCTCCAAGCATTCTGCTAAAATCGAAATTCGAGTTTTATCTAGTTTGACCAAGGCAAAGTCAAAACTAGATTTTCTTGTTGCATTTTCAACACCCTCACAGCAAGAAAGGGATTATCAATCCCCTATATCCTGAACCTTTGGAATGTACTACATGCAAAACCTCTCACTATTTCTACTGCTACTGCAACATCTACAACTGAGAAGCGTCCAAAAAAATAAAAATAAAAAATTGAATCAATTGTGTCTACAACTGTCTACTGGGAAAATTGTGTTTTTTTAACTCTATTATTGAGCTTCTTTCTTTGCTATCAACACTCATTTGCACTCCTCATTATCTGAATTACATTGATCCTCTTGCTACTGAATACTCTGGACCCCTATAGCTAGGTAATGATCCATGAGGAGAAAACCTCCATGGACCCTACCCAAATTTCTGCAACTCTTAGACTAAGGATCTAAATCACTCCACCTCGCTCCTAGAGGTATAGTTTCATGTGCTCCCTTTGCCCACTTGGGTCGAACTGTCCCCTTACTTTAGGTATTTCCTTTAATAGATGTCTCCACTCTTCCTCTTGTCTTCTTCTCCGTTTGTGGCTACTCCACAACTTCCCGAGGCTTCTTCTAAGGCTGCATGTTGAGAGGTCTAATATCCTCCCTCTCAACCACCAAATATCTAGTCTCTTCCTTGCTCCTCAAGGCTTTTCATGCATCTTCTACCTTAAGTACATACAGGTTATTGACTCGAACCCTGATCTGCTTCACTTGTCTTGTGGCTATGTGTCTCAGGAATTTTTTGCCGTTGTTGAAGATCACATCGTAACCACGACCTTCCAAAAATGCAATGGAGACAAAAATTTTCTTTAGACCTGGAACAAACATCACATCCTTGAGTCTAAGAGGGGAGACCGACTCCCTCTGAAAGGTGACTATACCAATCCAGGTTGCACTGTACCTTTTATCGTCTCCAAACTCAATATTCATATGAAGATCTTTCTCCTCCACGTCACTGAAAAATTCTCTATTCCCCGTCATGTGGAAAGAGGCACCACTGTCCAAGTACCACATTCTCCCCATCATTGTTGTCTCCATGCATGCGATGAGCATGAATTCAAGCTCAAACTGTGGATCCAAAGCTTCACTTGTTGTTGATACTGCAAGCTCCTTCTTTCTTTGCTTCTTGTGTGGACACTTCATGGCAAAAGGCCTAAATTAATGACAGTGAAAGCACTTGATTCTAGACAAGTCTTTCTTCTTGCCCTCTTAGCTGGAATTAGCATTACCTTGGGACTTCTTCCCCTTGGCCTTCATTCCTTTTCTAACTAATACAAATTACTCTTCCTCTTCTTTGGACGAAATCCCATCTCTGGTATTCCACCTTATTTCCTCTTGCACCAAGTCGGAGCATAGGTGCTCCCAATTTGGTAATTTCTCCCTCACATTCACTGGATCTTGGTAGTTGTACCAGCTCTTAGGAAGGCCTAGAAGGGCTAGGCTCACCAAATCATTCTTTGCTACATTAACACAAACTTGACCAAGTTCATCATGACATTGTGTGAACCTGCCCAGGTACTGTGGAATGGTCTCGTTCCTCTGCATCTTGAGATTTTGAAGTTTATCCTTGAGTGCCAATTTCCTGTGGTCACTACTATTATGGAACAAATATATCAGCTCTTGCCACATTTCATATGAAGTCTCTTTCCCGCGGATATTAGAGACAATATGGTCTCATACTCCCTCCAATGTGATCCTCCTAGCCTTATCAACACACTTCTTCCATTCTGTTAGATCCTTTGCATCAGATGTTGTTGGTTTCAAAATATCATTATCATTGAATTCCTTCAACCCATTATCCTCTAGTACTTCCTCTATGCAGTCCTTCCATTAAACATAATTATAGATTCCCTCAAGGGCATACTCAAGCCTTAGTCCATTGAAATCCATCTTCTCAGTCTTGAAGAAAACCTGCAACCATGATCTGTAAACTCGAATATCCTGCAATGAAAACTTCGAAATCTCTACTCAATAGTGATTCCAGCTCTGATACCATGTAGAAATTAATGTGTAGATTCAATACTCCTCTTGAAATTTTCTAAATCACAAGACTTTAAGCTACTCTATTGATTTACGAAAGTTAATTCACCATCTAAAACAAGAATCATAGACATGCAAAAGGAAACATCACAGATGCACAAAGATTTATCTAAGGGAATAAACTTCTCAAAACCCCTTACCATCTATATTGCATTAATCAGTGAATAGAGAAAAAATACAATGCTTGCTCAAGCTTGAGCACACCCTGCAAGTGTATAGTCTATCCCTTTGCCTGACTGAATGAACCTAGCCAACACTTAGCCAATTTCAAGCCTTCCCAAGCTCTTATTTACTTGCATTATTCCCTTGGGAAATTGCCCCTATTTTTTATGAATTTCACACTCTGGAATTGTGCAATGGCCTTAGGTCATCCTCTGACTGCATACACCACATGTGCACATTGGAATACGCTACAATTGGTAGTACACTGCCTTGGAATCTCCATCTCAATGGGTAACTCGAATTTTTTGCATGCAACAATTATTTTGGGTTGATTGATCAGTTAAATGGTTGATCACTGAGTGTGGTTGAAGTTCCACTTCCACAACTTCACCTCCACTAGTCCTTCCGAAAGTTACAACTAGTTAAATTGTTAATAACTCAAATTAACTGAAATAGATTTCTACAAATTAGCAATCAATCATGTAGAACTGAACTCAAGCTTTGCCAACTCAAATTTACTGAGTTAACTGAGTGACAAGTGACATGTCACCTCAGTTAACTACCTCCAAGTTTTCTGCTAAAATAGAAATTTGGATTTTAACCTAGTTTGACCAAGGCAAAGTCAAAACTAGATTAAATCATGTTGCATTTTCAACACCACCATCATCAACTATCACATCCTCTAGTAAATGGTTGTCTTTTCATTCATGAGCACCCATGGCGGTTTTTTTTTCTAAATACTAAACATTAACAAGAAGAAAAAATTAAATATAATTTTTTTTATATAACATTATTTCTTAAGAATATAGTAATTAAACATATAGATACATATCATGAAAAACATATAATAATACACTTATTTTTAATGATAAATCATATTCATTAGCTACAAACATTGGATTTTCCTTCTAGCCACAAGTATTATTGACTAGGTTTTCTACAATAAGCCAACTCTGAGATGGGGCCTATTCACTCACACAACCATCCCAATTTACTAGCTCTCTTATCCCCTTCAATTTGAAAATCTCAAAGCATGGTTCCCTTTCTCTATAATTGAATCCCTTAAGCTATCACTCACCTTTCTTGGGCTTCAACACAAAGTGGCCAGGAAAATATCAATTTTAGGATCTACAAAGATGATCAATGATCAATTTCACAATAAATTACATACAAGATATCCTCATCCCCATGTTATAGCATACCTCTATTCCTACTTTTACCTTGAGCCAGACTAAGATCATGGGCATAATGAATGAATGAGCTCCCCTAAACACAAGGAATAAGTAAGCATGTTTTGAACTTGCCACCTGACACTCAAAGAACTCCACCTAACTAACTTGACACATATCCCAAGGTTGTTTTTTCCTTTAGTATAAGGTAAGGACTTTCAATTATAATAAAATATTATATTTCCAAGCTATCGCATATTTATGCCACCTTAGTCCCCTTTCACTACTCTATCATGGAGCTATATCCCCCCATCATTTTAGCCCCCTCATCTTAGAAATAATGATGCATTTTTTTATTAATAACTTTGATTTACAACATTTACATTGTTTGGCCCTTAGCCATACTATTTTACGCGAAGCCTAATTCATACATATACATTACGTTATATTCCAAGGATCAATAAGAGGGTATTACACTCCCATCCACTTCTTTTTTTGCACTATCCCCATTGCACATCACCATGTGGGTGTTCATGTATATAATTTTCATATTAAAAACTCAAAAATATTTATGGGTATGTTTAATATCCCTTTTTCTAATCCCCTAGGTTTGGTAATGCAATTAAAGGATGATAATCTTGGAGAACCAACATAGTTATATGGCCAAATTGCTTGATGTAAATATTTTTTTTATTTAAATTATAAATTGTTGAAGTTGAATAAGAGGACATGCTTATATGGATCCCAATGTTAGGGAGGGTAGCTTGCTTAGAAATTATGAGAGGGGGATTGGGAATTTTTCTAATCTTCTATGAATATAATGATAAGACCCCATGATGTGTTGGTTGAGATACTAACTTCCACATGTAGTTATGAGGAATGGGAAAAATATATTGGATCTACCTAGGCAGGAGATACGTACCCTATGACAACCTTGGGTTGAATCTACATCCTGATATGGAACTATAGACCCTCCTACATGAAGCAAACACTCGTGGCAAGATATGTGACTTATCATAGAGTTTTGGGAGTGAAATAGTATCAGTAGAAATGGAGAGAGAGAATCAAATTGTTGGTGCACTCTAGATGATTGAGAACCCTGTGAACCTATAACCTATGCATGGAAACTTAGATTGTAGAGTCTAGGTTTGACTAGTAGTAGTTGGGTAAACCATCAGGAGAATACTGACATTTGTGTCAAGTTGCAGAGAGGAATTTTCTTGTGCGATTTTGTTGTGTACATGATGCACTAGAAGAGGGAGGACCATCGAGGGACCCTAGGAGAAAATAAGGGGTATCCCTTCTTGTTGTGCATGCTTCAGTGGCCATACTCAAAGCTTAAGAGGGGACATCCCGATTTCCCAATATTCAAAGGAGATTTGCCTTTAATATTGTAACAACCCTGGTTAAAAATCCATGTAAAAAATATAAGACCATGGTCATGGGACACGTATTCCAAGTTGAATGGTGGGTAAAACATCCTATTGGGGTGTCACTTTGGTTTATTGTGGCTAAGGAAATTGGCAAAGGCAATGGCAAAGGCTTTGGAAAGGTATGAGGCATTTATTGTCATTTTATTTATGAAAATAATGGAAATTAGGAGAAAAGGGAGGTGAAAGGTCATAGGTTGCATGTGAGGAGGAAAATGAAGTAAAATAATGGAAATTGAAGAAAATGGAGGCCTCGTTGATAAAAAGGATTTTGAGGACAATTTGGCAAAAAATTTCTCAAGTTTTTGACAGGTTTTGGTGGAGCTCTCATTCTATTCTCTCTCTCTCTTACTCTTGGAAACTTAGAGTTTTCTTGGAGCACTCTTGGAGGAGTGTTGCATACTTGGAGTTTTGGAGCAAGAAGGTAAAGGAAGAGAAGGAAATCACAAGAGGACATTGGGATTGGAAACTACAACGAGTTTTGCTTGTAGGTACCGAATTGCATGAATGTTTTCCTCACCAATTTGGCATGCATGCATATGCATGTGGTTTCTTGGTTATGATTTGACATTGGCATGGAGGATTGTCTGGATTGACAATGGTTTTGCCTAGCCTTTCCATTTCTTGGATACCATGGTGCTGTGGGTTTTACCTTTGTTTTTTGGTTGGTGCTCATGTTCCTTTAGATGTGGGTTGAGCTATTAGTTCTTGTAGCCTTGGTTCAACAAATGCTCTGGAAACCCTATAATGGCTTGGGTTTATTTACTAGTCCTAGAGCGTTGGTTGGAAAAATGCTCTGGAAGCCCTATAACAGCTTGGGTTGAGTTACTAGTCATGGAGACTTGGTTGGAAAAATGATTTAGAGCCTGACAGCAGTTGTGGGTTGAGTTACTAGTCCTAGAAGCCGAGTTGGAACAAACGCTCTAGAGCCCTAGACAACTTGGGTAGAGACCAATTTGTTGATGGATGTCTGACCATGAGGTGGAATCACTGGTTGAGGATTGAGGTGTTTCAGCCTCTAGAATCCCTGGTTTGGTTTTGGTTAGTTTATTCCATGAGATCCCATATTCATGCTTGGAATATGGGATGGGGGTGATTGGCTGAAAGAAAGATTTGGTTCAACCAATCTATGGTCGAGTGGTACATGGAATTTCCATACCCAGATGCATTTTTCATTTGTTAATAAGATCTTCTTACCTCTTGTGTTTGATGGGTAAAGGTACATGTTATTATGTGGTTTATATGGCTACTATATCCTTGTTATTTATGTTGGTTATATGCTGGTTATGAGCAGGTTTTATGATAGTGGTGATGTATGTTTATCATCATGTTTTGATTTTTAAATGAATGAACAATGAATATGTGACTAAATAGATGATAATGTAGCTAATGTGATAAGGCATCAATGCTTCTTAGCGATTCTCTTATAAGTATGAGACTCGTATGCTCAGATTTGTTATTATGACATGTAGGATGTATATTTGTGACACGTTTGACAAAATTCATGTCGTGGTTGGGCTCAATTACGTCAATTCCTTGATCATGTTTTGTGATAGAGGCTTTTTCTTGGTGTCATTTATTGTCTCGGAAAATCTCCTCAAGTTTCAGGTAGTGGTTTGGAGACTAACCCTGAAAAGTGGCTTAAACCTCGCAGTCTCTAGCACAGATCTAGATGAAAAATATTGCAGTCTCTCTCTTGTAGGAATTGTGGGAGCGACTCAAGGGTCCCATTCGCATGCATTCCCATGTCATGGGAGTGATTGGGGGTTTAATTCATTGAAATCCTAGGTTAACTCAAGGGTTGGGCACTTGGAGTGGTGGATTAGCTCCTGGGGGTCTTGTAGCACCTGACGGAGGTTTGTAAAGTGTTGATTCGTCGGTTCCACTTCCTTAACTACACTTAGGTAGATTAATCATATTATTGTAACTCTTTGTCACATATTTACCCCAGTGGACAGGTAAGCTTGGGTAAGTGTGGGAGGAGGGTGTTACAAGTTTACACCTATAAATGATCCTTGGTGTAATGCCTTAAGTCAATCATCCTTCAGAAATAAAATACAGGTTGAGGGTGGATAGCTACAATAAATTACAATGTATTTGTGTCTATGATTGGGTCGAGAGTGGCAATACCGTCTTCAGTTTCCGATAATATTAAGAAGAACATACAAGTGTATTTCTATCCTATGAATGAATTATAAATGTTGTTTAATTTTTCCTATTCATGTATAAAGTTGGATTTAATTTGTTTGTATGTATCCATGGACTAAGAGTAGTTATATATAATGAATGATAAAATGAATAAGTAGACATGATAGTAAGTTGAGTTTTGAGCACAACTTGCTTAAATGGATACTCAACATTTCAGTTATAGATGGGATTATTAAACTTATTAGAGGCCCTTCTCATATGTTAAGTGAGATATCCTATATGCTCCTAAAATGGAGACTTAGCCCTGGCCATGAAGGATACACTCGTGTATTCATGAATGTGGCCATAATGATATGTTGTATAGATGGTATGTCGGTGTGGTAACCCTTTGGGCTAGATGTGGGAGACCTTTGTTAAAGATGGAAATTGGTGCTGGCCTTGGAGAGATTATAAGGTTCCCAAATTATTTGGGAGACATCTTTGAGTACTCTAAAATTTTGAGTTTGGAGATGCCCCTACCTTAGCCCCTAGTCATATGGGCCAAGGGGAGCTAGTATTGAGATCTAGCTGTAGGAAGGGGATTACTAGAATATCAATCCCCCAACAACCAATGTATGGAGAAACTCTAATAAACTAATGCTTAAGAAATATTCTTTCATTTGACAGCCCTAAATTCCCAATACCTGGATTGTCAACTAATTCCCTTGGATATGGAAGAAATTGTTGAGGCATTAGGCCCTCGAAGATTTTGGATAGTGATGTTACAATTTTTGACATGAAAATTCCATGTGGATGACACACGCCACTCAAACATAGCATTTTAGTTGTGCAAAATATGAAAAAATGAGTGACACGTGGAACATAGCAAGAGTACCATATGGAAGTGGAAATTTCAAATGGCTCCATATTGTAGGTTGTGATTGGTTGGTAGAGAGATGAGGTGGCAAGATAGGAGGGTCACTGACCTATCATTCCATCGATGTTTTGTGGGGTTTTGTCTATTATATTTTTTTTTGTTGGGCCTTAGTAATCTACATTGAAACCATGCCATATCAACATATTTATGGGTCTAGGGGTCAATGGTCATATTAATAATCAAGACTATCAGCTTATCAAGAGGGTTATCTCACATCAATTGTACTAGAGATTGAGAGTGTCAATGCCATATCGAATATCAGTATATTGGGCCCGCGGGATGTCAAGACCTCATTATATTGAAGTATTAGATGGTTAGTGCCACACTGGCTCTACTAGTGATGAACCATAATGGAAATTTTGGCTATTTAAACCCTATAAGATTTAAACCTTTCCATTTACACAATTACTCAGCATGACGAGGATCAATATCACACAGGGGCCAAGAGATGTGGATCAACGTGGATGTGCCACGTTTGAAAGAGTTTCCGTGTGGTGGTATAGATGATTATGTGACCTTAAAATGGAATAACTTTGTTCATGTAGCTTGGATTGAGATAAAATTTGTATCATTGAAAATCTCTTGATGAGAAAAAGATGATAGTGGCGTTGAAATTCTAATATGAGGTGATGAAAGAAAGAGGATTTTTGGATAACCACATCTTCATCGTGTACCTCAAAGGTTGGGTCTAATTACTTCCCATAACCCTAATATGAAATTAGGAGGTTGGGTGTGTCTCAAAGCAATATCATAGTTAGGTTTCAATACTTGAGATGAATGAGCTCAAGAACAATCGAATTATTATAAGTAAAATTGGAACTTGAAGTTCAACATTTGGGCTGAAAAAGATTGAAGTAGAGAGAGATAGAGAGAGTTAAATTTTGAATATTTTCTTTGCTAACATGCTAACTAATAGTTGTCTGTGTGTTTCTAGTACATAACAATACACATTTCATAGCGAAAAATAAAAGGAATGTGCAACGTAATGGTTTAGTACAACATGGACAAGACTTCTCATAATAGAGAAGAGGAGTAAGATGAGAAGAGGATAGTAGATACACCTCCTAATTGGATGGAAACCCTTATAAACATGAGGTATGAACTCAACAGTTGTAAGGTTAATAATCCAAATATAATACCATCCTTGACATGTACATCCTTTGAGATAATACCATCCTTGACATGTACATCCTCAAGTTAGATCTTAGCTTCTTCAAGTATTTTCTGGTGACCTTCTTGAATCTTGTCTTCCTTCTCCTATTAAAGATGAAATGTGATGCCATCTGTTAATTTTTTACACCCTTTATCAATTTTAGATTGCATTTCAAATTTCACACCTTGTACTATTTAGTGTACATAACATTTTCTATTTAATGAATGAAATAGTTGCATATCTTTCTTATTTTTTTATTTTTTATGTGACTTGCGGGACTAGCCTTTAGTTAAGAAACCATGACCTAGGGAAATATAATCCATCAAAATCACCTAAGGATGACAACTGTCCTAAGCCACATCAACCCTTAACATGAATGGATTTTTTTATACCCATAGGGTGTCAAAGTAATAACCTTCACACAAGGAATGCCTAAACTATACATCATGTTCTCCATTGTTCTGCATCTCGTAGGTTGTTAATAAAAGATTCAAGAATTTTAAATATCTTAATTTTTAATAGAATTATATGTTTTTTCCCTCTTTATATATAAATTCATTATATGTCTTAACTATAATAATATGAAGGAGAAAAAAAATATTAAGTCTTTCCTTTTATAAGGAAAAAGGTATTTAATTTTATTAAAATAAACAAATTTACAACATATCATACACTAGATGGATTCAAAACTACTTTTTATCCTTGTACATATCTTTTGATCACACATGCCTCTTCATCCCACTCTATATATTGTAATCAAAATTTATCAAAGTATTTTGTCATTGTCTCAATAGAAAATAAAAATAAAACATACTCCCTTTCCTATATATCTACCACCATTTGTTCTCAGGCTTGTATAAGGAACTATAAAATTAATAAATAGATTTATATCCAAGACTCATATGCATAATTAGACATGTTCTTGTCATATTACATTAATACCAACCAAGTTCCATGTTTCAGGTCTAGAAAGTGTGGCAAGGGTCTCCCCATGATTAAAAAAAAAAGAAAAAAATGGTGGTTCTTTGTGTCTATTTTTGGTGGATTTTGGCCATCAATTTTTCAACCAATGGTTTTCTAATTCTAGTTAAGGAATTATGGTTGTAGTTAAAGTCAAGTTAATGGATTAGGGTTTTGGATGATGTGAAATCCTATATATTGTATTGTAAATGATGAAGTTAGTTGATGATGAAAGTTAGAGGTGCAACTCTAAAAATTTGTTGAAGTTCCCAATTAAGGGTTTTCATGGTAAATCTTCGAGTAATTTGTTTGATTGTTATTGTTTATTTTTTCGTTTATTAAGAATATATTTATGTATAGCTTTATTGTAAAGGTTTAAACAATTACATTCTTCTTCTTGTCATTTTAAATGTGTAAAAAGGATATTTGTGAGAAAGTATTGACTGTACACCATTAAACAAGGTTTGTAATGTAAATTTTCTTAATATTATTTCCTTGTGCATCAAATTCATTACAAGAAGGGAATCCCAGTAAATTTGGATAAGAGAAACTGCTACTTCTTAGCAAGTTTTGAAACCAATTTGAGGGCCATCAACTCATGGAAATTATTTTATCCTTGACCAATTCCAACTTTGAATTTAATGCATTGGTTTTGTTATATATAAAGTATTCCTCATGCTTCATGCCTAGGAGGGGTCTTGTTAGAGGCATAATCAAAATAAGCCCATGGAAAGTCCTTATTTATTGGAATTTCAATGTGAGTGTGTGTTGAATGTTTTTCTTTAAATTGTCGATATATGTTTAGTATGTTTAAATCCTAGACAATACATTTTAAAGAAAGAGTCTCGTTTCCTTCAAATAGTTTTAGATTCCAAGACAGCTAAAATCCCCATGAAATATTGAATGGAAGAAAGTTTGATCCTTTTTTTATCTGTATTTCCACACCATAACCTAAATACCTCCTCTATATCATCATCCACACAAGAATTTTGATACTCTACTAGCTTTTCCACTTCCTTCCACACTTCCTCTATAAAAGGGTATAGCCATAATGAAATATGCATTTGTTTCTTCTACATTTTGAAATAAGAAACACCAACTAGTTCCAACGAAGGCTTTTTTTATGAATGTTCCATGTGAGCCCAATTATTTAAAATCAACCATATAAAAAATTTGGATTTGGTTAGACTCCTTGGTTTCTATATGATTTTCCACCACCATAAATGATGTTCCTCCTTTCCCCCCTCAACAAGTGATTTATATCATATTTTTGGTATATGTCCTTAATGGATTTACGGACCATCCAACCAGTCATCCTCCTCTCTAATTCTGCATTGTTGTATTTTAAATAGCCTATGTATCTCTACCATTCAATTGCATACTCTTCCCTCTAAGTCATCCATTCTTGTATCAAAAGGTTTGTTCCATACCAATTTACATTGTATCTTAACATATAATATCCTCTTCCTCTCAACTATAATGTCAATTGTGGGGATAATATGTGTCTTACTTTACTTTCCACCCATGGATCAAGTCCATTTTGTATGTTTTCTCCTTTTCCAATTTGTAATATCAATGAGATCCAATCAAATGGGAAGTAGAATTATCTTCCTTCCACATTATGGAAGCATTTTGTATTCATCTTACAGGGTTTCTAACCCCTTCATGTACTATGTATGGTGCAATATATTTCCTTTTATTAATTAAACCCATAACCTAGTTCCTTGAATTAAACTCCACCCATTTTTTGCTACAAATGCTATTGAGAAGAGGAACGGGGTTCTTTAATTCCCCATCCTCCATTTTATTTTGGATTGGTTAGTCTCTTCCATGATGTCAAAAAAACCTTTTGTTTCTCATTATCTCTAAACAATATGAATCTATAATATAGCTTTCTAATGACTTTTAGAACTCCTTTGGGGATCCATGCCATCAACATCTATGTATTTAACTTATTTTCAACCATGGAGATAAACCATTGCCAATCTCTTTTTAATACATGTTTAGCTTTAATTGGAAACCCAAGTACTTCACTCCATGTCAGGGTTTGCTAATTTGAAAGAAATTGTTTGTGAGAAGTTATTCATTTCCTGCTCAGATATACCCCATAATGGGAGAGTAGATTTTTCTAAAATTATTTTCAATCATGAATCCTTAAAGAATAAGTTCATTATGTCTTTAAATTACTCAACAACCCTTTTGAAGTGCTTACAGAAAACAAGAATGTCATCAACAAACAATGAGTGTGTGATATTGCATGACTATCCAGGTACAACCCCTTAAAAAATACCATTTTTCAAGGCCTACTTTAATAGCTTACTAGAGCCTTTAGCAATTAAAAGGAAAATGAGATGTGATACACGAAATCTCTCTCTTAGGCGTCTTCCTAACTTGAAAAGGTATAAGTTGCCTCATTTATCATAAAAACAAATGATGTAGATGTAATGCAATTCATCACGCAAAGTATAATTGATGACAAAAACCTATATGAATAAGAGAAGATAGAGATATAGCAACCTTACCCTATCATATGCTTTGGAAAGGTCCATTGTGACCACCATTGATTTTCGGTCTTTTATCAAGTGGAGTCCTTGAGCAATCCCTATAGGCTCATGTATTTTCCTTCCTTCTAAAACCCAAATTATTCATAAAATAATTTCCGCATTATCACCACAATGGTCACCTAGCATTGTTGCTAACCACTACCTAATCCCATTATAATAACCTACAAAACGACTAATCAATATTTAAATTAAAATGAGAAGCATTATGAAAATAAACCCCGATCACTCAAAGTATTAAAATAAGAAACATTATAAAAATAAATCCCAAACACTCAAACTATCTATAATAAGATAAAAATTTAATTATTTTAATAAAAATATTCATTATTATACTTATTATATATAAATGTTTTATTTATGTAAATTATATATATAACATGAAACATATGTAACAGCGTAATTCTCACTTAGCTAATTGAAAGTTTGAATTCCAACATATGTAACAGCGTAATTCTCACTTAGCTAATTGAAAGTTTGAATTCCAACCTTTGCAGTAGAATATTTTTGTTTAGGCTTTATGATTCGGAGAGGAATTTCTTTTGTATTTAAACCGTATGGAATTTTACATGTCCAAACTCATTATTCATGAGTTACAAAATATAACATTTTCAAGTTAATTTGCTTAAATATGTATTTTGTTTTGTTTGTATATGGTATTATAAATAAGATGCATTTTGTTTTGTTTGTATATGGTATTATAAATAAGATTTTTAAATTTTTATTATATGAATATTTTGAATTTAAATTAATTAGCATTTGCATTAAATGTTGCAAAGGAAACGCTGTAAGGCATAAATCGTGAAACAATCTAAATAAGATGGAGAGGTGTGGCATAAATTGAGAAACCATCTAAATAAGATGGAGAGATGTAAATTGAGAAACAATCTAAATAAGATGGAGAGATGTGGCATAAATTGAGAAACCATCTAAATAAGATGGAGAGATGTAGCAGAAATGAAATTCTAATGTTGTATAAACTGAAGTTGATTTAGGGTGTGTAAGACTATATTTTTTTATTAATTATTGAATTAATATTGCATATAAATCTCATAAACTTCAACCAAGCAATAGTTCTGATCAACTTCTTTATAAGAGGGCATTAGATGAAGCCAATGTGAGATTGAGTGAGTCTTGTGTGGTTCGGAAGAGAGCACTAAAGAAATGTAAGAGTGAGAAGTTGTCGACCGATGAGCTTGAGTAGGACACAATTGAGGCTGCTCAGAAGAGGGATCAAGGCCGACAGTCTGAACTTGAAGCTATGTAGAGACAAAATGCTTTTGAGGCAGTTTCCTTGCAATCTACACATCAAGAGCTTCAATGGGTCGAGAAAAACCTCTCCATTGTGATGGATTTTAAGGACATCGCAGCTAAACAGGGCATGGATGCAGTCAATGCTTCAAAGGCCAATGCCAAAAAAACAGAGGAATTGTCTGCAGAGATATGTTTTCTGAAAGAGGCTCTCAATTCGGCATATGTATCACGTTCAATGGTTGAGGATGAAAAGGAAGCTATCGCTGCAAAATGGGAATCTGAAACCAAATAAGCATTTGCAATGGCAAGTAAGGCTAATGAAGAGGTTCAATTGTTGAAGAAGAATTGACCAATGTCAAGGATATTGAGTTGAAGTTTTGTAATGCACCGAAGTTAAAGCTAAGATTGTTGCAGCAAAAGAAGATGCACAAAGTGCTAATATGGAAATTTCTATTGTCAAAGATCCTCTTCTAGACAAAGAAAATGAGCTTCATCTAAGAAATTAGATGACAATTTTGTGTCAATTACAAAAGAAGGGCATGATTTGCTATACAAAAAAGAATAAGAGGTCGAAGAACATGCAAGTAAAAAAATAGAAAAGGTCCCTGCCTAGGTGGAGCATGTTAATGTCAAGGAAAAGGAAGCCTTGCAGAAGTTAAATGTGGTGAATTCAGATCTCAAGAAGAGTAGGAAAGTTATAGATCAATCTTCTAAGCAGCTAGAGGTTGTCTGAATAGTCAAACTAGCCCTAGAAGAAGATTTGAAGTAGTCGAAGGATCTAGAGAAGAGTAGGAAAATTACATATCAATCTTCTGAGCAGCTAGAGGCTATCTGAATAGCCAAACTAACCCTAGAAGAAGATTTGAAGTAGTGGAAGGAAGGGGCATAGTAGTGGAATGGAGAAATGAATGGAAATATAACTAAATTAAATAAGAATAGCTCGCATCTCACAATGGATAAATGAGTGGAAATATAACTAAATTAAATAAGTATAGCTCACATCTCATAATGGAGAAATGAGTGGAAATATAAGTAAATTAATTAAGTATAACTCAATTGGAAATATAACTAAATTAAATAAGTATAGCTCACATCTCACAATGGAGAAATGAGTGGAAATATAACTAAATTAAATAAGTATAGCTCACATCTCACAATGGAGAAATGAGTGGAAATATAACTAAATTAACTAAGTATAACTCAATTTCAGGGTAGAGTCTCATTCAACATATTGGAAGTAGGTGTAGAAGACTTGCAAGAATTATTAGATTAATTATTTTTATTGTCGGGAGAGAGACACTTATATTTACTTTCTAAAGCCGCCATAGGTTTAGGATTTGAGAAAAAAATAAAACCCTAGAAATGGAATGAGACACTTATATTTACTTTCTAAAGCCACCATAGGTTTAGGATTTGAGAAAAAAATAAAACCCTAGAAAGGGAATTTCATTGCTAGATTGATTTAATTGGCGGAAAGAGTATGTGCTTCAACACATCAAGAAACCTAATAATAAGCGGCGCCGACATTCCCAACCCTCCCAAATATTTGGAACCAACAACCTTCTTGATGAGCTTCATCACATTGATTTCTTCAAAACTAAGAGTTTCATAACCATGAGGTCAAACAACCACATTCCCATTATAATTCACCACAAAAAAATTTCTTTGGCCTTTGTTATTAATTATCAAATTTTGATATTTATATTCATATTATTATTAATGTAATTATAAGTATTAATAAACTTAAATTTAATATTAATTTAAATGAAATACAAATAAATTAGTTTCTAGAAATTAAATATTAAAATATACAAAAAAAAGTTTTTCTTTGGTCTTTGTTATTAATTATCAAATTTTGATATTTATATTCATATCATTATTAATATTATTAATGTAATTATAAGTATTAATAAACTTAAATTTAATATTAATTTAAATAAAATACAAATAAATTAGTTTCTAAAAATTAAATATACAAATAAAAAATTATATTAATAAATTTAGGATTTAATTTTTTAAACTGTTAAAAAGCCACAATTTAATATCATAATTTAAATAATAAATCAATTGATTTTTTATTCCTCTCACAAAATTTATGAATATATAATATTATAAAAAATCACATATTTTTCTTTCATATTATAATACATTTCAGAGTTTGCAAACACCAAATTCCTGGTGTTTTCATTTGTAAGAAGCGTTGCATCAGAGGTCAACAGACCCTTATTCTTTATAATACCGTCGTAGTACACATTGTCGAGGGTGTTGGGTGTTACATCCTCCATGGCCACGGTCCTCTTGCTGTTGCGTTCACTCCCTATGGTATGTATTAAGTTCAATAATAGGGCTATTTTATTTTCATATTTTTTAATTATGAAATAATATTTTTTCAATAAAGAAAATAATGAGATATATATAGAAAATATTGAAAGAAAGGAAAAAAAATATTTTTCATATTACAAAATAAAAATATATTAATAATTATTTAGTTCTAGAAAATGTGTTGTTTTTTTTTTTTCATAATCCTAATACTCTTTTATATGTATAAAGTACTTGATAACATATTTTTAATTAAAACTAATGTTATTTATGAGATTCTTTTCATTGAAATATAATTATACTTAATAAAACAACTATACCCAACTAAATGTAAGACACTTGGAAAACAAATTTTATACCTATAAAAAAAATGAAAATAATAAATAAAGACGAATTCCAACTCAAGCTAATAAAGAAGAGTTAAAAGGGAAAAAATAATCATGAAAAAAAAAAAGTTGAAATGGAAAATATAAAGAAAAAAGAGACAAATCTTTCATTACATATCATTCCTTATATAAACCACCTAAATCTCCATTTACTATATAATATGTATAGATAATGACATCAATAACAATAACTCTTAATGTCTTATTTCTATAAAAGATAATTATCACAATGATTTTTATATCCTAACAACCCAAATTTCTTTTTACTATATGGATAATGACATCTATGACATTGACTCTTAATATCTTATTGCTACACAAGATACTTATCACAATGATTTTGTACCCTAACAGGGAATAATGCCATAAAACCCTCAAGAAAATTACAAATGTGAGGATGGTGGTTTTAATGCAATGGTAGGACATATAATATATATAGATAATGACAATAACTCTTAATGTCTTATTTCTACACAAGATAATTATCACAATGATTTTTATATCCTAACTAACCAAATTTCTTTTTACTATATGGATAATGACATCTATAACATTGACTCTTAATGTCTTATTTCTATACAAGATACTTATCACAATGATTTTGTACCCTAACAGGAAACAATGCCATAAAACCCTCAAGAAAATTACAAATGTGAGGATGGTTGTTTTAATGCAATGGTGGGACACCATTGTCAGTGCTATGAAAATAGAATTTTGTTAGGCAAAGAGCAATCTCCTAATGGGAGGTAATTGTTTTTTATAAAAGTGTTTAATAAGTTGATAAATTTAATTTATTTTTATTTTTTGCTAAATAAAATTTCATTTTTGTTGGATATTTTTGGAAAAGAATTGTGTAATAGATTTTTGGACATTTCAGATGATTACTCTATCAATCAAACCACAAACCTTTTGATATATCTGGTTTTTTTTAAATGAGATTTTGATAATATAAATTATATTAAAATTAGGGAGTTTTGCCACAAATCGTCTGGGTCACTTGGTAAGCCCCAGTAGGAGGCTACTCCTTCCTATCGTTGCATAAATTGTGATCCATAATGCTAAAGTGTACTCCAACTAACGTCCTCCTTCATGTGACCACCCCTTCTGGCCAACGCTGTTATAATCCACCTGTCTATTGCGAGGACCAGGGGACCGGGGTTCTTACACAGTAAAGCGACCGTGGCAGTTGTAAGTACTCCACCCATGTGATGTTGAGTCAGTCGTCCACGTCACTGTCTCTTGGACAGGGTGACACGTCACCACCGGGTTCAATGGGTAGTGATTGCAACGGGACAATGTATTTAATGAAACGTGTCCGTACTGCTGTGAGTGGAGGTATTGGCATTAAATGTTAATGTGATTTTTGTGCGTGATGTTCACATGTCACCGTTAATAGCAAACAGACCGTAACAAACACAACCGACTGGTTCCCTTAGAAAGTTAAAACGCAA
Organism: Pinus tabuliformis; assembly: GCA_031772625.1. Lineage (NCBI taxonomy): Eukaryota > Viridiplantae > Streptophyta > Pinopsida > Pinales > Pinaceae > Pinus > Pinus tabuliformis. The sequence continues at coordinate 426,653,612 of CM062820.1, forward strand.
ATGATACTTATCATTGTCGCTTTGTCTTGCTTCATTGAAATACTTTGTATTTAAAAAGATGTGGGGGATATGTTGCTTGTAACTCAATATGGTCCCCTGCCTCCCTCCCATGCAAAACAAAGTCTAGGTTCCCTTCCTTTCCATTAATGCCAACCAAATTTTGTATTGAGAATCGACATATGTAGTGTTTATGGTCTACTATCAAATTAATATGTGCATGGCTATGTGCAAGAAAATGATCTTCACCACACATGGTGTCTCCACTTGATGATGATGTTTATGATAAGGAAATTTCTCCACTTCTGGATGATGATGATGTTCATGATAAGGCAAATTCAGTTGTTCATATGGTGTCTCTACTTGATGATGATGTTTATGATAAGGTAAATTTCTCCACTTGATGATGACGTTCATGATAAGGCAAATTTAGTTGTTTTGATTAAGAAATACATGTGGACTTAGTATTCTAAGCTATATCTACAATGTATTGGTTGGATGGACTATTTGTTTCTTATCAACTTATTATGATAAGGTTAGAAAGATAACTGCCTCTCAATAAATTCTCATCCATACATATACATGCATACATCTATATATATGTATATACGTATGTTTGTAACTTGGTCATTATAAGCCAAACAATCCATATGGTTAGTGCATAATTGTAAACTTGGCTATCATCAACCAAACAATCCATATACTCCCTTGAGTGAAAGAAGGTTTTCAATGAGTAAACTTACTTGGTTTATCTTTACATTTAATGAAAAGGCAAATAAGTAGCAAACTTATAGACCAAATTCTTGATCATCCACTACTAAAAGCATTGTGTCTTTCTCTCAATGCAACTCATTTACTCCTTACCTAATTTTGTCCTTTTTCTTCAGGGTCCATAAGAATTACACCTGCCATTTATCCAAGTCATAATTATATAAGCCACGCCTCATGAAGCTTAACATGACTCATGATTTGTTAGGATCATTATAATTTTTAGGTTCAAGTGGAGAATTTAAAACTTTGCTACCAATAAATACACAACTAACAAAGTCCATGAGAAAGGCAAGGCATCTTATGAAAAAAGAAAAAATGTTTACATAATGGGTTGCAAGACATAAAAACATACAGAGAAAATAAATAGCTTCAATAATAAATGAGTGGGAGTTATAAAGGAGCAAGTTTCTGCCTTTACCTAAGACTATTTGCAAAATGTCCTCTTTTAAAGCATTTTGTGATTATCTAATTATAGAGTAAGATAATCTAGATTGCATCATGTATTGACCAATACTACTTATATATTTAGCAATGCCTTAGTGGCTCAATAGCATCAAGGCCCCAAGCATTTGAAGTAGCAACATCCTTGAAAACACAAACAAAACAAAGGGTCCCAAACCCCCTTAGCCATCTCCTACTTCCACTAGAAACAAAGGAGCCAAGTTAAAAGCCAAGAAGACTAAGAGACATTGTGGACAGGATGTTCATGCATAGTGACATAGTCTTTATGTGTCAAGGAGATGGAAGCCTTAAAAGAAACAGTGGAGAAGAACACTATCAATCTGGATCTTACTTCTTCTCCCTCAACATCTTCTTCTCATGGACATGCACTTCCTGCCTTCGGTTTCTTCTTTAATGCAATGACAACTTCTTCTTACAATGAATGACCGATTGATTATGGAGCATCTTATCATATGGCTAAGGATAAAGCCATATTTTATATTCTTAATGAATGTAATGTTGAACAAGTATTTGTTGGTGATGATAAATATCTAGGTGTTATATCACATGAAATAGTTATGTTAGATTATGAGTATTTTAACAAAATATTATGTGGTCCAAGTCTTTCCCACAACTTTTCATTACTGTATCAAATCGCTTGACATTCTAGTGAAGAAAAAATGATAGAATTTTCATCTCACCAACTTGTAATCAAGGATTTAAAGGATCCCAAGCATATCACAGCAATTGTAATTGTTGATGATATTATCGAGTTGTACAAATTTGACAACTTTAACTCATCAGCTTTTCACTAAGTTTTTATTGCACATATTAATGACATGAGCAAAATTTTGCATGAGTGTTTTGGTCATCTAAAATATTAGTCATTGCAACAACTATGCAAATGGAATGTGGTGACTAGTCTTCCTCATATTTCTTGTAGAGATGGGTTTGCCTATTTTCTTAGTTAGCATCATTAAAAAATTCTTGAAAAAGCATTCCTCTAACCATGCATCAGTCCCCTTGTAGCTAATTCATGATGATTTTTTTTTTTTGCTTCTTTCTCTAAGTTCAAGAACTTCTTAACCTTCATTGTTGTGTTTTTTAGATGCCCTTGGTTTTATTTTCTAAAACTTAAGATTGAAGTTTTTGACATATGTTTGGCCTACAAAGCCCTTGCTAAAAAAATTGGACATCACCATTAGAAGCTAAGAATTAATAATTGTATAATTGTGGCAAGTATGTTAACAACACATTTGCAATCTACTACACTACAATTGGTATTTAATGCAACATAGTGTTTCATACAGACCACAACAAAATGGTGCTCCTAAGAGAAAGTACATTAAAAGAAATGGAAAATGGTATGATCCAATATAAGGAATTAAGTCATTTGGAACAAATTGATTGTGTAAATTACGTACGTAATCACATTCCACAAAGGCTTCAAAAAGTCAAGAAAAAATATTGAAATAAGCATGGAGTAGCATTAAACCAAAAGTAAGTCAATTTTTATTTCTTTTTTGAAACCACTCTCACATTCCTAATGAGAACTTAGGGAAATAATTACAATTTATAAAGAGTGAGAACATTTTTGGATATTTGGAAGATACAAAAGTTATGGACTTCTTCAACCTTACTCAATAAAAATATGGCTAAGAGAGATGTCAAGTTTGATGAAGGTCTATATGCATGCATTCATAATTCAACATGTGTGCCATTTTCATCTTGTAAAACATCTTTGATGCATATGCTATTTATTTCTCCCTATTTTATCCCATTTTTTATATTATTATTCCTCTTCTAGTTTCTTATTCTATAGATGATGGTAGCGAGGATTAAAATCCAACTCTACCTACTCATTTTCATCTAGTTGAGTCCATTGAACATGAACCTACAATGGACTTCCTAGATGGGTTTGTACAACATTAGAAACAATTGTTGACCTTTTCTGTGATATTTTTATCATCATCATTCATTTTCATAGTTCCTAAGCCTCCTCTCTTTTGGTTCAAGGTTTAGAGACTCACGATCTATAAACATTTGCAGAAGTTTCTAGCCATCCTGATTGGGATGCAAGAATGGGTGACAAATATCATTCCTTAATGGTGGGAAATGCTTGGGATCTTGTCCCTCTTTCAAAATGAAGAAGACTTGCTAGATGTAAATGGACGTAAAGGACATAGATGGATCTATTGATAGACATACAACCCAGTTAGTTGCTAAAAAAAATTCACAAGTATAATGAACTCACTATACTAAAATATTTACCCTTGTAGGCGGAATGAACTCCATCTACCTTATTTGAGTTGTTGCGGCATCATACAAATGGTAGCCTTATTGGATGGATGTAAAATATTCCTTCTTGCATGGGGATTTGCAACAATAACTTTATGTGGAACAACATTCTATAGCTATATATATATATATATATATATATATATAAATGACTTCAATCTTGCTTGTCACCTAAGAAATATCTCTATGGCCTTAAAGCAAGTTCCTTGAATTTCGTATGCTAAAATCAATAAATTTCTTAACTCATTTTTTTCTAAATGGTATTCTATCCCTAACAGATATGCCAATAACATGGACGACCATCCCATCATATTTGTTATTTATGTTGATGACCCTATACCCACTAATTATAACATCAAACTTCTTACCCATGTGAATTCTAATCATATGATGAAATTTGACGAAATAGAATGAGGAAATTTGCATTATTTTCTTGGCATATATATCTTGAAAAAAAAAAGAAGGGATTTTCCTTTCTCAACCTCAGTATGCATGTGACCTTCTTCACCACTTTCACATGTAACAATGTAAACCAACCACATATTGCTTCAAGTCAAAATTTAAATTTATTTGCAATACAACACACCCAAGTGTATGTCACTATGTATAGTTTTTAATAGTTAGTTAGTTGGTAGCGTTTTATTTTGACTCATACCCATGTTGATATTTCCATTATTGTTTTCCCAGTACATGCAAGAACCCCATGAGAGTTTTTGGAAAGAAGTAAAAAGGATAATTTGGTATATCTAGGGTATAATTTAGATTTGGATATAATATAATTTAGGGGGTACTCATTTGTTGGTTGGTTTGACTAATTTTGATTGGGTTAGTAACCATGATGATCATAATTATACTGTAGGTTATGTTTCCATTCTTAGTTCTAGAATTTTTCCTGCGGCTTGTGAGAAGCAAAATGCCCTTGCTATTTTCCTAAAAGAGTAGAATATTGAGCAATAGTTCACACAAGTCAACAAGCTATGTGGCTTAAATAGGTCATTTTAGAGTTTGGATTCTAATAGTATCATCTAACCACACTAGAGTATGCCAATTAGAGTGGAATTCAATTTTCTAAACATCTATTTCAACATTAGCATAGAAAACATATTGAGCAACACGTGCATTTAATCAAGAAGCCTCTCTAGGATCACCTCCTCAAAGTGCTATTGTTCCAAATAGATGATCAAGTTGTAAACATTTTCAAAAATACCCTTATATAGGCCAAGTTTTCAATTTTTTAGTCAAGGTTAGGAGTTCAAGAAGTTCTCAGATTGGATGCTTCTGTGATTCATGATATAATGCTTAAGATATTTTGGAAAATCACATGGAGAATTTATGGTCTACGTGTTTCGAACCTCAATCTAGGTTCATCATCAGGACCAGGATGAGGAGAAATTATTCTATTAATAAGTTTAGACATTACATCATCAACTGTGAATTTTTTGTACATACTGATCATTCTGCTATTCGGTATCTCATGAATAAACCAGTTACTAATGGAAAAATTACTAGATGGCTTTTGCTGCTGCAGGAATTTGACATCATAGTATTGGATAGGCCAGGAAAAGAAAAACAGGTAGCCGATTTCCTTTCTAAGCTCAACCATGAAGGTGTGGATGTTCTTGTTAATGATAGCTTCCCAGATGAGAACTTGTTTGCCATTTCTGCCAAATCACCTTGGTTTGCAGATATGGCTAATTACCTTGCTACAGGGAAGTTACCACCTTACTTTTCATCTAATTAGAAAAATAAAATTATTAGAAAAAGTGTTGCTTACTCTTGGATAAAAGGAGACCTCTTTTTCACTGGACCTAATCTGATTATTCGCAGGTGTGTCAGAGAGGATGAGATATATGACATATTGAGAGCCTGTCATGGTGAACCCTATGGAGGACACTTTGCAGACAAGAGAACAACCTATAAAATCCTTCGCTCGGGTTATTATTGTCCAAGTCTTTTTAAAGATGCAAAGAAGTACATTCGAAAGTGTGACAACTGCCAAAGAATAGGGTGACCTGTTCAAGTAGATGAAATGCCTTTTGCAGCCCCAAATTATCATAGAACCATTTAAGAGGTAGGCTCTTGATTTTGTAGGCCCCATGAATCCCATGTCCAAAGGTAAGAAGTATATTTCAGTGTGTGTTAAGTATGTTACGAAATGGGTGGAAGAAAAATCAGTGCCTATGGAAACGAAGAGAATAGTGGTAGATTTTATCTTTTCTGATATTTTTGTAAGATTTGGGGTAGCAAGGGAAATTGTTATTGATCAGGGTACCCAATTTGTATCCAAGCTTATGCAGGGAATTGTGAAAAAATATCAGATCACTCATCGGAAGTCCACTCCCTTCCATCCATAGGCCAATGGGCAGGTGGAATCAACTAATAAAGTGTTGGAGACAATCCTAACTAAGACAATGCAACTACATAAAATGTACTTGTCAGATCGACTTCCATAGGCCTTATGGGCCTATAGAATTACTTGGAGAAACACTATCAGCTTCTCTCCATATGAATTGGTATATGGAAAACAATTTTTATTGCCAATTGAATTTCAGATCAGAACTTTTAAGATGGCAGCAGATTTGGGCATAGATTTCACCGAGGCACAACAGCAAAGGATCCTGCAGCTCAACGAACTAGATGAGATTAGGCAGGATGCTTTTCAACATACTGACCTTATCCAGTAGCAAAGGGCTAAATGGCATGACAAATACATTAAGAAGAAGTAGTTTAAGGAAGGAGACTGGGCATTGTTGTTCAATTCAAAATTCAATAATTTCAAAGGAAAGTTTAACACACATTGGCTTGGTCCTTATGAGATCGAGAAAGTCTTTGATAATGGATCTGTTCAAGTCAAAACAATAGATGATGAAAATGTCACCTTCTTGGTTAATGGGCATAGACTCAAGTTATATCAGAAGCCCCAGTCTAAGGAGAAATTTTTGGAGGAGATTGTGAAGAAGAAAGAGTTGGAAATGGTAGGAAAGGGGGGTATCTCTTTCACTACCTCTTCTTGATTTTCTGCCATAATAATTGAGATTATTTTGCTCCTTCTCATGCTCAATAAACCGTGAGAGGAGTTTCTATTGGATACAAGTTTATTCCTTTTCTGGCTCCAGTAGACTATTTATGGAAAATGAACCCCATTGGAGTTTTCTTTTTCAGTATTTCAGACTCTCTAAAATTGAAATCTAGCGAGCATGAACTACCTTGGGCTCGTTAAAATCACAAGACAGTAGATCCCTCGAGATCCCCAAGTAAATTATGTTTCATACCTTAATAAATCTTTGATTTTCTCGCGTTGGACTGATGTGGGATTCTCTAAGGCCCTCCTTCCAACAGTCTTGGCCCATCGACATCAGCACATTATCTAGGTTCAAGATCAGAGATATGTGATGCCTTGAAGCCTGTATACATCAATGATAGGTTATCTCGCCTGCAACAATGGAGATTCATCAAGGCTCCTTGACTGTTGGATCCTACAGGGGGTTCAACAACAACTTGTCTATTCACACCTGCTAGGATGCATCGGTTGTACCTTGGTCCTCACTTTCATTATTGGTGATGGACCTCGCGTTGGTTAACAATTGATCTTAATGACTGGTAATCCAACGAGATCATTGCACATTCAACTTCGACACCTTTATTCATGTAACAGTGAATTGTACAAGGATAGGTAAAGATGGAGTTCAAAAATTTTCCTGCCGACAGATCAAAGACCAGTTAGCAATAAATGAGGCAGCAACTTATAACAACAAATTTGCATTATCATTTTGTTAAAAATATAGTGGGATTCCTTCATAGGAATTTTTATTTCCTACAGAAGTTACGAATTCCTGCAGAAGGATTTCCTGTAGAAGGATTTCCTGCAGAAGGATTTCCTGCAGAAGGATTTCCTGCAAAAGGATTTACTGTAAAAGGATTTCCTGCCAAAATAATTTTCCTGTAGCAGAATATTTGTTGTTGCACTCCTGATATTATTTAAATCATTCCAGCAGAACATCTCTTCAAGGATCTAACAAACATTAATTTGATTAATCAAAGTCTTCAAAGCTAATCAAAACCATGAGATTTCATGATCCTGTACACGATATGGTTTTTAAAATGGCTCATCATTGCAAGGAAAGGGCATGCATCATCTCCAGGTACCCGATGGTTGGACAGTAAGTTAAAAAGGTAAAGTTCAATGTCAATTGCTTGAGGATTAAGGTAATGATACGATTTTTTTTAAATTTTTGCATCATTATGAGTCATGGTCATCCTTGTTCAAAATGGCGACTGTCCCATGCAAGGTTCCACTCCCAATACACCTTGAAATGTGCAACATTCATCTCTCCAACGAAATCTTGCATAACGGATCATGATTTTAATCATGATCACGTTTTGCGCTACACAGAATTGCCTTTATTTCATTGTCACTTGCTTAATCGAGCCCTCCTCATTCCATTTGATCCCAAAATGCTCTGTATAGCCTGTGGAAAACGTCGAAAGGGACGAATTGAAACCTTGCACTCCCCTACTCACAGCATATGGAAAAAATGAGGGTGACTATCCGATTTGAACCACAAGGTTCGGAGTTATTGGATGCATACCCTCAGAGAAAGAAATGATTGGAGAAGGTGGGGTGGCTGCCATTGTTTTTTAATTTCAATGGGCATAATTCCGAAGTGACCAAGTTGTTTTCTCTTAAAATGAATGGAGAACAGGTTTATGTTGGCAATGTGAAGTTCAAATTAACCGAAGAATTGGTATCTCAAGCTTGTGGTGTCCCACGAGAAGGAGAACGTTGATTTAAAAATCAATGAATTGACAAGGAGGTTTGTGCACCTTTCCTAAAGAAGGAGCGTGCAAATTCGGATTGGGGAAAAGGAATTCCACAAGGCCACCTCCGAAGTAAGTATCAATGCCTTTTGTTTCTACTTCAAAAATATATAACATGTGAGGGTCGGTTCTTGTTGGCTTTTATGTTCCACATTCGGCTTCTTAGTCACTTTTGAGACAAGCCTTTGAATTTTCCTCATTATTTGAGGATGTCTTTGTTCAAAATGGCTACTTCCGCTCAAAATAGGGTGGCTAACATAAAGGAGAACCTCTACCACCACAATCTAGTTAAGATCATCATGCTGGAAGTGTTAAGGAAAAAAAAGAAAACTTTGGAGGAATTCCTAGTGGAAAAGTATTTTGTGGATGAGGAAGATGTGCCTAAATAAAAAACTAGAGATGCAGAGTCAAGTCGGAGGCTAAAGAAAGAGCCCCGAACTCCTACCAAACTAGAGAAAGTGCCTAAATCGCCAGATACCTGGGAGGAAACGAGTCAGAAATCAAAGAAAAATTTATGGACTTGTAGCCATGAGGAAGCGTCTAAGACCGAGAAGGTCGAGCCAAGTCTGAAACCGATAAAGAAGACCCGAACCCATATCCATCTAGAGAAAGAAGAGGACGTTATGGTAGTCAAGGAGACTGTGGGAAAAGGGCCAACATCACTAATAAGTGCCACTCCTCTTACCAAGAGCTTTACCATGAGCCAAGCTACTAAGTTGGCCACGCAAGAAAGCGAAAAAGAGGGCACACCATAGACAATGACATGAAATAAGACAAAGGATTCCAAAGGGAAGAAAAGACAGATCGAGATGACCAAATTTGTTACTCAGGAGGACTGGGAAGCAACAACCCAGGAAACCCAATAGCTGAAGGAAAGCGTGGAGAAAACCATCGAGGACTGTTAAGAACTAAGGGAACATAACCCTCCTCATTCTCCTTAAGAAGATGAAGGGACCTCCAAAAGAAAATAGTTGCACAAGGAGCTAAAGGAAGCTATAGTTGAGCTTACAGTGTCTGAAAGGGTCCTGCGAAAGGAAAATGTGACTCTTAAAGAAAACAATACGCACCTTCAAAAATAGTTGGATGAGTGGAAAACTAATTATCAGATGGCAGACAGGTTACTAAAGAAGAACTAGGTCCAAACAGAGCATGTGCAGAAGCATAATGAGGAGTGCAGAGACAGAGACAAGGAGGTCGAATCCAACAAAGCATAGTTGGACCAGTTGGTTGTAGTGGCTGCAGCACAAGGAGAAAATTGAATTTTCTTTATATATGGCAGACAGATTACTAAAGAAGAACTAGGTCCAAACAGAGCATGTGCAGAAGCGTAATGAGGAGTATAGAGATAGAGACAAGAAGGTTGAATCTAGCAGAGCACAGTTGGACCAGTTGGCTGTAGTGGCTGCAGCACAAGGAGAAAATTGAATTTTCTTTATATATATATATATATATATATATATATATATATATCAATTTTGCTTACATAGGGACATGCAATATGCTAGGTGTAGGGAAGATGTTGGGCCTAGATTTCGACTACTTTTTGACAGTGTTTCTAAGGCTTTGTTCCCCTTTAATTTTCCTTCTTAGTCACCATCCTTTTTTTATCCAGTGCCTCATTTTGACCAAAAAGGGTGATTTGGATTCTAAGATATGCAAATAACTCAAACGTATCACTTTTCTTTATTCTTGAGCAATTTGATGTTGAATGCTACCTAGTTAACTAATCTACGACTTTGAAAGGTACTAATCGAATTTCCTATAGATCAACTATCTTTGGGCAGATCCAAGATTTCCTGTAGAAGACCAGGGATTTCCTACAGCAATGCCGATTTCGTGCAGTAACTTCCTTACAGTGGCTGGTTTTCCTGCAAAATCTGTGAAGGTTAGAGACGTTCTGATCATCCTCAGGAGAAATGGGAACATGGGTTTTGTTTGAAAACCCATCCACATGGATTCTATCCTACCAGTTGTTCCAAATTTGGTTTTCCTAACTGCCTAGATTTTGTTTTAATTATTTCGACCAAATTCGGGAAAGCGGTTCACGATCAGCAGAGTTTGTTTTGATCCATGCTTCAAGTCATGGATCAAACCAACTATCTCAATATGCTATGTTTCCTTATTTTTAGCAACAGTTCTAATGTTTACTTAGTTGGGCAAAGTTACTGGCCTGCGACTTGTATAAAAACAATGTATTCGATTTACTAGGGGGTAGAGAGAGACATATATCAGACTTTTGTATTGCTATGTAATCATCTTTATTTTCAGATTAATACAAGTAATGTTTTGTTGATCTTGTTGTAAATTTGTTTATTAATCAAGGGGTTGTGAGTGAAGGAGGGTCCTGATGCACGGGTCCCCGACATATAACCATACTTAGCCAAATTGATGCCAAGGTTACCCAGCATATAGCCACAATATGCATATTAACAATGCATCCATAAATGCCTAGGTATTTAACTCCGAAATGGAGTCAAATCTTCAACCATTTAATGGTTACAGCCCCTTTATAAGTTCCTTTATCATAACTAAATCACCCCGCTTTAAAACCCTCTATCGGAGTTTTATAATCTTTATAGTCCTTCCTCCTTTTCATCGGGATTCATTTATTCTTCAGACCCTTTATATAAAATATTGAACCCATAAGATGTATATATATATCAACCCCCCCCCCCCCCCCCACTTAAACCTTGGTTAATATATATTTATACATAAAACCCTTCGCAGGCGCTATTCCTTACAAAACCTTTTACAAAGGGAAATGTATGCCAACATACCCTTTTTCCACCTTCCGTACAACCTGGTCATGTTTCCCGAGGCTATACCTCAATCACAATCGGCTGTCAGCTTATTCACCGGTCATACATATATAACTCATCGCTTTCCAATATGCGATTTCCCTTTAGGATCGCCTCGCATCACTTTAACATAACTAAAAAGGGATAACGGGAAAATCTGCTCCTGAAACACATAGCCGGATCTCAATTCTTATATATTCGCGTTCATGAATATCGTTGGGTCTGCCTTCCCTTTACACTACTCCTTCGATCTCTGCTTCCCCAACCTTCGATTACCAACACCTCTGATCGCCGATATTTAATCTCTGTCGTCCATTTCAATCGTCGATCCAACGACTATCGGCGCATCGTTGATCAGCCTATTGGCGTTCCACTGCCTCTATGCTTGGTCTCTACGATTAGTCCGATATGCGATTAACACTTTAGATCTGGGCCGTCCATCTTAACTCTCGATCTGACAGTCTAGGATCCATCGCATAATCGCAATCGCTATAACTCAATGCTTGTTCTAATGACTTAAAAGGACTCCCGCCAATGCAATTAGATCTTAGTCATTGATCTATGAGATCTAATGATTGTTGAGCTTCACTTTACACTTCTCCGTTTATTCCTTTTACTTGGAATTTCTTCGTGTTTTCTTCAATTTCTCTCTATGCTTGAGTTTCTTCAAAAGCTCCCATCCTTGTTGTTTCCGCTATGCGACTCTGATTCGCTTCGCTATTATGCTCGAACAGTCCTCAATGTCTCTTCTGCGTGTCCTCTGAACTCTGCCTGCAACCACTTTACATAACCTATGAGTTGACACAGTAATCAATCATAAACACTCGACTCACGCATATGGCACACTCAGAATCAAATTCCTCCTCTATATAAAAACATAAAAATAATTGATTACATTTGAGACTCTCGGTCTCTCACACAGGCCTGATTTCCACTATTCGTGGCCTCTTTCTTTCTTTGCCCGTAGGCTTACAAATATTTTACCAGTCTCACCCTCTCTTAATTGAACGCGCAGGTTCACTATTTATAAGAATACATTGGATCGGATCACTGAAGGGATCAAATCAATCCTTTCCTTAAATCACTCAACTAAAGCCCTAAAGCTCGCTACAGAATACATATGGTAGATTACATTTAATTAAGTCTTCTAGAGACTTATTCATTCCATATTTTTCTCTGTTTTAAAACAGATTTGTCCCTTTATTCAGCTCGATGGTCCACATCCTCTCTTATCTAATTAAATCACTAAAAGGCTTAAATTAGATTAACTTGAGACTTAGGAAAGCTATTTCCTAAAAATACAAGACCCCCTATGTCTACTATTTACAATGATTTTCCATTGGGTGAATGCTCCTGCATCAGACTCCCAAAATAGAAAGTATTCATGATCTCCTGATCCTGTGTCTTCTAATCTTTGTCTTCTTGGATCCCACACTTTGTTCAGTAACTGTCCACATGCTTTGTTCCCTTGTTGTTGCTGCACTTTTGCTGTCTTTTGCTCCATTTCATTCTTATTGTCAATGAAATTCAAGTTCTGATTGATCTTGCTTCCTGCTGCTACTATTTTTCTCCTTTTTTTCTGCTTCATCATCAACTCCCACATTTCTTCAATCTCTGTCTCTAGTACATCTTTGGATTGGTCCATATTCTGCTTTGTATTTCTGCCTCCTTTTTTATTTCAGGTCGTTGTTGTTGTCTTTTATGCTGACTTTTTCTTTGCTTGCTCCAACTTTGGGTTTGCTTGCTCTTGCTTCAATGCTTGTTGTGACTTCTATATTGACTTTAACTTTTCTTGATGTCTCCCTATCATCCTTACCCTCTTGCACTGAATCATTACTGTTCAGCACTCTCTCCAGCAAATTAATTTCTCTATTCCATGGATTGAGTTCTTCCATAGAATTCTCTTCTTTCACTTTTGGTTGTTCATCTGTGCCAAATCTCCTTCAGCATTTGCAACAAAACTTGCATTCACAAAACACTTGTTGAAATTAAAAACACAAGGCTGTTGTGCCTTGTTTTCTTTTGGCAACAATTCATTTTGTTCCACTGTTTCTTTCTCCTCTGCCAGCGCATCAGTATGTTGTTTTTAATTCTCAAAATAATTCATGAGACTACCTATTAGTCTCTCTTCCACACCATTTTCTTCAATGATATCTTCCTGCTCTTGTTCACTGTTGTGAACTCCTTTTTCTGCAATCATACTGTCATACTTTGAATTCTCCAGCAAATATTTCAGCAATGCAAATTCTTTGTGACACTTTGCCAGTATTTCATCATCATTTATGTTTCCTGCATTTACACACAGATTATTAGTTTGGAAATCATAAGGTTCAACAGTCTCAACTGTTGCCTCATATATCAGCTCTTCAAACTGAACTTCATCTTCTTCTTCCACAAGAACTTGTTCCTGTGTTGTCACATCTTCACACATCCATGCATTGTTAAATTCTTTATGTTGTAATAAATCATTGTTTCTCTCATTTAAGAGACATTCTTAATCCTCCTTTATTTCAGAGTTTTTATCTTCTAAAAGATACTTCCTTATACTTCTGACAGTTTCAACAGATTGCTCTACAAAACACTCTTTTACTAGTGTTCTTTCTCCTTTTTCTAAGTCTTTCCCATATACTTCTTCCTTCTGAACATCCCTCAATAGATGTTCTTCTTCTTCACTGACTGTCTCAACAGCTTTCATGGCTATTTCCATTGTTCTTATCATCATGGTGAATTGAGGATCCTTTACTATGTTTTCAGCTAACATAGTCTCTTCTCCAAGCTTGCCTTCAGTCTCTTTATGTTTACCTTCTCCAAGAACTATCCTTGTCTCACCATCTGCATTAATATTCTCCTGCATTTGTTCTGCATCCACAGACAAACTATCAATCTTAAAAACATAAGACCCTGTGGTTCCACTTGATGTTTCAACCATCATATCTTCTTCCTGTTCCAAATCCTTCATATGATTAAGAAATTCTTTGATGGTCTCTTCTTCAATCTCTTCAAGCTCTTCACTTTGTTGCTTGATATCTTCCCCAACTGTATATGAGATCTATTTATCTCATCTTCTTTCAAGACAGAAATTAGATTCTGCTTGTCTTCTTCCTCCTTTATGACAATATTAGCTATTTGTCCTTCTTTACATGTTTCACCTTCATACATACACAAATTGTCAGTTTTAAACCCATGTGACCCTTTGGCCTCACTTGAAGTTTCAGTCTTCAAGTCTTCATCTTCACTTTCTCCCAGAAATTCTCCTTGTTCTGGTTCACAAATGGATTCTTCCATTTCTAACTCAACTTCCTTGAGTTTTTCCTTCAGCCACTTTACTTGCATTTGTTGTAGCCTTCTCTGCATCTCATGTCATTTTACTAGCTTCTTCCTCAAGACCCATCCTAGTCTCTGGCTTTCCTCAAGCATTCTCCTTAATGCATTGAGTTGTTCTTTTAACTCTGCAACTTCCTTGTCAATTTCTTCTTGACTCATTCTCATGCCATTTACTTTGACATCTTTCCTTCTGTTGTGGCTTCTCTCTGAACCTCTGCTATGACTATCAGTAGTCATCTTCTTCTCCTCTATCTTCATGAGCTTCTCTGCAACAAGCCTTTGCAACAGCTAGTCCTCATCGCTGTAATTTTTTACCTCACTAAGCTCTCTTCACTCATTCTTTTGGTAAGCACGGGTTCTCTGTCTGGAACCTTCCCTTGAGCAACACCTTTGCTCCTTTTAGGCTTCTACAATCTCTCACTCTCTCTTGAGAACACTTCAACTGTCCTCTCTGTCCAATCTCTTGTTGGGTTCTTCATATTCACTACCACTTTTCCTTTAGAGTATTCTCCTTACTCTGTCTTCAAGAACACATATGTTCTCTTCTCACAGCTTCTCTTGTTGTCCTTTTCTGAGATATTTTTATCTACAACAGACAATCTTCAATTCAACTTTGAGATAAAAACACACTGTCTTACCTTCAAGATCTATGCATGATATTGCTTCACCATTCTTCTGCACTTTGAATGGCTTGTCTTCTGTTTGGTCTCCAAGTCCTCTTTCCTTCAGAACTTACATTAAATAATCTTGCTTTCTCTTTCCTTCAAGAAATCCTCTGTTCCTGTTTTGTTCCAAGCCTCTGCTGGAACTGTTACAATCTTGCAGAACTTCAAAAGTTCCCCTTACAATCTTCTATTGCAGCCTTATGCACATTACCTTCTTCAGTGTGCAACCTCCTTCTCATAGAAATCTTCCTCGTTCTGATTACAATTCTGCTCTGGTACAAATCTTCTCTGATTTCAAACCTGCTTGATACCAACCTGCTCTAATACCACTAATGATGCACGGATCCCAAGCATATAACCATACTTAGCCAAACTAATGCCAGGGTTACCCAACATATACCCACAGTATGCATATTAACAATGCATCCACAAACGCCTAGGTATTTAACTCTGAAATGGAGTCAATATTCAACCATTTAATGGTTATGGCCCCTTTATAAGTTCCTTTATCGGAACTCAATCACCTAACTTTAAAACCCTCTATCGGAGTTTTATACTCTTTATAGTCCTTCCTCCTTTTCATCGGGATTCATTTATTCTTCAGACCCTTTATATAACGTATTGAACCCATAAGCCGTATATATATATCAACCCCCCCTTTAAACCTTGGTTAATATATATTTATACATAAAACCCTTCGCAGGTGCTATTCCTTACAAAACCTTTTACAAAGGGAAATGTATGCCAACATACCCTTTTTCCGCCTTCTGTATAGCCTAGTCACGTTTCCCAAGGCTATACCTCAATCGCAATCGACTGTCGGCTTAATCACTGGTCATACATATATAACTCATCACTTTCCGATATGCGATTTCCCTTTAGGATCGCCCCGCATCACTTTAACATAACTACAAAGGGATAACGGGAAAATCCGCCCCTGAGACACATAGCCGGATCTCAATTTTTATATATTCGCGTTCACGAATATCGTTGGGTCTGCCTTCCCTTTACACTACTCCTTTGATCTCCGCTTCCCCGACCTCCGACTACCGACACCTCCGATTGCCGATATTTAATCTCCGCCATCCATTTCAATCACCGATCCAATGGCTATCGGTGCATCGCTGATCGGCCTATTAGCGTTCCACTGCCTCTGCGCTTGGTCTCTATGACTAGTCTGATATGCGATTAGCACTTTAGATCTGGGCCGTCGATCTTAACTCTCAATCCGACGATCCAGGATCCATCGCATAATCGCAATCGCTATAACTCAATGCTTATTCCGATGACTTAAAAGGACTCCTGCCGATGCGATTAGATCTCAGTCGTTGATCTATGAGATCTAATGGCTGCTGAGCTTCACTTTACACTTCTCCGTTTATTCCTTTTACTTGGAATTTCTTCGCGTTTTCTTCAATTTCTCTCTGTGCTTGAGTTTCTTCAAAAGCTCCCGTCCTCACTGTTTCCGCTATGTGACTCTAATTCACTTCGTTGTTCTGCTCGAACAGTCCTCAATGTCTCTTCTGCGTGTCCTCTGAACTCTGCCTACAACCACTTTACAGAAACTATGAGTTGACACAGTAATCAATCATAAACACTCGACTCACGCATATGGCACACTCAGAATTGAATTCCTCCTCTATATAAAAACATAAAAATAATTGATTACATTTGAGACTCTCGGTCTCCCACACAGGCCTAATTTCCACTATTCGTGGCCTCTTTCTTTCTTTTCCCATAGGCTTATAGATATTTTACCAGTCTCGCCCTCTCTTAATTGAATGCGCAGGTTCACGATTTATAAGAATACATTGGATCGGATCACTGAAAGGATCAGATCAATCCTTTCCTTAAATCACTCAACTAAAGCCCTAAAGCTCACTACAGAATACATATGGTAGATTACATTTAATTAAGTCTTCTAGAGACTTATCCATTCCATCTTTTTCTCTGTTTTAAAACAGATTTGTCCCTTTATTCAACTTGATGGTCCACATCCTCTCTTATCTAATTAAATCATTAAAAGGCCTAAATTACATTAACTTGAGACTTAAGAAAACTATTTCCTAAAAATACATGACCCCCTATGTCTACTATTTACAATGATTTTCCCTTGGGTGAATGCCCCTGCATCAGGTCCCTTTACTCGGAACTCTAGTAGCTAGTGTTTGTTAATTTATTTGCTTTTCTGTATTAGAAATAGATTTGTACACAGTTCCATTCCTATTCCTTGTTTTTACAGCAACACATGCCTTTAATGGTTAATGGTTGAGTTTATTGCATGAATGATTTCAATTTGATTAAAGGATAGATCTAGGTATGCATCTTGTTCTTAGATTTACATTATGAAATTGAGATTGAATGGTTGGGAATGGGTGTGATTTAATTGTTGTTATTTTATCTTCAATCTTTTCTTGATCTGCATCAGCAATCTTAAGTGTTGTAGAGAGATGAATTATCTACTCCATAGCCTTTGCTGCTAAGTGTTGAGAGAGAGAAGAAGGATTTAGGATTGTGTGTGGCTTTTATACACTGAAAGTGTCAACCTGCATATATTTTTCATTGCACCTCACAAGGTTATGATTACCCCTAGTTGATCATTTATGTTGTCAAATTATAAGTTTATGATTTGCATCAACACACTCGGCCTAGACCACACCAACCCTTAGCATGGTTGAATTTTTGCCCACAGAGTTTTGAACCAATGACCTTTACACCATAAAATGCCTTAACAGAACACCCTGTCATTGTATGCTCTATGTCCCATGGGAAATTTTTTATATATCATTATTATATTTGAAAATCGAATCAAATTAAGTAATAGTATTGGTGATATAAAAGCATAATTAAGACTCTCGTAATTTTGTGCACCCAAAAATTATTTTTAGTTTTATTTAGTTTTGGTTCAAGTTTTTAAAATTTATACAATGTAGATAATAATTTAATATGTTCCTTGACATATTCATATTTCTTGGAATCATATGAAATTTGGATATTCTGTATTATACCTTCTCACAAAATTTTAGAAGAGGATATTGAGTTTAAAATGTATGCCCAAGATCACAAAATTTTAAAAGAGGATATTGAGTTTAAAATGTATGCCCAAGATCAAAACTAACATGTAGAAGTAGTGACTTAGTATCTTCACCCTCACACACTTATATTATCTTGACCATGACACACTTACATTGTAGAAAAGGGGGTTGAAATTTGGATACGATATTAAGGAAACATATTTATACACATCAAATTTCAACAAAATTTGATGTAGTTGAAGTGCCCAAATTAGCACATAGTGAGCTCTATATTTTATTTTTGCATTGATAGAGAACTAGTATTTATATAGTTTAAACATATAACTAAATATGTTGTATACGGCACATTCCTCTATCAATAAATTTCATAAAATATTATTGATTTTAAGTGATTCACCCGTTATAGAGACTATGCACAAAATTTTCCAAACACGAGGGTTTAATGTTTTGAGTGTGCATTGCCAATATTGCACGATAGAGTCTAAAACGTTTATGGAATGTAGATAAGTATTTATCTATATGGGATCAAAATTTCATTGAAAAATATTGAGTTTAATAGGTCCAAATAATTCAATTACAAAGCACAATCTAAAATGACAAGTTTGGAAGCTAATGAGTGAGGTATTAGTGATTTAGTGATTTATTAATTGTAAAAGAAATTGAGTTTCGCATGGGAATGGAAAGTATTGGGAATTGAATAGTCATGTTTTTATAGCTTAATCAAAGAATTTAAGAGCATGCTATAGACATTAAGCACAATTGTTTTTGTTCGTCATCTTTAGTTTGAACATGTGGAGAAATTCAAACACCATGTTTGCATTGAGGATTCTCGGGTCATCACGAGTCTTGATCATTTTTATCATAGGAAGCTAAGAAAAGCTGTTGAGATCGAAAAGCATGCTATTAATCTTAACAGAGACGATGGCTGAAAACTCAGTAGGTGTTGGATTCCCATCCTATCTTATTGAGTTTTTAAAATTATTATTAATATATTTATTATTAATTTAATTTAATTGTTTTTTGTTATTTTTTTATGTATTTATTTGATTATTCGTTATGTGTATTTGATGTATTAATTTATGATTTATTTTTTTATTTTTATTTTATTTCGTTTTATTTTACTTTATTATTTTTATATTTTTATTTTACTTTAATTTATTGTTATTATTTTTATTTTTTTATCTTTTGACTTTCCATTTAAATTATTCACTGACATTTCAATATAACAACCTCTATAACTAACTATTTAATAATACTAATATTTTTTAAAAACCAATTTGTTAAATATTATTAAACTTACTCTAAATTATTAATAATTTTTCAAAATACATAAATAAAATAAAAATAATTAAATAGTTAATTAATTAATTCAACAACTAATTCTTAACGACTAATTCCCAACAGCTAACTCTAGAACCCGATGCATCTTTGCTATTTAAATTTATGGATAGATTGATTTCTTCACCTTTGTCCTGAGGATGAACTATATTAGATGGTTTGAAACGTCGACCTTAACTTGATGAGATTTTGGCTCTTTGTTTTGTAAAAAGTCTTGGGAGCACTAACCACTAGATTTTAATAAACTCCACTAAATTTTTTGTGTGTAGTCTAACGAGGCGGAGGAGTTGCTTGGAAAGTTATGGAAATTCCAGTCATATTTAGAGAAAATCTGGCAAGGATTTTTGTAAACCTAAATTATAGTTGTTAAATTTCAAAATTTTAGGTGTCCTAAACATTTTTGATGGTGCTGAATCCATTTTCGCCATCAAAAACACGATTCAAACACTGCATCTACAAGATTTCTTGAAATTTTTTTGTCCGGATTCTAGCCACTTTTGGCCATCCGGGTAATTCCTCCGCCTCGCTAGACGACTCCAATTTTTTGTTGGAGGTTTTGTTCTGTTCTGATATAAATTCTCTATGATTTTGTATTGAAATTATTCTCTATTGAGTGTATGATATCATGCTTATTTTGTGCAATTTTATTTTCAATGGGCTACCATATGGTATTTTGTGCAATTTTATTTTCAATGGGCTACCATATGGTATTTAGATTTCCATTATTTGAATTTGGTCACAACCCTAGGTTACATCAAGTAATATTAGAGCTTCCATTGTATGACTTGGATCATAGTCGTCACCACATTAAATGGTATTATATCTTCCATTGTGAGACTTTGATTGCAACCCCTACTACATCATGTGGTATCAGAACTTCTATTTCATGACTTTGATCACAACCCTGTGCCACATCAAGCGGTATCAAAGTTGGTATTAGGAGGAGAATAAAAGAGTTGTAGAGATGAAGATAAATATGCTTTGAAAGCAAAAATTATGAAGAGAAGTTGTTAAGCACAAATATGTTTTTGATTGGAAAGGGGAGAAGCAAATTACAAATTTGCTAATGAAGATGAAGAAATATATAATTGAACGTGTTGTAGATCATGTAAAGTATCTACTTAAAAAGGAATATTGTTGAAGGTATGTCTACTAAGAAAGTTGTAATGTTTATGGTAAAGGGTAGTTGACTAGTTTAATTAGTTAAGGAGAGGTATAACACCAAAAGTGGAGAATTCTATGTTGTGTAATTTCAAGCAAATGAGGCTAGATATGTTGTACACACTTATGTAGGCTATAAGGGAATGTAGTTGTATTATATTTGAGGAGATATAGATTAAATTAGAAATTGAGAATTTTCTAAGCACTTATAGTGGTGCCCATAAATAATGATAAAATGGTCATGAAGAAAGGGAGACAAATATGGAAACCATAGCAAGAGATGATGTTGCAATAAATGTAACAGTGGAAGAGATGCATATTAGAGATGTTGACTCTTATAATTTTTTTAGTGTTAATGTGTTTGGAGGTGAAGAAAGAAACATATCTCTTAAAGAAGCACATAAGCAGAATAGAAAAAATGCAACAAGGATGATGCTAAAGTAGAGATGTAGAGTGGTAGTGCAAAGAGATAATAGATAATACAGAGAGGTGCAACAACAAGTGGATATGTAGAGTGTGTCCAATAATGATTGCAACAAGTGGTTATGGAAAAAGATAATTCATATAGATGACTCCATGAAGGTGTGATGTTGGGTAGAGTTATTGAATGTGTAGTCAAAACACTATTATAGTGGCTAGATTGGATAGATGTTATAAGGAGAGATATAACTCCAATATTAATGAGAATTTCATAGAGAAGTGGTGATTTCGTGAGTAGGGAGCTACGTTTTTTGAGTTGGAAGTATGGAATTCAAAATGTAGTACATATTTTAAGCTATCATACATCTTTGTTTATAAGTTTTGTTGTCAGTCCTCAAGAAGATTCTCACGTTCAAGATTGTTATATATATATAATGAGGTCCATTTGTGTTTTCTTACTTAAAGTGTTTCCTTGTTTTATATATATATATATATCTATATATATATATATAGATAAAGTGAGGTCCATTTGTGTTTGCTTACTTAAAGTATTTCCTTGTGGATACAAAGTTGCATAATTAATGTAACATCTAAGTGTCATGAAATCTCAAGATTGTAGTTGCGACTTGGTTGTATGCAATTGTTTTAAGTGGGAACTGAGCTTAAGGCTCCTTTTCTCTGAATCACAATTCTTATTCTGGTTGAATCATTAAACATATGAGACAAATGAATTGTTTTGAGTCTTCACGGAGCATAGGAAGACAAGAGACTAAAATCTTCATTAGTGAATGGTTGTTCATGAGACATTAATATGTGCACATCAACCTTAGACCCTTTGTTAATTTGAATATTAGGCAAGATTTTGAGACATTTCAATAAATGTAGAGTTGTTGCATGCCAATATAATCAAAGTCATTTGTTCTCAAAATATTGTTTTAGTTCGAAGGTCTTGCAAGTTTTATGTCAAAAAGATTTGGACCAAGACTTGGCCTTTGAGATTTGATTTTTATTGGGCTTTAGGGAAGCCTTAAGTTAACCTATTTAAAATACAATAATGTATCTTATTAGGAACCCAAGTTTACAAATGCTTTTGGGGAAAATTTGATATTTGGCGTGGAGAAATTAATGGATAATCTTCTTTCCTATTCATGTGAAGAAATGCATAAATAATGGTCGGTAGTAACTACGGGTAAGTATGTTTAATTGCATATGAATCCCATATGTTTTGTTGCAAAGGTTTCCTAAACTCTGTACGACAATGTTCAAAGTTACTTTCTTCCTAGTAATTAAATTTGAGCCTTCAACTATATAAGTTCATTAGAGTTAATAAATATGAGTAAGATATCTTGTTTACTTAAGTGAGTGTGACAAATTTTGGTAATAATCTATTCTAGGAGTGAAATTTTCTTTAATACATTATTTATATGCATATAATTTAAGATTTTCCATATATGATGAAGCCAAGAATTGTGGGCAAGAATCCTCTTTAATTGAGTCAAGGGGTTAACATGGATCTAGACTGGATTAAACTGCAAATGTGTAGACTTACTAGTGGATATTGCCCACCAAAATTTACTCAAGTTCTACTTGAGTAATCAATTTACTTATCCACTTCACATCTCATTGATTTATGTATAGACTTACTAGTGGTTATTACCCACCAAAATTTATGCAAGTTTACTTGAGTAATAAATTTACTTATCCACTTCACATCTCAATTTAATATTAGTTCTAGCCAAAGCAACACTATAGGATGGTTTGTCTATCAAGCATTACTAATTTATTACTATTGTAACATATAATTATTTATGCAATTTTTTTACGAGGATATAACATATTAAATTTTATTAGTTGTATTACTTTAAACTTTTTATTATTAATTGAGCCAAGATTTACGCTACAACATCTCTTGCATGGGCTTGGAGTACGCCCTGCTTATGCTTGGCCCTAAAATTGCTTCTGCTTGGCTAGGAGCTCGTCTTCCTGTGACCTAAGGAAACAGGTTAACAACCCAAGACCCAGAGGCATCGCAGGAGTGAAAGCGTGCTCCCTTCAGAACCACCATTATTCCAGGTGCCTGGTTTTCCTTGAATAACAGTGATGACTCAGCGTGCATTCGCTGCTAGAGATGGTTGTCCTGAGTGTTGGTTTGACCACTGAGATATGATAGGTTTTCCCACCTGTATGAAAAAAATATAAATAAATAAATAAATAATAAAAAATCTCTTCCATATTGACCTCTATATTACTTTTAACATTTTATTATTTTTTAATTGAGCCCACATATAAATGTTAATATTAAATTTAAAAACATTTAATAAATTTACAATTTATATAAATGTTAAAATTTTTAATTAAACCCACACATTTACTAATAACTCAAGTGTTGGGATCTTTAACAACCAATTACACAAAAAATCCTAGAATTCTCTTGTTGATGTTAAGTTTATAATCTTAAGTCTTTTAAAACCTGATTTGACAAAATTATGTCATGTCATAAAAGATGTGCTCAAGAAATGCGGCGCAATCTTGTCATGCAAATTGCACCAAGATCAAGGCCTTTTTAAGTCATAGATTTGTTGGTGTGGATTACGGCTGTTGGTATTTCCACCTCTATAGCTCCATAAATGCCCATCCTTTACAGCATAGAGACTCATCCTCCTTACGTCATGGCATGTTCCCGACCATGCATCCATCGAATGTTGACGTAAGTTCCCAACCATGCATCCATCGAATGTTGACGTAAAGAGGGGTGTAAGGACGGGCATTTATGGAGCTATAAAGGTGGAAATAGCAACAGCCAACCACCAATTAATTTTAGAACCCAAAGTTCAAAATTTTGTTGCTGGATATTTCTCTTTCTATACAACTTGGTACTTCTAGACTACAGACATAATGGAAAAAATGTAGCCTAGTAGTAAACATGAACAATATTTCATTCAACCAATAATCAAATTTAAATCATACCAAAATTTAGGTTACAATGACTTGATTCCACTATTCACCAAAACTATTAGCAACTCTGAATGAGAGCAACAATGAATTATGAAACCGTAGTAATCTGGATGACATTCTCGATTGAAGGAGGTCGTCTAGGTTTCAAGAACCTACTACAACACATCAATGTGTGACACTAGTTATAGATAGACACTGGAACCACAAATAGTGATGGAATGCATGAGAAAAGAAAGGTGGATGTATCACAAAAGACATGCAGCAATAATGATAATAATGATTTTAATGTGATTTGATTTAGATTTTGAGTGAAAAAATGGCTATCAAGATTTGTGTAATGTATAGGCCGTATATATCACTAATTAGATATTAGATTTTCAGTACAAAATCTAATTTATACTGCCCATGATTTAATGGTTTAATGGGGCTCTAACTAGATTTTGATGTGATGCTGGATTATTAAATCTTTTGCCCAGTTATCTACATAACATGGTACATTCAGTGATTAATTTTATGATTTTGCTTCAAGTCAACGTTACAATTGCGTGACACAAAATACAGGAGCTGAACCCAGTGATTATTGTTATGATGTTCCTTGAAGCCAACGTTACCATGCCTGCTGCATAGTATACGGGATTCCTCCACCCTCTCTGTGTATATATCACGTGATATCCACGTTTTCTCAGAGTTCGATGAAGACGATTATGAAGTTATGGTGTTTTAAATGAGATGGGACATTCTTTACTTACGCTCCCCGGCCTCACGCAAGCGAAATCTGTCTGCAAAATTTAGTGGCTGATCCGTAGGCTGTTTACTCACGAGAAACAAATCACGTCGTACGCTGAATTGAATTGAATGCTATAGCTGCTACACACGCGAAGGTCTGTAATAATGACCGTAGTCTCATGGGGATTCAAATTAGTGTTTACAAATTAGCTTAAAAAATAATGGAAATTTTAACAAGATTACGATAAAATTGATTAGAAATTTTTGAAAATCTGGATTACCGCTGTCAAGCTTCAGGATTTTGGGTGTTTTATGGGTTCTTGATGGCGCTGAATCCATTTCCACTAAAAAAAACTATCCAAACACTCTAACATTCTGATTTTTTTAAAAACATTCCCCCAATTCAGTCAAGAACACTGCCCTAGGGGGATTATGTGGCAAGAACACTGCCCTCAGTGAATTATGTGGCAACTGTAGACAATGCACTTCAAATTTGTCCTGGAAATAAATGGAAATTTCGGCAAGATTTTGATAGAATATGGCAGAAATTTTGGAAAATCTGAATTACAGTTGTTAAGTTTCAAGATTTTGGGTGCGGAGGGTTTTTTTATGGTGCTAAATCTATTTCCACTATCAAAAACAAGATTCAAGCGCTCAAGAAAAAAAACCAGATTCTGACAACTTTTTGCCATCCCTACACAAGCATATACTCTCATTAAGATTCAAACATATACTCTGGTTAAGATTCTATGAGTGTATGCCATCTTATTCTACACCATCACGTTATTCAATTGCAAAAGCCAAATGTATAGGGTACAACCAGGGATGGAATCTGATGGTTACAGGGTGATTTCCCCAGGTAAATTTGCAAAATCATCCAGATTTTTTTGTTGAAACTTTAAAGATGAATAAAAAAATATGAAAATTTTTAAATTTAACAAGTGAATCTATTTTGAAATTCCAACTCTAAATACAACGCAATGAATGAACAAAGACTTTTGAAATTATATAGCATTATAATGTAATATATGAAAGACATAAGATATATAGAGGTTTTAATTAAACCTCTCACACAAATTAACATTAAGTTGTTTAATTCTGAAAATTATAAATTTCATATCTAATTTGAATAAATTTAATGGTAAACTTCCAATTAAGTACCTATGAGTTTGTGTAGGTTTAGTTCAGGTTTCAAGTTAAGATAAGTAATTGAGGAATATGAATCAATTGATCAGAATAAAGTGTTCTTAGGAAATTAAGAAAATTGAGTTTCCACATGACAACGTGTCATTTATAACTAAATTATTTTTCCATCCATTATATAAAAATAAGCTTAATTTTAAAAATACTTCTATCCAACATATAGGATAACGCCCACTTAAATTAAGTTAGTAAGAGGTGAAAGAACAAAAATAAATTTTCCAAAGTGATTTTTATTTTCTATGTAAATTTTAGTTTTAGGGTGTGATTTTTATTTTATTTTATTATTTTGGTTTTGGTTTTGATTTTATTGTTATTATTATTATTTTGGGATTTGTTTTTAAATTTTGATTATATTTAATTTTTATAGATTTTTTAATTTTAGGGTTTATTATTATTATTATTATTGAATTTGATTTTTATTTTATTTTATTATTATTATTCTTATTATTCTTATTTTCGGGTTTGTTTTTAGATTTTGATTACATTTTACATTTATATGTATTTAAAAATTTTGTATTTTGAGTTTATATTTATTGAAATTTTGTATGCATTGGTTTTGTTTTCCTTTTGTTAATTAATAATTTTATTATTATTATTATATTATTAAAATTAAAATTGTAGTACTTTTATAAATAGTTTTTATTTTATTATCGTTTTTAATTATTAGAATTAGAAGCATGACATGTAATCAATCAAGTATGTTACTATTATAATTACTAGATATATTACACATTTTTTTAATGTAAACACTAGTTAATCATGAAATAAAACTAAAAATGTTTTGCACAACATGTTTACATGTTTTGCTAAATTAAATATCTTTTTAGCTTTTAAAACCAGTGGGACACATTTTTTAATTCTATACATTTCTTACCTTACAGAGCTCATGCCTTTTTTCATCTTTTTTATCTCATATTTATCATTATAATTTTGCCAATTTTCATCCTATTATTTTGTGTTCATACATTATTCTTAGCCCCTTCAATTATGTGAAATATAATCTTGTTTTATGGAGAAATTTCTTATAGAAAACTTGTTTACAGTGATTTTTTAACTTTCTTTATCATAAAAGTCCAAAAGAAAAAACAACAAACTTGAAAGTACCAAGTCTGTGTGGCTTCTCATTGATTTTAGGAATATGGATTTCAATATTTTAAAATATTTTTTATATATCTTTTATTAATTTTAAAAAAAAAAAATTCAAATATTTATAATTTTAATTATTTATTTTTATAATTTATTTGTATGAAAAAATATAAATAGACTATTCCTATTCCTTTTCACCTCTCCATAAAAAGATCCTAGAACTTAACGATTATCATATAAATATTTTCAAAAAGTTATCTTCAATCTGCCATAAAGTATAATAATAATAAGTATCTATAAATTCTTTACTCATTTTTTTTTTCACATATGTAACACCGCAAGCTCCATAAAATAGTAAAATGACTCAGGCGAAGGCAAGGATATATTTGGCTACTTAATTAATGGATAATTAGGAATACAAATATTTTAACAAAAATAAAAACTGTTTGCAATAGTTAAAAGAAATAGTTACAAAAGGCAGTTACCCATCTTTCCCTCAGGGGAGATATAGATGGGGGGAAAGAGTCAAGGGAAAATCCTAGAGCTGGGTGGAATAAACCAGTTGGAGAATACTCGAAGACAGTCTCCAAAGTACAGGACTTGAGGCTAGACAGGGAGTTGGGAGGCCTAAGGTACTTGACTGTGGCTCGACTTATCTTAATTGTGAAAAGTAGAAAGTGCTCGGGGGAGAGTCTGGATGTGATTGCCTAGCTTACTACTGGGAGGAGAGATGTTACATGTTTGCAAGTATTAAACAGATAAGTAACACATAAATTTTATTTATGAATTAATGTTGGACTGTGAAAATTACTTGTTTAAGTGACAGAACAAACTAAGGAGAGAAATTCCTTGAAAGTACATTAGAATAGAAAACAGAATTTACCATATTCACAGTTGAAAGAGCAGACATTAGATGTTACAGCGATGCATGAAAGACAGTGAATGTTACAAGTAATGTATGAAATAGTATCTCATTGTATCAAATAGATACTCGTGCTTTTAAGATGTAAAAGTAATCTCTATGATAAACTGTAAAAGTAATCTTTATGGTGTACGTGTAAAAGTAATCTTTATGATAAGCTCTAAAAGTAATCTCAATGATGAACTATAGAAGGAATTTGTGTGATATACTGTAAAAATAATCTTTATGAGAACAGGCCAGGGAATCACGAACGGATAGAATAAGAAGAAAAGCTAAGTCTGAATCGTTGTTTGTTCACTAAGATGCTACCTTAAACAAAAAAGACCGAAGTAAACCTCTATCAATCATTGTAGAGAAGACAATAACAAAATAACTACACATTCATTCTTTTAACAAGATGAACTGAATTTATATATATAAACCAAATGGAACGATAAACTTAAAATAAAGTTCTTCATAGCAATACAGGCTCAACGACGTGAGTTTGTCAACACGATAAATAACCCCAAAACCTTCAAGTTTATAACCTTATCTAGAAAAATGCATAGCAGAGAATCTTTGTTCAACATTGTTAATTCAGAGAAAATATTCATGAAAACTCGCAATCAAAATGAATGTCGACCATTCAAAACCCTTGCAAATGCCACGCACAAATTTTAATCATTATACACAGTTATCTAATTAAAAGGATAACCTAACAAGTCTCGGCGTAAAGCCTTTGCTCAGCAAACAGTTCCTTTCGCAGTGTAGTTAACACATAGCAATTAAACATTCATGAACCAGAGGTGAGTTTTCCAACCTGGAAACAACCACAGAGAACATAAGCTCCTAAACCCACAAAATACGTTGTCTTAACCACACAATTAACTCGACAACTACAGTAGAATACCTACACACAAACGCGAGCAACCACAGAGTTCAGTATGCGGGAAAACCTGCTAAGTAAGCAAAACACAACGATGCCGAGAGGGTGGCGACCTTACCTGAGACTGGAGGATTCCAGCAATGGGCAGTCCGCTTGCATCACAACAAATGTTATCACTAGCCAAATTTAGAGTCGGAAATCCATGAATGACTGTGAGAAGAAATCTATAAAGCTTATGAACTTTAAGACCTGCATGCTTACCTTCCAGAAATTGATTTCGGATCTGGATACCTCCCGTAGAACTAGAAAACCATCGAGCCACCCCTGGACAATGGAGGCAATCAGTTAAACTCTGCACCAGGTGGAGGTTCAAAGTGGAAAACAAGCTCAGATAGCATATAAAATCAAAATGGCATAGGGTCAGGTTGTTGGGGGTACCTTCCTTTGCAGGACTAACCATAACATCCATGGAAAACAACTGAAAGGGTCATGAGCCGATGTGAAACCACCACAGACCAATTTCGTTGCAGAGAAGTGAGACACCAAAGGCCGAAGACAACGAATGACACCACAGCCTGTCGGACGCAGGAAGTTGGTTAGAGGGTTAAACCCTAAACCCTCCCCACCATCGGATTGCATAGCAAAGATCAACAGATGTAAAGCGGTCCACGTGTCGTAAGGGATCACCACCATCTGGCGGACACATGCAGCAAGCTTGGCCACAAGTATGCCGCGTGTACTAGCGTACAAGAGCCTGTTAACCAAGGTCTGATCATGGACGACTACACCACTGGGGGTCATGTGCAAATTAATTGCGAACCACCACATATGCATCGCTAACTGTGAATTTTAATTAACCATACGAAACCATATAAGTGGGCCAGTGATGTGATTACAGTCAAGCCTTAAGTGTGCATTAAAACCTCATATAAATTTACTAAAGGTTACATTTTATCAATGTTTGTTTTATATGTATTAATTAATTTTTTTTAATTTTCCATAGTATTAAGGTTTTAGGTGTTACAAATGGTATCAGAGCTCAGGTTCGTACACTGAGACTCTTTGGGGAAATACGTATATAGGAAATAAATGTGATTTCTTCAAAATAACTAAGTAAATATGCTTGTGAACATAGAGACCCGCATCAAACACAAAAGGGGTCAGAATGCAGAGGAGCCCAGGACCACCAAACCCGCTAGAGACAACTTATGTGAATGCCAACCTTGATATTTGGATACAGCTAGGAGAGGAATCTCGTCAAGCTAATGTTGTTCTACTCGAAACCATTCAGCAGCTGCGTGCTGAGATGACAAATTTAAGAACAGACAATGAACGACTACGACTAGAACAGGAGATAATTCTTAGAAGTTTATCCAATCGACAAAACCAACGAGATCCAGACCCTAGTGCTGAAGACGAAGAGAAAACCCCAATGACTTAGCATGGAGAAGAGAATAGGGAATCAGCTGAAAAACATGGGGAAGACGAAGAAGGACATTCAGACAACGTTTCCGACCAACGCAAGACAAAACAGAATTATAAGGAGAATTTAAAAAGATTAAACCATCACTCTTTGAAGGGGAATATGAAGAGGCAGCAGAAGCTTGGTTAATTGATATGAGCAAATATTTCTAAATTTATGATTACACCGATAAAATGAAAGCACGGTTGCCAGTTTACTAGTTAAGAGGTAAAGCTACCTGTTGGTGGGAAGAAATCAAAACAGTGAGGAAAATCGATGAAGAATAGGTTACATGGAAAGAATTTCATAAGCATTTCAAGGATAAGTATCTAACAGAATGTTATTATGATGAAAAAGCAGAGTAATTTCACAAGTTAAGATTGGGAACCTTAACAATGGACGAATATGTGAAACGATTCACCTCCTTACTACGCTATGTGCCTTACATGCAAGAGGAAAAGGCCAAAATTCAGCGTTTCATTAGTAGCCTACCCAATTTTATGAAGGAGAAGCTTGAGTTTGATTACCCAAGAGGGACCTAAAGGAGGACTGAACAAGAAGGGAAGGAAATTGATCCCAATCAGACAAACAAAATTTACTAATGACAGAAATGTACAACAAAAACCTCTCAGTAAATTCCCAGCAAGGAACCAGCCCAAAGTTGCATATTCTGAAAATAGGCAGTTAGAAGGAGTTAATAAACCTGTTGATGACCAGCAGTCAAAACCGCCTTTGCAATGTTGGGGATGTGGAGAACCCCACTATTAGAAAAATTGTTCGCATAAGGCAAGAACGAAAGAACTATCAAATATGCAAGAAGCATCCACGGTTGGAGAAGCGACGAGGAGCATGCTCAGAATTAATGCTGCTCTCGACGATCATCAAGCAGAATATCAACCCACCATGATCAAATGTGAAGGTATGATTGCTAAGAAACCTGTATCTGTTTTGTTTGATCCCGGTGCTAGCCTAAGATATGTTAGTTCTAAAGTGGTAGAAAATTTCTGACTGCTGAGTAGTAAGTTTCCAAAACCATAGTTAGTTCAATTAGCCACCGAGGCAAAAAGAAGGGTAATTGAAAAAATAAAATGTTGTCCTATAACAATTTCAAGACAAGCCATTCATGTTGACCTTAATATACTCCCTTTGGGTTCATACAACATTTTAATAGGGATGTATTGGTTGGGAAAATGTTGGTTCCTAGTTGATTGCAAACAAAAAATTGTAAGTTTTATCATTGAGTTAGGCCAAAGGAAGGAACTTCAAGGAATCAAGACAAATACCAAGTTGCATCCTATTACTTCTAGTGAGCTAGGAAAATGTATTAGCAAGGGTTGTCAGATATATGTTGTCTAGGTGGGATTTACGAACTCCAAAAATAAAATGACCTCCTTGGAGAATATTCCTGTTATTCAGGAATTTGTTGATGTTTTCCCTGAATCTATTCATGGACTACCACCCAAGCGTGATATCGATTTCACCATCGAACTAATTCCGGGTGTAGCCTCTGTATCTAGGGCCCCTTATCGCATGAGCATACATGAGTTAACAGAATTCAAAATGCAATTTCGGGAGTTTCTGGATAAAATGTATATCCACCCCATTGTGTCCCCTTGGGGAGCCCGGGTACTATTTGTACGGAAGAAATACAAAACCCTGAGATTATGAATCAATTATCGTCAGTTAAATAAACTGACTATCAAAAATAAATATCCCTTGCCATGTATTAATGATATATTTGATCAGGTGCAAGGAGCCAAATTATTCTCAAAAATCGATTTAAGGTCCGATTACCACCAAATAAGGATAAAGGACCAGGACATTTGCAAAACTGCATTTCGAACTCATTATGGTCATTACAAGTTCGTGGTATTGCCATTTGGCCTCACAAACACCCCAACCACTTTTATGAGTTTCATGCACAATATTTTCGAGCCTTATCTTGATAAATTTGTACTTATTTTTATTGATGACATTTTAATATACTCCAAGAATCAAGAGGAGCATGAAGAAAATCTGAGGATAGTGTTGCAAACTTTGCGGGAAAATCAGTTATATGCTAAATATAGCAAGTGTGACTTTTTCAAAGGTCAGATTCAGTACTTTGGTCACGTTATATCAGCAGAGGGAATAATGGTGGATCCGGAAAAGATCAAAACCATTATGGAATAGACCGTTCCAAAGAATGTTGTTGATATTAGATCATTTCTGGGTTCGTTTGGGTACTACCATCAGTTCATCGAAGGATTTTCAAAAATTGCTTTCCCAATGACCTCTTTATAGAAAAAGGGATGCACTTTTCAATGGATATCTGAATGTCAACAAAGCTTTGAAAAAACTAAAACACCTACTTACTACTGCACCCGTGCTAAAGGTGGTATATCCGGAAAAGTCTTTCGTGGTTTGCATGGATGCTAGTAAAGAAGGTGTTGGCGGAGTGCTGATGCAAGAAGGAAAAGTTATTTTTTACGAATCATGGAAATTGAAGGAGTATGAGCAGCAATATTCTGCTTACGACCTTGAATTAACAGCAATAGTGCATGCACTTAAAATGTGGTGACACTACCTGTTGGGGGTAGAAATTTCTGCTATTAACAGATAATAGCATCCTTACAAATTTCTTTAACCAGTCTAGCTTAAATGCTCGACAGGCCAGATGGACAACATTTTTAAGTGAATTTGATTTCGAAATGAAACATCTTAAAGGGAAGGAAAATCGAGTGGTCGATGCATTGAGTAGGAAAATACATTGTATTTATGAGGTCCAAATTAGTCAAGTATGCTCAAACATCCCTGAAATCATAAAGGAAGCCTCCCTTAAGGATCCTGAGTACACTTTTCTTTGGCAACAAGCACAAGAAGCTCAGTTGAAAAGGGAAAAATCAGATTTTGAAATAAATTCAGATAAGATCCTCACCTTCAAAAATAGAATTTATGTTCCTAACCAAAATTCTGTTAAGCAATTGATATTGGATGAATTCCATAGGAAACCATGTGCTGGCCACCCAGGATACCAAAAACTGTTTTCAGCCATCAAGAAAGGTTATTTTTGGCCCGGGTTAAGGAAAGATGTCACTGAGTACTTGTCCAAATGTTTGGAATGTCAGTTGGTGAAGGCGGAACATCAACATCCCACTAGTTTGTTGCAACCGTTGCCCATCCCAGAGTGGAAATGGGAGACCATATCTCTAGACTTCATCACCGGCTTACCTCGCACCAAAAAGAAGCACGACTCAATTATGGTGGTGGTGGACAAATTGAGAAAAGCTGCTCACTTTATACCAGTGAAATCTACTTACAAAACTGTAGAAATTCTGGACATATTTATGAGGGAAATTTTTTGTCTGCAAAAAATACCCAAGGTGGTAATTTCTTATAGGGATGTAAAATTTACATCCACATTCTAGAAAAAACTCTTTGTAGGATTGGGTACCCAAATCCAATTTAGTACAACTTACTGTTGGGACAGGGTCTCCTAGGGTTGATTTTGAGGTTAAAAGCCTAAGTTTTGGGGCAGAAAGCCCAAGTTTTGGTATGTAAAGTGTAAAGTCTCTGCAATTTGTGGTCGCGGAGCGCGTAGATGTAAAGCGTCATAAAGGGTTTTCGCCTTCTTTTATGTAAGTTGTGTTGGATTTAGAAGATCCACCCATGGTCCGCAGGCCATGGGATTGTATAAAAAGTAGTCTTAGAAGAGTCTAAGGCAGTAGTTGAATTTTCATGGTGAATGTAATGGGTCATCAGCGAAAAAAGAAAATAGTCTTAGAATAGAAGAAAGGCTCTCCAGCTCTGTGCGCAGAGGCCTAGGGTAGACGTTCACAGCTGAGTGCATGGACCCATGCAACTAATTGCGCAGGGTAGTTAGAGTCTATAAGAAGATCTGAAGTACTAATAAAGAAGATTACTTTGAAATATCTGTGTTTGATCTATTTACTTCTGTTATGAATAAATGCGGTTTTGTTAGGCCTTAATAATGGTTTCATGATTTAATGCTATATTCATGCACAAATCTATATCTTTTACATTGTTATCTGAACGCAAGTAATAATATCTGTTTATGCGAAGAACATATTAATGCATATTGAAGTTATCAGGTACTTAAGCCAATATGGGTAAATACGAAAGTAAGAGTAATCACAAAAGCGCGTAAGTGGTTGATACACCTGGTTAAGGTCCGCGAACGATGGTCATAGACCTTCGCGAAGGTCTAGAGGCTGATTAAGAGAAGTATATCAATAAGCCCTAAAAGGCTTATCGATCTACGCGAAGGCAGAGTTAGGGCATAAAATGACACCATAACCATCTCTGGGTGTGGAAACTTGGTTCCAACACCCCCCCATACTACTTAGGATGAGACTTCAGTCCGTGCTTCGTGGATTGATGCCGAAAGGGCCAGTAGTGTAGGGATTTGTTTGGCTCAATTAATGTTGAACCTGGGTTAGGGCCTACTAAGCCAACAAATGGTTCCGTTGTCGGGACTGGGATCTGTATAAGGAGATGTGCATGTCGCATCACTGGAATCCGAATAAGAAGGAAATTGAAGACCGATTGGATAGAATTATCCACAAATTCGCAGCGCAAGAAAACAAAAATCTTTGATTGACGAAAGAATAGTGGTTGGATAGATAGTTGTACATAGAAATACACGAAATCTTCTTATGTTCCTTCCCAATTGAATTATACAAGTGGATCGCTAAATTAGCAGACAACCAAGGAAGGTGGAGGCTTGACGGTCCAATAGTGTGGACCTCGGAGTTAGTGCAGAGATTGGAAGCCTCAGAAGATAAGTTCGCACATGTTGTCAATCACTGGCTTGGTCGTATCATAGGAGGATGCATGACAGAGTTCGTGGTCAATACTTCAATCAGTTACAACAAAGCATAGTTCCGCTTCTTCAAAGGACCATGAGGTAAGTATTTAAGGTCTTTAAATACTTGGATTAAGATGCTTTTGTGTGAAAAGAGGGTTATGCAGTTACCTTGATGTTTGGAGCTACGTGAAGTGGAAATATCTTCAGGGATATAGGGAGAACAGGCCCTGAATATAGTCTGTTGATCGAACCTCCTCTAAGTGACAACGAGGAAACAACACATGCTTCACCGCAAAGCGTTCTTTAGTTAATAATACAAGGGTTCCCGCGAATACCCCATCCACCCACTCGACCTCTGTATTCACCTCCACAACATACACCTTCACCCACACCACCACCACCTCCACCACCGTTCAATATGGTGAAAGCAATAAAGTTGCCCATTTTCAAGGGCTCGGGAACTGAGGACCTGGATCATTTTTGGTTCGTCGCGAAGGCCGTATTAGAAGCTTAGGGTATAATAGATGATCAGATGAAGAAAGCAACGTTGGTCACTGCTTTACAGGAACGCGCGCTAACATGGTACATTAAGTACTACACTGATAACCAGATGGCTTCATTAGCAGATATTCAGATCGCGCTAAATACAGAATTCAGTAGGTGTAAGTCTGAAGCACAATCAATTGTGGGATTCAAGGAGATCATGATGAAGCTTGGCGAGACACCCTGGGATATATATCAGAGATTGAAGTGCACGATCCGTGAAGCTAACATGAATCTTACGGATGGGTAGCAGAGTGAATGGTTTGTGGCTTCGCTCTTGCCTCATCTGAGGGTTTCTTTATCACAAAAAAAGATTGGGACCCAGGCGGAAGCCCTAGAGATTGCGATGAGATTGCATGAGATAGGTCCGATGCAAGATGCTGATTTGGGAGATCCACAGATTCACGCGTAGTTGCAGAACCTTTGCCTAGAGTTTCAAATTTTGAAGAAGGATAGAGCAGTTCGGTCAGAGGTGCACGAAGAAGTTTGGTACCTAAAATGAAAAAGTCATGGGCATGACAAAGACCACTGTCTAGTCTTCGTGAATTATGTTGTAGCAAGAGGGCCAATGCCTCTGAGTTCAGAAGCTTAAGCAGGTCCAATTATAGGGCCCGCGCTATGGTGTGCTATCTATTAGGTAGCTGGAAAATATGTGACGGAAAATTGTCACCTGTTGCATAAATTTGTACAGACACCGCAACAACTCTTCTGCAACTTCTATCAATTGGTGGGGCATGATGAGTGTAACTACCATAGTTATGAGCTAATGATGGATAGAATTCCTGAATATAGAGTGTAGGCTTAAAGTAGGCCTTAGGATCAAGGTGTTGGGGGAGCGTGAGGAGGATTTCAGGGGCGCGGGCAAGGCCGAGGTGGAGGAGGACCTAGTAGAGGTCGAGGATAGGTAATTTGCTAGAAATGTGGGAGACCAGGACACTATGCAGGAGAATGCATGAAACCGACATGCCTGTCATGCAGATATTGCACTTAGTTTGATCACACAACAGAAGACTTCCCAATATTATTAGCTAAGATACACGAAAAAGGGTGCAACCCCAACAGCCTACCCAGAATCTGCAGATGATGAGGGCTGAACCCTGCAAAGAGGATCCTAGTGTGAACATCATGTTGCAAAGTGGAATGACGATTGGCAAAGACAAGGGAAAGAAGCCTAAAGAAGGCGAATGGGTCCACAAAGCTCCAGAAAAGGAGGTTGGCTTTGATTTGGAGCATGCGAAGGAAACCTTTGTGGAAGCAAAGAAAAGCTTCGCCGAGGCTTCTACCTCTGCAAATTAGGATAAGCAGTTTGAAGAAATGGACCCATCCATGCTTACTCATTTTTGGAGACTTGTATCAAGCTGCTTCGAGATAGCAAGGTCGTAAAGGGATTACAGGAGTTGATCAATAAATGTGCTAGTAATACTCCTGACAGACAGTGCGTGGTCAAGAAAATTGGTAAGCATAAGGCAAGAACAGGTAAGGAGATGAGACTCACCACGCAAATAAGAGAATATGAAATGGACCAAGTTATTCTGGATCTAGGATCCAACGCAAATGTTTTTCCTAAACATACATGGGAAAGAATGGGAAGACCTGCATTGCAGTGGTCTCCTATTCAATTGAGAATGGTGAATCAACAAAATATTATCCCCATGGGAAGATTACAGGGAGTGACAGTCAATATCGAAGGTGTGAGCATGTTGGTCGATTTTGAAGTGATCGAGATTGTGGATGATAACAATCCCTACCCTGCGCTCCTTGGGATCAACTGGGCTATTGACATGAATGGGGTGATCAATCTGAAGAAGTAAATGATGTCATTTGAAAGAAAATCACTCCACGTAGTACTTCCGTTGGACCCTATAGAAGGACCGCACTACACTAAATGAGTCCGCGATTATGAAAGTGACGATGATTTGGACCAGATTTATAAGATAACGACAAGAGATCAAGATTGGGTGAATCTGAAAGCTGATGGACGTCTTGCATGGGACCACGAAAGCTCTTGCACATCAGTTTCAGATGAGGAATTGAAACACTAGAAGAATAGATTGCACGAAGTGTCTACACTACAATGTAACATGATGACCAAATCGTTGCAACGCCGATCAAGCAAAGGCCTTACCACCTCAATTCAAATTATAAAGAAAAGGTCCGCTTAGAGTTGTATAAAATGCTTGCAGTAGGTATTATTGAACCCGTGGAAGACTTTGATTGGGTGAGCCCAATATTAGTTCAGGAAATGAAGCAAAAGGATGAAATAAGGATATGCATAGATCTCAGGAAGCTGAATGTTGTGCATGACTCTTTTCTGACTCCATTCACCGACGAAGTGTTGGATAATGTAGGAGGACACGAATCATATTCATTCACTGATGGGTTATTGGGGTACCATCAGATCAAGATCGTGCCAGAGGATAGAAGTAAGACGACCTTCACAACCGAGTGGGGATGCTTTCAGTATACTGTAATGCATTTTGGACTGAAGAACATGTCGACGATATTTTCGCATGTGGTCATCGCGACGTTCAAGGACTTCATTCACAAGTTTTTGGATGTATACTTTGACAATTGGACGGTGTTTGGGCTAGTGAAGTGCCATGTAGCTAGCCTACGCTTGATGTTGGATACATGCCAAAGGTATCAGATCACACTCAATTTGAAGAAATGTTTGTTCTGTGTTCCTTTCGGAATCTTGTTGGGCCATGTGGTATGTAGACAAAGATTAATGGTGGACCCAACTAAGATAGCAGTTATAATTAATTTGGAGGCACCAAGAAGTGTGAAACAGCTACGCGCAACATTGGGGAATACGGGATACTATAGAAAGTTCATCAAGAGTTATGCCCAGATTACTGCGCCGATGGATAAGTTTCTAAAGAAGGATGCTACATTGTGTTGGAATGAGGAATGTCAGTGGAGCTTGGATGTGTTAAAGGAAAAGATGGTCACCGCGCCGATCCTAATCTTCCCAGATTGGAAGAAGGAATTTCATGTGCATGTGGACACGTCATGTATTGTGCTCAACGTAGTACTGACACATGCTGGTGAGGGAGAGTTGGATCACCCTATAGCGTTTGCAAGTTGGAATTTTTCTAAAGCTGAGAAGAACTATTCAATGACAGAGCATGAAGGTTTGGCTATGGTGTACGCACTCTAGAAGTTCAGTCACTACTTGCTAGGTCGACACTTTAAGATGTACACAGACCATTCTACATTGAAGCACCTAATTAACAAGCCTGTGTTGGGGGGGAAGATATGCAAATGGCTAATGTTGTTTTCGGAATATGATTTCGAAGTCATTGTGGAGTCAGGATGATTGAATGCAGGAACATATCATATGTTGTGCATTGAAATAGGAGAGGACCCTACTAATTTGGAGGAAGGACTGCTTGACACGTAGCTCTTTGTGGTGCACATAGCTGACAATCACTTTGCAGATATCATACACTTCCTGATGACAGGAACGGCTCCAACAGGGTATAATATTCAACAAAAGAAGGAGTTGGTGGTGCGTGCGACATAATTTTCTGTCATTGTAGGGCATTTATATAAAATGGGCTTAGATGAAATTCTGCGACATTATGTACCTAAGTTTGAACAGAACAACATCCTTGCTGAAGCTCATGGAGGAGCTGTGAGAGGACATTATGCAGGAAAAGAAATAACATAGAAGATTTTACGAGCTGGGTTGTGGTGGCCAACATTGCATAAGGATTCCAAGGCTTATTGTAAATCTACCTTCTTCAATAAGGATTGAAATTTTGCGATGTTATGTACCTAAGTTTGAATGGAACAACATCCTCATTGAAGCTCATGGAGGAGTTGTGGGAGGACATTATGCAGGAAAAGAAACCATGTAGAAGATTTTACGCGCTAGGTTGTGGTGGTCGACACTGCATAAGGATTCCCGGAAAGGTAAATGGCAGTCGATTGAAGCCATACACCAGGGATCCAGCCAGATGACTATATGATCAAAGGACAGTCTTAGTGCTCCAGGTAGCTGAAAGGAGGCGTAGGACTATAAACTACACTACCTGGGTTGTAGAGCTGCACGACTGGGGGACTGCGTGGGATGGAAGAATGTCACAGCATCAACAGAAGCGCGATGAGAGCTGCACTATAGAAGGAGAGACCGCGTAGGGCAGCCAGAAAGTGACCGTTATGTTCACTGTTCATGATTTGACAGTGAGAAAATGGCTAAGAGGAGCAGGGGGCGACATTTAAGGCTGAAATTAAGAGTGAGATCTTTGAAAATTTACTGCCAATCTAGCATTTATGAGAAAATTTTGGGGGGGACGGTCGGATTTGAATTCGAATTTGCCTAAAATGGTTGCCCAATGAAAATGACTTTGCATGTTGAGAGGTTCTGTGTTGTGCTATCTATTGAGCATGAATCTTGAGATTTTTGAGGATTTGGTGTCTAGTTCAGTGTTTGAAAAGTTGCCTAAGGAAACCCAGGAGCTTCTTAACAGCCTCACATTAGCACCCATAGAAACTGCAAGTGCTGGAGGATCTATGGCCTCTGAGGGAGCTACCCCTGAGGTCCTAAGTGTGGAGGTTCTCGCCGCGGTGCCAAAATCACCAAGGTCACCTAGGCCAAAGCCTACGCCAGCAAAGAGGCTTCCAAGATGAAGAAGGAAAAACAGAAAGTGACACAGTCGGTGCGCAAGTTGCTGAGGAAGCACTAGAAGAAATATAAGCCCACCGCGCAGGAGAAAGGCAAGGAGGTAAACCTAGATTCCGACGAGGGCGCAGAGGAAACAGGTATGGGTGTAGAGGACATTGATATCGAGGGAGTAGACCCTATCTCAAAGCTACCAGAATACATCCCTTTGCATTGGGGTAAGGTGAAGGTCCCAAAGGACCCAAATGAGGGAAAGCTTCTGCTTAATACACCCCTGCTGCCAGAGAAGATCACGTTTGAAGGACCGCGCTTAGTGCACGTCCCCCATTTAAAGCTTGATGATTGGGACCTGACGGACATGGAGCGGTTCCCCCACTTGGCTAATGATAATTTCATGTAGAGAGTATTCTACAAGGATTCGGGTGTCACCACGCTGGAGCCGGTGAAGTGGATTCGAGCGGGTGGAGAAGGCACGATTGCTGAACTTGCTATGGGTGTCGCACTACCACTGCACACCCATAAATTTGATAGTTATCAAACAATTGTTGTGCCTGGTGCACGACAGGTGCCTGTGGTTGGAGGAGCTATTCTCTATAACGAACATGATGATCCATAGGATCACCTTATTAGCACATTCGGGGCTGAATCCGGCCAAGGAATTTGGCGGAAAGAAGGGCGAGTGCGACCTTGCCGAAAGAATGAAGGACAAGTTTAAGCTTGTCAATAAGTCACATGGATACTCAATTTCGAGTATTACGGACCCTGCAGTGAAGCTGGCCACCCAAATCTTGGCTGGGAAGGTCATGAGGAAGTTTCATGTAGATGAGGTGCTGGCACCAGTGGTTTCATTAGCAGCCCAATGCGTGGAGGGTGTACAATTAAATTGGGCACGCTACTTGTGCACCAAGTTCCTCACGAATTACAGAGAGGCACATGACCACAACAAAACATTCCACTACTCATGGCTGTTGTTGTCGATTGTGTTGGTCGCATGGAAGTTGCTGAAGGACAGTCAATTTCTTCTGATTGTGACAAATTTTCCAGAAGCAGTGAAGTTTGATTCACTATGGACCATGAAGGACACTGAGCGAGTCAGTGAGAATAAGGTATTCTGGGTATTGATGGAGATGAGAATCAATATGGCCATCAACCACAAGCCAAGGCTGTTACCAACTATATTTGAGAAGCTGTCAGGATACGTGGAGTTCAAAGAAGACTTCCATTCTACCTCCATCCGGGTGTGAAAGGACCCAAAACATAAGTGGTATGATCTACCATACCTTGCGATAGATGATTCCATAGTAGCGGTCCTCGATCATTGGAAAACCGAGTTGTGCACGACCTTATATTTGTCCTCCAGTTCTAGTAAGTCCATGGGAAAGAAGAAGAAGGAAGAGGCCCACTGAAAATGCAGCAGTTGGCTGAAAAATGGAAAAAAGAGGCTGCGGAGAAGGCACGCATGGAAGTAGAGCACACTGCCAAGGAATAGGAGGAAGAACACGACTCTAACAGAAGTCAGAAGTCTCCTTCACTGCAGACGGAGGAAGAGGAGCAATCTGAATAGGGTGGTGGAGACTAGGAGAGCACCCTCTTTCAGGGGAAGC
This sequence comes from Pinus tabuliformis, assembly GCA_031772625.1. Lineage (NCBI taxonomy): Eukaryota > Viridiplantae > Streptophyta > Pinopsida > Pinales > Pinaceae > Pinus > Pinus tabuliformis. The sequence continues at coordinate 426,695,478 of CM062820.1, forward strand.
AGAATCGGGAGCAGGAGAAAGAAGGGACATAGAAGAAGACCAAGGCTACTAAGTCATCGCTCGACCTGATCACCTTGACAGAAGGTGACTTAGAAGAAATTGGGGATAAGGTCAGGGAAGCAGCCGCAAAACTGCTGCAGTAGTTTGAGCAGCAGTAGAAGCAAGATCTCGTCGCCATTTAGACAAGTTTGTGCGAGCTACAGATCCAAACTACTCAACTGCAGACTGATGTATGGAAGACCAGCGCGACGTCGACTAGTTTAGTGCCAGGAGCCACTAAAGTAGAGGAGATGGTTCGCTCTTTGGATCCCCAGGCCATCAGCGTTCTGAAGAATATTGGGTTGAACTTGGCCATGCTCCCAAGTGAAGTCCTTCACACCCTGCAAGCAGGTGTGATCGTTGAACTTAGGGCCCGAAAGCAGCGCGTGCTGAGTGTGACCATCAAACAAAAGGTCAATAATGCTCAGATGTTTGTTGAGAAGAATCCAGTGATCGACACATGGAAGAAGGTGTAGTAGAAGAATGAGCACACTGCAGCAATGGTCACTGAAGCATGGAGGACCATTCCAGAACTGCATAGCCTAGAAGAAGCACTGGTGAAAGCCAAGATTTGGAAGTTGGTTGCTGCTGTGAATGATGCAAAGACAGAGTTGGCCAAGGTTTAGTTTGAGCTAAACCTAAGGATTACAGAGCTTGAGTTGAAGGAACAACCTTCAACTCCTCAAGAAGTCAAAGAACAGCGCGAGGCAGCTGTCAAGGATGCAGTTACTATTGTAGATGTTGTGGTGATGGATTGTACTGCACTTTTCGAGTGATCGTTGGAGGTACTTACCAATCCGCAGGAATATCCCAACCTGTAGAGGTTAGCAATCGAGGCAAGGGAATTGCAGTAGCGGTAAGACAAGGGAAGAGCGGCGGCACGTATCGTCGCTATCACGCAGAAATTAGAAAAGTTGCAGGAGGCAAAGGAATTGAAAGAATAGGCAGATGCAGCATAGGGAAGAGAGGCAGTACTCAAGGCTAGATTGGGGCCTTGGCTGGATGAGGTTTATGTGCTCACTGCCACCATTGAGGAAAATTTGACTAACCTGCAGACAACACAACAGAAGATCCAGGAAGATAGTGCAGGACCAACAACGGAGCAACTGGTGGAGCAGGTCAAGCAGGCGGTGACACAGTGTACAACAAAAGATGCAATGGTACAAGTGGAGCTGGGAGGTTTTTGCAGCAAGATCTCCGCGCCAGTAGAGTGACTCAGGGGCAAGTCACCATATTTGTGTTGGGGGCATGTTGGGACAGGGTCCCCTAGGGTTGATTTTGGGGTTAAAAGCCCAAGTTTTGGTATGTAAAGTGTAAAGTCTCCGCAATTTGTTGTCGCGGAGCATGTAGATGTAAAGGGTCATAAAGGGTTTCTGCCCTTATTTTATGTAAGTTGTGTCGGCTTTAGAAGATCACCCACGGTTTGCGGACCATGGGATTGTATAAAAAGGAGAGTCTTAGAAGAGTCTAAGGTAGTAGTTGAAGTTGGTTGATGAATGTAATGGGTCATTAGAAAAAAGAGTGAAGAGTCTTAGAATAGAAGAAAGGCTCTGCAACTGTGTGCACAAAGGCCTAGGGTAGAAGTCCACAACTGAGTGTGCGGACCCGTGTAGCTGAGTGCGCATGGTAGTTAGAGTCTATAAGAAGATCTAAAGTACTAATAAAGAATATTACTCTGAACTATCTGTGTTTGATCTAGTTACTTCTATTATGAATAAATGCGGTCGTGTTATGTTCAATAATGGTTTCATGATTTAATGTTATATTGATGCACGAATCTTTATCTTTTACATTGTTATCTGAGCGAAAGTAATAATATCTGTTTACGTGAAGAACATATTAATGCATATTGAAGTTATCATGTACTTAAGCTAATCAGGATAAATACGGAAGTAAGAGTAATTACAAAAGCACGTAAGTGGTTGATACGCCTGGTTAAGGTCCACGAACGACAATTGTATACCTTCGCGGAGGTCTAGAGGCTGATTAAGAGAAGTATATCGATAAGCCCTAAAAGGCTTATCGATCTATGCGAAGGCAGAGTTAGGGCATAAAATAACATCATAACCATCTCTGGGTGCGGAAACTTGGTTCCAGCATCACCCCATACTGCTTCGGGTGACACTTCATTCCGTGCTCCGAGAATTGATGCCAAAAGGGCCAGTAGTGTAGGGATTTGTTTGTCTCAATTAACACTAAACATGGGTCAGGGCCCACTAAGCCAACACTTACCATCCTCAAATGGATGAACAAACCGAATGAGTAAATCAAGTGTTGGAGGACATGCTACATATGTTTGTAATGCAACAACCACATAAGTGGGAATACTATCTCCACTTAGTGGAATTTACTTATAATAATGGGCATCATGAATCATTGGGTATGAGCCCCTTTGAGGTGTTGTATGGGAGAAGATGCAGAGTGCCCATAGATTGGAATAGTTTGGTTTATGAGCTATCCTTTGGTCCTGACATGCTAGCAGAGATGGAGGAGGCGGTCAAGAAGGTTCGACAAAATCTAAGGGCTACCCAAGATAGGCAGAAGATGTACGCAGATAAAAAGAGAACATACAAAGAATTTCAGCTAGGGGATCATCTTTATCTAAGAGTAAAGCCACATAAAAGTTCTTTATAATGGAGGGGCTGTGCCAAGTTAGCACCCTGGTACTGTGGACCCTTTCAAGTCTTGGAACGGATTGGACCGGTAGCCTATAAACTTGCGTTACCAAGCCACATTCGGGTCCACAATGTTTTCCATGTGTCCTTGCTAAAAACGTGTGTACAACCCTCGGCATATCATTAGCTGGGACAATATTTAGGTCGAATGGGAAGAAGAGTTTTTGAGAAAACCTCTTCGTATTCTTGATCAGAGAGAAACCACCTTGCGAAGTGAGCCATCACCCAAATTAAAGTGCAGTGGAAGCACTTTGGCCCGGATGAGGCCACCTGGGAAGAGGAGGAATTTATGCAGAAAGCCTATCTGACGTTATTTTCTTAAATCCGAAGGAGCACCAGGGATGATGTTCCTCATATGGGGGGGAAGATGTAACACCCCAAGCTGCATAAACAATTACTGTGGTTACTAAGTTTTATTATTATCATTTAATACTTTAATTTTCTTAACCTATGTTGTTAAAATAATAAATGACTGAGGCTGGAAGGCCATGATATATTTGGCTGCCTAATTAATGGATAATTAGGAATTCAAATATTTTAACAAAAATAAAAATTGTTTTGCAATAGTTAAAATAAACAGTTACAAAAGACAGTTACCATCTTCCCCTTAGGGGAGATATAGATGGGGGGAAAGAGTCCAGGGAAAATCCTAGAGCTGGGTGGAATAAACCAGTTGGAGAATACTTGAAGACAGTCTCCAAAGTACAGGACTTGAGGCTAGACAGGGAGTCCAAAGGCCCAAGGTACTTGATTGTGGCTCGACTTATCTTAACTGTGAAAAGTAGAAAGTGCTCGGGGGAGAGTCTGGACGTGATTTCCAGGCTTATGGTTGGGAGGACAGACTTTCCAGATAAGATTGAAGTTACATGTTTGTAAGTATTAAACAAATAAGTAACACATAAATTTTATTTATGAATTGATGTTGGACTGTGAAAATTACTTTTTCCACTGGAAAAATCATAATCTTTCATTATGATTGAAAAATTACATGTTGTAGATGCTTTTCAGCATATGCTGTGTTTGGCCCTTTGCCATCTCTATGGCCATAATAAAAAATGGTGCTCAGTTTTGTCAAAAATATGATGCATATATCATCCATCACCATGCAGGGTGCTCGGTTACTGTCTAATATAAAAACTATAAACATGGCTGCTATCTACAATAATTCACATACACCACGCAGGGTGATGTCCTTTCTGTATGGTCTGGATATATAAACAAGAAATAAAAACTGTAAAAATATATACAATAGATAAGTCTGTGCATATCCATTAGAAAAATCCAAAAAACTCAAAAATTAGGGACTATCTGCCCTGTGATAAGTCTGATCATTGTAAGGCCTGTGATAGTAGCGGTACTCATTTGAGCCTCTTTGCTCCTGAATCATCCACTCTCCTCGGGGAAGTACCGTGGCCTCCTTGGAAAGCCCGTCAACACTGTAGTTATGTTCCCTGTAAATATGTTGACATGAAATAGAATTAAACTGTGCTTTGAACAAGTTCACTTCATCTAGAATATTACTGAGAGTGTGTGAGTGACAAACAGTAATATTATTGAACCAATTTACTATGATTTTTGAGTCTCCATAAATGTTTAGATCCATGCAATTATGACCAAGTGAAAAATGCAGCAGATGATGGAGTGTAATAAGTTCTGCGAAATTATTCGTTCCATCGCCAAGCCCCATCTTGACCTTATAATAGTGTTGTTTAGTGAGATATAATATGAATCCTCCGCCACATCCTTGGTGCTGTGCAGCACCATCAAAAAATGCCCAAGGAGAGTTTTTATCTATAGGAGCAGGGGCATGCGGCCTTCGAGGCCGAGGTTTGTTGGGCTCAGGCAGATCATGATAAGCGGATATAATCTGGGCTGATATATGCGGCCAGCTAGTAGCTCTGTCGTAAAAAATGATTCGGTTCTGGGCTAGCCAGAGATGCCAGCAGATGAGAAGGGGAAGGCATAATTGTTTTGTGCCATGATGCAGATTGCACCAATTTTCCCAGGCTTGACAGATATTATCACCCTCCCATTTCCCAGATAAGTGAATCGCGGAGGAGACAATTTTCCAGAGTTTCACATTGTAGGAATAAGTGATCAGTCGATTCAGTTGATTTTTTGCATAAAACACACCAGTGAGGGCCATGGAAAGAGCGGTGTGATAGTGATTCCCCCATGGGGACTTTGTTCCTGAGGACACACCAAAAGAACAATCTTGTTCTCGGGGGCGAACCAAGCTTCCAGATGCTCTTCCACCATACTGATGTCTTCTCAGGCTGTTTGTGCGATATAAGGTTGAGATAGCCGGCCTTTGGGGTATAAATGCCATTCTCTGCTAGGCACCAAACAAGTTCATCTGGTCCTTCCTTAATCCTGATGTGTGATTCACTCAGAGCATTTATATAATCTTGCCATTCCCGGTGCCAATGAGGAGGAATATCAAGTTGTTGGGCAGATTTCCATCCTTGAGAGAAAATGGTGGTATTCATCTGATCTGCTATGTGTGCCAATACCTTTATCTCATGTGAATTAAGGTGCTGGATGAGATCTCTCGGTAGCTGGAATCTTCCTCCTCCCCCAGTCTAGGGATCCAGTCCTATGCGAGCTTTAGATCCATCATTAATTCTCCAAACTAGATTGTTCCTGATGCTAGGTAGGGAATGCAGTAGAGCCTTCCAGATAGAAGATATACCTGTTCTTGGCCAGCTAGGCATGCGAACCCAATCCATGATTTGGTGAGGCCAAATGTACTTGTAATAGGAGACAGTGGTCCATAGGTTCTGCCCAGTCAATAATATCTAGCCCATTTTTGCAGCCAGGGCTTGTGCAAATAGAGCTAGGTCTTTGAGTCCCCAACCTCCCCATTTTTTGGGCAAAGCAATCTTGGTCCAGCTGACCCAAGTGAAAATATTTTTATCTTGTTGACCATTCCAGAGATATCTGCTACAAAGCTGTTGAAGATGGGCCAGAATATTCCTGGGAATCCAAGCCAATGCCATCCAGAAAACAGGGGTGGCCTCAAGAACAGATTTGATGAGCACCAATCTGCCTGCTCTGGATAAGTATCTGTGACTCCAGTTTGAAAGCTTTTTTTCCAGCTTGGTAACTAGCCAGACCCAGTCTGCTATTTTTTGACTGAGGGGCTTTATCCAAAATCCCAGATATTTGAATCCACGGTCAAGGGGGATGATACAATAAGGAAAGTGGTGTTGAGCAAATCGAGACTCCTGGATGGAAGTGAGGGCTAAGGTGATAGTGGATTTCCCTTGATTAGCCTGCATGCCAGTAGCCTTCGAGAATAGGGAAAGGATTTTTGAGAAGGTAAGAGAGTCTCGAATGCTCCCATCAAGGAAGATGAGAACATCATCCACAAATAAGAGATGTGTAAGATAGCAGAAATCATTTATCTTGAGGCCACAAAAATTGCCATCTCTTTTAGCTTTGGCAAGTAATCTGCTAAGCCCATCCATGACAATCAGAAAGAGTAAGGGAGAGAGGGGGCAGCCTTGTCTGAGGCCTCGCTCAGCATGAAAAAAGTGGGAGGCAGATCCATTGATGAGTACACTGAAAGTTGGAGTGGAGATGCATGCCATAATCCAGGTGACGAAAGCATGTGGAAAGCCAAGGTGGATAAGGAGCATCTTGATGTAGAGCCAACTGACTCGATCAAAAGATTTTTCCAGGTTGATCTTTAAGATGATGCCTTTTATATTTTTGGTCCAAATCAAATGAATGGCCTCTTGGGCTATGCCAATGGCTTCGTGGATCTGTCGATGCTCAAGGAAAGCAAACTGTTTGGGGGAAATGTGGCGAGAGAGAATGGGATGAATACGATTTTCAATGACTTTTGAAATAATCTTATACAGACAATTGCATAAAGAGATGGGCCTAAAGTCATTGAAAGAGGAGGGGGAGTCAGATTTCAGAATAAGGGCAATGAAAGTTGTATTGACAGCATTGTAAATGGAACCAGAGGTTCTACACTCTTCCACGACTTTTAACAGATCATTCCCTAGGAGTTCATAGAAAGCAAGATAAAATTCAATCGTCCATCCATCCAGACTAGGACTTTTGTCTTTTTTGAACCATTTCAACGTCCCTTCCAGTTCGCCAGAAGTAACAGGAGAGTTTAGCTCTTCTGCCTCATCTTCATTTACAAAACGAGGGAAATGTCCAGCAACATTGATAATATCAGCAAGATTAGACCCAGGTGGGGTTTTAAAGAGTTGCTTGAAATGAGAGGTGCCAAGATGGGAGAGTTTGTTGAAGGTGTCTGCTACTCCTCCATCAGGTAGGGGTAAGTTCCAAATTGTGTTAGAAACTTTTCTACCTTTTGCATAGTTCTGGAAAAATCTTGTGTTGTCATCTCCCGCTTGTAACCATATAGCCCTACTCCTGAGTCGCCAAGATTCCTCTCTCTCCTTCAGAATCCTTGCCTTTTGGTTTTCTAGCTCGATCAGGTGAGCTTTGTCAGCAGTAGAAATAAACCCCAGGTTTCAGTCATCCAACAGTGCACACAATTCAGACTCGATTTGAGTTAAAGAGTGATCCTCCCTCTGATTTTTCTCTTTGGCCCATTTGATGGAAAGATGCTTGAGCTGGGACAGGTTGTGGCAAAAACCCTTTGTTAAAGATTCATGTCTTTCAATAGGGTTGGCTTTCCAAAAATCCGAGACCAGGTTGATGAAACCAGGGTCCTGTAGCCAGACATGATTAAATTTGAAGGGAGCTTTGGGTTTGGGATGGGGACCAAAGACTTCAAGATAAATGGGAGAGTGATCCGAGACACCCCTGGAACCCACCCATTGTTTGTAATGATGCAACTGATTCATAAGGGGAACCTTTATTAAAAATCGATCTAACCTTCTGGCTAGTGCGGCTTCCCCCACCCTTCTGTTTCGCCAAGTAGGGAGTGGCTTATTCATGGGAATATCCACAAGGTTGTGTTGTTCCAAAAGGTTCGTCATGAAGCCTATAATAGAGTCCACTTGAGCTTGTGATCCCCATGATTCCCCAAAACCAATGGAGAAATTGAGATCACCCCCAAGGATTATGTGATCAGGGGATATGATCGAGAGATTGAGCAGATGTTGCCAGAAGTTCTCTCTGATGGCATGGACCATATATATTGATGACCCTCAGGTTAAGGCCGAGCTCCACCGAGAAAAAATCCAAACCGATAAATCCAGGTCCTCCCCAAGATGCTAACACTCTGATGGTGCGAGGATTGAGCCCTATGGCTAAGCCCCCCGATCGACCCGAAGCATCTATGGCGAAAAATTTCCATCCAGGAAGTAGGGAGGCTAAAGTGCTGGTGATAATTTCGGCCTCACCTAGGGTTTCTTGCAGCATGATGATATCAGTAGGCTCAACTTCAAATAGTTAGCGCAAGGCTAGTTTCTTGGAGGCACTAGCCATGCCTCTACAGTTAAATGAGAGGCACTTCATGGGGGAAACCCGCTTGGGGTATTCAGTGCTCTAAGAACCCCTTCCAAAGTGAATTGTCTTCTAGAGGCGACCTCTGCCCCAGCCCTTTGAATGGATTTTGTGAGGTTAGATTTTCTCCCACGGGTTGAAAGGATGACCGAAATCGGTTGGGAGAGTCCCAATCCTGAGAGATGAGTCGGGTGACCATCAATGTGTGAACGAGAGTGGAGGTTGTAGTTATGGGATGAAATCCTCCCGTCAGAAGATGGGGAGGTGGAAGTGGATGAAAATGGGGGTAAGGATGGAGCAGTGGTAGCGATGGTGGGAAGTGAAGGAGCCAGTGTACAGTGAACCACAGAAGTATTAATGGTAGATGAGTCAAGTGAAGTGTTGTAAGTAAATGAGGAAGGGCAAGAGGTCAGAGGAATACCTGAAATTTTTGCAGCCTCAGCAGCTGCACGAGCTCTTGTTAAGGGGGCCGATGACGTTCTGTACTTTCTTGCATCCATCCGCGGGGTGCTGTTGCTGGCCGATGCCTGTGGAGTTTGATTCTTTGATTGAACGAATTTTCTATCATGGTCCAGGTAAGTGCCAAGGGCATTTCCAATTCTGACGAAGACCTCCTCACACCAGTACTGTATTGGAAGCCCTGGCAAGTGAACCCATAGAGGTCCCGCCCCAATCTTCTCCTGCTCCGGGTCGAAAAGGGGGCTCCATCTCTTGAGGAGGACTGGAGCCATCTCAATATGCCAATACCTAGCGAGGACTAGGTCTGTATAATTTTCTTTGGCAAAATGAAGAGCAAACCAGCCCCTAGGCAGTACCTGCACCTCAGGCAGATCTTTAAGCATACTCCCCCAAATTTCTCGTACCCATAAGGTAAGTCTGTCCGCTGAGTATGCTCTACCTCGAACATGTCCAACCAGCATTGTACTAGCCATGTAAGCTGCCTCCCCAATAGCGGTTCCTTTGCCAAATTGGATGGTGATGTCCTTTGAGGTTGCCTTCACACACTTGGTCTTCCACTTCCCTGTTCGCGGCACTGATGGATGGTCCAACAACAGGTCTGGTGTGACAGTGCCCTCCTGAGGCAGATGGGCCACTGATTTGACCTTCACCGCAGGAGTTTCAAAACAGCCCGACGGAGAATTTGCAGAGATGGGAGGGTTTTGACCACAAGATGTCGGGGTATCCTCAGGCGGTGCCGAATACAGGGTCGAGCTAGATGGATGGAGGTGGTTTATCAGTGGATTTGGCTCGAAAGAGGGCGATGGCGGAGTAATAGCAGTGAGAATGTGAAGGGTTCCCGGAGATAATGGAGGGCAATCGAGGGCGGGAGAATCAATAGATAGTGACCCAAAGACTAGCAAGGATGTACTGTGTCCAGGGAAAGAGACCACCGGCGCAGTGCATGACGGAACAGAAACAGACGGGAGAGGTGAACCTGAGACCGAAGAAATTAGGTTAGGGTTTCCAAAAATTACCCAGTCAGGAAATGGTTCCTCAGAGTAATCAAGCTCCTCAATCTCCATGACATCGCCCATGCTGGATGCTGATAACCACCGGCAGATGGAGACAGTTGCGAAGGAAATGGAGAAATGGAATACTGTCGATCGTTCGGGTGTCTGCTGTTAGTGAAAGTTGTGCTGCTAAAAAAACTAGGGTTTTTACCCGAAACCCTTGCTGAGCCTCCTAACCTTGCACTCCATCCTCCCCCCCGTACATCTATTGTTCCATATAGTAGTCATTTGATTACCCTAATTCTGAAAATTACTTGTTTAAGTGACAGAACAAATTAAGGAGAGAAATTCTTTGAAAGTACATTAGAATAGAAAACAAAATTTACCATATTCAAAATTGAAAGAGAAGACATTAGATTTTAGAGTGATGCTTGAAAGACATTGAATGTTGCAAGTAATGTACGAAATAGTATCTCATTATATCAAATAGATACTCATGTGATTTTAAGATGTAAAAGTAATCTCTATGATAAACTGTAAAAGTAATATTTATGGTGTACCTGTAAAAGTAATATTTATGATAAGATATAAAAGTAATCTCGATGATGAACTGTAGAAGTAATATGTGTGATATATTGTAAAAATAATATTTATAAGAACAGTTCCGGGAATCCCGAACGGATAGAATAAGAAGAAAAGATAAGTCTAAATCGTTGTCTATTCTCTAAGCTTCTACCTTAAATAAAAAGGACTGAAGTAAACCTATATCAATCATTATAGGGAAGACAATAACAAAATAACCACACATTCATTCTTTTAACAAGACATACTATCTTTATATATATAAACCAATTAGAACGATAAACTCAAAATAAAGTTCTCCATAGAAATACGGACTCAACGGCTTGAGTTTGTCAACACGATAAATAACCCCAAAACCTTCAAGTTTATAACCTTATCTAGAAAAATGCATAGTAGAATCTATGTTCAACATTGTTAATTAAGAGAAAATATCCATGAAAACTCGTAGTCGAAACGAATGCCGACCGTTCAAAACCCTTGCAAATGTTGGGCACAAAATTTAATCATTATACACAATTATCTAATTAAAAGGATAACCTAACAAGTCTCAGTGTAAAGCCTCTGCTTGGCAAACAGTTCCTTTCACAGTGCAGTTAACACATAGCAATTAAATATTCATGAACCAGAGGTGATTTTTCCAACCTGAAAACAACCACGGAGAACATAAGCTCCTAAAACCACAAAAGACATTGTCTTAACCATGCAATTTATTGGAAAACTATAATAGAATACCTACACACAAGCGCCAGAAACCACAAAGTTCAGTATGCGAGAAAACCCGCTAAGTAAGCAAAACACATCGATGCCAAGAGGGTGGCGACCTTACCTGAGAATGGAGGATTCTAGCAATGGGAAACCCACCTACATCACAACAAACATTAACACTAGCCAAATTTAGAGTAGGAAATCCATTAACGACTGTGAGAAGAAATATATAAAACTTATGAACATTAAGACCTGCATGCTTACCTTCCAGAAGCTGATGTCAGATTTTGCTACCTCCTGCAGAACCGGAAACCATCAAGCCACCCATGGACGGTGGAGACAATCAGTTAAACTTCGCACCAGGTAGAGGTTTGAAGTGGAAAACAAGTTCAGACAACACAAAAAATCGAAATGGCATAGGGTCAAGCTATTGGGGGTACCTATCGATGCAAGATTGACCATAACATCCATGGAAAATAACTGAAAGGGTCATGAGCTAACCTGAAACCACCACAGACCAATTTCATTGCAGAGCAATGAGACACCAAAAGTCGACGACAATGAATGACACCACAGCCTGCTAGATGCGGGAAGTTGGTTAGAGGGTTAAACCCTAAACCCTCCCCACCGCCGGATTGCATAACGAAGATCAACGAATGTAAAGCGGTCCAGGTGTCGCAAGGGATCACCACCATCACGCGGACACATGAAGCAATCTTGGCCATAAGTATGCCGCGTGTACCAGCATACAAGAGCCTGTTAACCAAGGTCCGATCATGGATGGCTACACCGCTGGGGGCCATGTGCAAATTAATTGCGAACCACCATATATTCATCGCTAACTGTGAATATTAATTAACCATACGAAACCATATAAGTGGGCCAATATTGTGATTATAGTGAAGCCTTAAGTGCGCATTAAAACCTCATATAAATTTACTACAGGTTACATTTTATCAATGTTTGTTTTATATGTATTAATTAAATATTTTTTTTAAATTTTTTTCAGTATTAAGGTTTTAGGTGTTACAACATACCATCCATACAATTATTATTTTGCATTGTCATCCAAGCTAACACTAGCAATTGCCCCAAAAGGTGCAAAGATACACCGAAGGAATAGAAATTTTGAGAAGATCATATCCCTAAGAATATAGCCAAAAATAAGCTCATAATTAACACACATAATCATAATTTTTTATTTATAAAATACAACTAAATTAAATACATTCAACATAACGATGACAATCAAATATCCCCTTTTACTAAAAATTTACATGCACGCAATATTTGTAATATAAAAAACTCTAAATCTTCCACCCTCTTTAATTTTAAATATACAATGTCAAAATAATAATCAAGATTTTCACAATTTTACACACTAACATTTCACCCTTTTTTGAGAAACTGTGTATGTGATTGACCAATGATATATTTGTTATTATAATTCATGTTTTGTTTGTGAAAGATGTGTGTGACAAACTATTACTATGGCTTTTGTGTTATTTTGCGTGATTAGACTGTTGGTGAGATAAAATAGACGACACAATATTATTCCAATTATTGGAAAAATTATTCTCGTTTGTTATTAGTGTTATATATCTATCAAATGTTGTAGGTTGGATGTGCGAGTGATGGACGGAAGATGTTCATGGTTCAAGTTACAATGATTCAAAAGTGAGGGTCTTTCTCACTCACGAGTAGTGGTACACATCAACCATTACTTCTGTACATGTACCTATTATCTATAAATGTTAAAACAACTATATTTTTATAGTTAAAACATTTCGAGTGCACTCATTATTTTATATTTTAACCCCTTTTTGTATATTTTCATCAATTTTGTCTAAAATATAGCAAAAATTTATTGAAATTACAAACTTAAATTGTGCATTCTATAAAATCTAAAAAAACAATTTAAATAATTAAAAGTTATATATAAAAATAGAAAAGATATAGAGATTAAATTTCTTTAAATGCCAACTTTTTTTTTAAATTTTATACTCTAAAAAAAGGAAAGTACATACATAAATCAATGATTAAAATAAATCTATGCTAATAATAAAATTTTAAAAATAAACAACCTCATGCTTTAAATGTATCTCAAAACACCTCAACCCTAATAAACATGGAACATAATATTACTAAGATGAGTTCTCTCAAAGACATGGAACTTTACCCACAACTACGAGTTCCCTCAAAGACATAGAACTTTACCCACAAGCATGCATTACTTTTCTCTCTCTGAAGACAACAAGACAATGCAAGTCTAAATCTCCCTTTTGTCGGTAGCAATACTTTTTATTGTTAGCCTCTCTTCAATCATGAAGATAGCTTGTTGGTGAATTCTATTTGAAAAACATCTCGATTGAGAAATGAGGTGTCTTAATCATGATTGTTTGTTAATATTATAACCATTGCTTACAAATTTGCCAAAGGATCACATAATTAGTCGTGTGTCTATAAACACTTTTAATGCACTTAAATGCATAATTTCACAATACCTAATATGAAGAGTTGTGATCCAATGCAGTAAGTGTAAGGGAAGTACTATTAGGTTTCGAATGTGGCCAACTCATCCTCTGATCCAAAACAACCAAAGGAGGAGGGTGAAAGCCATGTGTTGCAATCCCTATGAATCCCAACAATGTGTTACACATGGGTAAGCTTGACATGCTGATGATATATGGGTTCCTCTTCATTAAAGCCAAGAAGAAAGTAACTTTTCTTTATAGGAGAAATGCAATAAAACATAATACCCAAAGTTGTAAGTAGGATAAGGAAGATATCCCAACTGAATTGCAAATGGCCATTCCCAGCACCCTTGCAACCATGTCATTGCTTTTTCATATGACAAAGCCGACGTTCTTGTCCTTGGTGAGTGCTTAACCCTTGGGGAGAAAGGAAGGGATCCAGAGACAAAATGCCATGTGGACAAACCAAATACCTTGGAAGAGAATAGATGTGGAATGGACCAGAGCCACTAGGGCACTATGGGAAGGTGGTAAGTAGCCATTAAGACAGAGCATGGCTAGTTGCACCTCCTTCGAAACTGAAAACGAATTACTTTTTATATTCAGATGTAACTTAATGGGAAAAACAATAAACAAACATATGTAAAAAGGAGATTAAAATGTAGACAATGCCTAACATGACCAATTTCAAAAAGGAACACCTTTAGTGTAAATATGGAAATTTAATTGATTTTAATATGATTTGATGTGACGTATTATGTTTTTTGGTTTATTATTAAACAATGATGAAATGATCAAACCTAGGTAGATGATTTCCAAATGATGCCCATTAGTGTTGCCTATTCATAATTGTAAACAATAAGGTTGTCTTTGCCTATGAGTGGAAATTTGTTCCACTAACCTTTTAACTGGAAAATTATTTTGTTGGTAGTGTAAAAAATTATATGAATACCATAGTAGAGAGTTCATACAAAATCTACATGCATATGTGAGTCCATTAGATGATATAGAATTATAAAAGTTTCCATTACTGGCAATATAAGAACCACCCTTTGAATAGCTGCCACATCTTATATTGTAGGTGACAAGAAGATCTCATTTCTCATTGCTACGAAAAGTGTGCATATGGCACCACAACTATTTGATATGTATAGACAAACTATGAGACTCCATGAAGATGGGGCACTGTATTGTTTCTGAGTTACTCCACAAATGCATATGTAGAATCTTATGCACTATGAAAGAACCTGCGACAACTCGTTGTGGTACATTAAGCAGAGATCTCTTTAAGCAAACAATGTCATCCAAAACCTACTATTGAAGCAACCAGTATACAACAATAGTAGGATTCTTCTAATTTGTCATCCTTTGGGCCGAGTTCAACTTGATGCAGAGTAATAATACATTGTGTTGATTTACAACAATTATAGATAATTTCCTAAATGAGATAATCACCAATAATGGGAATACAAATGAGAATAAGAATACAACATACATTGTGAATACAACATACATTTTGAATGTCACCATATTAGACATTTGCAAAAAAAAAGTCTAATAACCTAAAATGAGGCAAAAGTAATATGTACTTATTGTTTCCTCTTAGTAGAAATTGCCCATTCTAGAAAATCAATATTTCTTCACAATGGTTTTAAATATTTCATTGGTAAAATAAGTGATAAATTATATCTCAATCAACTTTCATCATCTCGATATTTTAATTATTATTTTAATTGTGTATTACAACCTTAACAAAAATACATTAAACAACCTAAATCTAATATAAGAGTTATTATTTCAAAACAAAGTACACCTTTCCAATTCAACAATTCCAATTTAAGAATCATATCGGCCTATCTTTGCACCTTTTGGGGCAATTGTTAGTTTTAAATGGTCATAAATAATCTACTTAGAAAATCATTTAATGCAGTGCAAATTACATTCTAAAGTCAAATTAATGTATTAGCCAAAATCCATGTTTTCTCGTTCAAAGTTAAAAATTAAGAAAAAATTTGGTGATACAATTTAAAAGAAAGATTTTTTTTTGGAGAGATTGTAATTTTTTATTACTTAAAATATATATCTTTTAATACATAAATAAATTAAGTGTTTCTAGAAAAAAAAAACTCTAAAGCAATATAATTTTGTAAATTAAACAATTTATTAAAATTAAAATTAAATAATATTTTTTTAATTCATTTATTTGTTAAATTATACTTTTAAAATTTAATTAAAATATTTCTTATTAATTTTTATAAAATCACAAGAATTCCATAAATTTTGTTTTGAATGAATGATTAAAAATCAAATTTAAATTAAAAAAATAAAAATATTACTTTTCAATTAACATGATTTCCCTTAATTGTAAAGAATATATAAAGCATTTATTAAGATATGAAAAATCTAATTTACTATGTGAAAAATTATCTGAGAGTTATCTAAATTAATTCTAATTTTAAAATCATAAAAAATTAACCATGTAACAGAATATTATGTAATGTAGTGTCAAGAACCCTAACAGCAAAAACGAACTTCCATCCTTTCCGAAGAAATTCAGTGTATTTTGTTTAACCAACGAATAAAATATTTAAATAAAGTTATGGTATTTTTTTTTAAATGTTTCCTACACTTATAAATTTCAAATTGCCTTGGAAGTACGTTAACCGGTAAGTTTTATATATAACTTTTTAAAGTGAAACATGTATTCAATTTGCAATTAGATTTTTCAAATAAATTTTAAAATTTAAATTTATATAAGGAAATAGAAGAATTTTAAAATCAATATTTCTAATAATAAGAAGTAAGTTTTATAGAATTATATGAAATTTCTAATAATAACAAGTAAAAAATTATAAGCACTATGCATTAAGACAATCATTGAATCATTGGCTCCTTAGTTTTCCATCTTCTCTATTGATTATCACTTTATTCTCATTCAATAATCAAAATATAAAAAGAAATAAGCAAATCAATGATTTGATGCATAGTGATTAATATTTACAAATAAATAATACAGATTGAATAAAACAAAAATCCAAGTCATTACTACCTGCTATCCCACTCAGGAAAGAAATGTATTACGGCCGGTGTAACCAATAAAAAAATTGGTTAAACAAATCGGTTTTGTCTTTGTTAATCCTTTTAATAAAATGTTTAAACAAATCTGCTCAATCATTTTAATCCTTTTATAGTCCATAAATATAAATAGGAAATCGACAAGAAAGTACGTGAATATATCAACCAAATTCAACAATATCAAAGCAGAAAAACAAAAGTGTTTTTGTCATGACGTTATCAAACTCCATCTATGTGTCGCACATCTAGCATACCAAATTCAAGTGCTCTCAGGTTTCGCTCATCTCACATACCCAATTCAAATGCTCTAATTATTATTCAAGTCGGTGCATAAGAGTATTCTAGCAATCCAGACATCCTTACAATTGGGTTTCCACTGCGCTGCGCACCCACCTTGGTACAGACTGTTGGGAGTTCTGGTAGTCCTGATTCGATTCTTAGTGCAAAAGTGATTCCTGTTAGTTGCATTGTTGAAGATGATGTAGGGAAAGGACGTGTTGGATTTGGCTAAAAGAGTAGCCAAGCGAAGATGGTTTGTACTATTTGTGTCCTTCCTTATTATGTCCTGTTTTGGTGGCACCTACATATTTGGGGTATACTCGGGAGTAATCAAAACAACCATGGGCTATGACCAGAGCACTCTGGATAACTTGGGATTTTTCAAGGATCTGGTTGCTAATCTGATCTGGATTTAAACAAGAACGTAACAAATTACAGATATAACCATAAATACAAAGATGCAGTAGAAATAACACTTCTTTTAATTAATATCAAATACTGAAATATGCTTACAAACATATGGAAATAAGACTAGCTTGGGCAATGGTAGCTTATCTCCGAGAAGAGATGTGGCAGCCACATGCCTCTAAACTGTGTTACAATGAGGCTCGAATGCCTATTTATTGTTGAGAAACAATCGAAGACCCTAAACATCCAAAATCCTAACCCTAGGAGATGAAGCACCAAACTATGGGCCCCGTTTGGGTAAATTGATACATCAACTTCCTGGGGTCGTAACTTTCGCATACGATCTCCGTTTGACGTGAAAAATACCTCGTTAGAAAGATCTATCTGAGGAATACAACTTTTGAGTGAGAAACATAATTCTATAACCTAGGTTGCTCCTGGTTTTCCCAAAAAAACATTGTTTAAGGCCTCAAAATAGCTCCAGAAGTTCAGGACCCCAAAAAGTGCCAAAAATAGTAAATTGTGCTACAAATAAGGAAACTAAAAAACTGAGTGTGGGGGTCCAAGTGGAATAGGTTGGTGACCACCAATATCCACCTAGATCATTCCTCCCCCCTTAGGAAGCAATGGTCCCCATTGCATTGAGTTCCTTCATGAGATGAGGAAACTTCTGCTGAACTTGATCCCTAGTGAGCCACTTGCCCTGGTGAAGGAGTTGGCCTGCTTTGAAAACTCGATATAGTTGGATCCTTTACTGTCGGGTGTTCTTGATCTACGTGTCCATGATCCGATCAGTTGTGGCTTGCTCCATGCAATCTGGATTTAACTCTGTAGGTGTGAGTTGTTCTGCAATGTCTGATGTGTCCAGCAATGGTGGGAAGTATGGTCGAAGGTGGTCCACATTGAACACTGGGTGCAGGCCAAGGAATGGGGGAATGTTGAGCTCAAATGCATTGTCACCCATAGCCTTGGTAATGGTGTAAGGACCATATTGGAGTGGTCTAAGTTTACGATAGGCTCTGGTAAGGTGTTCCTTCTGCAAATGCAACTAGACTTTGTCACCCACCTGAAACTTGTGTGGCACCCGATGTTGATCATGTCGCTGCTTGTACTTGGCATTTGATTTCTCCAAAATTTCATGGACATGCTGGCAGATATGTTGGATGTGCTCAATGAAGCCGTTTGCCTTATCAGCTTCCAATTGGACATGAGATGAATCTGCCTGAGTAACTGCAAATGGTATGGTCACATCAATGGGACATAGTGGCTGGAATCCCAAGCCCACCTGAAAAGGGTTGTGGCCAGTCGAGCTGTGGAGAGCTCAGTTATAGCTGTGCGGACATAGGGAAGGCTCTCATCCCATGTGCGTGGATGCTTTGAGTTGTACATGCGCAGAATGTGTACGATCATCCTGTTAACGACCTCTATCTGGTCATTAATTTGGGGATGGAAAGCTGTGGACTTAGTGAGCTTGGTGTCTAGCATCGATAAGAGACTCGACCAAAATGTACTGAGGAACCTATTGTCCCAATATGAGATGATAGAATATGGGATCCCAAAGTGTACCCACACTTGTTCAAAGAAGAGTTTACCAGTGGTTTCTGTTGTGATATTCTTCTTACAAGCTGCCAGAATGGCCATCTTTGAGAATTTGTCGACGACCACAAAAACACAGTCGTTGCCATGCTTAGTAGAAGGAAGGTCCGACATGTAATCCATGGAGATGGATTCCCAAGGTCGACTAGGGGTAGGCAGCAGAGTATATAGGCCTTTCTTCTTGATGGTTAGTTTGGCAATGGCACAGGTAGTGATGGATCTGATGTACTTCCCGACATCCTGTCGAAGATTCGACTAGTAGAAAGACTTCTGCAATACTGCCACTGTTTTCTCAAGCCCGAAATGCCCAATTGTAGTGCGCTTCGAAAATCATCTTGGCTTGCTCACTTGAAGGAACACAAAAGTGTCCCAAGTGGCATAGAAGGGCATCTTAGAGGAGAAAATATGGAACTTGCTGACCCTCTAAGAGAATTTGGAATGTGTGGCCGAACTTTGGGTCTCTTTTATAGAGAAGTGGCCAATCCAAAGTCTCGTGCCCACAAGAGTTGAGCACAGTGGTTAACGCCATGATTGGTGGTCAGCTGAGGCAGTCTGCAACATTATTGGTGCTACCCTTCTTATACTTGATATTCAAATGGAACTGTTGTAGGTATGTGGACCACTTTTGATGGAGATCATTCTGCAACTTCCCTTGCATCTGTGTGAAGTGCAGGGGTCGGTGGTCTGTGTGGACGATTGTTTCCTTCCCCAAAATGTAATGCTTCCATTGTCGGCAGGCCTGCATAATGGAATACATCTCTTTGTCATAAGTGGTATACTTTCGGATTGTATATGAAAGTGTCTCACTGTGATATGCCACTAGATGCTCCTGTTGAGTAAGGACTACCCCAATAGCATAGTCAGAGGCATCTATCTCGATCTCATATGGCTATTGCAAGTCTGGTAAAGTGAGCATTGGTGCAGAGTAGAGGCGATGTTTCAACTCTGCAAATGTCTTCTGTTGAGATTCAGACCAAAATAATTTTTCTTCGCTCCTCCCTTGGTGACTTGACTCAAGGGCCAAGTGATATGAGAGAATCCCAACACAAACTTGCGGTAGAAATTGGCAAGACCCAGAAAGCTACGGAGCTCTGTCAGAGTGGTTGGGGTTGGCCAATCCCGAATGACTTGGATCTTGGTTGGATCCACATGCACCCATATTTCATCAATAATGTATCCCAGATACTGAAGCTGGGTCATACCAAAAGTGAATTTCTCCAAATTGGCACACAACTTGTGTTGTTGGAGTGTTTGGAGAACCTTTCGGATGTGGTGGAGGTGCTCTTCTGATGAAAAGAGATCTTGGTTATAGGCCAAAACCCCCTTTCTTAAATAAATCTCAACCCTTGACCTGTGGGTTATAGCCCAAAGGCCTTATCGGAAGCGTTCTAGGCTTTGATCCTTTTATAAACAATGGACTTACATTAAACTAGATCCATGCCTTTATCGGAGCCTAAACACCCTTCGCAAGCATTACAATATATGTATTAAGCCTTAAAACCCCGCGGCCACACATAATACGAATACACGGGAAAACAACATAAAATCCTCCTCCGAACCCTTGGCCGGAACTCAAAATTAATACACCTGCCTTTATAAATATCGGCGGGTCCGACTATCAGCCATCGCAATAATCCCTTAACTCTCCTTCCCTTTTTCTCCGATGCGATAGTCGCAATTCGCTATCGCGAGGTATAAAGTGTTAACGGACTCGACGCCCCTTTATGCGGCTCCCCTATAACGATATCGGGTCCGGAATATCCGGTTTGCGATGCGATGCGATGGGTTCTGCGGACCCGATGGCCCTTTATACTATGATTTATAATGATTTCGGCTCCGGAATGTCGGAGCTTACACTTCGGCAGTTCCAAAGGCAGCCACTTGTCTACACTCCTCCGATGCAATATTTGGGTCGGACTCGATATCGCATGAATCAATTTAATAAAGTTTCAATTCCGGAACAGTGTTCCGCTAAGGAATTATTGTGAATTCTCTGTGTAAACAGAGTTATTCACAAGTAGTTTACGCGCACCGATATAATGAAGACGAGCTTCAGTCAAGCATCACTTTAGTACTTCCCTCCTTTAATGGATTCAAAGCTCCCGTTTGATTCTTCTGAATCGCTGCAACTCCTCCTCCAAGGTTGTTCTGTCTTCCACTTGGATTCAATGTCCACAGTGATTCCTCTTAATCACTTCATTCCCTGTGTCCTGCAGAATTCTGTCTGCAACCTACAGAGCCTATGAATTCATAGCAATTTATTCACGAAATACTTCTTAAATACATTGACACAGATAGGAAATAACTCAGAATATTTATTAATGGAAAAGCAGGGTTACATTCGAGACTCATTGGTCTCACTCACACGAATGCACAGGCACACAGGCCTAAATTTCAATTATGCAAGGCCTCCCTCTCTCACAGGCCTGATTATCAACACTAGTGGCCTTCCTCCTGCCCGTAGGCTTACATATGGTTATATAGAACTGGGATTGGATTACTAATCCCATCCTTTCCCTAAATCACTCAAATAAAAGCTCTAAAGCTCTACATGCAATGCATACATATGACAAAAATCCTCTTGAATCTTTATTCCATCCTTTCCCTGTTTTAAAATAGAAAAGCCTCCTTATCACTTAATGGTCCACATCCATTCCTTTTATGCCTAAAAGCTCTCCCTAGTTCCTATGTTCTCATTTATTTATTTTGAGAACATCTAATTAAATCACACTCAAAAGCCTAAATATTAAACTGACTTGGAACTTAGGAAACTAATTCCAAAAATGCATGACCCCCTATGTCTACTATTTACAATGATTTTCCTTGGGCTGAATGCTCCTGCATCAGACTCCCAAAGTAGAAAATATTCATGATCTCCTGATCATGTGTCTTCTGGTCTTGGTCTTCCTGGATCCCACACTTTGTTCTGCAAGTCATCATGTGCTATTGCTTGCTGTCTTTCTCCAGGTTTCCAAAGCTTGTTCTGCATCCTGCCTCCAGCTATGCTTTCATACTCTGCTTTTGTCTTTCCTTTGCTGAAATTCTTCTGCTTTCTTGTTGTTGTCTGCTGCCTCTGAGACACCTTCATCATCGGTCTTCTGATGCTTTCAATATCTATGTCTAGCTTACTGCTGTTGTCCCCAATTTCTGTTAATTCAGCTACCACCATAGATGTTGCTAACATTGATGTTGTTGTTGTCAATGTTGCCTCAGCTGTCACCATAGATGTTGCTGCCTCCCAAACTTCCTGTCCCTCTGCAACATTCTTTGGCTCATCACCTGTAACTTTATCTTCAGAAAATAAATTATCATTTAATTCTCTTCCTGCAATAACATATCCATTTATCTCTATTTGTATACTAGTAAGCAAAATCAATTTTAACAAACTAGTATCTGCTCCTTTTTCAACTTCAGGCAAATTTATTCTAGTATCTGCAAATTCTTCCTCAGGTTCAAATGTCTCCAGCAAACATTTCAGCCATTTCTTCTCAAGCATTTCATCAACATGCTGTAAATTAGTTCCAGCATAACCTTCGTCTTCCCCTTCGACAATCTTCAGTAATTGTCCATCATCATCTTGATTGATTTTGGCAATCAAATCAAGTTCTTCAAACACTGTAACCTCATCCTCTATCACTGTAGCAGTTCCAAAATTCTGCCCCACAGTTCTCTCTTGGCTATTTAGGCAAGCCAACTCTTTATTGTCACCCATGGAAACAAGTTTCTGCATATGAGACATGACTGTCTCATCTTCTTTCTGCAACAGTTCTTCTTCCCTCAAGACAATTCCAAGTGATGGACTGTCTTCTACATCACCTGCACTCACAAAACACTTGTTAAAATTAAAAACATAAGGCTGTTGTGCCTTATCTTCTTTTGGCAACAATTCAATTTGCTGCTCTGTTTTCTCCTTCTCCTCTGTCAGCATATCAGCATGCTGATTCGAATTCTCAGCAAAATTCATGAGACTGTCCATTAGTCTCTCTTCCACACCATCTGTTCTAATGATGCCTTCCTGCTCTTGTCCACTGTAGTGAACTTCTTCTCCCTTAACCTGTTGCTGATTATCTTCACTTTGAAATTGTTTTCTTTCTATTGCCTCTTTACCATCTTCAAACAATCTCTGCTCAATCTCTTTAATCACATACTCATACTCATTCATGCTGTTTAATGAACCTGCAAACAAATTACTGCATCTTCCTACTTCCATGCCTACTTGAGACACATCTTCTTCTTCAGAAGCTATGACTGCAACTTCTGTTCTACTGTCAGGTTCTCTCATCAGTTTCTCCAGCAGTTTAATCTCCTCTTCACACTTAGCAAGCACTTCATCACAATGCTCTTTCCTTCCAGCTTCATCCTTTACATGCTGTGTTACAGTATTAAAACACTGTCTTCCTTTGATCCTTGTAGTCTCAAGGTCTTTCTGCTGTAGCAAATCACTACTTCCCTCATTCAAGAGGTCTTCTCCATCATACTCTGTTCTTCTAGAGTACTCCTCCAGACTTTTGACATCTCTAAAAGACTGTCCATCCTCTTCAAAACACTCTTTTGTTAGTGTTCCTTTTTCCTTTACTAAGTCTTTCCCATAGACTTCCTCTTCCTTAACATCTTTCAGTAGATGTTCTTCTTTCCTACTGTTTGTCTCAACGGTTTCCATGGCTATCTCCACTGTGCCTATCATCATAGTGAATTGATGATCCTTTACTATGTTTTCAGCTAACATAGTCTCTTCCTCAAGTTTTCCTTCAGTCCCTGGCTGTTTATCTCCTCTGAAGATATCTTCAAATGGCTGTTTTTCTCCTACAGTATCTGCCATCATACACAAACTATCAGTTTTAAAAATATAAGACCTTATGGTCTCACTTGATGGTTCAGCCACCATTCCTCCTTGCTGTTCTAAATCATTCATATGATTCAGAAATTCTTCGATGGTCTCTTCTTCAATCTCATCAAGCCCTTCACTTAGTTGCTTGACATCTTCCACCAGCTGTATATGAGATCTATCTACCTCATCTTCTTCCAGAACAGAATTTAGATTCTGCTGGTCTTTTTCCTTCTTCATGACAATATCAGCCAATTGTCTTTCACCTGCAAACATACACAAATTGTCAGATTTAAAACTATGTGACTCTTCGGTCTTACTTGAAGTTTCAGTCTTCAAGTCTTCATCTTCACTATCTCCCAGAAATTCTCCTTGTTCTGGTTCACAAATGGATTCTTCCATTTCAACTTCCTTGAGTTTTCCCTTCAACCACTTCACTTCCTTTTGTTGCAGCCTTCTCTGCAACTTATGCCACTTTACTGGCTTCTTACTTAAGACCCAACCTAGTTTCTGGCTTTCCTCAAGCATTCTCCTTAATGCATTGAGTTGTTCTTTTAATTCAGCAACCTCTTTGTCAATTTCCTCTTGACTCATCTTCTTGCCATTTACCTTGGCATCCTCTTTCTTATATCCTCTACTGTGGCTTTTCTCTGAACCTCTGCTATGACTATCAGTAGTCATCTTCTTCTCTTCTTTCTTCATGAGCTCCTTTGCAACAAGCCTCCACAACAGCTAGTCCTCCTGGCTGCAATCTTACCTCACTAAGCTCTCCTCACTTAGTCTTTTGGTAAGTACGGGTCCTCTGTCTGGAACCTCTTCCTGAGCAACACCTTTGCTCCTTCTAGGCTTCTGCAATCTCTCACTCTCTCTTGAGAACACTTCAGTTGTCCTCTCTATCCAATTTCTTATTGGATTCTTCAGGTTCACTGCCACTTCTCTATAAGGGTATTCTCCTTACTCTATCTTTAAGAACTCACTTGGTTCTTCTCTCACAGCTTCTCTTGCTATCACCTGTGCATTAGCATAAAAACACACATTCTTAATTTAAAACAGAATATAACATATTACCTCTCTTTCAAGATCTCAGCATGATCTTGTTCCACCCATTCTTCTGCACTTTGAATGGCTTGTCCTCTGGTTGGTTTCTCAAGTCCTTTTTCCTTCAGAACTTGCATTAAGCAATCTTGCTTTCTCCTTCCTTTAAGGAATTCTCTATTCCTGTTTACTCCAAGCCTCTGCTGGAATTGCTACAATCTCCCACTGTAGTCTTTTATCATTCAGCTCATTGCCTTTTCCTGTGTGCATGTTCCTCTTCAAAGAAATCTTCCCTGCTTTATTTCTGTTCTGACAGTAATGCTGCTTTTACCTCAATCCTTCTCTGATACCAACTTTTCCTTTCTGGAATCCTTCTCCCCGCAGGAAACTTTCCTTGCTCTGATACCACTTGATGAAAAGAGATCTTGGTTATAGGCCAAAACCCCCTTTCTTAAATAAATCTCAACCCTTGACCTGTGGGTTATAGCCCACAGGCCTTATCGGAAGCGTTCTAGGCTTTGAGCCTTTTATAAACAATGGACTTACATTAAACTAGAGCCATGCCTTTATCGGAGCCTAAACACCCTTCACAAGCATTACAATATATGTATTAAGCCTTAAAACCCCGCGGCCACACATAATACGAATACACGGGAAAAAAACATAAAATCCTCCTCCGAACCCTTGGTCGGAACTCAAAATTAATACACCCGCCTTTATAAATATCGACGGGTCCGACTATCGGCCATCGCAATAATCCCTTAACTCTCCTTCCCTTTTTCTCCGATGCGATAGTCGCAATTCGCTATCGCGAGGTCTAAAGTGTTAACGGACCCGACGCCCCTTTATGCTGCTCCCCTATAACGATATCGGGTCCGGAATATCGGCGGTGTCGTTATCGCGACCTCTCCGGTTTGCGATGCGATGGGTTCTGCGGACCCGATGGCCCTTTATACTCTGCTTTATAATGATTTCGGCTCCGGAATGTCGGAGCTTACACTTCGGCGGTTCCAAAGGCAGCCACTCCTCTACACTCCTCCGATGCGATATTTGGGTCGGACCCGATATCGCATGAATCAATTTAATAAAGTTTCAATTCCGGAACAGTGTTCCGCTAAGGAATTATCGTGAATTCTCTATGTAAACAGAGTTATTCACAGGTAGTTTACGCGCACCGATATAATGAAGACGAGCTTCAGTCAAGCATCACTTTAGTACTTCCCTCCTTTAATGGATTCAAAGCTCCCGTTCGATTCTTCTAAATCACTGCAACTCCTCCTCCAAGGTTGTTCTGTCTTCCACTTGGATTTAGTGTCCACAGTGATTCCTCTTAATCACTTCGTTCCTTGTGTCCTGCAGAATTCTGTCTGCAACCTGCAGAGCCTACGAATTCATAGCAATTTATTCACGAAATACTTCTTAAATACATTGACACAGATAGGAAATAACTCAGAATATTTATTAATGGAAAAGCAGGGTTACATTCGAGACTCCTCGGTCTCGCTCACACACATGCACAGGCACACAGGCCTTCCTCTCTCACAGGCCTGATTATCAACACTAGTGGCCTTCCTCCTGCCCGTAGGCTTACATATGGTTATATAGAACTGGGATTGGATTACTAATCCCATCCTTTCCCTAAATCACTCAAATAAAAGCTCTAAAGCTCTACATGCAATGCATACATATGACAAAAAGCCTCTTGAGGCTTTATTCCATCTTTTCCCTGTTTTAAAATAGAAAAGCCTCCTTATCACTTAATGGTCCACATCCATTCCTTTTATGCCTAAAAGCTCTCCCTAGTTCCTATGTTCTCATTTATTTATTTTGAGAACATCTAATTAAATCACACTCAAAAGCCTAAATATTAAACTGACTTGGAACTTAGGAAACTAATTCCAAAAATGCATGACCCCCTATGTCTACTATTTACAATGATTTTCCTTGGGCTGAATGCTCCTGCATCATCTTCCCAACTCTACCTAAAGGTCAGGATGTCATCCAAGTGTACCACTACAAATGAGTTGGTGAATGGCCGCAAGAGGTCATCCATCAGCCTCATGAAGGTTGTAGGAGCATTCGTCAACCCAAAATGCATAACCAACCATTCAAAAAGGCCCTCCTTGGCTTTGAAGGCAGTCTTCCAAACATCGGAGGATTCGATTAGTACTTGGTGATAGTCGGACTTGAGTTCGATCTTGCTGAAATATTATGCTCCCCTTCAGTTGGTCCAAAAGGTCATCAGTCCATGGGATTGGGTAAATATTTCGGACATAGAGCTCGATCTTGACGGCATATCGATATGTCATTCCAAGCGAGGAGATGTCCAAGAATTCTATCTCATCCTGGATGTATCTGTGCATGCAGCCGTGGTACTTGAGAAACAAATGCTTCTCATAATCCTTGATACCCAACTTCATGCGAAGGGTATGAAAAACATTGGTAAAATCCGACACATCTTGGTCCCTTCCATATCGTAGCATTGTCCCCTTTATGTATTTATCCTCATAGCTCCTGACAGGGTAGTACTGCTCCTTGATGGCACCCCAGAATGAGTTTCAAGTGGGTGTGGCTAAAAACAGTGAGTTCGTACTTTCATCCTTTTGCTCACAATAGGTTTCCCACGAGTCCTTGATGTGGGGAGATGCTTTGAGAAGTGAAAAAGTGATCTTTTCCTGGCTGGAAAAATCATGAACGAAAAAATATCCTTCTAGCAGATTTAACCATTTATCTACAGTGTCTGCATCTATTTGACCCTCAATTATGGAAATGTCAAAGTTAACTTGTACCTTAAAGGGTGTGGTGCTTCCAGAGTAGCTGTCGGAAGTAGATGCGTCGTTGTTGGGTAGTCGCTGAAGGATCTAGGAAAAGTTGTCCATCATCGCGTTCCTTTATCGCTCGAGGGCTTCTTCGAGCAAGATTTTGATAGGATCTCCTGCCCCTTCATATTTCTTATCATCCGCCATGGGAAGCCGTCGGGATTTGCGAGGCTGGTCTTGTAAAGGTTTGACCAGTTCAAGCCCTAACTCCTTATATCCCGACCTCGTTGGGGATATGCAAAGAAAAACAGAGAAAGAGTAGACCGCTCTGATACCACTGATCTAGATTTAAATAGGAACACAACAAATTACATATATAACCATAAATAGAAATATGCAATAGAAATAACACTTCATTTCATTAATATCAAATACTGAAATATGCTTACAAACAAAATGGAAATAAGGCTAGCTCGGGCAATGGTAGCTTATCTCTTAGAAGAGATGTGGGGCCCACATGCCTCTGAACTGTGTTACAATGAGGCTTGAAGGACTATTTATTGTTGAGAAACAATGGAAAACCATAAACATCAAAAAATCTAACCCTAGGAGATGAAGCGCCAAACTATGGGCCCCGTTTGGGTAAATTGGTACATCAACTTCCCGGGGTCATAACTTTCGCATATGATCTTCGTTTGACATGCACAATACCTCGTCAGAAATATCTATCCGAGGACTACAAATTTTGAGTGAGAAACATCGGTTTATGACCCATGTTTCTCTTGATTTTCCAAAATAAAATGTCCTTTAGGGCCTTAAAACGGCTCTGGAAGTTTAGGACCTAAAAAACTGCAAAAAATAGTAAATTGTGCTACAAATAAAGAAACTGAAAAACTGAAAGAAACAATGGTGGGGATCCAAGTGGAATAGGTGGGTGGGCACCAATATCCACTTGGATCATAATCTTGGGATTGTTTTAGGTCTCGTCAATGAAGTCTGCCCTGCATGGGCTGTTGTTGGAATTGGAGACATCATGGATATCAGTGGGTATTCATTGGTATGGTTAACGAATTGCCAAGACTAGGTTAAGGCAAATGTATGTGTATATGATCATTGGAGCTAATTCTTAGGCATTTTCCAACACATGACCTATGGTTACCCGTGTCAAGAATTTTCTGCAAAGCCGAGGAGTTGTCCTGGGGATTATGAAAGGATTTGTAGGTATGGGTGGAGCAATTTTTACTCAATAGTCCCAGTGGATCTGCTGGTGTGATTTTGTTGCTCCCCTCGTTGCCTAGTGCAGTTTCTCTGATTGTTATGTTTATAGTTCATCCCACAAAACAGACTACAGAGAAGAATGAGTTGAAGCGATTTTACCATTTTATCTACATAACATTGTGATTGGCGGGGTTTCTCATGGTTCTCATTAAATGTCTCAAAGAATTTTTCCGTTGCAGGTTACAAAATCGTGGTTGCAATTATCGTGATTTTCCTTTCATTTCCTCTCGTGATGATTGCTAAGGTAGAGATGGACAAAAAGAAGCAGCAACATATTTCCACCCATAGCTCAACCGTAGAAATTGAAGTAGCAGGTTATGCCAAAATCATGGCACGTACAAAAGAAAATGAAGAGAAGAAAACCCAAACCCAAAATTACCCCAAGGAAGAAGAGTTGTTGAGTAGCACAAAATATAGTGATAATCATAATAGAAAAGTGAGATCTTGCCTTAGATCCCGTATTGTGAAATTGTTCAAAGACCCCAAGAGAGGAGACAATTTTACAATTCCTCAAGTTTTAGTGAGCATCGATATGCTGATCATGTTTGTAGCCACTACTTGCGGGATTGGATCAACTTTGACTGCCATTGATAATATGGGACAAATTGAGAAAGCTCTTGGTTACACTCACCAGAATTTAAGCACCTTTGTTTTTCTTATTAGCATATGGAATTGTCTAGGCCGCGTTGTTGCTATATTTTTATAAGAAATTATTCTCCAGAAGTATGGGAATCCACAAGAATGGATTTCATAGGCCACTGATGATGACAATAGTTTTATTTATTTCTTGCATTGGGCATCTTTTCATTGTATTCGCTCTTCCTGGTTCTTTGTACATTGCATCCATCATAATTGGACTTTGTTTTGGATCTCACTGGCCTCTTTTGTTTGCTGTCATCTCGGAGCTTTTTGGCCTCAAGTATTATGCTACTCTCCATAATCTTGGAGTAGTGGCAAGTCCCTTGGGAGCTTATCTTCTATGTGTGAGAGTTGCGGGATACTTATACGACCGAGAAGTAGGAAGGCAGTGTGTGGATCTCCATAATTGTAAAGAGATTACTTGCATTGGACAAGAATGATTCCAACTTTCGTTTATCATTATGACGCTCGTGTCCTTTTTTGGAGCTTTGATTTTTGGCATTCTTGTTTTGAGAATGAGGAAATTCTACATAACTGATATATATGCCAAGTTTCGTGAACCAGAAAACTTAGCGCCATTCTAATTCGATAATCAAAGGAATGTACAGATGACCAATGTTGAAATCCAGAGAGCAATAATATAGCTTGTTAGGGGTGATTGTGGATGAACACTTTTACCATGATTAAGAATTTTAATTCAAGATTTCTTGTCAATGAAGTGAAACATAGGGGAGGGATTCCTAATGTTGTGCAAGGACTAGTAATTGATATAGTATTGGTCCCACCAAACCACCATAAATTGAGACTTTTGAAACCAATATTTAAACAAAAATAAATAACATTACATATAAATAAGTATTAATTTATGTCCAAAATTTTCCCATACATTGATTGGGCCCACAACTGTCCATAAATAGTATCTTACTACTTAAGACTGCAAACCATATTGACCCAACTAGAAAACAGCTAAAACCATAAAGGCTTCCAAAATGGTCTATTCTAGAAGTACAAAGTAGCAGTCACTTCAACCCCCACTCATCAGAACTGAAGCTTTGTATCCCAAATAAATATCCCTACCTGCACATAATAAAAGGGAATGTATGTCAGCCATAATTGTTGTGTTGTTCAACAACTAAACACCCTATGTTCAATAAATGACACCCAACCCAATAACATTTAAACCCACTTTGTTCAATAAATGACACCCAGACCCAATAACTGCAATAAATGACACCCAACTCACTCTATTTCTCATTAAAACAAATCAAAGCACATGGATCAACAAATAACCAATTCCCAACCATTAGATCACATCAAATTAAATCCAGACCACACATTCAAAATGAAGCCATTGCAATCCATGCGCATCCATGTCCACCAATTAAATTCAAGTGCCAAAAACTATAAAAGAAGTCCACCCACTGTTGAAGTTGCATCTTATGCTTTCAAACTATTCAGCAAACTTGAAGACAACATCACAAAACAGTTGCCAATATATCCAGGTTAGTTATATCAATTACAACTCATTCTTCTTACAGTTTTGTTTTCATTGTTTTCATTTATCAGATTTCTTACATGATCTGTCTGGCCATAACTGCTAAAAGGATAGTTGGATGGTTTCACAAACAACCATTGAAACTCATTCTTCTTACAGTTCTGTTTTCATTGTTTTCATTTATCAGAGTTCTTACATGATCTGTCTGGCCATAATTGCTAAAAATATTAGATGGCCATGGGAGCCACATGGTTGTACAAACAATTTAGGCATCAACATGTTGACATTGCCCGCTCATACCACTCACAGATTGTAACCCCTTGACGTTGTGTGTTTGGCCCTTTCAAGAACTATTTCAGGTCAGAGCGCGCTGCATGGATGGCAAAGAATCCAGGGGTTGAGGTGAAAAGGTTCAAGCTAGCAGAGCTTGCAAGTAAAGATTTTAAAAGGTCTTTGACACCAGCAAATATCAAGGCTGGCTTTAGGAGGACAGGAATCTGGCTACTGAACTATGATGCTCTTATGCATGATACTGGTTGTAGCCAAGCGTTTCATGTGGATGGTCAGGAAGAATGGAATGCCCAAATAGGTGTTGAAGTGCAAGAAGTAGATGACCAAGATGATGTTGTTGCAGTTGGTAATATGATTTCCCTATCTCAAGGACACTTATATGCTGAAGATGATGAAACTGTATGTGAAACACAATATAACCATGAACAAATTTGCAGTAACATGGAGATCGTTCCACCAACTCAAGAACATGAAATTCCTGTTGCTGATATTGTTGAAAATGCAGTTGACAATAACAAATTGACATTGCCAAGCCAAGTAACCCCACCTTCATGGCGAGCAGAAGCAATGATCAATATGAATGCACATAGTGTCTCAGCAACCAATGAAGAAAGCATGAACATGCCCTGACAACCAGTAGAATTGAACAGTGAAATTGTTCCTTTTTTTGTGGACAATAGATCAATGGAAGAAGATGAAGGACATAATGAGGCATCAAATGAAGATAATGATATAGTTGAATCAGTTCCAACAGATACTGAAAGGGAAGTACCAAGCAATGACATGCAGGTGGGAGGGGTGGAGAAGACACTTGGACGGTTCCTAAAGCTACAAGTAGAGAGAGTATCAATGAAAATAAAGCAACGTGCATCGGGTAGTCTTCGTCTGGGCCAAAGCTCACAGTTACTCACCTCAGAGGACTATATAAACCTGTTAGTTGAGTTTGAAAAAAAGAAATTTGAAATGCAAGAATTAAAATAGAAAAATAAGGATCTAGTCAAGGAGAAGAAGGAAGCAAGGATTGTTGCAGCGCAACGTCGAGGAGATGAAAGGATTGAACGAGATAAAGAAAGGAAAGTTAAGGACCAAAAAAAGCAAATGGCAAGACAGGAAAAGGAAAAAAAAAAGGCACAACAAATGCTTGAAAAGGAACAAGGGATGATCAACGATACAGGAATAGCTAATGAAACCAGGATTATTTCAAACTCATTGGACTCCATTGCAGATAATGCACCATTATTCCAAGATCTCATAAGCATTCAAGTGCCTCACTATCAAACTAAGGGTTTACCCACTTGCCTTGTTCCTACCAGAGTTGGTGTCAATTCTCTGTATGCTCATTACACACCTCCACTTAATGCAGGGGTCAGTAGTGCAAATGTGAGGTATGGGTACTTAGTACCTCCATGGTTGGAAGCTGCAAATTGGAATCAATCATATGGCAGCAATCAACCATTTCCTATTCAACCCTTGACTGGTAGGCCAACCTACCTGGCTCAAGAAGGTAACTCGGGGAGTTTTGGCACTCAAGATTCTCAGGGCCATAAAGAATAGGGGTGTCATATGTTTTTGGTTCTAATCACATTATGATGTGGATTTTGGATGGATTGGATCTTTTTCTTGTCACAAAAACATTTTGGCTTACAACCTAGGTTGTTTTATTTCATAATGTGTGTGACATTGTAGCCAAAATCCATTTTAGAAGGAACATCTATAGTCTATTAAATGAATCAGTCATAAGAACTGAGGTATATATTATATACATTGTATAAAACAACTTTTCAATTTGACTAGCCTTTGTGACCAGTGCTCTTTTTATTAGCAAATCTATCTCTAATCTTATGTCTGCGACTTAAATCAGTTTATTGTAGTTTATATAATACAGAAAATATGAAAGTTTGAATGAAAATTATACGTGCACATCAATGTAAATCCAAGATTCCAAACCATTAGAGACAGTTGCTCAAATTGAACTCTTTGCTTAATTGAATTTATATCCCAAGATGGACTCCTTAACTCATGTTGACCTAGACTAAAATATTCTCTGATGGTTTTATGTAAGAACATTTTGTAGTCATCTCTCTGGTTGATGTTCACAATATTCTAAAACGTGGCTATAGCTGTCCATAGCTTTCAAGTCTATTCCATAGAATCCATGTATGCTAAGCTCTGACCCCAAATACTTGGAAGATATGTCAAATATATTCACAACCAATATTAATAATGCAAGTTGGTTGTTCCATCAGCAAAGATAGAGTATTTTGGCCTTATAGAAACATTAGGGATAACATGTAGCTCAATAGACAATTGAATCAAAACAACACCGTAAGATAATCAGCGGCAGGGTCATTAGGCTCTATCCAAAATTCCAAGTCTGGATAGGATATCTAGTCAGCTCATAGAAAAAGGATGAATTGGAGAAGAAACTTACTGAAATATAATTCAAATCAACATTTAGTTTTAAGAAATTGGTGAGGTTTCGAGGAAAATCCAGGACCATTATCTGGTAACTCAACCCAACAGAAGTAAAGATCCTTCAGGAAGCTCTTAACCAAAGGAAATTTCTTCATATGCCAAAGCTTGAATAAACTGTGCTGGATTGACAAAGACAAATGCTCTTTCTTAGTTAAGGATTGTTACATCCAAGCATTGCTCAGGGGCTACCAACGAAGAAAAAGATTCCTTCTGGACCAGATTTTGGAAAAAGGGGATTTGATCAGAGATAACACATTTATTGGATTAGGTTGATTAGGCTGAGACTTTAAGAGGACAAAGTGATTTCTCAAGAAGATGGACAGGTTAAGGAGCCATAGGGAAAACACCTATTGGAGCTATGCAACCAAGGATAGCTGACAGGTCCCCAGGAGAACAATGGAAACCTCCTTGGAAGAAATCTACAGCCTGAACTTTGATGCAGCTACAAAAGGAAATCTAGGAAAGGTTGCCATTAAAGGGGTATAAGAGATAGTAATGTACAATGGGTGTAAGGAAAAAATAGTAAGGAGGGAATCCATCTTATCAATTGGCTAGCACTATCTATCCCCAAACACATTGGAGGACGGGGATTTAAAAACCTATCATGGTTTGCAAAATCTTTATCTCTAAAAAACATGTGGAGAGACCTGTTTGGTGGGGGTTTATGGAGTCAGATTATAAAAGGAAAGTATTTAAATCACAAGTATATAGTGGACTAGATCAAAGGATATGCAAAAAGTCTGGTCAAAGGAGGCTCCATTGTCTGGAAATATCTCACTACATCTTTTCCCATTCTCTTTAACTAGCTCACTTGGAAAGTTGGGGATGACAAACAAAGAGTCTTGGATAAGGACCCTTTCATTGGAGAAGGTCACGCCTACAAGTTTTCTCTAGAATTAATTAACTATGTTAATCCCAAAGGAATTGTCCATTTACATAATATCAAAACAAGTGGCTCCTCTTTGTCCTCCGGAAACTACTAGCCAACCTCATTAGAGTTGGGAATGTAAGGAATCCCAACAGAGGAATGGAAGAATTTTATATTAGAGATAAACCTAAATGGAATTAGAGTAAACAATTCTAAGGACCATCTGATTTGGAGCTGGGATACATCCTTTGGGGAGGTAAAAACTCGATTGACATATGAAGCAATTCTATATTCAAAAGTGGAGCCAAATCATAGATGGTGGAACTATTGTATTTGGAAATGGCCCATCCTAGCCAAATTAAAATGCTTCACCTAGCTAGCCCTACACAATAATATATTAACCTAGGAGAATCTACAAAAAAGAGATTTTGTAGGTCCTAATAGTTGTAACCTGTGTAGACAACAACAAGAAACAGTGGATCATAGATTTACACAATGTTATGTTGCACAAGGAATCTGGACCACACTTTTACAGGATTTGGGCATCCACACAATTCAAAGATGGGATTCTTTTGAGGAATCTCTTATTTTCTAAAACAAGCACTATAAAAGACACATTAACCATCACTCTGAAAGACATTAAAAGTGAACACCATTGCTACACATTTATCCATAAATCAACCATTCTTCATGATCCCCTGAAAATTGAACAATCACTAAAAACTGAACACCATTGCTACACATGTATCCATAAAGCAACCATTCTTCATGATCCCCTTCAACCTGATGTACAACCTAAAACAATCACCATGAAAGACTCCAAAAATTGAACACCATACCTACACATTTATCCATAAATCAACCATTCTTCGTGAACTTCTTCAACCTAACCTACAACCTAAAAAACATTACCATGAAAGACACTAAAAATTGAACCACCATAGCTACACATTTATCCATAAATCAACCATTCATCATGATCCCTGTAACCTAAAAACAGTCGCCATGAAAGACACTAAAAAATTGCTGCACATTTATCCATAAATCAACCATTCTTCATGAACTTCTTCAACTTGACCTATAGCCTAAAAACAATTAGCATAAATGACTAAAAATTGAACATCACTGCTGCACATTTATTCACAAATCAGCCATTCTCCATGATCTTCTTCAGACTGACCTACAACCTAAAAGCAATCACCATGAAAGACACCAATGCTGGGCATTTATGTATAAGTCAACCATTCTTCATGATCCTATTTAAACTGGCCTAAAACCTTAGATTATTAGCTGCAATAAAGCATTTTCATAAAAATAATAAATTAGAGGCATGCAAGAAACCAAAACTTTGCATTTATCCACAAACCAACAATTTTTCATTATCCCCTGAAAAGTTATATACAACCCTTATAAGATTTTAAGGCTGTAGGAAATACAATCATCCATTATCCCAAACCGTTACAAAATTGCTGTAGGAAATACAGTCATCCATAATCCCAAGCAGTTACAGCTCATTTTATTTCCCTCGTCTCATCGTCATTCTTTATGCTCTCTCTTAGCCATGTGAGCTGCTTCTCTGCACCAAAAGGATAAATTCCAGCTCTACACTGCAAAGATTCAGCAAAACCCACATTGCAGAGACTTGTTCTTGCTATAACTCTAAGGATTTCAGATGTAAAGAGATATAAAAGAGGACAAATTTGATTTAAAGATATAATAAAAGAAAACAAATTGGATATACACTAATTTCAGCACCTGCAAAGAATAGCAGGCTATTATGAATGGGTTTGTGGCTTTGGCTGCAGGACTTTGAGCCTGCTGAGGCCATTGAAATAAGATTTTTCCTTGGATGCAAGGCTAGTTAGCCCATCAAGTTGCATTGGTATGTAGGCCTCTTCTTCTGCTTTTCTGTTTTGAATGGACATGGGGGTTGAATGGGAAGCAGCATGCAGTTGTAATGAATGCACAGAGAGCTTGTGACAGGCAGCATGGTGGAGGGCTTGAGAGTAATGTTAGTAAGATAGTTTAGTTGAAGGTACAGGACTTGAATATCCGCCGAGACAAGCCTGTTGGTGAATTCTTCAGGAACTGCCCCTGTAAAAAGGTTATTGTTGAGGTACAAACTCTGGACGTAGGGTTTCGAGGGTTTGTTTGGGGTCATTGCTGCGATGTTCCATTTTCCCTTTGTCTTTCTGCTCGGGGCTGGTTGTTGGGTGAAGCCCTCCGCCGAAGAAACTAGATGTTCCAAGTGAAACCTAATGACTAAGCCATTTTGGAGGATGATTCAAGAAAAATACTTGAGTATGGAGCAGAATTTAAGAGCTATGTACACAGACAACGCTCTAATATCAATTCTTCTTTCTAAGGCTCTTCACCCTAGAAGCTTTTGTTTATGGAATTTGACAATAAAAGAATAAAACTTGTTTGCAGAAAATGCCTTCTAGGTCATTGGCAATGACAAAACAGCAAGATTTTTGGATAATCAATGGCGATGGATTAGGGTTTGCTGGTTCAAATCCCTGGAAGCTCAATAAGCACGATACAGCGAAATTTTCACAAATACCAGCACGAAAAGCCACAAACAACATCAAAATATCCACAAAAAAGGGATGAAAGATCCTTGTAACCCTAAACCCTCAAAACCTGCCATAGAAAGTTTACAAAAATTCCAAATAGGGTTGTTTGTGTTGAAAAACACAGAGAAATTTCTGGTAGGATTAAAATCCTACCGGATAGAGGCCATGGATGGTCGCCGACCTTCTCCGAAGCTCGCCACACCTTCGCCAAACCTTCTCCACACCTGCAACGAGAAGAAATAAGCCATTAGACAACAGGAAAAAACCAAAAAAACCAGCACAGAACAGCAAAACCTGCAATTACCTCTTAAAAAAAACCTTCGACCTCAAACTCGGTAAAACTGCAACCGGCTCCTCCCCAAACAACAAAAACTGCGAATAAGACCACCACCAAAGAAACCCTAAACAACCAGCGGTCCAGAACGACCAACAAATCTAGGCGGAAAACCACAAGAAAGCCAGAAGTGATGTTCCAACCATAAACCCTAAACCTCGAACAAACATGGACATTAGCACCTGCATACCAAATGAAGCGCGCAGGTTCTGGGGCCGTCCCGCACCATCTTCGGCGGAGGGCTTCGCCCAACAACTGGCCCCGAGTAGAAAGACAAAGGGAAAATGGAACATCGCAACAATGACCCCAAACAAACCCTGGAAACGGCGCGGAAAGTAAACCTAAGTACATGACACGATGCCCAACACGTGGACCTCCACGGCGGACAGGTGTCGTACAGTCTTCACGTGGCAGCAGGTGACGTGGCGCGGAGGGCACACAAGTAATGGTGTCCCTCCCCTAGAGGTTGTTCAACAGAAGTTGCTTTTTTTTATTCGGATTCGTAATTAACTCAGGTTGATGCTCGTGAGAATAACCAGAATGCACCGTGTCCATTGAAGAAAACAACTTTGGTTCATCTGATGGAACTGCAAGGGTCTTTGACCTTTATGCATTTGGATAATCGAATGAACATGTCATTTAATTAATATTAAAACCCTAACTTGATTTTCAAGGCTCTGCTCTAGACTTTTTGGTGTAGGACTCTGCGTCGATGATGGAGAGAGGGTGTTGGCAATTCTTGCAAAGCCATGTCGAGATATTTAAATTTTTCCCGCACGCTGATTGACAAGAAAACTGAAGAAAACGGTGGAAAACCAAAGTAGTTGATTAACGATGGAAAACCAAAGTAGTAGCGATAGTTGTACGACGGAAAAAAAAAGGGTAGACAATTGTTGGCAGGTTAACTGATTCAAAAGAGACACCTTCGATGTAAAAATATTGATATCTAGTTGATACAAAAATTTAGTAAGTGGCTAGGTTACCCATTAGTAGAATTTAAGAAGTTAATATATTCATCACATATAAATTGTTAAATAATTTAATAATTAATATATTTTCATATATTTAAATTATTATATTTAAGTTTAAATATATTTAAAGCAATATATTTTTACGTATAATTATCTAAATAATTTAAATTCATTTTAAATCTAAAAAGTATTATATTGTTTTAATTAAATTTTATTTAAGAAAGATCATAGGTATTTTTTTTTGGTAAGCTAAGACTATTTCTTCATCATGTTCAACTTCTCACCCCGATCTGGGGATAGCACAAGATTTGAACCCAAGACTCATAGGTATTAATATAAATTGAAATAAATATAAATTAAATAAATTCAAAATATATATATATATATATATATATATATATATATATATATATTTGGTATCGAGGTAAGAAGACAACTTCTTTCTTAAAAAAGACTCACTTGAGAGCACAACAAGTTACTCTATTCCAGAGAGTAAACATGTCAACAATATGAGACTTGAACATGAGTGGGGAGGATAACAACTATTTTGACACGCATACTAGATAGTTAAAACTAGGTTAAACCAAGAATCTCATAATCTTAACATAATATGATTTTCCAAATGATCTAGGCACCCAAGAGAATAAATATTAAAAAAGTCCATCTTCTTACATATTCTCATAGTTTTTTTTTTATTTAAAGTTTACATCTTAAATTCCTTTTCTCAATTTTTTTTTCAATATTTTTCCATAAATCTTTATTGTTTTTTAATATTTTCTTTCTTGAGTACTTTAACTAAATTTTAATATGCTTATCCCTTTTTTATAATATTCAATTTAATTTTTTTTTACTCTTACACCTATATATACACACACACACCATCTTAATCTTTTTAAATAAAAAGTAAAATATATTGATGTTAAAATATATATCTACATCCTATATTACAACATATGATGTACATTATCTCGATGGGATGGCATATGCTAACATAACTGGGGTTGGAAGCTCAATGTGGCCTCCCGCCACCACTTCCTACAAATGCCTTTCTCTCAAGGGGTATTTAAGGAGTCCCAAGGTGGAGGTTAAGGCTCCTTGACAATCATATGGTTTGCATGTCATTTATTTTTGTCAACTCTCTAACATGTTTTATGTCTCATGTTAGTGGCTTGACCTTAGCACTCTCCTCTGTCACTTCATTTAGCTCCTATCTTCGCCCACCATGTGCCTAGACTCTCGCATGGTTTCTTGGGTGGATTGTCTCCTATCCTTGTTGACGAGTTTCCCCTATATGTTGTCGAAATTTTCAAAAGGGGAGGGCAATGTCCCTCGTTTAACATCAGTGCAACATGACTAGGAATTTGTAAGAGCTTCTCTTTTCATGACTAGCTCATGCAAATTCCCTCTCACCTCAGTTTGGGTCCATGTGATGTATTGTTTCCTCTGACAACCATGAAGCATTAGAGAGCTCATTGTAGACATGATAGTAGAGGTCATGAAGCTTTAGGGGGTTCCGCAGTGTGTAGGTTTGAGCAAAATCCTCAGGCCGTAGCTTCTATGATAACATGTTACTAAACATACAAGAGAAGATTTGGCAGGTGGAAGAAGAAATATGACATGAACGAGTGGTCACTCTTGATTCAGACATCATGGAAGCCATTTCTTCTTGGGTTCCTGATACAGGTAATTCACAAGGCCATCAAAATCATTATATGCGTACTCTTGATTTCTATTGGTATGTCAAGTTGCTAGTTCGGAAAATCTTGGAGGACAAAAGCAAATCTCAGGCCAATATTTTACACTGGTTAGATGAACTTTGAGACCTCATGCTTGACGTGAAAGGTTGGTTAGCCCAAGCAGAGATGGGTTCTCCATCCAACTCTTCAGTTCCTCCACCATGCAACGTTAAGGAACAACCAATTAACCTTGATACTTCTTTATCATCCTGATGCTCCAGTTCTTTTCAGTGTTATCTCAATTTTGACTTCTCTAAATAGCCCTCAGGGCTATAGTTACATTTTACTTTAACTCTATATTTAATTTAATTTTCTTGTTAACTCAAACCGTGCAACTCATCAAAGTTAGCGCAAACCTTGCAACTCATCAAAGTTAGCATAGACCTTGCAACTCATCAAAGTAAAGTTGTTATTTCTGTATCTTGTTATTAGTTTCACCTAAATAAAACAATCACTGATTTTAATCTCTATTTATCATAAACACTCCTTTAATTTTATTTTATTATTTCTTAATTCTATTTTATTGTCTTGATTTAATTTTGAAAATAATAAACTAAGAACAATAATTTTATCAATCTAGTATAAATATCTTCGATTACAATGTAAAAACAACTTCAAAAATATTATATACATTAAAAACATCTTTACACCAAATAACATAAACAAAATGCACATATTATAAATATTAATATTAAAATAAATATCTACATTTCATATTACAACATATTATATACATTGCTATTTATTATTAAAACCCCTTTTTCCCAAGGATAACATAGACACATTGGCCCCACTTATGGCACTTCCCATTTGAAAATGATATAGATCTTTAAATTCTTTTGGAAGGACTTTCCTATAGAATATTGGTATTTCCAAAGTGCGTACATCATATTGGTACATTATGTTGAACAAATGTATTCTAAACTAAGTGAACAAATTTTATTTTAAATCAATCAATACTAATACTTTACTTCACACGATTAATTTGGTATATTTTTCGATGATAAGAAATATATTTTAAATAATGTTATCATGCGATGATTAAACGTTAAATATAAATTAATAATATGGTTAGACGAGCTTCAAAAATTATCATACTTAAATTATAAGAAATGTTATTTTGATGTTTTTTTTTTTAAATATTTTTGGTATGTTTAGAAGTAGCTGCAATTTTAGGAGATAATATTTGTAGGTGTATTAATTTTTTTTTGGGGTATGTTTAATAAAAAATTACTAATTTCAATTTTTTTTTAAATTAATTCATTTAAATTTTATAATATAAAATTAACTTATCTTAAAAATCATAAAAATAAATTATAATTACTATACAAAAATTATTAAAAATTTGAATATTTTTATAAAAATATCACTAAACATTTTGTAACTTGCATAATAAAGACCAGTAAGATTCACCAATGTTTCTAACTTTAAGATAAATTTTCATTTTTAAAATTTCCCTTGTTTAAAGGAATTGCTCATATTCGCATGATATGGGGTCGATTTCAACCACTACCAATATAATTTTTAGACGCACTGCATACCCCTCGAGCACGATACACTAGCTAGGTGATATTTGAATTAGTGACATTGCGAGAAATGCCTAAATAATACACTCTGTTGCCAATTGATCTACATTCCTGAGGCTAACATTAAAGGGGAACACGAGGATGAGATTTGATCCACTTATGTGTGCATGAGTCATTAGATCATTTATTATAATCTCTTTGAGTGCAACCACACATTTGACTATCTCAAGGTCTCCCATGACTCTAAGCTAGACTCTCATAGGAATTGAACTTTACTCAATGGTGAAAAAATCCTACTTTTCACCATTAAATCCAACCTCCCTTGATTATTTCTTTGAAATTTTAAAATAAATAAATATAATATATTTATGATATTTCAATATAAAATTATAATAAAAATAAAACTAATAAATAATGTATATATTTTCCCTTGATCGGGGTGGGAATTGAGGAAGAAGAGGTGTTTGGGGGGCGAGTTGGCCACCCCACCACCTCAAAAAACATTTAAGAGGGGGGTGGCATGGCCATCCCCCCACATGCAGAAGTACACAAACTCTAATTGCAAATTTATGAATATGGCTAGCCCTCAAATTGGCTTAATCTATGTTCTTAAGTCTGCTTTGTTATGATTTTTATGGTGTTACCTTGCCTATCCCCCTCCACAAGTGGGATTTTCTAGGCCTTATTATGACAGGGAGGTTGCATAAGGAGATATTGTTGTATTCTTGGGGACTTTCCTTCTAATCTTTCCAACATGGCATATGTCTATCCCTATCGACGAAAGAGATGAGGTATGGCTCCACAAAGTGTTATTCTGGTGCATGGAAGTTGGAAACCCAAGAAATTAAGGGTAGAGTGGGTAAGCTAGTTAACATAGCTGGGGGGTTATGTTGACGACGTAATTAGTCGATGTTATGTTTCCCTTCAGACTTGGACTTCAAATTGCTAATGGATGCCTCTTTGCCTGAACTTCAACAACATACGCAATGGTTAACAAATTAGGATACATTCTT
This sequence comes from Pinus tabuliformis, assembly GCA_031772625.1. Lineage (NCBI taxonomy): Eukaryota > Viridiplantae > Streptophyta > Pinopsida > Pinales > Pinaceae > Pinus > Pinus tabuliformis. The sequence continues at coordinate 426,738,019 of CM062820.1, forward strand.
TGTGGTAAATTATACGACTTCTGGTTTGAATTCCATTCCTTTTTTGTGTCAATTTTATGGTCTACAAATCTAGTCAATTGATAGCTTTCTCTAGTTCCTGGATACATGACCTATGGAGTCAGACCTACAACCTAGATTTTTACATAGTTTGTGGACCTCCTTTTGCTTCTCTATCTCTCAGTGTTGTTGTTCTCTTCTAGCTATCTTTGTTTAGGCCTCACTCATACCCCTTGACTAGTTTGTTGTTGACCTTCCTTTATCTTTGTTCCTCCCTCTATGGAAATTGGTTTTTTGTCCCCAATATCTTTTTTCTCTGCTCTCCTAAACCACATACCTCGACAACGCAACCGCAATTGCTAAGGAGGGGGTGGTCTAGGGCCACAACGTAGATCATATTCCCAAGCCCAGGCAGAGGAGGATGCAACATTATACAAGTTGGGTACCCCTTTAGATATTCATTTAGAAATTTCTCATCTTGAGTCCTTATCTGCTATAAATTGTCAATCATTCTCATATTTTTATATCATTGATGAGGTTTCCCAATGGGCTCCTGACCCTGGTCATGCCAAGGGAATACAAAAACAATATCTCAATTTTATAACTTTACATTGGCAGTTTAAAACCATCCTAGGTAGAGTCCTGAAAGAAAAATAAAAGAAGTAGCATAACATTTTTGCTTCCCTAAATGATATCAAGTGCACCTAGTGGCATCAACACTTTTGTGTGGAGCACTTAGATACCAGGATTTCTCTCTTGGAGAGCTACCTTCTGTGTTAAGATAAACCTATAGCTCCTCCAAGTTCTAGTGCTAAAAATCTTGCCTGGATGACATCTTTAGATTAATGTTTTATATTATGTATTTTTATAGTAGTTATATTAGTAGATAAGTATTAGATAGGACTATTCATTTAGAGTAATTCTTATATTTTGCTTAGAATTGATCGCTAGTAGATAGTTAACCTATCTAATTTCCTATGTGATAGATTGAGATAGCCTACGACTAAGTCAATTAAACCATTAACATCGAGCAATTATACTGTTATTTTAACATATTAAGAAAATACAAAATTAATTCAAATAAATAAAAAATATATATATTTTATATTATGTTATACTTAAAATTTGATTATAAAATATTGTATCTTTTGAAATAAGTATAATATTTTTGATTAATTATAAATTTAAATATATAAATTATTTTGCTATTTAATATTCAATTGCTATATAGAACTTCAATGATCTCTTTTCTAATTATTTTTTTATTTTATTTATTCCATATCACTTAGCCTATAAAATTTCAATGATCTCTTTTCTAATCATATTTTATTTTATTTATTCTATATTAAGGTTTATTTAAACTTAAACTTTATCACTATGTTATTTATAATAATATATATATTTTTAAAAATAAAATCAACTATTTCCGGTCTCTAATAACCTTTTCTCAATGAATCTACTTTTGCTAAAGGGCTATGCTTTGTCTTCTTTGTTATTACGGCATTGCCATGAGAACATTCCCCAATAAGATAATCTTGGAATATTTGTTTTTTTTTTCATGAATTTATTCTCCAATTAACATATTCTAAATGCATCTGCTTAACATGATACAAAGTTAAGCAACAAAGTTTCACATTAATTATAATGTGTTTATAATTTAATGTAAAAGTCTAAAGTTTTATAACTGACACCTTTTGGCACATTAGGATGTGTTGTCCATTGAAATTCACCAAAATATCACTTCTTCTCTAGAATATATATCTTTGTTGCTCCCCATCTAGAAACAAACTAATTATTTAAACAAAAGTATGTAGATGCAAAGGTTGTTTCCTTGGGTTTCATAACCCAGTGGTGGGTCTCCTTGATTTGATGCTCTTCTTCTACTTTTTCACTTTTAAGGTGGCCATCTAATGTAGTTAAAGCAGATGCCAATGGATTCATCTTTGACTATATTACACATTAAAGCAGATGCCTAAAGATTCATGTTGACTATAACACACATTCGATTAGCTTTTGGATGCCTTTGGGGTAATTTATACTATATTAATGATATGTGATGTTTTGGTTTGTTTACTGAAATAATAAATTTATGATCTTATAATTTTATAAATTATAAGATCTAGAACAAATATGGATCTAGAACAAATATTAGGGAGTGAGTTAAAACTAATACCAAGAAGTGGTTTGGAAAACCAATTTAAAAATTATTCATAAATAATATTAATTATAATAAAAAAATCATATAGATTTATGGTTACTCATATATAAAATCAATGTCCAATGCAAATTAAATAGATATATTAAATGTTGTAGTCAATTATAATTATTTGATTATTTATCAATTAAATATTAATTTATTTGTTTTTTCTCTTTTTATATCTTTTATCAATTTTTTTTAAAGAATAAAAAAAATAATTTAATGAATAAAATAATAATAATTATTATTAATAAAATTTCAACACAAATATAACATAAAAATGTTATTTTTATATTCTCAATTAAAAAAAAAATGATAATATAAACACTTAATCAAAATACAAGTCCAGATATCCAAAATTCTACCCAAAAATACTTAAAATCGAGCTTGAATACCAAAAAGGGTGCATGGAATAAATAAAGTATTGCAACAATATAATAACCAAGATGTGCACATTAAATTTTAATATTAAATTCATTACTGGAGAAACATTTATACAATTATTTACTAAAATGTGCAAATGAGGGTTAATTCTTATCTCTCAAATAACACTCACTTAATTTAATGTATAATTGAGTGGTTAAATAATTCAATTTGTATACATCTAAATAGATTTATAGTTAATATGATTTTCTAAAGGTTAATATATCATAATAACACATACTTAATTTAATTTAATGTATAATTGAGTTGTTAAATAATTCAATTTGTATACATCTAAATAGATTTATAGTTAATATGAATTTTTTAAGGCTAATATACCACATTATTGGATGAACTAATCTATTATTTTTGTCCTTTTCTTTTATAATATAAATATAGTTCAAAGGGAAAATAATGACTCTTCACAAAAATTAGGACAAACTTCAAATCAATATAATCATTAATGGATTGCTAACACATCACTCATCCAAAACAAAATGTGATAGTGTGAAAATATAACCAACTCTAAATATGATTTTCTTAAAGTTAATATACCACATCACAATGATGTACTAATCTATTGTTTTTGTCATTTCCTTTTATACTATAAATATACTTCACATGGAAAATAATGACTCCTCAAAAGAACTAGGACAAATTCAAATCAATATAATCATTAATGGATTGCAACACATCACTCATCCAAAACAAAATGTCATAGTGCGAAAATATGTCCAACTCTAAATGAATTGACTAAGAAAAATAACTTATTCATTATTAGAGATATTATAATTAAACGTGGGGTGAGACATAGTGCACTATTAAATTTCTAGAATTATAACTAGACCACTATTCACAATGATATCAATTGCACTAACTCGTAACTGACCATTTCATTATGTGAATAGGGACATGTACTATACTCACCGAAAATGTGGCATGGACCTCCATCATTCTTTGATTCTACTCTATTCATTGGATAAGCATCGTTGATATAGAAAACAAAAAATAGTGAGTACATGCCCACATTTGCATTAAACATGTGTTGTCCATCTCATTCATCATCATATGTGTCATGTCCCTTCCCAAATGAATTTGTAACAGGTTTTGTCTCTCCACAATTTTGTACAGATTTTGTTAAGAAAAAGGACCCAAGTAGTTTCAACTTAGGACTTAGGAGAAATGAAGGCCAGATTAATTTGCTAGTGGAAGTTTGGGGGCCACCCAAGTGGGAAAACACATTGGGAAATTTGAATTGGCTTGGAGGGAAATCATATGGTTGTTGGAGGGGGCCACATGAGGAAAAGGGAGGCCCACAATGTCATAAGGAGGAAGAGCTCCTCACTTGGCTATCATTCATTCTTGCATATCGAAAATCACTTGACTGTTTGCTCGAGCTGCTTAGCCGAGTCAACTCGCTGCTTAGCCACAAATCTCTCAAGCGGGAGATTCAACCTTACCTTCGGGGGACAACGAGTGCCACCCTAGGAAGGCAGTTTCATAACACCTTGAGGAGTACCAGGGAGGAATTATAGCCAACACATTTAGCCACAAACCAACAATGCATATTTCTGGGCCAGCAGAGAAGGGGACACACAGTTGTGCACAGAGCTTCGTTGGGCCAACACTAGCTGGAGGAATCTGGAGAGTGGGAGGATATTAGGAGGTCAACACTTGGGGGGAATTTTGGAGCATTTGGGTGCAGCAATTGGGCAGTTTGAAACTCAGCCTTGGAGGACTGCGTAGAGGGCCAGACTGGGCATCACGTGGGTCTTGAGGGAGAGAGCCACAACATTAGAATCACATTTGGGGAGGCAAGAAATTCATAGGGGGTCTCATCATGGTGATTTGGGGCCATTTTGGAGAGCTTTGCCAACTTCATCCAGATAGGCTGAGTTTTCCAGTTCTAGCAGAGGACGGGCTCCTTGGGGGTCGAATTTTAGAAGTGTGAACTAGGCCAAACCATTCCTAGGTTTTGGTGGGTTTTTGCTGAGGATCCGGGAGCTGAAGTTTTATAATTTTCTGAGCATGGGAAGCAGTGATTCCAGCCTTTTTGTTCTAGCAGATAGTGCAGTTTTCTGGGTAGCGCAAATCAATTCTAGAGCAGCAGTTGGGCATCCCTCAGATCAACATTTTCTCACATGGGTTTTGTCACACTTTTCCTCTGAGACACGCCCAGGTACACCATTCCATTCAGTGTTGTATTTTCCCTTCATGATTTAATAAAATGGCTCAGCAATTCTCTATTTCCAGCGTTTCCATGGGTGTATAATGTTTATCTCGCATTTCTGATTGCTAGATTGTCTACTTTCTTTGTTTATCACTTAATTTCCTATTTAGGAACATTATAGTGGTATTAGAGCTTAGGTCTTGGCTCAGTCGTGGGGAGTTTCTCCTATGAGAGAAGGGGACCAGCAGAATATCACATACAGGAGGCAGATGTATCGAAGTAGAGAAAGAGAGTTGGAGATCACTCCAGACACAGAGGATAGGGAAAAGGCAATAGTAGTAGTGGAAGACATGGGAGAGCCCAAGAGTAGGGAGGAGATTTCTTTTGATAGCCTCTTGAAGGCTTTGAATGATTTAGCAAAGGGGCAAAAGGAGATCCTAGAAGATATTAAAATGTAGAACTGGGAGAGAACCACCCCTAGGGGATTCCTTTTTAGGGAAACTTTGGTGGCCTCTCAACAATTCGATCACCCTTCACTTGCAGCACAACCTCCATCAGCGAGTGGGCCAACCCGAGCCACACTACCCTCTTTTGTGCCTGTGGCACAGGTTGAACCAACAGGGACTGAAGACCCTTCACAGATGGGAGAACACTTTAGAGAATGGTAGTCCATGGGTGCAGACTTTAGGGAAGCACTCTCTTTAAGAGATTTCTGCAATCTCAAGTGGAATGAGAAGAGAAAGGGTTATGGAGGACAAGGTGCATAGAGATATGAGTTGCAAAGGAAAATTGGTAGGATGTACTTCCCTACATTCGATGGCACTGCCAAGTGCACTACTCAGGCCTAGGTTGAGAAGATGGACACATATTTCCAGCTTAATCAGATGACAGAGATGGAAGGCATCAAGATGGCCATGTTGCACATGGAGGGGGAAGCCCATGATTGGTGGTTTCATGGCTTGGCCACCCTGGGGCATGCCAGTGTGACTTCATATGAGGATTTCACTAGGAGGGTAGTAGAGCGCTTTGACCAGAGGGATCTTGAGGCTCATTTCAGGGAGCTAACCCAGTTTCGCCAAATAGGCAACCCAGAGTAGTACATCTCACAGTTCCTAAGAGTTTCAGTTATGGTTTTGAACCTATCAGATGCTAGGAGGGTATACCTTCATAGAGGGCTTACTCGATCCCCTGTGTGGACTTATGAAGTCACGCAGACCCTCCAATCTGTAGGAAGAAGTTATGTGTACCAGAGATTTACAGGGGAGCATCCCCAAGACATGAGCACCCTTTCCTGCACGTACCCCTTTTCCCCAAAAGGGGAATGACACTATACCCCCACCTCAAAGAACCACTGAGGGAGGGGGGCAAATGGATGATGAGACATGGAAGGACCTCAGGAGGAGGAAGTTGTGCTTTACTTGACGGGAGCCCTGGGCACCAGGCCATCGGTGTATTGTTGGCCAAGTGCATTACATTGAGGTATTTTCAGATAGTGACCAGGAGGATGAGGTGGAGCAGAAGTGTGGTATGGGAGATGGTGAGAGTCTAGCAGAGAGGGGACCACCACCACCAACTCCACAGGAAGGGGCATCCTTTGCCCCATTTGGGGGAGTCCTTGCTTCTTTATGCTGGGTCCCCAAATTTTTGACATTGAGGATCAGAGGCACGATACAGGGGCAATGGGTATCAGTCTTAGTTGACAGTGGGGCTACCCACAACTTCATAGATGTTGAGTTGGTCTAGAGGAGGGCCCTCACCACGACCGAGTTTAAGGGCTTTTTAGTCTTAGTTCCGTGTGACCATACCATGCATTGTACTCGGTATGTGCCCACTTTGACAGTAGCCATGGGGAACTACTCTATGATGGACCATTTCTTTGTGGTCGATGTGCCAGACACCAATGTGGTGATGAGTGTCCAGTGGCTATACTCCCTTGGGCGAGTTACCACTGATTGGAAGAAACTAGAGATGGAGTTCACCGACCCAAATGGCAAATTGGTGATCCTTAGTGGCATGTATTCATACCAACCACAGACAGTCTCAGTGCATAGGATGGAGGTTGATCTGCGACATGGAGACATAGCATGGGAAGTGGAACTGAGGGTTTCAGAGGTTGGAGGGCAAGCCATGCCACCACCTCCAGACATACAGGCTTTGTTGGACAAGTACTCAGTGATATTTGGAGATATCCCACCAGGGCAGCCACCAGATAGGGGATTTGAGCACATCATCGAGCTAGAACGAGGTGTGTAGGTGGTGATCACCACCTTTTATAGGCATCCTAAGGTCTATAAGGATGAGATTGAGCAGGCCAGCAAGGAACTGTTGGCATTGGACCACATTAGGCCAAGTTCCAGTCCCTTTGCTTCTTCAATGGTGTTGGTGAAGAAGAAGGACGGAACCTTACGCATGCACATTGACTACCGTGCCCTCAATAGGAAGACACTGAAGAATTGGTACGCCATTCCCCGCATGGACGAGTTGATGGATGAGCTGAGAGGAGCCAAGTACTTCTCTAAGATAGATCTACGTCTATGGTACCACCAAATTAGAGTGAGGGATCAGGACATCCCCAAGACAACTTTTCGATGCCATTATGGGCACTTCAAGTTCCTGGTCATGCTATTTGGGCTGATCAATGCCTTGGCTACCTTTCAGTTGTGTATGAACCATGTGTTCCAGAGGCAATTGAGGAGGTTTGTATCAGTTTTCTTCGACGACATCTTGATATACAGCAGGACATGGGAGGAGCATCTCCAGCACTTGGAGGAGGTGTTGTACATTTTGGAGGAACAACAGTTCTATGCCAAGTTGTCCAAATGTGATTTTGGCCTGACCAAGATGCTCTACTTGGGGTACATCATTGGTGCAGATGGGATGAAGGTCCATGAGGAGAAGATATGAGCTATCCATTATTGGCTAGTACCCAGAGATGTTACAACGCTAAGGGGTTTCTTGGGCATCTGCAAATATTACTGGAAGTTCGTCAAGGGATTTTTGCAGTTGGAAGCTCCCCTCACGGATTTGACAAAGAGAGGGGCTTTCACATGGATAGATGGGGCATAGACAGCTTTTGACCACCTCAAGGAGTGATGAGTAGTTATCCATTTTTGGCACTTCTGGACTTCTCCTAGCCCTTCACCTTGGAGTGTGATACATCCAAGGAGAGAGTTGGAGCAGTACTATCTTAGGATGGGCACCCCATTGCTTTTGAGAGTCGGAAGCTCTTACCCCATGAGAGGTCATATTCTATATATGACAAGGATATGTTGGCCATTATGCATGCGTTGGCCAAGTTTTGACAATATTTGGTGGGTAACAGGTTCCGGGTGAAGACTGATCACAACAGTCTTTGTCACGTCATGGGGCATTAGGGCCTCAACGACAGACAACAATGATGGGTCAGCAAGGTGTAGAACTATGATTTCGACATAGAGTATGTGTGGGGGAAACACAATGTGGTGGTTGATTCCCTATCTCGGAGAGCCGCAGGCCTATCCCCCATGAGCATCTGCCATGATTGGAAGGCCCAGTTATTGGTGGTGTATTCTAAGGACAGGAAGGGATGTGAGATTTTGAAGGGTACCCACGCAGATGAGCGCTATCAGGTGATGGATGAGGTCATATACTACAAGGGGCACATATTTCTGGTTCCCAACTCGCAGTTGAGGGAGAGAGTGCTCCAGGCAGCACATGACTCGCCATTGTCAGGGCACCAGGGGTTCAGGAAAACATACATGGCAGTCAGGGAGCGCTTCACATGGAAGGGCCTCAAGGGGGACATGTTGAGGCACGTACAAGTGTGTGAGGCATGTCAGAGGGACAAAGGGGAGGTGATTCATCCTACAGGATTATTACAACCGCTCCCCATCCCCGAGGAGAAATGAGAGAGTATCTCCATGGCCTTCATCACGGCGTTCCCCAGAGTACAGGAAAAGGATTGTATTTATGTAGTGGTTGACCGGTTGACCAAGTATGCCCACTTTCTCACCATCCCTACCAGATATTCGACTTCAAAAGTTGCGGAGATGTTCTTCAGGGAGATCTTCTGGTTACACGGGATTCCTAAGAACATAGTGAGTGACAGGGATAGCAAGTTCATGGGAGGCTTCTAGCAGGAGATCTTCATATTGGTTGGTACCGAGCTCACTCCTAGCACGAGTTACCACCCCCAGACAGATCGCCAGACCGAGCGAGTTAATTAGTGGCTAGAGGGGTACTTGAGGAACTACGTGACTAGGTAGCAAAGGGCTTGGATTCGATGGCTACATTTGGGTGAGTTTTGCTACAACACCACCCATCACATGTCCATTGGTATGACTCCTTTTCATACCTTGTATGGTTATGATGCGTTATCCTTTGTTGATGTTGTTTTTGGAGATAGTCGGGCCCCAAAGGCCAAAGATTAGATCCAAGAGAGCCAATATATCCTCAAGGCTCTCAAGGATAACTTAGTGACAACATAGTACCAACAGAAAACATACGCATATAGGCACCGAACCAAAAGACATTTCATACCATTATTTAAATACACATACAAATAGAACTGAAATTACTTTCATAAAATTAATAACCCACATCACTATGATATGGTGATCTATTATTTATATAGGGGTGTTGTCATATTAAAATACACTATGCTCTCCTCACAATTCAAAGATGTAGATGGATGTGGAATTTTTTTTGGTGTTTTCATGCTAAAACACAGTGAGCTCTCCTCACAATTCAGAGATGTAATATATTAAAATAGACTATGCCCTCTTTACATTTCAAATATGTAAATAAATGTGGAAATTATTTTGGTGTTGTCATGCTAAAATACATTATGATGTCCTCAGAATTCAAAGATTTAAATGAAAGTGGAAAAAAATTTAAAGCCTTAAATGAATGTGAATTTTTTTTAAAACCATGAATTCAAAATTTTTTATAGAACAAATGTGTTGAAAAAATATAATTAAACTTTCCAAAAAAAATGGAAGAATTTAATACATTTTATTAATTATTTATGAGACTCCTATCAAAGCCACTCCATTCTCTCAAAACATTACTACTATATCTATGTAATGTAAATGCCAAATTAGCAAGAATTATTATTAAGGATGATAGAGCCAAAATGCACATTAATAATTCACTATCATGAAGATTGATAAATTCATGGAGGACGTATGCATTATGCGCTGATAACTCTAAACATTGGAGATATGGAAGGGGAATTGAGATGATCTAACGATTAAAATAATATAAATATACCATGAAATAAATAATGAGATATATAGAAGTTGAAATTACATGATATAACTATTTGAAATAATAAGATAAATAAGTGAAGTAATATTATTAACGTTTGAACGAAGGTCAAAATATAGTATATTATTAAAATTTATATTTAAAATATTGGTTAAAACTGTGATTTTGGATTGTTGTTCTCAATGCGTATTAGATTGGTGGAGAGAGTGAAAATGCATACAAGAGATTTTTTGAACATATCAATGCCAATACTTTCATATCCCTTCATAGGATTTTTCATCATTGGAACATTGGTCCATGCTGGAACTTAGTAAAAAATTAGTATGACAATTAATATGTGTGGCAGTAAAACATTAGTATGACAATTAATATTTGTGGCCACTTATGTTTGATGAGGAAATTAAATAATTTAGAGGATAATAAAAATGGTAGTTATCATTATGTACATTCAATTATGTTTTATTAAGTAGATGGAATTGGGAATTTAATAGAGAATCAACCATCTCAATTTTGATTGAGATAGTTTTACCCCAAACTCAATTGGGAAGGCGTGGGTATGTTTTTTTGCACTCAATTATGTTTTATTAAGTAAATAGAATTTGGAATTTAATAGAGAATCAACCATCTCAATTTTGATTGAGATAGTTTTACCCCAAACTCAATTGGGAAGGCGTGGGTATGTTTTTTGCACCCATTAATTAGAGTGATTTTGGTTCCATATTTAATTGGAGACTAAATTTTAAAATTTGGAAAGCGTTGGGTTATTCTCACTTATTTATTATGAAAAAACAACAAGTATTTAGAAACTTAGAGTCAATTTAGGATGTTGTGGTTCTTCTTCAATGATTTATATTTTCAACAATATAACAAATACCAAAACTTGGAAGGAAATTTGTTATGATCATACTCTCACTGGATAGCACTATGTGTCAACTTCCTCTAGAATTTTACAAAATAAAAAGCAAAGGTCATATGCCTAAAATATCACCTTGTATTGGCGTCCATTTTTATCTATTTTCAATTTATCATTATTTCCATTATTTCTTTTTTATCATTATTTCCATTATTGTTTTCATTATCAATGCAAGATTACTATACCACACTTTACTTACCTTACCACCACTTTCCTTTCTAGTTATTCATTTCCTGCATTATTTTATAAATGCATTCTCATATTCTAAGTTCCACACCCACTTTTTTAGGAATAACTCCCCATGACACATGGAAACCCCTTGAATTTTGGATACATGAAAGAAAGATGGATCTATCTCTGGGTGACACTCAGAAGGTATGGTGTTAGACACATACATGGAATACCCTTGACATTTGGATATGTTGCAGCAAAATGGATCTATCTCTAGGTGACACTTGGAAGGTATGGCGTTGGACACAAACTATTGGGTTTAGCAAGAGGACTAATCATTGTGGTGGTGATAGAAAACTATGCTATGCATAAGCAATGAAAAATTCCAGGACTCTCTTTACTTCACATAAAAACATTATGGGAGGTCATTTCTTTATAAAAATATTATGAGTAACCTCTCAATATGTCTGTGGGATAAATAGGGTAGATTTGAAAATCAAGGTCCAAGGGTCACATGGGGAATAGATTAATGATTGTCAAGACCCTGTTTTCCAGAGGCCACAACTTCAGTTTTCGATGTCCAAATTTAGAAAATGAGAGCTCGTTGGAAATATAGAGACATGAAGAATAACTTCGAAATGGTTTCTATGGCTAGAATGGATTATTCCATATCCAAAAAAAAAAAAACAACCATGACAATTTTTTCCTTGGGAACACTTTATTTTTGAAAAAAGATTTATAAAAAGATTTTTTTGAATTTATAAAGTAGGGCCCAATTGGAAGAAAACATATCAAATTCATATTTACCAAAGTGAAAAAAGATTTATAAAAAGAATTTTTTGAATTTATAAAGTAGGGCCCAATTGGAAGAAAACATATCAAATTCATATTTACCAAAGGGATTTTAATTCATTATACAAAAGGGGAAAAGCCGTAACCATAAAGTAGTTATAAGAGAATGAAAAAAAATTATAATAGATGCGAAATGCATTCAAAAGAAGAAGAAAAAAGCTTACTAGAGGCATTTTTTCCTTTCCAAAATTTATGGATTAGCATGCCTAACCTTCTCCATTATATTTTATTTTTTTACCATTAAGTTTTCCATGTATGCTTGCAAGAGGAAAATTGTTTTCGAACCTAAGGTTATTTTGGTTCATCACGTCGCTGAAGTTGCTAGCAAAAGTTAGTCAAAGGGTAAACTAATAGGAGATATCAGTCGAATGGTTGACTAGTATAGTAATCAATTATGCAGTTGATAAGTTGGTCAAGTAACTAGCTAGCAAAGAATCTATTGAGTGTCAACTAGCAGACCATTGAATGAGTGGCTAGAGGGATCAACTGGATCGTTATGTTGACTCAAGTAGTCAATTAGACAACAAAAGATGGATTGACTAGAACATTAAACTAGATAATGAAATAATGTAGATTTCACAAAAATGATTGAAACCATCGATGCTCATTTATGGACCAGATCTTCCACAATTCAAGGAAGTTGGATAGGTTTGTACACTATAAAGTAAAGGACCCTATGGTTTGAATGTAATGAATTCACATGACTTGAATCATGCATTGCAATGTTTTAATCACAATATGTTGTGCTTAAGTGCCATAACAATGGTCTTTAGACACCACCTATCATCTTGGAGTATCTTTACTATTGTTTATTTCTTTATATTCTATTTTATATTCTCTATTCTTGGGTTAACTCCTAAACAAATTTAGGACTTGTTAATTATTTTTATTGTTCTAGACATTTCCCATGATATTCTAGGTCTAGAGGAGAAAGATCACTACTTATAAAAAGAAAATGTAGTATTATTTTAGTTTATTTAATTGTCATTGAGATATTATTAAGGTTATTTCATCCTTATTGTTTCAAGCATTATCAAAATTGTTACATTTGAGATATTACTATTAATTTCTCCCACAAAGAACTATTCAAATGTCATCTTATTTATTTGAATTTGTGTGGTTAATGTATCAATCGGTTCTTGAGAACATGATGTGTTATAAACTCTTTTGATATTAACAAAGTAGTCCTTTAAAGTTGTTTGATGACCAATACGTTTTTTTCCTTTTCATCTTGAAAAGTCATAGCTAATTCTAGATTCACACTATTTTAAGAGGAAGGCAAAATATCTATTGAGAGAAAATATTTTTCCCTTTTCTATCCATGAATAAGATGGTGTTCTTAACAAGTAAATATACTAAATGAGATTTATTTTGAATATTTGTTGGTCCCTTTGTGCTTTGTCACTCACCCATTCCATTCATCTAAGGTCATGTTCACGATGCTGGACTCACCAACATTCAAGGGATCTCCCCGGTATGAAGTCCCAACTAGACCTCACACCATTTGGTGTAGGAGTCCCATCCGGTACGATGGCCCGGTTGCCATTATCTTAGAGATTTGCCTTAGTTCTTGTTGTTTAGCACATGAGAGTGTTATGCTCGTAACTTCAAGAAAGCAAGGTGAGTATGCCTGGTGAGTGCGTAATGTAACTTTGTGTCCAGGTTCTCTCACTGTAAGGGAGAGGGTAAAAGTGAGCCTCTAGATGAGAGGTAGTAGTACCACCTAGGGAGAGACACATGTGTAACAACAAGGGTCTGTCCAGCATCCAACGAAATACTCCACAACAGATGCGACAATCTTTACAACCAAAGTGCAAGGGAAAACACGTACACCGTCCAACATAGTAGTCCACACGGGGGTGACAGTAATTAAAACAAAGAAAACACAAGAATGGTTTGTCTAATTTCCAATGGATTAGTCCACGTGGACGAGATAACAGAGATAAATAATACAACATATCTTCAACATTGTAAGTACTAAAATAACCGAAGTCGTTCAACTATCTTAGTACAGGTTAATCAAACATGCATTACAAATGTTTAAAGAATAGTCTTACAAACGGATACAACACATGCGTGAAAACATGATGGCCTGAGACAAGCTTCTAAATAAGAAAAAGTTCCAAGAAGCATCTGTACACCATACATCACTAGCTATAGTAGTTAGACATTAGAGTCACTCCTCGCTCCTCAAAGAATATACTACAGACTCTCAAGGCTATGTGGGAGGAGCCAAGGAGAAAAGTCCTTTGCTCATACAATGAGGGGGTATATATAGCCAAGGGGGATACTTGACCCTTGTGACTCTTCGACTTCCCTCATGACAGTTTGACTTCCTATGACTTTTCAACTTACATGACTCTTCAAATTCATATGTGTGTCTCTTGGACTTTCATATTACATTACATTTGATTACAAGTATGGCCCATAGTGGTGATGTGGCTGAGACAACTCATGACACAACTTGACATGACATTGCTGATATGTACTGACTAATTGTGGTGTTTGTGTCAAGTTGCTATGCTGCTGAGTGATGGGTGTGCTCTCAATGTATCATGCCTTCACCTTCGCATGGAAAATTGTGCAGGGTCTTCGATGGTCTTGGCCTTTGCTTGACGGTGCACATGTTTGTGTCCCTTTCTCTTGTTGTTAGCTGTGCTTCGTACGTTCATTCAACTACGAGCAAGTCTTCTAGCATGGGCTCCTTCTTCGTCCCGTTCGTCATTGCACCATGTTTCATCAATGTACTTGTTCCTACAATCACTCATGACGAGATGACATCAAATCCAAAAACCTCCTAGTCTAGCATGATGCATTGTTTTCCATTTCGGGTGTAGGTGACTAGGAGGGAGGAAAAGGCACTGAAACTGGGAAGACAACAACTTATGCTAGGATGAGAGGCTCCGGAGCACTATCGAGAAAAACTGCGCAGATGTCACTTAGAGGCATATTTGCGCAATCCAGGACAACAATTAGAGTTACAAGGTAGAAGCCAATTGGGAAAAAATGCATAGTTCCTAAGAGGAAGATAGGAAGGGTGTTGGAAGGAACTACTAGGAAATTCTGCGCAGTTTTCAAGATGAGGACTGGGCAGGTCATCTGGGGGTCTAGCTGGGAACCTGTGCAGTTTCTCTGAGGAAGAGCGAGCAGGCAGCAGGAGGCATTGGTAGACATTTCTGTGCAATTTTCCAGAGAAAGGTTGGATCGAGCTGCGAGGAGTTGTTGGCCACAACTATGCAATTTTGAGGGACAGTGTCAGATAGGAAGCAGGGACCTTCCCGACACAATTCCACAGTTTCTGGGATGAGTGCAGAGTAGGGCACCAGGGAGAGTGACAGTCAAAATTGCATAATTTTCAGAGACAGAGAAAATCAAGCCAACAAGGGGGCCTACCAGTCAGATCTACGCAATTTCTTGGAATAATGCAGTGCCAAGCAACAGAGGCTTGACTCACATGACTGTGCAGTTTCTGCAGGTAGTGCAGGGCAGGCAACTGGGCATGTCTGCGTATTTTTGGAGAGCAGTGTAGCCCAGGGTCACAATGCAACTCAGGTTTCCGGTAGACCAAAGGGAGGCTTGATGAGTGATATTGCGGGAAGCACAGATTGGATCAGACTTGGAGACAACTTCTACGCAATTCTAGGAGACAGTCAACTTGCTCACTTCCGGGATTGCGTAGTGCAGGCTTCCCTGGAGGAAAACCTCAAGCTCTGTGTAGTTCTCGGCAACAAAGCAGGGTCACCGAGAGTTGAAACTGCGTAGTGTAGCTCAATCGTGGTCCTGTTGAAGGAGGGTTGTCTAGTTGAAAGATTTTAAGGAAAAATAGCTAAGTGTGAGAGAAAGTGAACTTGTGCATACATGACATTGTGATCACACACTTAGCATGACTCGACGACAAGACACCTTAAACCAACAAGACAAAATTGTGCTTAGTGAGATTGTCTTAAAGGTTAAGAGTGACAAGTGCGACACTTGAGATAGATCTTCGAACAACCGTGATGACACTTGTGTAATAGTTCTTGCAACTTTGTGTGTGAGTATGTCGATGTTCACAAAGCGAAAACAATTCATGCACACAAAGACAAACCTTCAAAATTTCCATCATAAGCATGACATAGCAATCAACATGCCAAAAGATGACTAGTGGTCTATCAAGAAAAAAGGGTGTAAGAACTCGACATGAGCTCATGGAATGAGCCTGAGTGTTTGCAACCATTGGGGGAAAAATCAAGGAAGGCTCTGAAATCTAGATGCAAGCCAAAATTTTGGAGGGTGTTGCAGCTGCTACAATAGGTCATATAATGAATTTTCCATATATTTTAACAAATAAGTACCACCTCTATAAAAATGATATCTTTCATATTCCACACAATTTTCTCTCAATATTGGTTTTTTTTCTTGTAAGGAAAACGTGATCAATAGAAGGATGGAATGATCTAATGAGGTTTAAGAGTATGGTCATTGAATGCTTTCAAAATTATGGTTGAAATCACTATCTCAGAAGTACTCGGGGATTTCCAACACAACAAAAAGGTAACACAAGTGGAAACCCCTTCATCCACCACAATCCTAAAAATGTTTGTTTGGCAGGAAGGTACATGCATATGAAGCATGACATGATGGGAAAATTTGGGCTTGGAGTGATCTAATTCAAATGTTATTAAATGAGTGTCATATGTGTTTAAGCTATTAATAGTGGCCAATATATCCTTTTTATATGTAGGGTACTTTAGAGTACTTCCAACATATACATGGTGGAGGGTTATAACAATGTTTTTATATCATTTTTCCTAAGCCTAATATGTTTTGATAGAAATATGATCATTTAATTTGTCCACTTAGGGTTCGTTGGAGACTTGGGAGTCACTAGGTGCGGGTAACACAAAAGTAGGACATTTAGTTAAGCTTTAAACTAATTTTTCAGATTGTACTAAAAATAATTACAACTCTATTGTTAAGAAAAAATTGCGATATAAGAATCAATATTGTCCTAATTTGTTCAACGGGTTAGTGGCACCTCAAGTGTTATAACCCATGAAAAACTTATTCACAACTTGACATATAGTTCTACATACCAAATGTCAATTTAAGAGAAATTTGATTCACTAGTAAACTAATTCTACAACAAAATTACAGTCATTTTGCAACATATAAACTTGTAATCGGCCATTCTATAACTTATTCTGCAACAAATTAACAAAATTTAGGAAAATGCAAATGAACAGAATGATAATAAAATATACCAAGCAACAAATAATTGACATTATAAGAAGTTTTCTAACTAGACTAGCTACTAAATATAGGAAGTAAATGTTGCACAACACCTCACCTAGAGCAGATCCTACTCGAGGTGGTCCCTAGTAGATTTCCATACATTAAAGCAAGTGCAAATTCCATTATGATTGGAATAATTAGTTTTAACAAAGGTTTCATCTCATACCATGGAAAACATTGGTCATAACCCATGCCATAATGATATTCCAAATAATTTTGAATACATAATTAAAAATAAATTAAGGTTATTCCCATGGTTGACTCGAGTGTCCATTTGGGTGGTTAAAAACTAAAAGAATCTGTTATTTTATACAACATCAATGTGGGACCAAACCAGTGACATCAACGACATCGTTGCTTGCTACAATATGATAGGTTGTGATTATATATCAATCTTTTCCATGTGGTTTTTTTAGTTACACCAAAATATTATTGATCCCATATTCATGTATGTGGTGTGGGGGGTTAAGTATGCCACTATTTAGTTGAAGAATGAACAAAGAGGATATTTGTGTATGTGGTATGAAGGAATGAGTCTATCACTATCAAACTAAAAACAAACTTTTGAGATGCCCATAACCCATCCTCCTCAAATATTTGATCAATGGTGGATCATTCCATGTGTTGTATGAAAACTCAATTGGGTAAAAAAAACCCTCCCAATGCTTTAACGATCAACCTTAATAATATGAATCCATTTCATTCCCTGAAGCATGTTATTAAAGTTTGGGGTTTTATCCCTCAACCCAAAAATAGGAAGTATATAGTCCTGAAAGAAACATGAATCTTTGGGAAATTCAAGGTGAGTGCTAAATGATTGGGTCACAACCAATGATGTAGATATGCATAATATATATGATGGTATGATTAAACTTTAAGACATATCGCAATCACAATATTAAAAAGAAAAATAGGAGAAAGTCATGGCAATTGTATACCTTATTAAAAATCATGATAACGAAGAGTAGATTGTAGATTTTCCTGTAGATTCAATAGCTTATGTAATATACTAAAACACAAGACAAGAATCTACTCTACTCTTCAGCGAAAACCAAACTAGATCGATGAAAACAATAATCAACAAGAGGAAGAACATCAATGGCACATAACACAATATTTCTCTAGGGAAAGGCACTACTTAAAACCCCGACTATCTATTACATTAATAAGAAGATCTGAGAAGAAAATACAATGCTTGTTCTCACTAGAACAATTCCCACACAAGTATAATCAATCTCTTTTCTCACAAGCTAGCTCAAGCTAACACTTAGCATATTCTGCTACTCTCCAAGCCCTTACTTCCTTGCGTTCTTAGTTAAAGAATTTGGATGAATAAAATATTCTTTGCTCAACCTTGATCTCAACTTGCACAAGTATTTCCTATCCTCTGTCTGACCGAATTCCTTTGGCTAAAACTTAGCCAAATTCCTAGCCTTCAAGATTTTAATTCCTTGCGCAAGTCCTAGTGAAATTAGCCTCTATTTAATGAGGAAATCCTTCTTCCATAACTGTGTAATCCAAACTTAGGTCCTCAACTAATTACATGCACCATCTGTACAACTCGAAAAATTATACAATTAATAGTACATTGTCCCTGCACTCTACTCTCCATTGGGTCTTCCTCTAAACTAACATGCATGAGTTATTCTTGAGTGAATATTCAGTTAGCTGGTGTGGAACGGAGGATTCATTAGTGCACCAAATCACTATTATACCTCTACTAGTTCCTCCAACAGTTAGAACTAGTTTAACTGACTATAGCTCAGTTAGACTGAGTTATCTAATTACAACTCCAATAAACTCAATCTAGACCCCTAAAACTTAGGGATCACACTTACATGACTTCAAATAGGCTTCCAACTTCAATTTCCTAAGCTAACTAAGTCAACTTAACCTAGTTAACTATTACAAGTTGCTATGAGAAAATAATTACAATTTAATCCAAGGACAAATTAAATTGGAATTTCTAGATGTTATCTTTACAATTTCTTGTTGCTATTTTCAACACTTCCTCTCAACAAGAAAGGAATTCAACTCTATCCCGATCTTGAACCTTTGGAATTTTCTGCATGCAACACTTCTCACTAGTGTTGTAGCTACAACAACTTATGAAACTAAAAAACATCCAACCTGATTTAGTATGATGCATATGTCACCAAAGTCTCTAACTACTACTATCTCTACCTCTATCAACTGAAAACTTTGCACTTCTACTAACTCTACCTTTCTGCAATGTTGTGAACTCTACTCTATGCTCTTTAGTATCTGACTTCTCTAGCCTCTGTCACTATGATCTCTGATTGCATCAACCGCCACTGATCCATCCTGTAACTATTTACTTTGGGCTCCCATAGCAAGGTATGGTCCAAGAGATAAAACCTCTCAATAGACCCTGCCCAATTTCTACCCTCTTGGGACTATCACTTCACATCGCCCCAGCTCTCACCTGAAGGTATGGCTGCATGTGCTCCCTCTTCCCACCTGGATCAAAATTCCCCCCTACTGAAGGTCTTTGCATGAGTGGATGCCTCCACTCAGCCTCCTCTCTACTTCTCCAATTGTGGTTGCTCCAAAATTTTCTGAGATTGCTTCTGAGGCTTCTTATGCTCTGCTTGAGTGGATCTCTCCACTCAGTGTCCTCTCTACTTCTCCAATTATGGCTGCTCCATAATTGTTTGAGACTGGTTCTGAGGCTTCTTCTGGGGTTGCATGTTGAGAGGTAATTCCCTCTCCCTCTCAACCAACAAGTCTCTAACTTTTTCCTTGCTCCTCAAGGTTTTGCATGCATATTTTTTCTCAAGTGAATATAGGTTCTTGACTTGCACACCAATTCATTTAATCTCTCCCGCCATCACAAAATTTTCTGGAAAAAAAAAAGAAGTTGATTTTAAATCAGCGATATCTCCCTCATCCGAACTCTGATTCAGACAAAAAAATTTTTGGTTTGAATTTGGGTATTTTTTCACAAGGAATACAAATCTATTATTTGTTTTCAAAAATTTTCAGATCTTCTCTGCAAATTCGTCGCCCAAAAAATTCTCGCTCCTCAATTTGCCCACTAGTAACCTTCTAGCTCCATTAAGAAGTCTACACATAGGGTCTTCTAGATCTACTCTGAACTAGAGCTCCATCAATATGCAAGGAAAAATTCAAATTCCTCTTCTATATTGTCTTCAGCTCTAATACCATGTAGAAATTTCTACAAATTTAGATTTGATACCATGTAGAAAATTTCTACAAATCTAGCTCCGATACCATGTAGATTTTCTTATAGATTCAACAACTCATGTAATATACTAAAACACAAGACAAGAATCTACTCTACTATTCAAGGGAAGCCAAACTAGATCGATGAAAACAATAATCAACAAGAGGAAGAACATCAATGGCACATAACACAATATTTATTTGGGGATAGCCACTCCTCAAAACCCCAAGTATCTATTACATTAATCAGAAGATCTGAGAAGAAAATACAATGCTTGTTCTTACTAAAACAATTCCTGCACAAGTATAATCAATCCCATTGCTCATAGGCTAGCTTAATCCACCACTTAGCCTATTCTTCTTCTCTTCAAGCCCCTACTTCCTTGCGCTCTTAGTCAAATAATTTGGATGAATACAGTATGCTCTACTCAACCTTGAGCTCAACCTGCACAAGTATTTCCTATCCTCTATTTGAGTGACTTCCTTTGGACAAAATTTAGCCAAATTCCTAGCCTTCAAGCTTCTAATTCCTTGAACAAGTCCAAGAGGAATTAGCCTCTATTTAATGAGGAAATCATTCTTCCATAACTGCGCAATCCAAACTTAGGTCCTCAATTGATTACATACACCATCTGTACAACTCAAAAAATTATAAAACTAATAGTACAATGTCCTTGCACTTTAGTCTCAACTAGGTCTTCCTCTGAACTGACATGCATGAGTTATTCTTGTGTGAATATTCAATTAGCTGGTGTGGCACTGAGGATGCACTAGTGTACCAACTCCGCTACTAGACCTCTACTAGTTGCTCCAATAGTTAGAACTAGTTTAACTGACTATAACTTAGTTAGACTAAGTTGTCTAATTACAACTCTGATAAACTCAATCTGGACCCCTAAAACTTAGGGATCAAACTTACATGACTTCAAATAGACTTCCAACTTGAATTGCCTAAGCTAACTAAGTCAACTTAACTTAGTTAACCATTACAAGTTGATATGAGAAAAGAATTACAATCTAATTCACAATTTAATTCAAGGACATATTAAATTGGAATTTTTAGATGTTATTTTTAACATTTCTTGTTGCTATTTTCAACATATATAGGGGTTTAATGGTTGTATAATAGGGTGAAAAAGGAAGTGCTCATTCATCAAAAAATAGTCAAAATAGGGACTCATCAAGTTCCTAGGTTATATCTCCAACAATGTTATAGTTTTGAGTATCTTGAGCATTGGGATTGTGCACAAAATTTTTTAAAACATCCTTTGGAAGGAAAGGCATCATGCCAACTATGATTTTTCTATCTATAAAGGGCTATGTTAGTTAGATCCTAACTCAAGAACATTGTACTTATAATATTTAGTTTGGATATTTATTTCCTTCTTACTCATGTAATTTTTTTTATTTGACGTATTTCCCCTTTGGGGATGGGCACCTTGACTTTCCCCTTGCAGTAATGTAGTGTTAAGCCCTATATAAGCCCCATATTAACCCTAAAATCCCTTATTAATCCCTGGATATTGAGTTATTACAATTATATTATTATATTTTTATGTTGGTTAGAACCTTTCATTGTAATTGTACTCTTTATCTCCTATATATACTAAGGAGACCTAGTCTAAGGATTATAAAATATTTTCTTATAAATTGTATTCATTGTAAAAGGAGGTTTTTCCCTTTAAATGAACTGTAATTATTGGTTTCTTATTATTCTTAAGGCACAAGGTTCACAACATTTGGTATTAGAGCTACGATCCTAGGGTTTTGTTGCTTCAAATGAGTCAACTAGGGATTTTCACTATAACACTTTTTTGGGGATGTTTCTAACTATGAAACTTTGAACAGATAATGAATAAATATCAAGGTATATTTGATAATAATAAAAAATAGATTTTGGTTCACTGTACTTTTCGAGATATACCCTATGGACGTTAGGGTTTGTGAATGGTCCTGAAATCAGTTTGAAACAAGTGACATTGCATTTTTTCTATAATTATATTTCTAGGAAGATTCAAACCATGAAATTTTGATCATATTGAGAGGACATATCAAGGTACTTTTGGTAAAAAATTGTGTTCCAATCACTATAATTTCAGAGATATACCGTATGTAAGTTAGGGCTTGTGAATAGTCTTGAAATCAATTTCAAATGAGAGATCATGGCATTTTCACTATAACTTTTCTATGCAACACTTTAGACTAGGAAATTTTTAGAAATTTGAGGATACATACGAAAGTAATATATGTAAAAAATTCAAATTCAAATTTGAATAATTGGACATGTGACATGCTATACAAGTTCGTTATTAGGAAGAGGCCAAAAAACAGTAAGTTTTGGGAAAGTTACCATAACTTATACTTAGTGCATCAAACTTTGTTCAGAGCTATGGAATTGCAAAGAAGACAATTGAGTGTAATGAATTCCAAATTTTCATATTTGGAAGGGCTTGAATTTTAGAGTTATATCAAGATGAATTTCAACCATCCAAATAGTTGACAAATTTGGGTTCTAAAAGGTACATAACTTACAATTGGCATAACTTTTTATTAGAAAATACATTTTTGGTGATTCAAAATTTGTGATAAAGAGGAAAATTAGCAATGTTATTTTTTATCCACTTGGCTCTTAGTGGTGCTTCAAAAGTTATTGCACCACTAAAACCTCCAAAAATTTCATCAATGACTCATGAAGAAATGTAAAATATCCAATATTGAATATCCAAGTTGGAAGGTCAGTTGTCGCATATGGAACAAAGGATGAAGGAAAACAAGGAGGAAATGAAAAATGTCAAGGAAAAAATATGAAATTCAGTGATTAAAAATAAAGAAGAAAAACATATCCACGATTGAAAATAAGGAAGAAATAAAAAAATGCAAATGTTGCCATTACAAAATCTCCCTAAAATGGATATGGAGATCCAAGTAAATCATGAACATAAAGATAATTTGGTGTTGAGACTCAATCACATATGGGGAACATTTCATCATAATTTGAGAGAACAAATATTGAATCACAAAACTATAATCATGATTTTTCAATCCAAGATCCACATCATCAGGTCTTCAAATCAACACCTGGGAACAACCACATCATTCTGAAGATTGATGTGAGGAAGTTTTATGGTAACATATAACATGTATATTCCAGATGGAGCAATACTTCTGCACCAATAGACAACCTTACAAAAGTTAAATATGACATCCATGTATTTAAAACAAGATCAATTTGTACGATATCAATATATTTGTGAAAGGAAAAAGGACTCATTTGTATCTTGGTTCATTTTTATGGAGGAACTGATTGCACATTATGAGGATATTAAGAGAAACAAATCCATTATTCAATAAGTTGGAAAAAGGCTCTAATTAACACATTCAACAACTCCTATGGTTGAGTCTCAAGGTAAACAATATTTCAGAGAATAATTTTCTATACCTCTTTATAGAACTTTAATGAAAAGCATCCAACATGATGTGCATCTCTTTGAACATAAATTCCTAGAGCATGCCTTCAATCTAGCAAGGAAACTTGAAAGTAAAAACATTGCTAGTAGAAAATTTGTCACTAATAAATGCAAAGAACATCATACTCC
Organism: Pinus tabuliformis; assembly: GCA_031772625.1. Lineage (NCBI taxonomy): Eukaryota > Viridiplantae > Streptophyta > Pinopsida > Pinales > Pinaceae > Pinus > Pinus tabuliformis. The sequence goes on from CM062820.1 coordinate 426,762,066, forward strand.
CTCTCTTAAACGGACAAGGTTGGCATATTAATAAATGGATGAAATAAGAACAAAGGGACTACGCTTCAACTATGACAACAAGTACAATAAGAGACATAAATGTGGTGAGAAGAAACTATTCTACGTAGACTAGAAATATGAAGAAAATGAATAATTGGATTCATCACAATATATAGAGGTAGAAGCGACTAATCCAACAATATGTTTTTGTGCATTGGTTGGCATTAATACTCCACAAACCCTCAAGATAGAAGAACACATCAAAAAGAAAAAGGTAACAATGCTAATTAATTCAGGTAGTCCCCATACTTCATCAATTACAAATTAGAAAAAATTCTTCACTACTTTGTATATCCAACACATAAATTTCAAGTAATATTGCAGATGGAGGTGCCATAAAATTTTCAAGGGTGGGCCATAGTATTAAGCTAAATATGGGGGGGTATTTATTAGATATTCCCATGATTTCAATCAAAATGGGTGGCATTGATTACGTATGAGGTGTCCAATGGTTACAATCATTAGAAACAATGACCCTTGATTTTCAAGATCTTTTCATGAGATTTTCCTTACAGGGAAATGAAATTGAGCTTTGAGGTATCTAAAGGAAACCCTAAAATTTTTAAGCTCTAAAAGCATGACAAAATAGCTAGAAAAGGGAGACCATGGTGTAATTAAAAAATTGTGCTGATTAAAGGTTCAAACACCTATATCCTCTACTCCATGGGATCTCCAAAATGTTATCATCAATCATGCCAAGGAATTTGGAGAGATTCTTAATGGTCTTCCACTTACTCAAGATCATGACCATGCTATTCATTTGCAACCTAGAAATCATCATCTAAGATTAATCCATATATGTATCCATATGCAAAGGTGAGTGAGATTGAGTGTATGGTACAAAAATTATTAGAGGTTTGCATCATTCAACCTAGCCAGAGTGCTTTCTCTTCACTAGTGATGATGGTTATCAAAAAGGACTATTTATGGTGTATGTGCCCAGATTACATACATCTCAACAAAATGACAATCAAAGATAAGTTTTCTATTCTTTTCATTGATGATTATTAGACAAATTACATGGAACAATTTTCTTTACTAAGTTGGATCTCCATTATAGATATCATAAAATTAGAACGAGGTGAGAATACATTCCTAAAATACCATTTGGAATAGTTTAAGGTCATTATGAGCTTTTGATTATGCCATTTGTACTTACTAATGCACCTTCATTATTTCAAAGATTAACGAATTCTATTTTCAAACCCTTACTTATGAAATTTGTGTTAGTATTTTTTGATGACATCCTAATCTACAAAACATATAGGGAAGAGTGTGTACAACATGTTTACAAGGTCTTAACATTATTGAAAGAGCAACAACTATATGCAAAACATTCCAAGTGCGTCTGTTGGGTTCAAGAAGTAGAATATTTGGGTCATATTGTTTCCCATGAAGGTGTCAATGTAGACCCTAACAAAATAAAATCTATGAGGGAATGGGAAAACCCAAATGCTTTGAAGCAACTCAGAGGATTCTTACGATTGACAAGATATTACCTCCAATTTGTTAATAATTATAGTCAAATAGAAGCACATCTAACAAAATCATTGAATAATTTTCTTCGAGTAACGAAGCAACAAATTTTTTTGGAAGGATTAAAGAGACTATGTTTACAAATTCCATCTTGGCCACACCTGACTTAACAAAAAAACTTCATTGTGGAGTGTGATGACTCCAGCCATGGCATTGGCCAAGTTTTGATGCAATAAGGTAGGCCTTTTCCTTTGAATGAACTGAAAGAAAGAACTTTCTTATACCTACAAATGAAAAGGAAATGTTGGCTATACTACGTGCAGTTAAGAAATGGAATCCATACCTGATAGGAACACAATTAAAAGTAAAAATAGATCATGATGGTTTGAATAACTTCTCAAAATAAATATTATCTTTAGAAGAGAAATAAAAAATGGGTTACAAATATGTTAGGTCATAAATTTGAAATTATATACAAAAATTGGAAAAGAAAACAATTCGGTAGATGCACTCTTAAGGAAAGAGGAAAACACAGAGGGTTTACTATGTGCTATTTCTATTCCATAATATAGCTATGTGGAAGCAGAAAGGATAGAATGGAAGCAATATTAGAAGGTATGAAAAAACATTTAGGAATTATAGGAGGACCATGATGCAATAGAAAATTTTATGTGGAATAATGATTTATTTACGTACCAATATCACTTGTACTTATGTAAGAAATATCAACCCAAACAAAAGTTCCTTTGGAATTATACACTTCTCCTATATGAGGACATTCAGGGTTGTTAAAAACATACCATAGGATTAAAGAAAGATTTATTTTTTTGTTAAGGTTATTAAATAATATGTGAAAAAGTTTGTGGATAAATGTACGGTACACCAACAAAATAAGGGAGAGACAATCAAGACACCATGGCTCCTACAACCATTAGCCATACAAAGCTAGTGTTGGGAAGAAGTTTCAATGGATTTTATTACAAGTTTACCAAATCCAGAGGGAAGAATATTGTTATGGTATTTGTATATTGAATAACAAAGTATGTCATCTTTTTCTCTTTCTCATCCTTTAAAATAAAGTACAATAGTAGAAGCTTTCATGGAAACATCTCAAATGTGATAGAGATCCAATTTTCATTGAAAAAATTTGGATTGAATTATTTTCATGTTTGGGTAATCAATTGGATCACAACCCATCTTACCATCCTCAATCCAATGGGAAAAGTAATATTGTGAATACATGTTATGTAATCAAATTAGAAAACAAAAGAAAAGATGATAAATGACTTGAAAATTAGCCTCTTTGAGGGAGAATCCTCCTTTTACATCACATAAATGAATAATTCTTGGATGATACAAACGACAAGCCCTCCTTGTTATATATATAGGGGTCTAAAGTGTCACAATATAATCAGGTCCTACAAAATAATAATAATGTAAGGGCACAAATAATATTAGTGGGCTTCTATGGGGCACAACAATAACAATGTGGGGGCTACATGGGGAACAACAATAATAATATGGGGGATACACTAGTATTATAGGGACATAACATGCCCCTCTACTTCAAAAAAGTATTGTCCGCAACGCTTGAGTAGTTATGGATTCTTCTGTATAAAATACTCATCCTCCCATGTGGAAGCTTCAGCAGCTAAGTTCTTCCACTTAATAAGATACTCTGAAATTGATCAATTTTGTAGTTATCGAGTTCTTGTTTCCGTGGCTACTTAAGGATCCAATATGTTTTTTCCTTCCTTGTCAACTTTTGAAAATATTGTTTGAACTTGGCGCTTGTCAACTATAACTTTCTTTAAGCATGAAACATGGAAAATTGGGTATACTCAAGAAGATTCAGGCAACTCTAATTTGTATGCCATAATACCAATATTTTGCAACACCTTATAAGGACCATGGTACTTGGGTGATAATTTATTATCCTTCTTAGCTTGCTTTAGGGGCATTTGTTTGTATGGTTGTAGCTGTAAAAATACCCAATCGCCTGCTTGAAAGCTTCTTTCACTATGATGCTAATATGCCTGTTGTTTCATTCCACTCTACGGCAGAGTTAGGTTATCCTTTAAGAGTTGGAGAACTTGTTGTTGATGCTTGATGTGATCTTCCACTGCTTGAAATTTAGAATTTTCTCTTAAAGAGGATATGATGGATGGTGGATGGTATCCATAAAGTTCCAAAAATGGGATCATATTTGTTGCGGTGTGAAAGGAAGTGTTATACCACCATTATGCCAAAGATAACCACTTTACCCATTGTGTTTGTTTATCAGATACAAAGAAACAAAGATATCCTTCCAAACATTTGTTCACTATCTTAGTTTTCCCAACACATTGAGGATGATAAGATGAGCTATGAGCTAATTGAGTACCAAGACAAGAAAATGATTCTGTCCAAAAAATTCTAGTGAAAATGGGATCTTTGTCACTTATAATAATATTTGGTACTGAATTTGAAAGGATGATATGGTGAACAAAATTGTGCATACTTGGTAATTCTATCAACTACCACCATGATGCCATTATTTCCTTCAGAATTGGGTAAACCTATGATAAAATCCATTGGGACATCTTCCCAACGATGGCTTGGAATGGCTAAAATTTGTAATAGACCTAGGTTATTAATTTTCTCAACTTTATTTTGTTGGCAAACCAAAAATTCTACCACAAAATTCTGAATATCATATTTAAGGCCATCCCAAAAAAAATCCCTTTTAACCTTGTGGTAAGTTTTTAAAAATCCCGAGTGGCCTCCTAAAGGATAAGTGTTCAACTCCAAAAGGATCTTTTGATTGAGTTCGAAGTTCTGACATGGATATAAGCAACCTTTGTACTGTAATGAATCATTTTTCCAGATAAATGTATCAGATGTACTGGGATCTTGTTGCAACATTTGAATGAGTGTCCAAATGTCTTCATCATTATTCCATTCATCCCTTACTTCAGTTATCCATTCAGGCTAGATAATAGAAATAGCATAGAGCAATGCTTCCACACCCTCATCCCTTCTTGACAGTGCATATCCAACAACATTTTTCTTCCCTTTTTTCTATATGATTTCAAAGTCATAAAACAACATATTTTTGACCCATTTTTGTTGGTCTTCTAAAGATAATATTTGTTCCAAAAAGTATTTAAGAATATCATGATATGTTTTTACCTTGAAGTGTCTTCCCATTAGGTAAGGACGACATTGCTTCAGGGCATGTAGTATTGCCAACATTTCCTTCTCTTAAATTGATTTGTATAAATACTTTACCTTGGTTGGACAACTTTCAAAAGCAATGGGTCCTGAGGCGTACCATTCCACAATAAAGGTTTTTGTGAAGTCTAGTGTAGCTAAGATAATAACTTTGCACATTGCCTCTTTAAGATGTTCAAAGGCCTTAGTTGCTTTTGGAGTCCAAAAAAATGCATCTTTCTTCAATAATGTTGTTAGAGGTGTTTTTATTTTCCGATGACTCTTAACAAACTTGCGATAATACCTTGTTAACTTGAGAAATACTCGAAGATGCTTTAGGGTTGTGGGTATTTTTCATTCCTTGATGGATTTAATTTTTTTAGGGTCTACCTTAACACCCTCATGAGACACAATATGACTCAAATATTCCACCTTCTTTACCCCAAAGAAACATTTGAAGGGTTTTGCATAAAATCGTTTCTCCTTTAATAGTTTAAGAACCCTGTCAACATGTTGAACATGATCTTTCCAAGACTTGTTGTATATTAGTATATCATCAAAAAATACTAGCAGAAATTTTCTAATAAAGGGTTTGAAAGTGGAATTCACCAAACCTTGAAATGTGTAAGGTGAATTAGTAAGGCCAAAAGGCATGACCAAAAATTCATAATGACCTTGATGAGTTATGAATGTTGTTTTTGGAATGTCTTCTTTCTTAATTCTAATTTGATGAAATCCAGAACGAAGATTCAACTTGGTGAAGTAAATTTCTCCATGTAATTCATCCAAAAATTCATAAATGTTAGGAATGGGAAATTTATCTTTAATAGTTAGTTTATTGATCTCTCTATAATCTGGACACATATGCCATGATCTATCCTTCTTGTGCACCAATACCACTAGAGAAGAGAAACAATTTTGGCTAGGTTGAATTATACCTGCCTCTGGAATTTCTCCAACCATACGTTCAATTTCACTCTTTTGGGAATAGGGATATTTGTAAGGTCTGATGTTTGGAGGAACACTTCCTGGAATCAAGTGAATAGCATGATCATGGTCACGAATAGGTGGGATACATTTGGGAGACTCAAATACCTTTGAATGATTGTCTAAGACTCTTTGAGATATAGAGAAATGGATGATTTTAATGTTTGAACATCTAGTGAGCATAATTGTATAATTACGCCTCTTTGTTCTTTCTTCAAAAGATTTTTCATTCCATTAGAGTTGATTATCTTCTTTGGTTTCCATTCAATACCCCTTAATTCAATTTCCTTTCCTGCCCAGGAAAATTTCAAGAAAAAATATTAAAAATTAAAAGTTATCATACCCAAAGATTGTAACCATTGGACTTCTAATACAAGATTAGCACCACCCATTAGAATGGGAAGTATTGGACTATTCAATATATGTTCCCCTATGGTTAGCTTGATATTATGGCACTTCCATGAGAAATTTATATTTCCTCCATTTGCAACCATCACTTAACACTCTGATGTTGCATATAGAAAGAAATTTGATTCCTGGCTATCTTACAATGAATAAAATTATGGGTAGTAGTTGAATCAATCGACACTATTACCTTTTTCTTCTTGATATATCCTTCTATCTTGAGATTTTGAGGAGTGGTAATTCCCACCAATGCATTATAAGATATGGTAGGATTCATTTCTTCTTTCTCTAGGGTTGGCTTATGGTGTATATCCTCTTCTTTTAATGTCTCTTGTTCCTTTTCTTCCTCATCTTCACAATATATGTAAAATAATTTCGTCTTTGCACACTTATGACCTTTAGTGTATTTTCTATCACAACTATAACAAATCCATTTTTCTCTCTCTTTTTTTCCGCCATTTATTATTGTGTCAACCTTGTAGGTTGTGGGAAGCTAGGAGCAGAAACACTTCCATATTTATAGTTGTGAGTGGTAGAACTCCTTGTTTCCATACTTTTACTTTAAACTTTTCTTTCCACCTTGAATTCCTTCTCTAATGCATTAGGTTCCCAAAGGAAAACCTCATGTTGGTTTTTATCCTTTAAAGTCCTTATGAAGACATCAATCATATGATCCTCTGTAATATCAGTTACCTTGATATTCAATCTTTGGAATTCCTCGACGTTATCTACCATTGAACCATTTTATTTGAGATTTATGATCTGGATAAAGAAGGTGTTTCTCTTTGTATTCTCATAATGTGTTATCAATTCGTCCATAAAAATTATCCAAATGAAAAGTGCTTTATCAGAACACAACCATTGATACCACACAAAATTATTGGGTTCTAAAGATAAAGATGTAATGTATACCTTTTGTGTATGTTACACATCATGTAGATCAAACAATCGTTCCATCTCTAGTATCCATGTTACTGGATCCTTTCCATCAAACTTCCTCATATCAATCTTTGGAATCTAGTTGGTCTTCAAGCCAAATTTGGAATCTCTAAAATCATGATTCAGATTCCTTTTGTTCTCTTCATGAGTTTCATGAAATACGTTTTCACCATTAGGAAGCCTTTCTTCTACCAACTTTGCCAAACCTTACCTCCAAACCTTCCATGTTTGTTTTTAAACCGTTCATGACACCTTTTATTTATGCTTTTAAATTGTCCATGTCACCTTTGATTTCTTCTTTTAAACCATACATGTCACCTTTCATTTCTGATTTTAAACCATTCATATTGACATTCATCATTTCCAATCCATTTTTGGTTTCTCTTTGAGAGACTAAAAAGTGTTGCACTTGTTCTTGTAATTTTGATATATCATGTTTCCTTTCTTCCTCTTCTTCATCCATCATAGTAGAGATTTCTGAGGGCTTAATGGGTGTATAATATTTTTCTTTAGGAGGCATTTTGGAACCAAATAATGATATATATGCTTCACTATGCTCTTTGAGCCACTCCAAACTAATTTTTCAAACAAAATTTATGTAAAATTAAAAATACACACCTTAAATTAGAGCTTGATTTTGAGGTTGTTAATATGTTGATCTTGAAATTGTCGTATCTCTATGATTTCGGCCTCCCAAGGTATGAAATTTCATCCCATGGTATCCATTTTTGTCCTCTTTCCAACCCCACTAATTAGACTTGGATTGGATTATTCAATATAAGAGTTATGTCAAATCTCCCAAGATGATTTTCTTATGAATTGGTTCAATAGAGTGAACTTGTAAAAAATACCACATGTCATTGTTTCAACCTTCGGCCCTAAAATTATTCCTCAAGAAACTATAATATGTTTAATTTTAGTATTTTTTTACAAAATTCAAAACCAATGCTCAAAGACAAATTTATGATGATTTTCCCTAGGTCACCTATTTGAGACTGCATTATGGAGCATGTAGAAACCCTAACTTACTTTGACCATATCTCTGAAAATATAGCGAACCAAGATCTGAATTTTTTACAAAAAATTCACCAATATTATCCACATGGAAAAAATTTCAACTTCTAAAGCCTGCCAAAATATAAGTTATAGTGAAAATACCAAGATGGCCTATTTGAAGAAGCAAAACCCTAGGATCCATTGCTTTGATACCAAATGTTATGTAAACATATCCCAAAACAGAAGAAAAGATAGATCAATGACTTGAAAATAAGCCTCTTTGAGGGGGAAACCTCCTTTTACGTCACATAAATGAATAATTCTTTGATAATACAAATGACAAGGCCTCCTTGGTATATATATAGGAGCCTAAAGGGTCACACTATAATCAGTGCCTACATAACAATAAATGTAAGGGGCACAACAATAACAATATGGGGGCGACACTAGTATTATAGGGACATAATATATAACAATTTAAGGTACAATTTAAGTGACATTAATATTTATATACCTATTTCATAATGGATTGGTAACTGGAAATGCATTAAGAAGGTTATTGTCGATGATGAAAAATTATTATGCAAGGCTAGTGGTAACTTAACATGCCACTTCATTAAATCCATGTTAGTTCCCATTGGAAAAATATAAATCTATTATTTTCTTCCATCAAGGAGTTGAAGAACACCGAATATGGAATTCATAATGTCATTTGATGTGCCTCCCCTATATTTACCTTCAAAATTAAGAGTGTCAGAAGGAAATTTGGTCGAGATGGGAAGCCAATTGGGATATTGATGCACTGAATTGTGAGTTAACATATATAAATCCAACAAATTCATTCTATGAAGAATGGAAAATAAGTAGTGGAAATGGACTCGAGATTCCTAAAGAATTGGCTTAGAATCATTTTATGACTCATAAAATTTCCCCTTGGTATGTTTCTACTACAAAGGGGGCAGTTTGATTACATTTGATAGCTATGGTGAGGGAGGAAAATCCACTAAAAATGATTCCCATCCTAGAAATCGTTGTGCTCCGTGCAAGGATGTCGAAAGACGGAATGAACCCACTTTTGGTGAGGGTATAGACCTAGTGATGTGTCCACACTTAAAAGAGAATTTTCAAAATAGGGTAATGCCATTCCCCAATTCATGCTACAAGGTGGAAATCTTATCATAAAGGGTCAAAAATTTGTGTTGAAAGGAAGTGAATTTGGGCTAAAATGTAACATTCCAAGAAAGGAATTATTTCCACTTTAAGGAATAGATATAAGGGTCCCACTTGCACTAGATGGACATAAAAATTGTGTTGAAAGGTAGTGAAATTGGGATAAAAAATAACATTCCCAAAAAGGCATGGTTCCCACTTTAAGGGATAAAGAAAAGGTTCCCAATTCCACTAGATGGAATTAACATGGGAAAATGAAAACCCCTAATGGTAGTGCTACATCAAGGAGGAGTACCCTTCACACTTGATCTACTAGTAGTGTTATCTATTCTTGAAAACTAATATAGAGGGTGATCATAAAATCAATTAGTTGGATATCTAGGTGGAAAAGAGGGCTCCTAGTGTCACTCAAGAGGGATCTCAATGTTGGTTAAGAGGGCTCTCAGTGTCAATCAAAAATATGTTAAAGTTGTAGATTGATAAGGGCGATTTTCAACCTCCATATTATCTTATGAAAGGAGATCATGGCCTTCTTGGTATATTAATATAGTTGTTTGAGCCTCTGAAAAATCCCTTGGTTGATAAGTCATCAGAGCTAGGTTGTTCTTTTGAATGTTATTGCCTTTTATGGCTATTCAACACTAAGTGTGTTTCCTCTTCTAACTCATTTGATGGAGAGTTTGGACTGACCAACCTCCACCTAGTGGTAGGACGTTGTTCAATTTTAAAGGGGAATCTTTGATACTCCAAGGCTAACACGGTATTTGACCAAAACCTTTAACTTAAGGAATCAACAAAATAAAAAACTTAAGTTGTTCATCATTAGGATCACTAAGTACTCTATTAAAATTTCTGTAAAATAACTAACAAGCAAGGAACTCTCCCAAAGATCAATCATGGGTGGTTAAGCCCCAATTTTAATCAGTGAAACACCAAACACATGGCCTCTTGAAAGTCAATTTGGGATGATGAGGGCCCAAATCCAACTAGTGAAGGTGCAAGGAGACATTATGGTAATCGTCATGTAATAATTATCCAAGGTGCAAGTACCCTTGTGGATATGGGTACCCTCCAAAGGAGTTGAAGGTGAAAACCTAGGAATAACGACCAAGGTTATCAATTCATAAAAGGAAAATGGGTAAAACAGTCATGGCTCATGCATCTACACATGGATAGGGAATACAAGATGTCATCTTGCACTTGAAATTTTGGAAAAAAATAGTGTCACCTTAATAAGTTACCAATTTTCCAAACTTTATGTATATGCATCACAAAACAAGCAAGAGGAGATAATCTATATACATGCCTAGATTAATCCAATTCTTGACACAGATGTAAGCCATGCTTTCTCAACAAGTGGCTTTGCTAGTGACCATATTTTCATCAATCTCTAGTGTTTCTATCTTTATTTTTGCATATTTCAAGAAATTAATCTCAAACCTACACCAAGGCTCTAAAACTAGACTATATGTGTTTATTACAAAGAAAAATATATAATTTATTGATGCAGATTAGATCATTATATTTTTTCATCCATCTCGATGCTTTTAGAGAGGTAAAAGTGGAGGAATCAACTCACAGGACCCATTAGAGAAATTTTGAGTCTAAAATGTGCCTCCTAAGGAATATTATAAAATAATAGGGGAACTAATAAAATAAGATTATATTACATCATCAATTTTCAGAGGAAAAAAAGAAAAAAAATGCTTTTTCAACTCGTATTTTCAACTTATCTCCCTACGATTTTACCCAAAATTTTGAGTGGGTATTCGTTGGATGAGGAATTTAATTCCTCGTCCAAGGAGTGCCCATGTTGCATACTTATGATGGACCTTGCTACACGAAAAATGAGAAATACATGATAAAACATGATTCCAATCATGTTTTTCATGTATTTCTCTTTTTTCGTGTAGCAGGGTTCATCTAAAGTATGCAACATGGGTACTCCTTGTATGTGGAATTAAATTCTACATCGAACAAGTGCTCCCGCTTGAAATTTGAATAAAACCGTACGAATATAAGTTGAAAATACAAATTGAAAAAATAGTTTTTTCTTTTTTCTTTTTTATTCTTTATTCTTTATACTTTTTTGCTCCAAAAATGATTAATCATCCCCCATGGTTGACATCATCATCTTGAATCCTATTTGTTCTTATACAGTTTATTTTGGTTGTGCATTTTTATTTTGAGGCCCATTTTAGACCTCAAAATTTCTGTAATGACTTTTACCAGTGGGACCCAATTTAGCAAATTCAGGCTAAAACATTCCAAGAGAATTTTAAGGCATCAAATGGAATTTTTGGGGGTAATTTTTTTTTTTTAATGCACACATTTTTTCATATTCAACACATAGATACCTTTCCAAAAATGCAAGAACCTCCTTAATCACAGTATGTATGCAAAAGTTATGCCACTCAAAAGTTGAAGGCTTCCTATTTTGTCCACAATAATTTGAGAGGATTCCATGTTAGCTCATGGAAGAGGGGATAGCCACATGATCATGATGAAGATAATTCTAGAATATTTAATGTTATAACTCTAGTTAAGAGTTGAAGGAGTCAACCCTAGCCACCGACACGCTATTGGGTTGTGTTATAATTGGGATACTAGGGAGAAAAAGGGTTCCATTGTTTTTGAGTGCACGTTATTCCATAGACAATCAAAGTAGTCAACATGGATAAGGAGATAGAACAAAAGGAGTATTTGTACATTGTAGTAGTCCGTGGGCCTTTACTTCTTTGTACTCGCAACCATTTTATATTCAGAGAAAGAGAGCAAAGTGGCCTCACCTTCTAGTTGGGTTTTCTTCTTAAAGGGTTTACCAAGTTATATCTTGTGTCAAATCATGGTTTGTGAGTTTTTATTTTGTTGTTTTCTATTTTCTGCGTAATTATAATTTGCATGTATATGCAATAATAATAATAATAATAATAATAATAAATAAATAAATAAATAAAATAAAAAAATTACATATCCATATTAAAAAAAAAAAAAAAACCCTCCTAGTGCAGATTTCTTTTTTTTCTCAGTAAAACTATGCTATTATATTATATTATGTACAAATAAACATTACAGACAGAAAAACATGTTGCCCAAGGCCGACTGTGGCACTGTGGGTTGGCTTCTTGCAACTCCCAAATAGCCCTTACAGGGGCGACGTTTCCCTCCGGAGTTGCAACCAGTACATCAAAACACATAATAGTTTTCATTCCAGACCATGAACACCCACGCAGGGGCTTTGAAGCAAAAACTGCCCTCGCAGGGGCGACCAACTAACTGAAACAAAGCATATAGAAACCTGGACACGAACCTTAAAAACTCAGACATAAACATGTGACTTATCCCATACCCAGACACAGATAGCGAACGAGACAGAAGACTTAAACAGAACCTGAACAAAAAGATGGTCGACGCAGCCTGCCGCGGAGTGCTACTCCTCAGGCTTCTCCTCAATGATTGGAACCCATCCATAATACTCAGGGACGCCTTCCCCTTCTTCCTCTGCAACGTTCTTGGAGGACGACGCTTCCGGCTTCTGAGATTGGGCGGGAGCCTGCTCCGGAGCTCCTCCCGTTCTTTCCTCATCAATTGCCGGATGTTCAGCGAATGGCGTTGCCCTGCTGCCCTCACCGTCTTCATTTTCCTTGGTATCCTTAATGAATAGGACGGAGAGGTGAGCACTAATGCTTCCAAGAGTAAAAACAGCAGTGCCAAATGCTGGAAGGGAGGGTGGTTCTGAGTTGGGGCCGCCCGCGTCCATGAATTGGGAAGCCTGCATGTGGGTAGCCCCGGCTCTTCTGTGACAGTAGCAACAGCAGCAATGGTGGTGGGAATCCGCTGCTGGATGGCGTGAGGAGCTCCCTCGACCAGAGCCGCGTCTACATGGCATTCTTTCCCTTGGCTTGACCATTTTGGCAGAGGAGCTGGCAGTGAAGAACAGAGCTTCAATCGCTGGAAGCCCCTGCTCGAGTCTCCTCCCAACGCAGCGAAGTATTCTCTCCTCGCCTCTTGGCAATAACACAATGTAACCCGCAACTCTGTCACCAGGGGGGACAGGCGCGAAATATTCCTTAGCAGCCGCAACACCTGTAACATCCACAGCGTCTGCCAGAAGGAGGAAATTGCCCAAACCAGCCTGCGCAGCGAGCCTCTCACTCTGAGTATGGTTCGTCCCCATGCCCATCTCAAATTTAACCAACTCGACATGCTCTTGAACCTTGGGCGCCATAAATGCGCTCTGCAACCGCTACAGTTCACCTTAGGTTTCATTGAAGACTCTGAGCTAATGCCTCAGTATTTAATACCTCGGCGGCGTTCTGTGTGTCCTCCCTTATATCACCTCGAGGCGGCACATGTTGGCCATGTGGCCTCCTTTCCTCTGCCGTGCGAACACCCGCATCCGGGGCTCCTAGTGTAGATTTCAAAATTCTTATTATAACTTATTAGACATGTTGTGACAAACTTTCTTGTGGAATATCGACAAAATTTTATGGATAATTTATTTTAGATATTATTCATTAATTTTTCAAGTTTTTGTTTATTAAGTGAAATGGAAATGGAACTTGGGATGCTTAAATACTCTAAGAATGATGGAAATTTATATATCACTATTGCTGTTCAAAATTGGGAGTAGAAAATACTACACAAAAATCATAGGCAATTGTTCTATTTTGAATATATTTGGGATCAGGAGGGAATGTCGCTCCTCTTCCTCCGCTAGCTCCTGACATCACAACCTCAAATGCATTAGTTCTAGACTTTCCTTAAATCTAGAAGACTCGTCCTTCATAATTTGTATAAAAATCTCAATGATATCCCCAAAGTCCCAGTAAGTTATAACCAGTCTCACACATGGCCTTGCACTTTACAAATAAAGAATTTCTTGGGTAGTTCTCTAGGGATTGGCCCTCTCCCAATTCTCTAAATACTTGGATTGATAAGAACTAAAGACCCTTTATCAAAGGAAGTTATCTTTATTATTTTGTGGGCAAGGAATATTTGCAATTTTGTTCAAAGAAAAGTGTTATGAAACCAGCTCAAGAAAAGATAGAAAAGATAGATCAACGCCTTAGAATTCAGCCTCTTCAAGGGGGAAACCTCCTTTACATTACATAAATGAACAATTCTTGGATGATTCAAATGACAAAACCTCCTTTCTATATATAGGAGTATAAGGAGTCACAATATAACCCAGCCGACCTAACAATAATAATATAAAGCCACAAAAATAACAATAAAGGGATTCTATGGGGCACAATAATAACAATATGGGGATAATAGGGGCACAACAATATTAATAAGGGATGCAACTACAATAGTAATGGGGTAATCACTAGTATTATAGGGACCCAACATGCCCCTTTCCTTCAAAAAAGTGTTGTCCTCAACGCTTGAGTAGTTCTGGATGCTTCTGTATAAAATCCTCATCCTCCCATGTGGAATCTTCAGCGGATAAGTTCTTCCACTTGATAAGATACTCCAAAATTGATCGATTTCGTCGCTGTCGAGTTCTTGTTTCTGTGACTTCTTCCGATTCCAATATAATTTTTCCTTCCTTGTCAAGTTTTGGCAATATTGTTTGAACTGGGAGCTTTTCGCCTATAACCTTCTTTAAACATGAAACATGGAAAACTGGGTGCAATCGAGAAGCTGCAAGAACCTCCAATTTGTATGCCATAGTACCAATCTTTTGCAACACCTTGTACGGACCATAATACTTTGGTGATAATTTATTATCCTTCTTAGCTTGCTTGAGGGACATTTGCTTATATGGTTGTAGCCGTAGGAATACCCAATCACCTACATCAAAACTTCTTTCGCTGAGATGTTGATTTGCCTGTTGTTTCATTCTATTATGTGCCAACACGAGGTTATCCTTTAAGAGTTGGAGGACTTGTTGTTGATGTTCGATGTGATGTTCCACTACTTGAACCTTAGAATTTTCTCTTAAATATGATGTGATGGATGGTGGCTGATGTCCATAAAATGCCATAAATGGGGTCATTTTTGTTGCTATATGGAAGGAAGTGTTATACCACCATTCAGCCAGAGGCAACCATTTGACCCATTGTGTCTGTTTATCAAATACAAAGCAATGAAGATATCCTTCCAAACATTTGTTTACTATCTCAGTTTGCCCATCAGATTGAGGATGATAAGATGAGCTATGAGCTAACTGAGTACAAAGACAAGAAAATAATTCTATCCAAAAATTTCCAGTGAAAATGGGATCTCTATCACTTACAATAATCTTTGGGTTTCCATGTAGCTTTTGAATTGTTTCCATAAATGCAGTAGAAACTGTACTGGCTTTAAATGGATGTGATAATGCACAAAAGTGTGCATACCTGGTAAGTATGTCAACTACCACCATGATGACACTCTTTCCCTCAAACTTGGGTAAACCTGTGATAAAATCCATTGAAACCTCCTCCCAACGTTGGCTTGGAATGGATAAAGGTTGTAATAGGCCCGGTGTCTTAATTGTTTCAACTTTATTTTGTTGGCAAACCAAAAATTCCGCCACAAATTTTTGAATATCTGATTTAAGGCCATCCCAAAAAAATTCCTTCTTAACCCTGTGGTAAGTTTTTAAAAATCTTGAGTGCCCTCCTAAGGGAGAAGTGTGCAATTCCATAAGAGTCTTTTTTTTTAGTTGGGAATTCTTACAGAGGTATAAGCGATCTTTGTACCATAAAGAATCATTTTGCCAACTAAATGTATCAGACGTACTGGAATCTTGTTGTAACTTTCGAATAAGTGCCCACACTTCTTCGTCATTCTTCCATTCCTCCCTTGCTTCGTTTATCCAATCTGGTTGGATAATAGAAATGGCGCACAACAATGCTTCCACATCCTCATCCTTTCTTGAGAGTGCATCTGCCACCACATTTTGCTTCCCCTTTTTGTAGATGATTTCAAAGTCACAACCCGACATCTTTTTGACCCACTTTTGTTGCTCTTTAGAGGATAATCTTTGTTATAAAAAGTATTTAAGGCTATCATGATCCGTTTTTACCTTGAAGTGTCTTCCCATTAGGTAGGGTCGCCATTTCTTAAGTGCATGGAGTATTGCCAATATTTCCTTCTCATAAGTAGCTTTGTGTAAAAACTTTCCCTTGATTGGATGATTGTCAAAAGCAATGGGTCTTTCATCTTGCATTAAAACAGCACCAATTCCATTTCCTGAAGCATCACGTTCCACAATAAAGGTTTTTGTGAAGTTCGGTGTAGCTAAGACTGGTGCTTGGCACATTGCCTCTTTAAGATGTTCGAAGGCCTTTGTTGCTTCTGGAGTCCATGAAAATGCATCTTTCTTCAATAATGTTGTTAGAGGTGCTGCTATTCTCCCATAATTCTTAATAAACTTGCGATAATACCCTTGTCAACCCGAGAAATCCTCGCAGATGATTTATGGATGTGGGGATTTTCCATTCCTTAATGGCTTTAATTTTGCTAGGGTCTACCTTAACTCCTTCATGATATACAATATGACCCAGATATTCCACTTCTTGTACTCCAAAGAAACATTTGGATCTTTTTGCATATAATTGTTTCTCCTCCAATAGTTGTAGCACCCTGTCAACATGTTCAACATGATCCTTCCAAGACTTGTTGTAGATTAGTATATCATCAAAAAATACTAACACAAATTTTCTAAGGAATGGTTTGAAAATGGAATTCATCAAACCTTGAAATGTTGAAGGTGCATTGGTAAGGCCAAAAGGCGTGACCAAAAATTCATAATGACCCTCATGAGTTCTAAATGTTGTTTTTGGAATGTCTTCAGTCTTCATTCTGAATGGATGATATCTTGAACGAAGATCCAACTTGGTGAAGTAAATTGATCCATGTAATTCATCTAGTAATTCATCAATGACAGGAATGGGAAACTTATCTTTAATAGTGAGCTTGTTGAGCTCCCTATAATTCGGACACATGCGCCATGATCCATCCTTCTTGTGCACTAATACTACTGGAGCAGAGAAAGAACTTTGACTCGGTTGAATTATACCAGTCTCTAGCATTTCCACAACCATACGTTCAATTTCACTCTTTTGGGCATAGGGATATCTGTACGGCCTGATGTTTGGAGGAACACTTCCTGGAATAAGATGAATAGCATGATCACAATCACGAATAGGTGGGAGACCTTTAGGAGTCTCAAATACCTTAGAATGATTGTCCAAGACTTTTTGGAGATCTGGAGAAATAGATGATTGCAATGGAAACATCTAGCGAACATAATTGTGCAATTACACCCCTTTGTTCCTTTTTTAGAAGCTTTGTCATACCGTTAGAGCTTATTATAATTTCTCGGTTTCCCTGCAATACCCCTTAATTCAAATTCTTTTCCTTCCACAGAAAATTTCATGAAAAGTTCTTGAAAATTAAAAGCTATTGTACCCAAGGATTGTAGCCATTGGACTCCTAGTAATCACTAGTATTATAGGGACCCAACAAAAAGGATGACAGGGATCTTATTTTTATAAATAACCACATATTTATGGGTACAAAAGGCTTATATATCAACAAATGGAATCCACACTTCAACATTGAGAATGGTATTCCATTAATTGTCCCAGTTTGGGTTAGGTTACCTCATATTCCCTTACACTATTGGAATGAAGAAACACTCAAAAGTGATGGAAATTCTTCAAGTAAATACATAGATCGAGCTGAGACATGAGAGGGGATGTTTTTATATGTCAGGATCCATGTCAAGGAAAATTTGGAAAAAGGTATTCCTTAAGTAGTGCACTCTCCTTGGACAATTGGTCCTAGGTTCAATCTATTAATTATGATAAAATACCTTTCAAGAGAAAAAAAGTTTCATGAATATTTTCATTTTGCTAGGAATTGTCCAAATTTTGAGGACGAAACAAGACCACCTAGGAAGGAAATCAATGGAAAAGGATAAAGAGATGTAGAGGCCCAAATAGATAGGCTCTTATAAAAGGTTGGGGGACAATTGTTGACTCATGGGTTCCACCCCCTTCCAAATGTCAACCTAATACCCAATCAACTTCCAATGGTAAATCAAAGGATATAGATCTCCATCAAAATATATATGAATCACTATCTCATTTGGAATATCTTGAGGAGGCATGGAATCTTGAATATCTAAATAATCTTGTGGAAACTGTTGATAAAGGGAAGGAAAGAGGAATATTTAATGAAATGTGCCCCTTGGAAGATGTTCCAACTTAAAACAAGAATGTGGAAGTTCTAGAATCAGAAGAGGAGGATGCATATCTCTCTCCTATAACACTCACCCCACATTAGGGCTCTTTTATGGCTCAATGAAATCTAAGGGTGATGTAGAAAAAGGGTTTGCTAAAAAGGTGGGATAAAGAACCAACAAATAAATTTGAAATGAGCAAGTGGACAAGGATAAGGAGAGGGGTTCCCAACCCACTATTAATGATATTCTAATCAAAGGTGAAAGGAAAAAAGGAAGCACAATGAAGTGACTCCTTCTTAAGGGTGAGCATCAAAGACCATTAGTAAATAATGAAATTGGTCTCTTGGAATTGTAGGGGGGTATGAAGTGATAGAGGAATTATAAAGTCAAAATTTTGTTAAAAGAAGGAAATCCCAAATCCCACTTCTCAAGGAGACAAAAATGGTTGAACAAGACACCTCTATTACATCCAATAGTATTTTGAAATAATGTAATTAGTAGAAAATAGGTTCAAGAGGGACTTCTAAATAATTTACATCCTACAGTTCCCTACTTTGTCTCAAATGCTTCAGGAGGAAAATTTCTCTAAGGTTGTCATCTACCTTCTTCATCTTCCCTCTATAAACATATGCAATGTTATTAATGTGTATATGCCTCTTTCTTAGCAAGATAAATATCTCAGTTGGTCCTCTTTGTGATTTTAGGTACTCTAAATTTGGGAAAAGTAGTGTATTTAGGGGGGATTTCAAATCATTATTCATCCATAGAGGAAAAAATGTGGAAGTTTAGTAAGGGTCCCCTTGAAGGAAAGGATGAAGGATTGTAGCTTCCATTTGGATCTGACTGATATAAAAACCACAAGTTTAAATTCACTTGGAGTGATAAAAGAGTGGTTCCTGGTCATATTTCAACAAGACTGGATAGATTTTTGGTTGGTAGTGGTTTCTTTTGAAAAATAATTCTCCTCATCTTCTCAAGCCCTTGCTTGGATTGGACCATATCACATACATGTTTAGATAATATTTCATCCTCAGGAGGATTATGATCCTCTTACTTTCAAGTTCTATCTGCAACAAATTAATTCTCAAGGATGTTTTGAAATAGTCTCCAAATCTTGGACCAAATGGAATGCAGTATCTTCAATGTATATTTGGGAATAGGAAATTAAGGAAAATAAATTGGCTCTTAAAATTTGGGTCAAATATGAAAATCATACTTCAGATAAAGATGTTCTATTGAATAAACCTAATATTGAAAATATATATTAGGATATGGAACATTCCCCTGTTACTAAAGAAAGTATATTAAAAAAAAAACATTTTCTTGCATAATGCCATAAGAGCATAAGAAGATATTTGGATATTAAGGTACAAAAGCATTTATCTCAAATCAAGGGATAGAAACACTAAATTATTCCACAATCAAGCCAAGATGAGAGTATGGCAGAACAACGTAAAATCTACTGAGGTTAATGTAGAGACCAGGACTTCTTATGAGAAAATCAAGGTCTCCCTCAAACATTTTGGAAATTTATATGGGGAACATGTAGGAGGTGACAGAGGGAGAAAACTCAGTTCCTATGGAAACAATTTTAGAGGAGGAAATATGGAAGAACATCTGATACTTTGATCTTTATAAGGTTCTAGGGCCTAATAGCTTCACTACTAATTTTTATCAAAAGTGTTGGCATACTATAAAGTTTGATCTATGTAAAATGATTGAATTTACTCATTTAAATTCTAAAAGAGGAGATTTTATCTTTCAGCATTAATCCCCAAGAAGGTAAATCCATTTTCCTTTACGATATTTTGACCCATTTCACTCTATAATTTATCTTATAAAATAATTTCCAATATCTTAGCTTCTTGTTCAGATTATCTTCCGGATACATCGCATAAGGATGATTCTTCATCGATGTTTTGAACCAGTGACGATAGTTCATCTTCAGGATGTGAAAGAATATTCTTTCACATCCTGAAGATGAACCACCGTTGCTGGTTCGAAACGTCGATGAAGAATAATCCTTATGCGATGTATCCGGAAGATAATCTGAACAATAATGAAACTCGCAGAAACCTCAAAGACGAGATCTTAGCTTCTTGTCAGAAACCTCTATTGTTAGAGATGATCTATGAAAATTAGGAAAGATTCGTTGGGAAATTATAGATAGTGGAAAATATTATTATATTTGAGGGATTTATTCACTCCAACTAATGCATGGGGGAGAAACATATGATATTGAAACTATATATGGTGAATGCATTTGAAAAGGTAATACACTCATTTTTATTTGTTGTCCTTAACAAATTTGGGTTCGAGGATAAATTTATTCAATGGATCACTGCTTGTATTGAGGTCCCTTGGATCTCTCCATTGGTATATGGTTAACCAATTGGTTCTTCAAAGCCTCTAGGGGCTTAAGGTAGGGGTTCCTCTCTCTCATATTTTATATATTATAATGGTGGAAGCCTTAAGCAAAAAAATGGATTATGAGAGAAAGGTGTAATCTCCTCTAAGAATTTGATACTGGAGAGTAATTAAATCTATCAGTAACTCTCACTTCACTAATGATCCACTTATGTTAGGAGGAGTTCCTATGATCATAGTTTCCATATTTAAATATGTTCTAGAATATTTTGTCTCTGCCTCCAAGGGACTCATAAATATTAAGAAAATCCAATTATTTGCATATAATACCATAAATAGTATTCAAACTAAGCTCCTTCAGATCCTTGTATTCCCAATTACATAAAATTAGATTGAATTCCTATAAGCCTCAAATAATTTCCCCATCCCTCCTGACTTCCCCTCGTATCCAAGTTCAAAATCAAATTTCCTTAGTGGGGAGGGAAAAATAATAGTGGAAATAATAAAATAAGATTAGATTACATCATCAAATTTTAGAGGGAAAAAGGAAAAAACTATTGTTTCAACTCATATTTTCAACTCATCACCCTACTGTTTCACTCAAATTTTGAGCAGAAGCACACGTTGGATACAAAATTTAATTCCTCATCGAAGGAGTACCCATGTTGCATACTTTCGATGGACCCTGCTATACGAAAAATGAGAAATGCTGAAAATAGCAACAAGAAATGATAAAAATAGAATCCAGAATATTCCAATTTTAATTTTTCCTTGAATTAAAATTATAAATTAAATTCAAATTTAGTCTCACCAGCTGCTTGGAAATAATTAATTAATTCATTATGGATTAATTAGTTGGAGAAATTCAAGTTAGAAGTCTTTCTGAAGTCATGCAACAGTTATCCCTTAAATTAAGGAGGTTATCCCTTAATTAAGGAGATAAGGTTGAGTTATATTTGAGTTGTAATTAGTTAACTCAGTTTACTAAGTTAATTCTAGTTAAATTAGTTCCAAACTGTTTGAGGAAATAATTGTGATTTATCAGTTAGTTGATGCATGCATGCACTCAACTAGTGTACTCCAGATAACTGAAGATTCCCTCATCAGAAACTCATGCATGTCTATTCTGAGATAGACCTAGTTGAGATAAATATCAAGGACAATGTACTATCAATTGCATGTGTTTTCCTATAAAGGAAACTCATGCATGCAGTCAAGGGTAGGTTCCTTGAGGATTGCACAGTTTTGATTGTATGTTAGAGCAGTGTGTGAGAGCAGTGTTACACTGGGTGAAGGAGATCATCCCGGAGGTAATTGTGCATGGAAATAGGAGCTTGGAGGGCAGAGGAGAAGGCTTGTGAGAAGCTTTGATTGCCTGTGAGCATCCAGGAGGATTATACTGAGAGCTGGCTAGCTGTGGGAGCTAAGGCTTTGTGTAATTCTGATGTATTTCCACCTTGTATGATAATACCTGAGGCTTTCTGAGTATTTTCTGTGTTTCATGTGTATTGATTCTTCTTCTTATGGTTATATGTGTTCAACTCTGATTCAGCTCGATCTTTAAGCTTCCGCAAGTTTGATAGTAGAAGTAGATTATAGTATTTTGATTTGGTATATTGCATTATCAAGTTAATCTACAGTCAGATTTTCTACATAGATCTCAGAGGTAGATTTGTAGAGATTTGCAAGAAATTCTACATGGTATCAGAGATGTGAATAGTATATTGAGAAGAGAATTCAAAGTTTGAAGTTTGGGTTGTAGGTGCAAATCGAATTCATATCATACTTCAATTTAAAAAACAAAAAGAAGATGGGACATTATGCGACTAATTTCCCATTGAAGAAGTCCAAGAAGGGATCCTCGGAAGGATCGGAAGGTGAGGCATTAGCCTCTTAGTTCGAAATGGACTTTACTCTCATCGCATGCATGGTTTCATCGATGATGGGTTGTGTTTGGTATCTTGACAGTGGAGCCTCATTCCACATGATCGACGATAAACGTTTAGTCAGTGCCTTGGATGAGAAAGAGCTCAAAATGTGCATAGAGATGGGTGACGATGAAAGGTATAATGTTTCAGGAGTGGGCACGGTTGCTTTTCAGAGGGATCATGGACCTCCTATAACCTTGACAAATGTGAAGTATGTGCCTGGACTGAAGAAGAACTTGGTATTGGTCGCGATGTTAGAGGACAAAGACTACGATGTTGTCTTTAGTAAGGGAAAGGTTTTCCTTAGACACATCACCATGAGACAGGTGAAACAGATTGGTTCATGAGTTAAGAACCTATATGCTCTTGAGGTTCAAAATGCATGCAAAGCCTTGAGGAGCAAGGAAAATGTTAGAGACTTGGTGGCTGAGAGGAAGAGTAAATTACCTCTTAACATGCAGTCCTAGAAGAAGTCTCAGAGAATTGTGGAGGAGCCACAATTGGAGAAGTGGGAAGAGGGATCACATGCAACAATACCTCTAGGTGTGAGGTGGGGCAATGTGAAGTGATAGTCCCATGAAGGCTGAAATTGGGCAGGGTCCATTGAGAGGTTTTATCTCATGGATTGTACCTTGCTACAGGAGCCCAAAGTACAT
Organism: Pinus tabuliformis; assembly: GCA_031772625.1. Classification (NCBI taxonomy): domain Eukaryota; kingdom Viridiplantae; phylum Streptophyta; class Pinopsida; order Pinales; family Pinaceae; genus Pinus; species Pinus tabuliformis. The sequence continues at coordinate 426,785,426 of CM062820.1, forward strand.
AGTAGCAAGAAGAATCAGTGGGATTGATTCAGTCAGAGATCAAAGTGACAGAGGCTAGAGCAATCAGATATTGAAGAGCGCAGAGAAGGATTGACAATAATACAGAAAGGTTGAGTCAGCAGAAGTGCAGAGTTTTCAGTCGACAGAGGCAATAGTAGTCAGAGACTTTGATGACAGAGGCATCATTCAGATTCAGGTTGGATGTTTTTTTTTGTTTTTGAAATTGTTGGAGCAACAACACTTGAGAGAAGTGTTGCATGCATAACATTCCAAAGGTTCATGATCGGGATTGAGTTGAATTCCTTTCTTGTTGAGAGGGAGTGTTGAAAATAGCAACAAGAAATGACAAAAATAGAATATAGAATATTCCAATTTTAATTTGTCCTTGAATTAAAATTGTGAATTAAATTCGAATTTAGTCTCACGAGCTGCTTGAAAATAATTAATTAATTCATTATGGATTAATTAGTTGGAGAAATTCAAGTTAGAAGTCTTTATGAAGTAATGCAAAAATTATCCCTTAAATTAAGGATATTATCCCTTAATTAAGGAGATAAGATTGAGTTATATTTGAGTTGTAATTAGTTAACTCAGTTTACTGAGTTAAGTCCAGTTAAATTATTTCCAAACTGTTTCAGGAACTAATTGTGAGTTATCAGTCAGTTGATGCATGCATGCACTCAACTAGTGTACTCCAGATAACTGAAGATTCCCTCATCAAAAGCTCATGCATGTCTATTCTGAGAAAGACCCAGTTGAGCTAAATGTCAAGGACAATGTACTATCAATTGCATGTGTTTTCCTATAAAGGAAACTCATGCATGCAGTCAAGGGAAGGTTCCTTGAGGATTCACAGTTCTGACAGAGTGTTAGAGCAGTGTTACACTGGGTGAAGGAGATCATCCCAAAGGTAACTGCGCAAGGAAATAGGAGCTTGGAGGGCAAAGGAGAAGGCTTGTGAGAAGCTTTGATTGCCTGTGAGCATCCAGGAGGATTGTACTGAGAGCTGGCTAGGTGTGAGAGCTAAGGCTTTGTGTAATTTTGATGTATTTCTACCTTGTATGATCATACAGATAGTGGGGTTTTTAGCTGAGGCTTTCCCCTGAGTATTTTCTATGTTTCATGTGTATTGATTCTTCTTCTTATGGTTATATGTGTTCAGCTCTGATTCAGCTCAATCTTTAAGCTTCCGCAAGTTTGATAGTAGAAGTAGATTATACTATTTTGCTTTTTTGTAGAGAATTTGCAGGAAATTCTACAAGAAATACATGAAAAAGGGTGATTGCAATCACATTTTTCATGTATTTCTCAATTTTTGTGTAGCGGGTCATTCAAAAGTATGCAACATGGGTACTACTTCGATTAGGAATTAAATTATGCATCTAACAATTTCTCACTCTCAAAATTTGAGTAAAACCGTAGGGAGATAAGTTGAAATATGAGATAAAAAAATAGTTTTTTTTTTTTTTTACTCCAAAAATGGTGAACAATCCCCCATGCTTGACATCATCATATTAAATCCTATTGGTTCTTATAAAGTTGATTTTGGTTGTACATTTTTGTTTCAAGGCACATTATAGACCTCAAAATTTCTCTAATGATTATTTAAACTGTGTTGCTTAGTTAATATTTGTAAAATATGCTATTTTTCTTTCCCTCTCTTTCAATATTCATATCTCTTGGAACCAATTGGAATTAGAATCATAATTTTACAATAAATTAAGAAAGAAAAAATTTGGGCCGAGGGGGTGAAGCCAACTCAAAAAGTTCCATTTAGCCAATTTAGTGAGAACATTGAGGATTTAGAATCAAATATCCATCTCTATGAATCTATCCCTTGGGGCTAAACTTTATGGAGGCTTATTTTAGATCAAAATGATTGGTGGAAGCAAGTAATTTACCAAAAAATTTATGTTGGTGAAAGGAAAACTTGTTTAGATTATCCCTCTCATATCAATTGGGAATCTTATATCTGTCGACTCCTCTTTGACCAACCCACTAATCAAGTATAAGTTGACATAGATTCTATGGAATGAGAGGCACATTAGCATTTAGTCTAATGGAATAATGGGTCACCCTCTTATTGAAATACATCCTAGGCTCCTTCCTCTCCATGAATGGATATTTATTTAAGGAAAATCAACATATTTGATATATCAACATGGCAACTTAAGGACATAGGAAAGGATGGGGATTTTGGATGGTTCCTCACCCTATAAAGTCTCAAGAAATGATTCAAGAAGGCCTCATTTTTTGGTCTACCACAAGTGATATAGCTGAGGAAGATTCTATAAAATATTATGCGGAACATAATTATGACTCTTTGCTTTTCCCTAAAGGATCACCCCCCAAAGGAAGAATTTGGGCCAATATTTGGCATCATGATGGTCTTCCAAAAATTAACCTTTTTTTTTACCTTGGCTAACAAAAAAAAAATCTAACTATGGAAAATTTAATCAAGAGAGTATTACAAGGCTCATCATGTTGTTTTCTATGTCAAAAGGCTAGTGAAACCATCTCTCATTTTATTTTGGAATGTTGTTTTTTCAAAAACGATTCTTGGAATTTTTCTTATAGAGGTTAGTTCCCATATTACTATGGCCATATTGCATTCCAAAATTATTTGAATCCTTGGAGATGTGCTACTTAGGATCATTCGTTGGGAAGCTAATATTCATAAAAGTATGCATAGACTTACCAAAATTCATCTATTGGAATATTTGGTTGGTTGGAAATAATGTGAAATTCCAAGAGAAGGTTCCTCGATTCGGGGAAGGTGGTTTCACTCGTGTTTCAATACCCATAGAAAATTTCAATTGTAAATCCATAAAGCTCTATTCTCCTCAATGGTTAGATGCTATGGAAGAAAAATGTTGAAAAATTCAGCAAGAAAGTCTCAATTTGATTTTGCCTTGGACAAATTGAGAAAATTTGAATTTCCACATTAGCAGACAACTTGGAGGTAGTTAACTTGTGTGACATGGCTCTTTTCACTCAGTTAGCTCAATGAATTTGAGTTAGAGGGCTTGGGGTTCAGTTAAGTATGCGTGATTGCTAATTTGTAGCAATCAAGATCAATGACTTCAAGTTGTTTCAGTTAAACTAGTTCTAACTATTCATGGAACTAGTGGAAGGTCAATTGTGTAGTGGGACAACAATGTAGCTTAATGATCATCCAGTTAACTGATAAGTCAGCCTAAAATAGCTAGTGCATGCATAAATTCAAGTTCCCCATTTGTGGTGGAGATTCCAAGGCAGTGTAACATCAATTATAGACTAGTCTTGAGTGTAAAAGTGTTGCATGCAACCAGATGAGCAACCTTGGGAATTGCGCAATCAATTGGAGGAAAATTTCTAAATAATAAGGGCCTAATTACTCAGGAATCATGCAAGTAAATAGGGGCTCAAGAAGAGGCATAAATTGGCTAATTTTTGTTCAGAGCTTCTCATTGAGCAGAGAGATAGGTTATTCGCTTGTAGGTTGAGCTCAAAGTGGGCCAACAATTGTAATATAGTCTCTATTCATCTGATTAATGCAAGAAGGCTTAACGGGTTTTTAGAAGTTGCTTTTCCCTAGAAAAACATTGTGAATGTGTGTGTGTGATTTCTCATTACATGTATGAGATTGTTGTTCTAAATTGTGAATTGAATTCTGAAGAGCAATAGAGTAGAATTTTGTCTCTTGATTTAGATTAAAATTTCTTAAGCAGTTGCAATTCTACACCATATTTCTACATGGTATCATTTATAGATTCACATTAGAAGCAATTGTGAAGTTTTTCCTTAGGAGGTTCGAAGGCAGCTGAGATTAAATTATACCTTGGAAGGCAGCTCAAATTTCATTGCATGGAAGGATCACATGGAGGTGGTGCTTGATCACAATGAATTGCTAGAATATGCCAAGACAAATATTGAAAAACTAGCATCAGTAGATGCCTAGAAACTAACCCAATGGAAGCAATATGTAGACAAGGTGAGGAGAATAATCTTGAAGGGAGTGCAAGACCACATTGTCTCAAATATCCATGGGAAAGACACTCCTTTTTCAATGTGGCAGGCACTAATAGATCTATTCCAAAATAGAAGCGACCATAGGAAACTTTTCCTCAAAGCCTCAACTTAAAAATATCAAGATGCAGAAGAATGACACTATCTTGCAGTATCTCACTAGATTTACACAAGTTCGTGATGAGCTTGGAGGGGCTGGTGTGACTATTGAAGAAGATGACCTAGTGAGCCTATATCTTCTAGGCCTTCCCAAAAGTTGGCATAGCTACTAGGACTCGATGAATGGAAGGGAAAATTTGCCAAAGTGGGAAAGGTTATGATCCAATTTGGTCCAACAAGAATTCAGGAGAAATAACGAGGATGGAACTTCATCCAAGGAAAAGGATGAATAAAAAATTGCATTGGTTGGAAAGGGAAAGAAAGGAAAAGGGTAGAAATCTCAAACCAAACCAGAATCTACCAAAGGGAGCAATAAGAAAGACTTGTCCAAAATAAAATTCTTTAGTTGTCATGAATTTGGGAAATATTCCATGAAGTGTCCACACAAAAAGTTGAGCAAGAAGAACTCAAGAGGAGTAGCAGGTGAAGTCTTGGATTCGCAGTTCGAGCTTGACTTCACCCTTATCGCATGCATGGCTACCACAGTGATGGGGAGTGTGTGGTACTTGGACTCAAGTGCATCGTTCCACATGAAAGTGTGTAGAGAGTTTTTCAATGACCTAGAGGATAAATATCACCATATGCATATTGAGTTGGGGGGTGATGGAAGGTACAATGCTACTGGGATTGGTACAGTAACCTTTTAGAGGGAGTCAAGATCCTCTCTCTATCTCAAAAATGTCATGATTGTGCTAGGCCTGAAGAATAATCTCATATTTGTTGTAGTTTTGGAAGATTGTGGTTATGATGTGATCTTCATCAAAAGGAAATCATTCTTGAGATACATAGCCACGAGATTATTGGGAAAAATACTGAGAGGGGCGGGGGGGTGTGAATCAGTGTTTTCAAATCGTTAACTTTTTATTTCATATTATGGTTTCTATACGTGACTTTTTTGAAGGGAACCCACGTGTGTACGTGATTGTTCTTAAGAAAACTAGCGTATATCTAGTAAACTTATGTTTCAGTTAATTCTTCATCTATTTATCTTGAGCCATTGCATCAATACTTTATTAAACATTAGACAAACATTAACCATGTGTAGTAAGAACAAAATAAACCATCACACATAAGAAAAACACATGAACACCAGGATTTAAGTTGGAAACCCAATGCGGGAAAAAACCACCTTCTAATGTCGTCTATGTCTTTGTTTAGTATATATATAAAAAAATATTTTACAATCTTTTACTGGCGCAGACTCATACCATTACACAAGCACCCACTTGTAGAAGCCTACAACCTTCACTCTTTTTCCATATCCTACTGGAAGGGGGCTCCAACCCCCTAAATCTTGTATTGGTGTTAACGTATACCAATATACAGGCACCAACCTATAGAAGGCTACAACCTTCACTCGTTCTCCAGTTGCTATTGGAAGGGAGCTCCAACCCCTTGATTTGACTTACTAGCTACCACAAGAAGGAAGATCTAACTCCCTCAACTCTGGGGGACCATGTTTCATAAATTTTCATAATGGATCCACCTACTACAACATGTTGTAAGTTGTAGGCTATGTTTCATCAAATTTTCAGACTAGACCCACTACCAACATTTAAGCTCGATATCAATCATCAAACTGTAACTCATGACTATAACACAATCATCAATCATTACAACCCAATCAACTGAAACTCAACCAAAAACTCAATCAATCAACTGGAACAGTCAAATCACTCTAACCATAATACCAAACAACTTATAGTGCATCATAGAAACTAGATATTGTTACTGCAAACCCTGATCAACCATCTTTCAAAATATGTATGCTACTTTGTAGTAGAAAACCCGCATGTGTTTATGAGGTATACTCGGATACAAATCTTCAACCACTGAAATCTGAAAACTGAACCATTTCCATTCTAAAACAAACATTGAATCTTAGTCAGATCTAATGTCTCATTCTGAAACAACCACAAAACCTTCACTGAACTTTACTCACAACTAGCAAGTAACTTCAACATTCTTCAATCAATCAATTCATAATCAAGACATCATCGTTTAAGACCAAATCATCATGAAGACTTCATTGACAGACATCAGAAAAACATTAAAACTGATAAAAGTGATCAATTATTCAAACCATATCCACGTGTATACATGGATTTTCAGAAAACAAACCCACATGTACTCGACTTACCAAAACCACACTAGCGTGTGTATGCGCCTCACAGGCTATATAACATGTGTACATATCTGCAAATTCAAAATAAAATCTTCGCTGCAACACAGAACTTCAGACATACCCAGATCTCAACATACACAGAAAAATCACACGTTAAGACACCATCAACACAAATCAAATCATCCCATCTATTAGACCTATTGGATCTGATCCATCATTGAACCCCTGGGTGCATACATAGTTTAGATCAAGCAAAGCATCAATATCTCATAACATGCATACTTGCTTCAAATCTAACTATTCATAAGGTTTCCATCTCTTACACACTTTGCACACTTTTTACCACTTTGATCTTCATCACCTTATATATTTTAGCCTTTTCCAATACCATAGGTCAAAACAATACTTTAGCCGATGGTTTTCTTAAACGGGATCAAAACATCTATTATTGGGCTCAATACTACAAGGAAATACCATGGGAAGGACCCTTGGTATTTAGAATATCATGGTGCGGAAACTTTACGCACCTTTGCTTCTTCATACTCGTGTGTGTATGCAACTTTGCTTAACAGAACCCACATATACTTCTTAAACTTTTAACTTTATCAAACCTCTACCTCTGAACTTCTATGCCTTTGCCAAAACACTCTGTCACATCTTGTTTACATATTCAACAAGTATTTTTCCATCAAGAGACAACTCATCAAGTAGGTTTCCATCAAGGACAACACATAATTCATAATACCAAAAATCTCCCCCTTTGGACTTGATGGCAACCACTTTGGTGTTTAGTCACCACAACCTGTAAATACCTGTAAAACACATCAAGTCAAGCACCAAACCAAGCTACTCTCCAAACACAAAGCTACTCTCCACCTTTGACATCAAGGGGAAAGGGTTGACCAATGCTGAATGAAGACTTCTGAACTGTTGAGTATGAACATTGATCATGCTCTCCCTGAGCACATGCTGATGTTTCTGATGTATGTACAATGAAGTACATGACTCATATGACTTGTCCTATAACAAAGGACTCAAACTTACATCAATCACCCAATCAAAATGGGTTTACATATTTGACATCATTATTACATCAACTTCCCAAACACGGTGGGGTTACAAATTACATCACATGTCCAAAAGGACTTGACCATAATAGTCCATACATGATTGAATTTGACAATGAGTAAATCATATGTCTTTACATGACCTTTACATAAAATGATAGATAAGACATTTATAACCAAGACCAAAGACCTAAAAAAGACTATGATAGTCATTAGCAACTATCATACACCATATATGATATGTACCATGAGAATCTGGCGGTACCAAAAACAACAACTTGTATATGTCCATCATCAATTTTAAAGATAAGACAATGTAGCTTCAATATCATCAACCTGTGACCAAGTATGTAGAATAATATTTTCTTCGATCAACTCATCCTCTTGACCTCATCAAGGCCAACTTGCTCTTTTTCCCTTAGTAGAAAAGCCTTAATCCATGTTCATCAAAGCATAGATTTCCATGCTTCAATTAAGCATATGACATATCTCCAAGCAATAATGACCATATCATATCATGTACATGTGTAATTACCATAGCCATCATTCAAGAAAACAACATCATCATCAAATAATCATAGCAATAACTACATGTTCTTTCTACAACAATCCCCAACATATCATACATGTATCATCACTAGGGAGTTTTCTAACTTCCCATATCTAATAAGCATCAATCATGATAATCAACATATGTGAGAACCAATCCTGTCATCATAAAGTCAGATAGGGAGAAGTATTCATCATTTCTTAACATCATCAACTAAGTATTCCATGTCTCCAAATAACCATGTCTTCATAAAAACTACAGTAACACCATTATCTTGGCCCATTTTCTTCATCCAAGAATAACTATCACAACTTCATGAAAATCATCCATAATATCCTTATCTTTAGTTCATCCATCATAGATATAACAATATGCATATCTCTTCTCATCAAATGAGAAAAGAAAACGATGAGCTCACCATCATTTGACAAACTTGTTAGTAACTCATCTCATCAAAAAGAAACAATATAACATTTGAGTGCCAAGCACTATAAGAATCATCATCCATAACGGAACCATATACAAATCATGCATGGCAGTAGCATAAATGTAATAAGAAAAACTCATCAAATAATGAGGTTGTATAATCAAGCTTTGTTTATCTCCTTGAACTTATGAAGATCACCATGTAAGAAACATAATATGTGTACCATATGCATCATAAATTTATTCAGTAACATCATAAAAACTATGTGGCTCAAGAAATATAAGTATCATCCATGATTTCATTGTAGGCAACTTATGACCATAGCATAACATGATGCATCATTTAAACATTTCAGTAACATGATGATTATTACCATTGATAAGAATCATTACATACCAAGGACTTCTAAAGCAAACATAATACCAACAATGAATTATTAGAAGCATAGCAAATTCTCCCCATGAACCTGTGTCAATTGTTCACTATCATATCTGATCATATCTTTTCATATATCGATAAGAATCATCACGGCATCATCATTAACTAGTCATCCATCAAGTAATCAAAAACTTATACAAGCAAAAATCACTTTCAAATAGCATCAACAGACTATAACCTTCAACCATTAGAATAGAAAATCCAATTGATAATTGGCTGAACCATATCAGACCCTTTTCCTAATTATGTCCCATTGTTTCTTCATCAAACCAAGATATATGCGACTATTCAGTTTAGAACTCGCGTATACACGCGACTTGTCTTCATAAAATCCACGTATAGAAAGTGAAATACTGAAATTTCACACTTTCAGCTCCCCCTGAGTCTATTATTTTTGTACATGTTTTACCGTTACTACACCAGAGGCATTGTCAGTGATATAAGCAGCATGAAAATAAAAAACAACTATGGGATTCATAATCAAGACAACACATGTATTACTTCCCATGAGATTACATATCACTAATCCTGAGGACCTGATAATTATCTTCTGTTGAGGTCAAGTACCTCTCACCACTTTTGCAGTCAATGTTAGAAATATCCATTTAAGAATGAGAGACTGCCATAGGCACCATCTTATTGTACTCTAAGTCTAAACCTTTCTTATATCTACGAGAATTACAATCTTCAAACACATATAATTTGTCTCGATCTCTATATCATCTTATTATGACTTTTCCACATACTTCATTCATGACCTTACATTTGGTTGATGTAAACACAATTATATTTCCCTTATCTGCCATTTGACCTACACTTAGAATATTCCACTTTAGTCCTTGAACTAATAAAGCATTAGTTGTTGTTCTAGTTTTATTAATTCTGGCTTTACCTTGTCCCAATACTTTTGCTGGAACATTAGTTCCAAGAATAGAATTACTATGTTGGTTTTTCTTGAGAGTCTCCATTTTACTCTTATCTCTAGTCATGTGATGAGAACATCCACTATCTATGTACCATTCATCTTCATACTCAAATGAGCGGAGAGCAAAACCACACCTTATATATTCTTCTTTTTCTTTATTATTGGTGGATCCATATTTTTTAGGTCTTCTGACATTAATGTTCTTATCTGGTCGCTTATTATGTTGTCTACATCGATCCATAGACTTGTTCCTGCATTCTTTTGCTACATGCCCAAACTTGTTACAAGCATAACATCTTATATGTTTCATATTCCTTCTATTGCAATCAACGACTTTGTGACCAAACATATTGTAAGCAAAACAATATCCCTTAAACTACTTGGAAGTCGATGATCTTTCTGTGAGACATTTATTAGCTTGAAACATTCTACTTCTGCAACTGGCTACAACATGTCCAAAATTATGACATATAGAACATTCAACATTATTTATCAGAGGAGAAAATTGATTAACACTTCTATAGTTAGGAGTAAATGATTTCCTTTGAAGACTTTCTTTCTTTGGTTGTTGATGAGGTTGACTTCTTATCTCCTTGTTGAGCATTTCAGATTTTGCATTAGAATTCCTTGCCTGAACTTGTGAGCTAAATTCACCTTTAACAGTATCATGAAAACCAAGACCATATTTGATGGCAGGAGACCTTTGATTACCAAGAATATTATCCAAAATATTAGTATTATCTTGAAATCGCAAACGTTTATCCTTTTCTTATAATTTACCTTTTAGGATATTCACCTCAACCTGATATTGTTTTTCATGCTTCTTCATAATTTCTTCAATCTTTCTTCCTTCCTCCATTTGTTGTTTTAATTTGAGAATCTCTTCTTTCAACCCATTTTCTTGTTCTTCAAATGCTTGAAGAGTCTCCTCATATCGTTTGTTTGACTTTTCAAGATCATATTTGAGAGAAATGATTTATGCTTCAATTCCTTCACAGTAATTAGTTGTTTCTTTATGTTCCTTGGTTGTTGTATCCTTTTCATTCACTTGGTTTCTTAATGATGTTACTTCATCCTGCAGCCTTTGACATTGATATTCCTTTTCATTGTACTGCTCCCTTATTTTGTTTTCTTCTTGCAACTGAGTCTTTAACCTAGTAATATCTTCTTTGTAAGTGCACTCCCTTTCATCAAATAGATTTTTCCGATCTCTAATTTTATCTGTGATCCTTTTAACCTCTACTTATAGGGATATTATATTTCTTTCACTTTTTCCCATAAGAGAAAATTCGATAGATTCACTTTCACATTCACTATCTTCAATATTACATGAATAGGGAAATGGATCACAAGTGGAACACAAATCAATATCTGATAATTCTCTTGCCTAATCATCTTCATTAAAGCGAGGTGATTCTGAATTTGAATATTTGCTTCCATCCAATAGACAATATTCACTGTCATTGTTTCTTTGAGGTGTGTTCTTCTTTTGAGTTGCTTTCTTCTTTTGCTTCTTAACCATTGTCTTTATGGATCTCCTTCAAGTGATCAAGCTTCTGTCAAAGGACCTTCTCTAATACCAATTGTTGGGAAAACTACTGATAGGTGGGGGGGGGTGAATCAGTATTTTCAAATCATTAACTTTTCATTTCATATTCTGATTTTTGTACGTGACTTTTCTGAAGGGAACCCACGTGTGTACGTGACTAGTCTCAATACAACTAGCGTATATCTAGTAAACTTATGTTTCAGTTAATTCTTCATCTGTTTATCTTGAGCCAGTGCATCAGTACTTTACTAAACATTAGATAAACAGTAACCATGTGCAATAAGAACAAAATAAACCATCGCACATAAGAAACAAACATGAACACCAATATTTAAGGTGGAAACCCAATGCAGGAAAAAACCACCTGTTGTTGTCGTCTCTGTCTTATTTTTAATATAAAGAAGAACTTTTACAATATTGTAGTGACATAGACTCATACCAGTACGTAGGCACCCACGTGCAGAAGCCTACAACCTTCACTCATTTTCTAGCTCCTACTAGAAGGGAGCTCCAACCCCCTAAATCTGTACTAGCGTAAACATATACCAATACATAGGCACCAACCTGCATAAGGCTACAACCTTCTCTCTTTCTCTAGCTATTACTAGAATGGATCTCCAACCCCATGATCTGATTTACCAACTACCACTAGAAGGAAGCTCCAACTCCCTCAAATCTGGGGACCATGTTTCATAAATTTTCATATTGGATCCACCTGCTACAACACATTATAACTTGTAGGCCACGTTTCATCAAATTTTTAGTTTGGACCCACTACCAACATTTAAGCTCAATATAAATCATCAAACGGTAACGCATCACTGTAAGTCAATCGTCAATCACTGAAACCCAATCAACTAAAACTCAACCAAAAACTCAGTCAACCAATTGGAATATTCAGATCACTGTAACCCGAATACCAAACAACTTTCAGTACATCATAGAAACTAGATTCTATTACTGCAAACCCTGATCAACCATCTGTCAAAATATGTATGCTACTTTGCAGTAGAAAACCCGCGTGTGTATGTGTGTTTTATGAAGTATACTCGCATAAAGATCTTCAAGCACTAAAACATGAAAATTGAATCATTTCCATTCTAACATAAACATTGAATCTTACTCAGATCTACAGTCTCATTCTGAAACAAGCACATAACCTTCACTGAACTTTAATCACAATGAGCAAGTAACTTTAACATTATTCAATTAATCAATTCATAATCAAGACATCATTGTTTAAGCCCAAATGATCAAGAAGACTTCATTGAAAGACAACAGAAACACATCAAAACTAATAACACTGATCAGACAACTTTTTCATCAAAACCCTACTTTTTGTACACGCTTTATTCAAACCATATTCGTGTGTGTATGTGCCTCGGAGGATATATAACCTAGGTACATATCTGCAAATTCAAAATCAAATCCTCACTGCAACACATAACTTCAGACATACCCAGATCTCAGCATACACAGAAAAATCATGCGTTAATATGCCATCAACATCCCATAATTACATAGAAAATTTTAGGGGTGAATGTTCGCCCTTTGGGGCAATTAAGAGGGGTTTTAAATTTTTAGTGGGCGAATATTTTGTATCATAGCACATTTTTACAAATCACCTCAAATAGCCCACCTTATTTTAAGGGAGAGGGTAAAAAAGGTAAATTTAGCCCTTGAAACTAGGAGTTACAACCTTCCATTCGCCCATTTTCAAGAATAGGTTTTATTTAAGTGAATCCTATGGGCCAAATACCATATTTATAAAAGAGGTATGGTAAATTAATAAAAATATAAATAAATGAGAGGTATGGTAAATAAATAAAACATTTTTTATATTTACTCCATAAGTCACCTTATATACATGCAAGGGTGTAAAGTGGAGGTATGGTAAATAAATAAAACGTCTTTTTATACTTACTCAAAAGGTATGGTAAATAAATAAAAATATAAATAAACTAGACGTATGGTAAATAAATAAAACCTCTTTTTATATGTAGTCCATAACCCTCATTCTATTTATGAAGGCTCAAGAAAGAGGTTTTATTTAAGTGAATCCTATGGGCCAAATACCATATTTGTAAAAGAGGTATGGTAAATTAATAAAAATATAAATAAACGAGAGGTATGGTAAACAAATAAAACATTTTTTTATATTTACTCCATAAGTCACCTTATATTTACGAACACTCAAAAAATGCGTTATATTTAGGTGAAACCTATGGGCAAAATACTATGGGACAAATACCATGGACTAGATTGTTATTAATACCACGCAAAAAAACATTATTAACCCTAATATTAGTATTAATAAAAATAAAAATGGCACATGGTATTGACCCATGGTATTCACCAAAATGGCACATGGTATTGACCCATGGTATTCACCCGGAATGTAGCCTATTTAAATGGGGGAATTAAGCCAGCATAGATCCATCTTTACTCTGGATCTACTAACCCCCGAGAGGTGTCAAATATCGTGATATGCAAACTAGCATAGAGTGAAAAAATATTTGATCCCTCTCAGGGGGGCTTGGTGGATCAAGAGTAAAAATGGATGTTGTAATTTAATGTATGTTAAACATTTTAGCTTGGTTAAAATAAAAAATAAAATAAAATTCAACTATTAATTTTATTAATTTTTATAAATTACTAATAGTAATTTTTAAGCTCCAGGTTTATGATAACCCATGGTATTGACCCATGGTAATACCATGGTATTCATGTGAGCATAGACTATTTAAAGGGGAAATTCTATCATCTTAGATCCATCTTAATTCTGGGTCTACCAAGTGCTCAGAGGGGTAAATAGATTTCATCCCCCTAAGAGTGGTAGATGTGGAGTTAAGATGGATATAGGTTGGCTTTTATGATAATGAAGATATTAAATAGACTTAGGAAATTATATTTAAAAACATCTTAAGGTGAATGGTTAAAGCATAGACATTGGACAAGTATATTTGTATACTTCTGTTTTAAACTGAAACAAATCCAGGGCTAAAAGGAATGGATTGATTGCACTAGTCATCCTTCTATAACTTTCCAACATATGTTGGAGTAAACAGATTGTAATTTGGGTAATTTTTCTAACTGCAAACAGGAACATACTTGTGTATTGGCAGGGTGGTTACGAGGTCCCTAGAAGTGATGAATTTGAATTTTTCTTGGTTTTATATATAGTATTAGGTTTTTTCTCATGCTTTCTGTGAATGACACGGGTGAATTTTATCCTACACCCACTATGTTATCGATATGTAATTTCAGTAATTTTGATTTCAAAAGATATTTTAAAGAAATGCAATGATTTCATTTGTGTATTCAATAAACAAAATATTCTAATGGAATTCTGCATTTGTGGTTTACCTATATAGATTCCATGGAGAAGTGTTGGTGGTGTGACATCAATTGTCCTCAAGCAGAGGCTTTAGTTTTACTCTTTTTGGAAGCAAATACTTTCTTCCAACATTTTTGAGTTCCACGAAAAATTTGAAAGTCCTAATAGTATTCAATTATCGGTTCAAGAGAGACATAGTATTCAATTATGGGTTAAAGATATCCACACTAAATGATCTATCGGCCTTATCTTCACTTAGTTTAAGACTATTCACATGGAGGGCCTGCATGTGCCCCCACTTCAAGAGCATAGTAAAGTCATGTAGAACTTAGAGAAGCTATATTTAAGCTTTTAGTGAAGAATGGAAAAATGTTTGGGTTCAATAACAACCAGTCGAGCATTAAGCTTCCAATAATGCTAGATTTTAACCTGGAGCACTTTTGTGATTTGGAGGAGATGCCCCCTCGTATTTGTGACACATCTTCAGTTGTGAATTGGACTATTACTAACTGTCATTTCCTTCGAAAGTTACTTGATGACTTGGGGAACCTCAACTCTTTAAGAATGTTAAGGAAGGAAAGAAAGTACATTATGCTAAGTTTTCTTATGCTTTTCAAGTTTTTCTTGGATATCTACAACGTTTCAGGTAGGAAAGTACATTCTGTTAATGAAAATTTGTCTTGATAGAAAGGCCCAATTTCAAATTCTAATGCTTTCAAAAAACATTGTATAACTGTAATGTTTCTAAAAGGAAAGCATATTTTTTCAATTTAAGTATCATGATCCCATATTCCAACTTATTTTTCAGTAACCCATTAGGCTTTGTAGCTTTGAATAAATCCATGTCTTTTGATAAGATCCTCTTCCAAATTAGAACGCGGTTTCCTTTTGGCAATAACCACATACAATGTCTTGATTTTGTTATTGATAAAATAGAGGTTGTGAAACAAGCTTGTGCCATACAAGGACTTGATTCATTGATTATGTATCAATTATGGATCTTGATGTAACAATGTCTTGATTTTGTTGCTTGAAAATAGAGGTTACGCTTTACTATTTCACAGAATTTCTTACAATCTTTCCATAAGTATTGATTTGTAATCTCAGTCACTGAGGGATGACAGTAATGAAAAAGGTAATATTACATGGTTTGAAGTTACCCTCTTACTAAATATTTAAATATATCACCACAATTTAACTGTTAGTTAATGGAATTGTATTTGATTTGTAAACAATTCATTGCTTGATTTATAGATTTTGATTTTTTCCCTTTTTTATTTTTTTCTCAGATTTGGTATGAGATATCTTCCAATATTTGGGTTCCCTAGTTTCCCCACCATAGCTATGAGGTTCAGATGCTATCATTAAATATTCTCAGAACATTACAACTTTTCTAGTAAGTGTACTTTGAAACATTATTTTTGCTTTTCCATGGTGTTAATGCAAATAAGCACTACAACTAGTGCCATTATTTAGATTAAGTGCCAAAATCTAGGTGGTCTTGTAATGATGGAGTGATTGTTTTCTAGCTACTAAGGCCATATGCATTTTTATCTCTTATGTGGTCCTGAGATATTCAAATTCAGAATAAGAATTGAGGTCTCGTTTCCAGTGTAGATTGCAGTCAGTTTCTTGAGCATAATATATAGTAGATTATATTTTACTAATCAACAGTGGATGTGATCCCTCGTAGGAAAGGAAATTCAAAGTGACTTTGATTTCACATTGATTTGTCAAAACATCCACACAGGAAAGGAGATTCAAAGTGACACTGATTTCACACTGATTTGTCAAATTGGAGGCAAGAGACAAGGAAACTTTATATTCAACAATGCTCTTAATTTCATATGTACATGCACAAACATATTAGTAGAAAATATTGAAGGGTTGCCTACGTAATATTTTCCATTACACTACATTCTTTACAGCTTGTAAATAAATAACTCGAAACAATTCATTACACTACTTGTTATCCTTTATTAATCAGTGGATAAGATTTTGATATTGAACTAGCTAAGATTTTTCTTCCTTCTGTGAAATTGTGTGTTCTATAATGCTTCTTTTCCATTCACTATGTATAGCATATAAAGTGTGTCTAATGGAGTAGGAAGATTGGAAAGTCTTGTGATCCTTGAACTATGTTACAAGGCAAAAACCCAACGGGGCAGGGTAGGTGCATCCCCACAAAGGGGTCACAAATACCAAAGTTTGTATTGGCTAGCGCCTTGAGCTAGAAAATTTCATTTACCCTTGTATTAATATTGAATCCAGAGAGGATTCTAATATTATCTTTATAAGATTTATATTAGTTAAGATTGATGAATAAAATTCATGAGACATGAGCTAGGATGTCCTTGCAAGGTGGTTGTTGATTATTGGAAGCTATGATGGCCATTATGTTAGGCTAGGTGGTCGCACTCCCTTGATCATGAGCGCGATTGTGATCAAGATGGAAGACTTCATAGTCTGGATTGATTTTTTAGTAGTGATAATTAGTGGGCTCATTCACAAAAGCTTCTATTTCACTAATCCTTTTTATAGAGTTGTCAGATTCAATTTCCAAAGGTTTTAATTACACTATAGAGTTGAGTTCTGAGAGAGTTGTGATTCACAGTGTTAAGTATAGCAGCTATGAAACTTGAATGAAGACAAGCATAGTAGATGTATCAGACTCTGTTATAAGCTTACCTGCATATTATAAGGGACTTAGTTGGCTTTTTTATAATTTTATAAACAAGTTCCATTTCGTGGAAATGTGAAAAAAACAGTGATATTGCCACCATGTGGCTCTTGTCATATATGGTTTTATACTTTTTCAAAAAATTCTCTAAGAGTTCACAATGCTAAGATTCACTAGGACCTTACAAAGTTTTATTATTTAGTGAAAGACTCACCAAGATCTTACAAGATTTTATAATTGAGTAAAATATTCGCCATGCTTGGTGAGAGATTCGCCAAAAAATTATATATACATATTATATTATTGATAAAATCGCCTTCCATTTTTCCTATATACCATGGAGATTCGCCCATTTATTATACATATAAATTTAGGGGGGGTTCTTAAACTTTTCCCTACATAATTATGATTGTCATTGCAGATATATTGGATCTGATCCATCATAAAACCCTTGGGTGCATACTTAGTTTAGATCAAGCAAAGCATCAATAGCTCATAACATGCATACTTGCTTCAAATCTAACTATTCATAAGATTCCCATCTCTTGCACAGTTTGCACACTTTTTACCATTTTTATCTTCATCGCCTTATATAGGTTATCCTTTTTCAATGGAACAGGTCAAAACCATACTTCAGCCGATGGTTTTCTTAGATGGGATCAAAACATCTATTACTGGGCTCAATACCACAGGGAAATACCATGGTAAGGACCTTTGGTATTTAGAATACCATGGTGTGTAAACTGTATGTGCCTTTGCTTCTTCTTACTTGCGTGTGTACGTGCCTTTTCTTAACAGAACCCACATATAATTCTTGAACTTTCAACTTTATCAAACCTCTGCCTCTGAACTGATATGGCTTTGCCAAAACACCCTGTCACATCTGTAAAACACTTAGTCACATCCTGTTTACATCTTCAACAAGTATGTTTCCCTCAAGAGACAACTCATCAAGTAGGTTGTCATTCATCAGGGAGATTGCCATCAAGGACAACACATAATTCATAATGCCAAGAGGACAGGTGAAGCAGATCAGGGTTTGTGTGAAGAACCTATATAAGCTGGATGTGGAAGATTGTGTTGCATTAAGCAGTAAGGCAAAGAAAGTGCAGAGTCGTGATGTCTGTGAACTTTGGTTTGGGAGATTGGGCATATACTTCATTACATTTATATTACTTTAAACTAACTAAAACACTCATTTAGATTTTTTATTATTAATCATCCAATTCTAAATTATACTTTTATTTTTCTTTCATTTATTTTAAGTATTTTGGATTATACCTTATCAAAATTTTATTTTATTCATTTTTTTTTCAGAACTATTCTTACTTCATCTTATATATATATATATATATATATATATATATATATATATATATATATATATATATATATTCAATATATCTTTACTTAGCTCATGGGGCTTTGGATTGACAGTGAATAGGTGTATTATTAAGGCACTCATGTGAAAAAGTCACCCGTCCAAATCCTGTGAGTGTTCACCCCACCCAAAAAAAATTAATTACATTTGTACGATCCCTTCCAATGACTTCGTTTCATTCTTAATAAATTTATTACACCTTCATTAACAATTTTTCATATACTTCATAAAAAGTTGGGGAGTGTGATTTATCTCCTCATTGGACAACTAGAAATATCTTATGCCTAGGGGTTAGAAAGAACTTCAAAAAATCAAGTAGAAGCCTATGGATTATGGCAAGGTTTAATCCAAGCTTATGATCTCAATCTAAGGAGGATTATAATGGTCAAAGACTCCTATATCCAAACAATCCTTATAGTCATCTCCTTTCTATGAAGCTTTCAATTCAATTGTTCATAATTTGTCTCTTCATGAGGTTAACCATATTGACAAAATGAGTTAATTTAGGCCCTCACCATGTTAATAGCATGATTATCAAACTTACACACACACACACACAAATAAATTATTATAAAAAAAAATAAGAACTAAAAAACATTATGTTTTCCATAATATATCTACATATATATATATATATATATATATATATATATATATATATATACATATAAATTTCCATTAATATCAAATATAACACATAGCGGTGGTAAGAAGAGGGAGCTGGGGGGTGTGATTTATATCCTCATTGGACAACTAGAAATATCTTATGTCTAAGGGTTATAAAGAACTTCAAACAATCAAGTAGAAGCATATGGACTATGACAAGGTTTAATCCAAGATTTTGAGATCAATCTCGGGAGTATTATAATGGTCGGAGACTCCTGTCTCTGAATCCACCATCTTAAAATGGGGTCTTACCCTAGGGATTTGAAATTATCAATTCTTCTTAAGAGAATTGGATTTTTGCTAGTAGACGTAACCAACTACTCCTCATTTCATGTGATACGTTGGAGCAACAAGAAGGCTAACCACATGGCTAAGGAATCTATGTTGGCTCAAGGTTCCCTCCTTATCAATGGTAGGGAAAGTTATTTCCCCTTTCCTTAACCATGTCAATTCAAGGTGGGAATAGATTGTGCATGCCTTTGCCACATGTCTGAATGCATGCATCAAGTTTTAATGGTGCATTTAATTGTGAGGATATGAGAGGCTGAGTCAACCCTTCGCTCATGATCTACATGATGTGGAGAATGAGTGGCTTTGCATACTATCTAGTTGGGTGATGGAGTTGGAGCATATACACCTGTGTCTATCAAGGATGACATAAGGATAGTAAATCATGTGTTTTAAGGGTGATGGCACCAAAATACAAAGGGATATTTCCTCCATGGGTGTGGAAGGTATGGTCTCATTATGCTGGATTATGCATCATACCTTAGATCAACTAGATTCATTATTAATCTATGTGGAGGTTAGCTTCCATTTTGGGTACAGTGTATGTACAATTATGGTTAGGTATGGAAGTTGAGAATGATGTCGGTTGCAATGATTTTGGAGAAGGTTGAATGTTGTTTTATTTCAATGCTTACATCTTGTTGAAGCCCCGAAAATCAGGTCTACAACAAGGGGGATACCCACCCGGTCCGGACCTTGGTTAGCAGCTCCTTTTCCGTTTGGTATAGTGGGTCTGACTGGGGATATGGGACCAGTTTCCCAATATGTGTGTGTGTGTTGAGAATTGATATTTCTTAACTAATGATTCCTAAGTAAAATGCTTTCTTTATTCTAAGTCTAATCTATCAACATGCAATTGTAATCTAATAAACAGAAATATCTAATTCTAAACTAACCCGGGATGTAATCTTTCCTTTATGCGATCTAAAATGATTTCAAATGACAGTTGGTAATAAAGATCATTCAACTGCTATGAGAAAAGAATTCAATAAAGATAAACCATTTCATATAAAAAGTTAGATGAAACAGTTGTGAAAAACATATCGCATAGTAAGCTACTCATATACTAAGCATAAATAAATAGCTATCACCATACAAAAGTGCCAAATGATAACTCAAGCATTTAAGCATTCATATATAAATAACTGAACATGAATATCACCATAACACATAAGCAGAAACAGTTAAGAGATAAAAGTACCATTTATAACTAGTTCTACTCATGAGCTCCAGCAATAATGATCTATTTCTTCTTAATCCAACATCCACTAAGAGTACAAAAGTGCAACATCAGTAGTAGATATTAAACGCAGATATCAATAAATCCTGTTCCATTCATTCATCAAAACCTCCTCGGAGGGTGCAAAAGTGCATGTTCTGAGGACAAGTTTTTGACAAATTTCTGGACCCTTCTCTAAATGCATGAGAAGGGTTTAAATACTACTAACTAATTCTAAAAATAATTTATTACAAAAATGTAGGATGCGGTTTAAATGACCATCCTCATTTCAGGCAAAAATAAATCAAAATTAAAACTAAAACTGAATCTAAAACTAAAACTACTAACTAACTATTTATGTATCTGCTCCTTGAAGTCACAAGCGTTTAGCATTTGCTTGAGGAGAGTTGGGTGGCCGACTTCCGATTTTAGCTGTCATGCGAAAACAGAATCGGTAAGAGTTGGCGCCATCTTCTTGGCAGAATTGATGACACATTTGAGACTCATACACTGGCTGTGTGCTTTTACCAAGTACACCCAGTAAGAATCCCAATTCAACTTGGTTAACCTTTGGATTGACTCTACCTTTTCTTGAGCCTTCTGTCTCCAGCTTGTTTGTAGACGCTGCACATTTGGTAGATATCCTGGAGTGGTCTCTGAGATTAGATTTGTCCTGTGTAAATTTTAATTGATGCAGTCAATGACGTTATTTGCTACTGTGGTTGCTTCTTATGCCGCTTGTTCCGCTTTCCTGATCTGTGCATCCCATTTATTAAAGAGCATTTCTTTGTGGGTGTCATTGATTATTGGTGCACCTGCCTTTTTCCCTTCCTTTGTTTCTTGCCAAGCCAAATATTCAATAACTCTTCTGTCAATTAGATCGTAATCATGTCGCAAGTCCATGACCTGATTAGTAATCCTGTCGCTTATTTCGCAATAAGAGCTCCACTGTGATATTTTTTGGCACAATATTTCTTGTTGTTGTAGCAGTTGATCATTTAAGGAAATGGATTCTGTAACGAATTCTGTAAGCTTAGGATCATCCTTGTGCATCTCTTGTATAACTTGCAACTGTTTTTCTCTTTCGGCCAAACTGTTCTGGTATCCTATCTGCATCTATTGAAAGTCCTGTTGTAGCTTTTCAAGTTGTTTATGTGCTTCGTTGTTTGCATTGGCTTGTTGTAGTTGTTGCTGCAAAGCTTGTATTTGATATTCTTTTTCTTTCAATATTTGTTGTACTTCAAATGCTTTATCAATGGTTGCAGAAGCATATGCTCTTGCAATCTAAGATAATTTAGTGAGATTTTCAGTAGGATCAGTGGTAGGATCTTGCCAAAGGATGTCTAATTGTTCTGCATCATGAGAGAGCATGCTTTCCAATTTCCTTTTCTTTCTTTATCTTCTCACCACAACCTTATGCTGCGGGCTGTAGAATACATCAAGAGGGGGAATTTCCTCTATTTTGAGCATAAGTTCAGAGGATGGGGTAATGGGAATATGTTCCATTTCTGGGACATTGCTAGTTGTTCCTGTGACTATATCATTCACCGTCTGTACATTACTTTCAGGTGTTTTTGTGCTCTGTCCCTCAATATTGATTAAGTCATTGAATGTCTCCCATTCTTTATCCAACTCAGTTCTGACTGATGGTGGCTGGACGATGAGAGGGGGAGGATATACCTGTTGAGAGATCAAAACCTGTTGTTCTGGGAGCTCTTTAGACTGGGCAGTATCCCTTACTGACCCTTCACTTTTATTATGGTCACTCTCGGACCTCTTGGAGTGTTCTGATGTTTCTCTCCTGGACTTAGATTTAGACCTGTCTGTTCCTGAACTTCCACTGAGACTGATGCTAGGAGTTGGTTCCCTTACAGGTTCCAAGCGTAATTTATCCAAAGGGATATTAGCTAATCTCCTCTCTCTGTATATTTTGAATTCTTGAAATTCTGCTGGAGGGAATCGCATTTGGGTAGAATGCAAAACTTCTTTAAGTGTACTTTTCTGTTGGAACATATCATCAAAAAGGTCATCTACTTTAGAAAACACCTTTATTTTGACTGCAGTAGTGAAATTCTTAACAATATCATAAGGGTTGAACGGCCTTCCTGGAAATTTGAACAATCGTAGACATGACATGTTGTTTACTTCTTTGAACGCATGGCCTAGATCAAATAATGAAAAGGACCCACAAGCCACAGAAAATTGTGGCCAAATGGCCTTCTTCTTGTCCTTCAACTCTTTACTCATACCTCCTTCTCCGTAGGTCTGATAAGCAATCTCCTGTGCCAGTAGTTTGTCAGGAACATATAAAGGTAAGACATGAGGGGAAGCAAGACTTCTGAATACCCTAACATATGTGAAAAGTTCTTCTTCGAACCACCTCGTGACAGGGAGCATATCGACCTCTGCTTCGGGAGAAAATCTTGGAGCATCTTTATCTTACAACATTTTGTAAAGAGGCAGCATGATTCCATGACAAATCTTGTAGAAATAAGGAGTGAACTTGGAATCCCACAGTTCTTTGTGATAAATATGAATGGGTAAGGGATCTTGAGTAGTCCATTTCCAACCCATTAGAGGAAACTTGGAAATATAACAGATTGCATCCATCACATATGCAGATAAGTAGAAAGGGGGATAAATTCTCTGAGAGATATTCCTTTTAAATCGGTAACTAAAAATGGTTGTGGCTAAATTGTCAGACAAAATCTTAGCCCAATCCATAATAGTAGCATTAATGGCAGCATCCAATAATGGTAGCCATTCGGATGAAAATTTGTTAATGTCTGGCCTTCCAAAAAGTCTACAGAGCATAGCAGCAGCAAAGCAATATGGGGAGGTGAGAGAACCAGTACTATACATACCGTGCTTATCCTTTTTTAGTGGTTCATCCCTTTTTGACCAGTCCTTGGTGCATTCTGCTAGATCTTCATTTTCTTTAGCGAACTTTTCTATGAACTGTTTGTTATAAGTCGCTTGTGGCTCTGGTAAATGATACATGAGCTTCAGATCTTGTGTAGTGAAAGAGCCAATGAGTCCTTGACCCTGAGTCTTGAATTGTCGGTTTGTGATATCAGCATTATCTAGTATCCATTTAACCATGTCCGTATACGGGAGAATTTTGGGTCTCACCACTATCCTGTGCAAGAATGAACATGCTAGATCTGTAATAGACACCTCAAAAGACCCGTGTGAGCCTGCAGTGGCCGTTACCTCCATTACCTTGGGATCTTCTTCCTCAAGTAAACTATACATGCCTTCCTAAGTAGTGATACCGGTGTCTTTGTTGCAGGTGGTGTCTGTGTACAAGGGAGTCATCTCTTTATCTTCAGCACTGGGGGCTTTACCCTTTTTTCCCATAATATCTTGAACTTTGCTCTGTATACTTCTCAATTCTTCACTCCTGCAGTTTACAAATGAGGTGAGAACAATGATAAGAAAAGGTGACATGAAAGCTTTAAATGCGGAAAACATATAAAAGATATCACCTTACGTGAACTGGCTTCTTGATAAGATCAAAACCATATTTCATTAATGATTGCCAACTAACTCGTTAATTAACATAAATGAGCATGACCAAGCCTCGGTTTATGGAAAAATATTTCTCAAACAATGGGCCATGCAGATCTGCGATAAGGCGATTTTGCAATTTGTTTCACAATATCGCATATCGAAGTATCGCAAATCGTAATATCGCAATATCGCAAATCCTTTACGTGCGGCAAGCATCCGTTAATGTGTTTTCTACAAAATGCAATTTGTGAGATGCGCCATCGCATATCGGCGTTTTAAGGCACTTCAACGTAGGTGAGGTTTAAGGCATGCGATGCGATGAGGGTTTTTCATGCATGATTTCGCATTTTTAGAATTCCGCTTGTGAGAAGGTATCCTTTACCCTTTTTGTGATGCGACGTGCTTTTAAGGAGTGATTTCCTTCTAACTTATCATAAAACTTAAGTCTTTTTAGATGTTTCATGGTATTCTTCTAAGTTTATGATAGTAAGTTTTATTGAAAAAGGAAATACAGGCATTAATCGATTTTTTAAAATTTTTGAATAAGGGTCCCCACTTATTTAGTGTTAGTAATAAAACTAAATAAGAAGGGGGGTTGTTGCTGGCCACAACAATTGGCGATTCACTTGGAAGAACCAATTATCTCTGCTTTTCTTTTGAATTTCCTAATCTTCCAAAACAGAAATTGTTCTAGAAAATCAAACTTTATTATAGAAAGATAAAATACACTATGCTTTTTCAGTCGTCAATGATAGTTTGTTTTGTCTATGTCAATTTTGTTTATTTACTTCCTGGAGCTAGTTATTGTATTTACATTAGTCACTACTTGGTTTATAAAGATAAAAACAAAGCCTTCTCTGTAAATCAGTTTTAAATATGCTCATTTGTTGTAGGTAGAGCCACTGCTGCCAACAGGCGTTTATAGCCTCGACAGGGTTACCTGTTACCCAACAATGATCCTATATCCCACTTGGAGAAATATACAATTTTCAAAGAGAAATCCATATTTACACTTATTTCTTTCATTTTATTTTAATCCTTAAATAATAATGCCTTGGTTTGATAGCCAAATTATGACAGTGCCACTCACTTGATTTATAGCTTTGTTGAACAAGTTGGCTCGTGATGAGACCCCTTGTCTTTTGATTGCAACAATCTTGAGTCATTGCCCTGTTGTGGTATGCAGTTTTGGCAAAGTCAGCAAGCTATAATATCTATGATCATGATAAGTCGGCTCATGATGAGACCTCTTATTCTTTAAGTTTTAAAGTATATCATTGGATTATTCCCTGAAGCTTGTGATTCCTTAAGTGGGGAGGAAGTCATTGTTTCCTTAAGAATAGCTCTGGACGACAATGGTAGAGTTTTTGGAAAGAGCTTTTCTACAGAGAATCTTTGTTTTGTTATTGATGCCTTTCATTGGACTGATATAAAACAAATTCCCACTAAAGGTAGCTTTTTATCAAAATTTACAAGGTTGAAACTAGTATCATATTCAGGCTTATAGCTTTTTTGACTGTATCTTTCAATAATAATGACCAACTTTCTAGATTATTTCTATTTATACAAGCGAAAAAACAAAATCTAAAAGAAATACTTGTCCTTTTCGTGAATTCCAAATGTAACCGTTTACAACTGGTTTTATTATGAAAGTAAAGAAAAACTAATCTACAAAAATAGAAGAACGATCTCCTATGGAAAGTATTTTTTGAGGATCTGCCTGTTAACGGGTAAAGATTCTCTTTTTCTTGTTAAATCCTGTAACATAAAGGTAGATGGGCCTATGATTTCTGCAATTTGGAAAGGTCCAAGCCACATTCGTTGAAACTTCATATGTTTGCCCTTTTCTTCGTGAGCCTTGTCCCATTTTAAAACTAGATCCCCTATCTGAAAGTCTTTTCTGGACATCATGTTTGAGTCAAAAGAAGCTTTTACTAATGCTTGGTGATGAGCATGAGTTATTTTAGCCTGCTCTCTTTGCTCTTCTAGCTTAAGGATTTGTAACTGCCTTAGTTGTAAGGAAGAAGTTGGTGTTTCGTCAATATATTGAACTAAGGCCAAATAGGGAATTTCTAGATGAGTTGGAAGAACCACTTATTTCCTATAAACTAAATTAAAGGGAGAAGTGCCAATAGAGGTTTTTTGTGTTATTCAGTCCACCCATAAAGCATATATTAAAGACTTGTGCCAATTCTTATGATTCTGGTCAATGGTTCGCTTAATGATTCTGATTAGGTTTTTATTCATAGATTCAGCTAACCCATTCCCCTGTGGGTAATAATTGGCAGAGTATTTAAGCTTAAAACCTCTTTTGAGTGCAAATTCAGTCATAGTATTTCCAAAAAAATACGATGCATTATCAAACATTAAAGCAGAGGGCAAACCAAACCTGGTGATTATGAACTGATCTATAAATTCAATGATGTGTTCGGCATTAGCTGTCTTGAGAGGAACTACTTCTACCCATTTAGTAAAATAGTCTGTAGCTGTAAGGATATACCTATGTTGTTTAGAAGAGTGCGGAACGATCTCACCTATTATATCCAATCCCCATTGATCAAAAGGTTGTTCAATGTTGACTGGCTGCAAAGGTAATGATGGCTTCTTTTGTCTTCCAGTAGCAGTTTGACAAACTTGACACTTTCTTACATAGCTATGCGCATCTTTGAATAATGTGGGCCAGTAATAGCCTGCACGGAGGATTTTATGTGCAGTAGTATCACCAGCATAATGTCCACCTGCTGGTCCATCGTGGAGTTCCTGCAAAACCTTTTCAGCTTCAGATTTCTTAAGACATCTAAGGAGAACATAATCATAATTCATCCTAAAAAGTACATCGTTCATGAGCCGATATTGCTTAGCCTTCAACCTTAAAGCTCTTTTCTTTGTATAATCAAGGTTTGAAGGAGCATATCCATTCTTTAGATAGAATATGATATCAGCGTATAATGAATCAACATCTTTTAGGCTTACCTCACACATTTGTATCTCTGTAGATGGTATTTCGAAAATAAGTGATGCTCCAGCTAGCGTTGGGCAAAATCCTTGACCTTTAACAATATTTGTTGCTTTAATCTCAACATCATATTCTTGTAATGCGGTAACCCAATTGGCTCTTTTCTCACCCACATCTTTCTGTACTAAAAGATTTCTTACCGCTGGAAACGGTACTATGATCTTTGTATGGGTTTTAAGTAAAAAGGGTCTGAAATATTTTATCGCTTTGAAAATAGCAAATGCTTGCTTCTCTACGTTTAAATAGTTTAACTTAGCCCCTTGTAGATTTGAACTGAAAAAAGCAACTGGAGCTTTTGCCTTGTCTTGATTTGGTTGAGTGAGTATCGCAGCGTATGATTTATCAGATGCAAATGTATATAAAATAAAAGGATCAGAAAAATTGGGAGTTGCTAAAGATGGAGCGTTAACAATTGCTTGTTTGATCAAATTAAATGCTTCATATTCGTCTTGGCCCCATTGGAATTTTGAGTTCTTTTTAATCATTGCCTGTAAAAGAGATACGATTCTTGAAAAATCTGGAACAAATCTCTTTACAAAGTTAATCTAGCCAAGGAAAGATTGCATAGCTTTCTTGTTGTGAGGCAAAGGTATTTCAGAAATCTCCTTGATTCTGTCAGGATCAATATGGATTCTAGATTTCGACACTATGAACCCAAGAAGTTTTCCTTCACTTAATGCAAAAAAGGATTTTTTTTGGGTTAAGCGAAATTCCATACCTTTGACACCGTTGGAAGATCTGTTTTAAATCTTTGATATGATTTCCTCTGTTCTTTGAATATACAGTTATATCATCCAGGTAGATTACTACTGATTTATTTACTAATCCTTTAAATGCGATGTCCATGGCTCTTTGGAATGTGGCACTAGCATTAATCAGACCAAAAGGCATCTTTTGATAGGTGTAAGTACCCCATTTGGTTCTGAATGTGGTTTTTAATTGATCATCGGGATGGACCAAAACTTGGTTATAGCTGGAGAAACCATCCAAGAAGGACATTAATTCTGATCCTGCAACTGCCTACAATATTTGCTCCATAGGAGGCAAAGGAAAGTTGTCTTTTTGGCAGGCTTTGTTCAGATTTCGAAAGTCAATGCAAATTCTAATGTCTCCGTTCTTTTTTCTAACGGGAACCATATTGGAAACCCATTGAGAATTTCGTATGGGAAAAATGATTTTCACTTTCAATAACTTATTAAGCTCAGATTTTATCTGGTTTTCTAAATTAGGATGTATCTTTCTCAGTTTCTGCTAGACAGGTTTTTCATCGTTTATCATTGGGATAGTATGTTGGATGATAGAAGTGTCATAAGTTTTAAGTTCATCGTAGTTCCAAGCAAAGACACTTTTGTATTGTTTCAAGAGATGAACATACGCTAGTTTTTCTTTAGGGACCAGGCCAAGGCCTAGGTTGATATTATGTGGCTTGGTATCAGTTCCTAGATTCACTAATTCATAGTTCAGAGTTGAACTTCGAAGCTTTGAATTGGTAGATCTTTTGAATCGATCTTTTAAATCATATAGATCTTCTAATTTGACTACTGATTTTGGCATAGCATTATTAGTGCTATCTTGTTGCAATTGTTTGTCATGTTGGTCCTCATCAATTATCTTATTAGTATAAGATCCCTTAGAGGTGAGGAAGCTTACAATATCAGGATCATCGTTGAAAATTCTCCAATTTGTAATGTTATCAGGAATCGAGGGTCTAAAGATTAATTCGATTTGAAAATCTATCGGGGCTAAAGTGTTCTGAGGGAATGAGCTTGGAAGCCACGTTTGCTAAGAGGTCGACACTAGCATTTTGGATTCTAGGAATTGATGAAATACTAAATGCTATAAAATGTTCAGTCAGATCTTGTACTAAAGATTGGTAATGCTTTAAATGACCTCATAGACAATGTATAGTATTCTGTACCTGTATGATAACAATTTTAGAATATCCAAAGACTTGTAGATACTTGATGTTCAATCTGATTGCTTTGTATAACCCTTGGACTAAAGCCTCACATTCTGTCGTATTATTGGTGCAATTGAACTCGAGTCTACAAGTTAGCATAGTTTTGTCTCCTTCTGGGCTAACTAATACACATCTTGCTCCTGCTCCTTCATTAGACTTAGAACCATCAAAAAATAACTTCCAAAATAAAGATTTATTTACAGGATTATCTATAAAATTAATACATTTAGAACTATCTATCTGAGAAAAATTTTCTACTTGAGATAAAATAGAATGTTCTAAGTAAGGTGAAGTGTGAGCATTGAAATTTCCTAGGAAAGAATCAACAGAATAGTTGCCAATTATATTATTGTTGTATGCTACCGGTTCGTTTACTCCTTGCAATTCTGTTAATATGTATTTCTGATGTCTTTCTCGCTCAACCTTTATCTAATTTGGCTTACCATTGTAAGGGAGCCACATATGCGACCAATCGGTTGCAAAATATCCATGAAGCTTTTCTAACCAATCCCTGCTAAGAATTAAGCCATAGAATTCTAGAATGTCTGCAACTAAAATATCGATAACTTGACATACCTTTGGATTAGATGACAGCCTTATGGTAACCTGATTTAATTCGCCGATCACTTCAACTTGCGACCGGTCCAGCTGCACTATGCACACAGCAGATTTTTGAGGTTGAACGTTCAATTTTGCACAAATTGATTTAGGTAAAATATTGGATGAGGCTCCTGAATCCACTAAACAATTATGCAAATTTTTATTGAAAATTTCATAAGTAAGAAGAAATGGCAGAGTATGAGATCTTGACCTTCCACCAATTAGAGCGATGTCATTTGGGTCAACTTTGTTAATCACCGTATTTGGAGGACTTCCCATCTCATGGGAAACTTGCGAGATTACAGCAGCGGGAAATTGTGCAACTGGTACTGCATGCAATTCTTTCAAAAGTAGCTTTTGCTGATGTTTTAACTTGCTCAATTCATAAAAAGTGATGTTGGCCCTAGTCTTCTTCATGTCTTCTATGATGCTATACTCCATTTCATCCGAAACAATCAATGTTTTAGATGGAGTTAGTGAATCTGTTTGGACTGGGCTTGTTTGAGTCGCTTTGGATGTCATTTTCTTGGCTGCGACTTTATCCTTCGGCGTTGAGCTTGCGCTCTTTGGCTTCAAAGT
Organism: Pinus tabuliformis; assembly: GCA_031772625.1. Taxonomy (NCBI): domain Eukaryota; kingdom Viridiplantae; phylum Streptophyta; class Pinopsida; order Pinales; family Pinaceae; genus Pinus; species Pinus tabuliformis. Next base: position 426,815,913 of record CM062820.1, read on the forward strand.
AGATTGAGGAGGATCGAGTTGATTTCTACTTCGAGTACTAACTGGCAATGCCTCTTGATCCTCTTCATCGGGGAGGATGAAATACCACATACCTTGTAATTCTACAACTTCTTCTTCATCGGTAGGTACGTCAGTAGTAATTTCCTCTTCTTCTTCTTCTTCTGATTCAACACTTGTAATAGCGTTAGGAGGCTTTGGATCAGTCGAAGGATTTCTTCTATAAGGCTTATAAGGCTTTTTAGAAGAAGTCTCTACTACTTGTTTCTTTATATCAACCATTTCGTTAGACATGGTCTTCAAAACTTTTTGCAATCCTTCTAAATCAAATGGGTCTTTGGGCTGTTTTTTCTTTGGATCTTCTTTGAAAGAAACCTTTTTGGATTTACGTTCTTCAACGGCGTTTTTCTTTTCTAGAGCTATGATATGTTTCTCTACTGCTATTGCTTCCTTCATATTGTCAGCTAAAGTTGTTTTGTTAGCTCTATCCATGAAGATTGCTATATTTGATGGTAAGGCAGAGATATACCATTCACTTCACACTTCTTCGCTGGGTTTAGAAGCAGTGGGAATTTTGTTCAATAGTTTATTAAAACGAAAGTTAAAATCTTTGATAGGTTCCTTTGACTCAGCTCTAAGGTTAGACAGGTCATTTATTAATGTTGCAGTGGACTTGTCATCACCAAACTTAGTCAATAATTGTTCTTGGAAGATGTCCCAACTAGTAATAGACCCAGATGGTAATGAGAAATACCATGATCCAGCTGCTCCTTGCAACGTGTAAGGGAAAAGCCGAACGACAACGTCCTCATTAGTGACCCCATTAAGATTTATGGATAACATAAAATTATTTATGTGTTCTTCTGCTAGCATGCCTGCTTCAGGATTAAACTTAGGCAACCATTTTTCAAGATGGGTCGGTATTTGACTCAAGGGCGCAGGCATTAAGACTGCCCCTGGGTTATTCCATGGCATTTGGGCCATCGTTGAACTACTAACAGAGGAAAGCGCAGAAGATGATCCTTGCGGTTGGGAAGATGAGGATATTACAGTTCCTGATGTTTGAGAAGGAGATGTTGAAGTTCCAGTGGTCTGATGGACGATGATTTGAAGTGGAGGAGTGGATGGTTGACTTCGCGGTGGGGAAGTTGAGATGGATGATGATGACGAAAGAGTCTCACTATCAGACCCTTTAGGTGATTTCCTGGCTCTCTTCCTTGTAGGTAGAGGTAACTCAGTTGGCTCAATACCAAACTTTTCACTCTTTAATCTGGTGAGAGGATGAGCAGGATTATATTGCGAAGTCACATTGCCTTGAGATTTATCAGATCTTTGAGGTGATATTGAAAATCGTTGAAGTTTATGAATCAAAGATTCAACTTCAGGAGGTTCAATAGTAGATTTCTCTGAAATATCAGGGTTTGTGGCAGTGGTTGTTGTTCTTTCGACTTTTGGCTCAAGATTTAAAGATTCTAAGTGCGATGGAGAAGTCGGGGGAGATGGTGAGGGTGATTTACTCTCATAATGGTATTTAGATTTAGACTTGCTTGCCATTCACAGTTCAGGCCCTCCTTCTAGCGCCAAATATGTTGAAGCCCCGAAAATCGGGTCTACAACAAGGGGGAGACCCACCCAGTCCGGACCTTAGTTAGCAGTTCCTTTTCCGTTTGGTATAATGGGTCCGACTGGGGATATGGGACCAGTTTCCCAATATGTGTGTGTGTGTTTAGAATTAGATATTTATGTTTATTAGATTACAATTTCATGTTGATAGATTAGACTTAGAATAAAGAAAGCATTTTACTTAGGAATCATTAGTTAAGAAATATCAATTCTCAACACACACACACATATTGGGAAACTGGTCCCATATCCCCAGTCGGACCCACTATACCAAACGGCAAAGGAGTTGCTAACCAAGGTCCGGATCGGGTGGGTATCTCTCTTGTTGTAGACCCGATTTTCAGGGCTTCAACACAACTCTAGCCTCATTTCATAATTCAGGCTTAGGGGGGAGAATTCAAGCTTCTTATTTGGTAAGAATTTCAAGTATTTTTCCCATCTTGATTTATCTTTTGTGTTGTTTCCACTTGTATTTAGAAGTTGATGTTCCATCAAGTCTATTTGAGTATGGTAGTCATCATCATGGACTAAATAGAGGTGTTGTAGTTCTATATCTTTAGAATATTTAATACTTCTTGAGTGAAGGTGATAAGCAAATATATATTGGTTTTGTCCTGTTCGTTTTAGGACAAAGTAGGAGTGTGGATTGGATTGTAGGCTTTACTTCTTTTTCATGTGGGGAATTTTATTGGTTTGTTGTGAAAGCTTATGAAATGTAGATCAAAGAAGGAAAAGATACTCACTTGTTGTAGGAGGACATTATTCTACTTTAGCTTAGGTATAATCAGTTGGCCCCTTCCCTAACATCCATTATGGAAATCTTAATAAACCATCAGCCTCAAACGCATTGGATAGAAAACAAAATGGGTAGCATGAGGAGGCTAATTAACGAGTTATAACACAAGGCCAACAGGGTTCCTCTCCATCAAGGAATTTGTGAGTGAATCAAATTTTTTTGTCCCTAATCTTAATGTACCCATTAGTACTAAATTTGGGAAGGCCTCTAATGTGAATGATAGTTTCTAAACTCTTTAGTCTTAATGCTAATTAAATTTTGTTTATATCTAAAAGTGTGTTGTAAAGTTTATATACATGTCATATAGACAAATAAAAATAAATATAATGTTTTGACTTGCTTTTTCACTTTAAAAAAAAAAAAGATTTTTTTTTAACAAATGAAATAGCCTCTCACTGTATGCCAATGTTATATCATTATATTTCCATATACAAATTTTAACCTAAAAATTTCATATTAATATTAAAAAAAATAAAATAAAAACATCTATTCTTTACTTAAAAACTATATCTATATATATATATATATATATATATATATATATAAAACATGTACTTAAAAAAATATAAAAAACTAAATATGAGAATCAACTCACCTATTGAATTTCAATAGCGATGAAAATACTTATTTGTCTCCACCTTCCATTCCAAGAAAACCTCCTCTCCCTCCCAGAAAAACCAAAGTCCTAAGGTTTTATAAGAAAAAAAAATAGGCACCTAGTAAATTTTATCTAAATACGCAGTGGTTAATTTATGGTATATATTTAAAACAATATTAAATTAAAATCAACTTGCTTTCAACTCTAACCTAGGTTGAGTCTGGAAAACTATTTATTTAATCCATCTACTTTTCCTAAAGTGCGAAGCTTTTTCTCCCTTTGATATTACAACATTCCCATTGGAACATCCCCGCATACATACCCTTTTTCACGGGGTTTTGCATTATCTTATTATTCTTACCTTAACCATAATGATTTTAGTGGTTAAAGTTAAGTTTGATATTCCTCATGTTTATAATGATTTTAGTGGTTATAGTTAAGTTTGATATTCTAAGGTAATACATTGGAATTCTCACTGGCACTTTCTAATGTCTTGTCCATGGAAGTATATATATATTGTCCCTTGGAAATATTTTCTTTGGTGTTCCCCATTGAGAATTAAAAATAATTATTTTAACAAAAGTATGTAAAAGGTCCAATGTATTTAGTTAAAGTAGAGGCCTCGAGATTCATATTTGACTCCATCTTACAATAGTGTCTTTTTATGGACTTTTGGGTCGCTATGGTTGGTATTGTATAAATATGTTCATATTGGAGTTTGTGTAATTAAAATTTTAAAATGATATTGGACTTTGTGTAATTAAAATTTTAAAATGAGGAGATATAATTTTAGAGGTTATTAAAAAAAGGGAGGTTGAAAAAACCATATGTGTCTTATGTGTTGCTGGTAATGAATAATTTTATAAAATACATAAAATTATGGTTTTTTTTTTTTTAACTTAGTTAACAACATAAAATAGAGACAATATACCATATCATAAACACATAACAACAAAAATGATAAAAGCGTTTACTTCTTTCTTGGACTACATATCCTGGTTCAACTTTCAATGTTGGGCCTCTTTCATTAAGTACTCAAATTTATGTTTACATGGATTTACAATGCTCAAAATGTACATATTATGTCTAGTGGGCTCCAGTATTGCAGCAATAATGCTGCAACTTATGGGACTCCCTTCTTTACTCTTATCAACCCGGTAGTTCGTAACAAACTTGGAAGCGACGGTGTTGTATGCACAAGTACTAGCTCTTGCCGCAGCTGTCACTTGGTCAGTTGGCACAAGTCCGCTAGGAGCTTAAGCCAACTTCTATGAGCTCTGAGAAGAAGCTTTCTAACTGATGGATGGAAGCTAACTCAAAGGAGACTAATCTACTTGCAGAAAGAAACTGAAAAGCTAAAAGGAAATGCAAACCCTAGCAAACCCTAATTTTACCAGCTAATCCTACTGATGCAGGGAAAAAAAAAAAAAAAACCATCTTTTTGTATTTTTGAGTAAAGTGTCAGAATGGTCATGCATGTGCTTTAACTGGTTTTTGACTATGCAGAGGTGGATTGGCGAGAGGAAAATGCTTGCAGGAGGTTGGGAAGGTTGAAAGAGGGCCTAAGGGGTCCCTAGCACCCTTCTAGAGAGTTTCACAGAGTTTGGCTATCAAGAAACCGCTTTCGTGAGCTTCTACAGGAAGTCTGCAGGGGTTCTACAGGATGTTCTGTATTTTCTACAGGATGTTCAAAAATGGGATTTTGGAGGGTGGATGGAGAGAGAAAGGTGGAGAAGTGAGTATGGGGGTAGGATAAGGGTGTGAGGAGGTCCAGGACTTGGTGGATGGAGCTGAGGAGTGATGAGGATGGTTGGATTTGTTCAAGGAGGAGTAGAGAAATGTTGCACAAAATTAGGGCTACGCGAGTGAATGAGGCAAACGTGAGGCAAGAATCCGAGTTAGGGGATGGAGCAAATGGGATTGATGGAGTACGGATAGATGCAGAGGTATTACAGGCGCTCTGCAAGTTATTTCTCAAACTGAACAAACAATGACTTGGAAAACCAATGACCTAGCTACTTTACTCTACTCTGACCTAAGTAACAACAAAGGAAATGAACAGAAGTCTATTTGCAATGAAATTGCGTGAAATAGCTATGCAAACTAAGCAATCATGAACATGAACATGTAACCTCAACTGGTATCAACTTCTGTAAATGAGAATCTACACCAATAATTGCATGATGAAGCAAAGAAAGTGTTTTTGGTAGCTGCAAGGACACCTTAGTCTCAGCTCATGGTCCCACTGAGGGAGAGGTGAGATCAGAGCTGCTTGATGGCCTTTTTCTGAAGATCTTCCCTGTTATTAACCTATCAATTCAACCTGAACATAAAAATCCTTTCTAATCATCAACAATGACCTAGGTAACCAGCAAGATTTTAATCTACTTAACAGAAATTATTTTGCAAAGACATAAAAAAAACAAATAACAGTACACAAAGGAAGCTTTGGCACTTGGGTTGGGCCCAACCCCAAAAGCTATAGGGTCGTAGGAAAAACTCAGAACTGATGCCAAATAAAGCTGATTTTCATTACTTAAAAATAACCATGTCACAAGAAAGTTATACAACAGTAGATACGAAAATGAGCTGAGAAAATGACAGCACTATAGTGCAAAACCCAACAGTTCAAAAAATTAACCTACGAAGGCTGAAAGCCTTCATATTTATGCACTACGAGGGTCCTCAACGGCCCTCCTTAACTCAAAGGGCTCGGCTGATCAAACTGCCAGTAAACAGTCACTTTTCACCAAGCTGCTCGGCTGCCTGTAGGATTCGTTTTGGTGGCCTGCTGAGCTCCGAGTTGAGGGTGGAGATTTCGAGGAAGGGCCATTTAATGCAAGAGACACCCTTCCTACGAATCCTCACCCTTGTTCCTTCATGCTTGGCTGTCATCTGGCTCATAATTGCTTGGTCTTGTTCCAAAATTTGTCCAAAAACCTGAAATAACCACGTATTAGCCTTCTTGGTAAAGTGACCACCCTCATTCATTCAAATAACATAAATATACTCAAAAAACATGCATAAAATATGAAAAATGGTGGATTGATGAAGATCAATAGGCAAAATGAGCCCAATAAGTTACCCATTTTTGGGGCTCATCAATGTCTCCATTGGCTTCAGAACTGTCAACAACCCCTAGTTGGGCTTTTGTTGGGCTCAATTTGGCCAAAAATTGAAGAAGTTATGCTCTCCCCAAGTTCCTTCTGCTAACTATCCTCCAATTCGCACCAAACCTAGCTTAGTGCCTGAAACCCGGAATTGACACAGAAATTCCGCCTATAATCTCACCCGACATTGCAATTTATCGGACGGTTTAAATGCCCACTGACCCCTGATTTCCGAAAATTTAGGTTGTATGGGGGCCACATGCCTAGGGGCTAGGGCTAACCACCCTCCCCCGTCGGTCAATCCCAACTAACTGCCATTGGTCACGTTAAACACCATGAAACACAGAGCTAGTGCTTATTTCTGCGTGCCCGCCATATGCTGGAGGGTGTGGTCATAGAATGTCTATGTGGCCTAGGGTTGGCCCCCTTTCTGGTGCCTAGGGGTTGGCCCCTCCTCATAGCTCCGTCGTGGGTTATATGAGAGAGGCTCGTAACCTAGGGCTGGGGCTAAGCCTTGGTCCTTGGTCTCACCTCGTGGTTCCGTGCCTGCGGAGACCAAGGCTAGGGCTTAGCCCCGACCCAACCTCCAAACAAGTTTTGCACCAAAGTTAAATAGAATATCGGACCCATGTGTGGTAAGAGACATGGTGCGGTGTGGTGGTAAGGCTCCTCCTTGTTTGGTCGAAGGTCTTGTGTTCAACCCTAGTGCGGTCCATTCGACCTATAAATTTTTTTACTATGCCACTAGGAGGCCACATGGAAGCCATCCATTGGCCCACATGGCCTCCAACCATTGGGCCACGTACATTCACCAACAACCAACCAAATCACAAAAAAAAATTGAACCAATCAAATTCAGTGATTTTTTTTAACCAATCTCGAGAGGACAAGTGGCAGCCTGCCATTGCTCCAAGAAACCGAATCAACATGTCCAGTCACCGTGCCTAGTCAATGTATGAACTGCCCAGTCAGTAGTCCTACATCCAATCTATAATTTTTTTACCTATTTGGGAAACGATCAGAACACGATATTAGAAGCATACGATATCAATTTTGAGCGATTCAAGTTGCGTTGGATTCAGTTGTCGAGATCTATGCACTGGTATAGATTTCAAGCACTTTTGAATACTTTTAATTTTGACCACTTTACTGATCCCCTCGATCACTCCTCCCCACTGGAAGCTTTTGGACCTCCAAAAACTATTTTCAATCAATAAACAAATGAGGGTATAGTTCCCTCACCCTTACCTTTTCAATCTATTTGGTTTTTCCTAGTTTTGTACCTTTGAACCTCTTATGCAGGTGCTTCCCATTCCCTCTTCTTGAAGTTCCTCTTTCTCTTTCAAGGATAGGATCTTGCTGCAATTATTCAATATATTTAGAAGAGAAAACTTATGTTAAATAAATCTGAACATTCTCTCCTACGTCTTCAATCAAAGAAGGCTTACCCAATTTTAAGTTCTTTTCACGTCAAGGTTTTTATTTGTTGATGTAAAGCTTTACTTCATCTTGAACCTAAAAATTGTGGTCAACATGAAGCTTATAATTTCTGGCCTTGTATTTGACTTGACTCTTCTCCAAATGTGTTCGCCATTGCCATGCACCATCCTTATTCAAAGCCAAAACACTAGGAGACCCACAAGAAGATGTATTAGAACTAATGTTCCCTTTGTCAAGTAGCTCTTGCATCTACTTCTTGATTCCTGCATTCTCTAACACTGGCATCTTGTTCAAACCAATGTTCAAAAGTGAATCATCCTACTACAAATGAACTTCATGTTGTTTTCCTCTTTTAGGAGGAAACACATTAGATTCTTGAAACATCTTATCATATGTATTAGCAACTTCAACTAAATCAGATTTTAATGTTGCATCACATTCTTGGAAGGCTTCAGATTCATCAACATCTTTATGTTTAATCATCAACAATGCAAAATTCTGACTAGCATTTACAAACCTCTTCATTTGTCCAACATTCACAAGAGACAAATTCAACTTCTTGCTATGTGCTCTAACAATGTACTCAATCCCATCTTTAAACAAGTGATACTTGTTCTCATGGCGATGAAAGATGGATTTCCTGTCATATAAGTATGGGCTTCCCAAAACAATCCCACAAATGTCAAGTGGTACCACATCAAGTTCTACCTCATCAATGAAATTTGCAGTGATGGAAAATCTAAGTATGCATTTTCTTGTCACTTGCAACTTGGCATTGTCACATACCCAACCCAAAGGATAAGGTTTAGGATGAGGAATGGTTTCCAAATTTAGTTTCTTGACAATTTCTTCTGAAATGAGGTTTGCTTGTGAACCATTATCAAGCAAAGTGTCTACTTTGTTATGTTTTGTGATGACCTTAATGTGGAACAACAATATTCTTTCTCTTTCATTTTGAGGTTCAATGGGTTTACTAGAAGAGCTAGTACTTGAAATATAATCCTTATCATTCAATCCCATGGCTATGATTTTTGTTTCATCTCCAGAATCAAATCCTAGATCTTGTTGGGTAGTTGTAGCAGACTTTTCTTTCTCCTTGTTATTAAACTTTTTGGGTCTCATCTCAGGATGAAGTTTCCAACAGTGATCTTCATCATGGCCTTCTTTAGAACAATGTTTACATGTGAGTTTTCTCCTTCTTTCTTGACTGAAGCATTATTTTTATCCTTGTCTTTGAACTTCCCTTTTCCTTTTTCTCCCGACGTAAATGAATTTTCACTAGTTTCTTTAGAAACATTCTTCCCTCTTGCTTCTAAATGAGTTTCCTGTACATAAACTTCATCTAGTTTTGTAGGGTTAAACATGAGAATTGTGTGTCTCAAATAACTATGAAATCCTCCAATGTATTTCAATAGAGTATCTTGGGAGGACAAATCTATACCCAAAATCAAATCTATTTTCCTAAATTATTGAGTATATCTTTGCACGTTTTTACCCTTAGCTTGCCTAAAGTTTTTCCAATCCATAATAGCTTTTTGCATGTATGCTAATGGATAAAATTGTCTTCTTATTGCAACAACAAAATCATTCCAAGAGAATAAAACCTTACCATGTTTCTTCATTTACTCTTGAGTCTTGGCCTCCCACAAAATAAGTGTTGTGCCTTCGAACCTAAAAGAAGAAAGCTGAATTTTGGTCTCATCATCCTTGATTCTTTGTATCCTGCAATACACTTCAATCTAAAGAAACCAATTATTTAATTTCTCAACATTTACCTCTCCATCATACATAGGCAATTCAAACTTAATGTCAAGCTTTAATAAAGGAGTTTTGCCATGTCCTTTTAAAGAATTTTGAGGTGTTAGTGAAAGGGTAGAAGAAGTAGAAGATGAGGATGAAGATGATGATGATGATGGAGGTGTAGGTGGTGGTTTGTCACCAATCCCTTCATTCCATTTTGGATGCTTGTCTACTTTTCCTCCATCTCCTTTTGGAGGTTTTGAGCTCTCTACATACAACCTTGAGTTCCTCTCTTCATAAAGAACCTTTACCATTTTATACATCTCAAAGAAAGCTTTTCTGAAAGTTATTTCATCGTCATGCATCCCTTCAGTACCTTCTTCATGTGCCATGACTATTGAAGCTTGAGGTGTGAGTGTTGTCCTTGAAACAATTTGATATCTTGGCTCCACAAGTTATCCTTCTCCTCTTTTAAGCTTCGACCTTGTAAGCATCATAAAACACTTGCAAACAAAATCAAACCTTCACAATAACCTTGAGCTCTGACACCAAAATGATCTGTAATTGTAAAACTTGAAGGTGATGTAAAAAATTGCAATTAAAATTCTTATGTATTGTAGACAAAGGATCACTTTGCAAAACACATAAAATTATGGTTTTTTATCTTAGTTAATAGCATAAAATAGAGACAATATACCATATCAGAAACACATAACAGAAAAAAAATGATCAAGGAGTTCAAACCCCTCTTGGGCTACATCTCTTGGTCCAACTTCCATTGTTGGACCTCTTTCAATAAGTTCTCAAATTTGTGTTTACATGGATTTAAAGTGCTTAGAATATAAATATTATGTCTCCAATGGCTTCAGAACTGTCAAAAACCCCTAGTTGGGCTCTTGTTGGGCTCAATTTGGCCAAAAAATGAAGAAGTTATGCTCTCCCTAAGTTCCTTATGCTAATTGTTCTCCACTTCGCACCAAACTTGGCTCAATGCCCAAAACTGGGAACCGATGCAGATATTACGCCTACAATCCAGTCTAAAGGTGAAATTTTTCGGACAGTTTAAATGCCCACTGACCCCCGATTTCCAAAAATTTAGGTTGTATGGGGGGCATGTGCCCAGGGGCTGAGGCTAACTGCCCACCCCTGTCGACCAGCCCCCAACTAACTGCCATTGGTCAAGTTAAACCGCATGAAACTCGGGGTTGGTGCCTATTTTCGCGCACTCGCTATATGCTGGAGGGTGTGGTCATATAAGGTCCATGTGGCTTGGGGTTGGCCCCCTTTCCAGTGCCTAGGGGTTGGCCCCTCCTCGTAGCTTTGCCATGGGTTATATGAGGGAGGCCTGTAAATTGGGGTTGGGGCTAAGCCCTAGCTCTTGGTCCTGCCCCGTGGTTCTGTGGGCTTGGTCACCAACGCTAAGGCTTAGCCCTAGCCCAACCCCCAAACGAGTTTTGCACCAAAGTTAAATAGAATACGAGAGCCATATGTGGTAAGAGACATGGTGTAGTGTGGCGGTAAGGATCTTCGTTGTTTGGTCGAAGGTCTTGTGTTTGACCCTAGTGCGGTCCATTCGGCCCATAACAAATTTTACTATGCCACTAGGAGGCCACATGGCAGCCATCCATTGGCCCATGTGGCCTCCAACCATTGGCCAATGTACATTCACCAACAGACAACCAAATCACAAAAATAATTCGAACCAATCAAATTCAATGATTTTTTTGAACCAATCTGGAGAGGACAAGTAGTAGCCTGCCATTAGTCCAAGCAACCTAGTCAACATGTCAAGTCACCCTCCCTAGTTAGCAGTCCTGTAACCAATCTGCAAATTTTTTACCTATTTGGTAAAACGATCAGAATGTGATATCGGGAGCATACAAAATCAGTTTTGAGCAATTCAAGTTGTGTTGGCTTTAGGTCGTCAAGATCTAAGCACTGGTACAGGTTTTGAGCATGCATTTTTATCACTTTACTGCTCCCCTAGATCAATATGTTATGATGATGGAGTTATTTTATTTTTACTTTTTTATTATAGTGATAGATGTTTTCTTGGTAGATTTTTTAGGTCTATTATAATGATTCTTTTTTTATGGATTTTTTTATGGATATTTTATGAGTTTGTACGCGTAGTTTTATGGTTCATTAGCTGTAACCCTTTATGTTTAGGGTATGAATATTGGATAATATTGTTTGCTTTAAGACTTTTGTACCAAAATCACGTTCATAGTATCTAGTTTTGTAATGGTCCTCTATATTGTGGCTTGGTCTTTGTGTCTAAATGTGGTATTGCTATGTGTTATGTGTGTTGGGTCTACCGTTTTTCTATGTATTGTTTTTGGATGCTAGAGAACCTACACTTGTAAGAGCTTGAATTTGTCTAGTGCTTAGTGTTTGTTTCTTTAGTGTTTCACGGTAGTTATATCTAGTTATCAAGCTTAGTTTTGACTTATGGTGGTGCTAGTGTCTCTCATGATGGTTTGATCTATTATTTATGACTTACCTTGTGTTTTTAGCTCTTGTTTCGAAATTTTATTATTCCTACATGGAATGGTGGCTAAGGTTTCAACTAATTGATTAATTAGTAGATGTAACCTAGAAAGTGTTTCTTTCCTACACACTTTATCAATATTTATCGAGAATTGTCTTAATTGTGATTTTTTCTTGAAAATAAGGTTTTCCTCCTTTATATAAATATATAAATATATGCACATAACATATAATTGTATATGAGATGCATTTACAAGTTAAGTAAATTTGTCATATTTATAATATTAATAAAGAAATTGAATAAAATTTCAAACCCATAAAAATAAAAATAAAAAATAAAAAATAATAGAAAAACAAAACAAAACAATTAACAACTATAATAATAATAAAAAAAAATTTAAAAATTATAAAAATATATATTAAAATAAACCAATAAATTCTTTTTTATTTTTCTTTTTTAAAATAAATAACAAAATGTAATAATAAAATTAAAAATATTTTAAAAAATTTATATAAATATATATTAAAATAAACCCATATAAATTCTTTTAATTTTCAATTTTTACACATTAAAATAATTAAATATACAATAAAAATTTGAATAAACTTATTACAATAATGTAAGAAAAACCTAAAAATACATAATAAATTTAATGAAAACCTAAAATGAATCACATAAACTTGAATTAATCAATATTCAAAATATTAAAAGAAATAATTTACTAAACACCTCTCCTTTAAACATAGACAAATAAAATTTAATTAGAATAATAAAGAATTAAAAATTAATAGACAATTTATTAAAGTAACAAAACTTATTACATTAGATAAATAACTAGCTAATAACATAAACTTATATTAATCAATAATTAAAAATATTAGGTAAAGCAATTTAAACATAAATAAGTGTATTTAATTAGAATAAATTTAAAATAAAAAGATTACAAAAAAGTTAATAAAACATAAAAGAAAAATGAACCCAATATATCTATTATTAAAATAAAGTAACTTATATAATTAGTAATTTATTAACAATAACATAATAATAATGAATTTAAATAGAAATCATTAAACTAGTCGGCTCCCCAACTTGACAACCTCACCTAATCATATTTATTACTCCAACTCCTCTTCTTTGTAAATCAGTCCTGATGATGAGTCTTGGTCTAGACTCGAAATGTCGACAAATTAAAAATGAAAACTGTGGAATATCCGAATTCATTGTCTCAAAAACCACACCACAGAAATCTGCAAACCAAAGTTATATATATGATTTATTAAATTACAATTTAAATTTATTTATTTTTTCTCTTAATAATTATTAAATTTAAGTTTTGGGGTTAGTTTAATTAGTCAAATGTTCATAGTTAAAGAACTTCTATTACTGAAAAGCCATGGGCGTAGTTCATTTGACACCCTTGAAGTTAAGCAATATAGGTGAATTTGCAGGAAGTGATCCCTTCAAGTAAATCTGCAATACAAATATTTCGTAGACATAGCGTTCATCGATATTCAAAATCCATAAACTACATTAAAAAATAATTATTATTATTATTATTATTTTTAATATCTCCAAAATTGATATAAATAAATATAATTAAAAATAACATTTATTATGTAAACATGTACCATTATTAATTTGCCTTATAAAATTGTTACATTAAATGGCCCATTATAATGTTTTGTTTTTAAATCGCAAGCATGTGTTGAAATAAAACCACATAAAACTTTGAATGCAATAATATGTAGGTTAAGAAGGAAGCCTATGAATTAAAATCGAAGCTTATACTTGTTGAAAACACAAGTCTTTTTAAGACCATTTAAGGGGTCTCTAGACGGTTTTTTTAGGAGGACAATAGAAATGATATGTTCCACTCTAAGGGTGGGGAAGTTCGTAAGGGTGGGGAAGTTCCTCCTCTTCTTTTGTTTGATGAAGTGTCATGGTGGAAGCAATTCCCTTTGTCACATGGATGAGTTCTTCCTTTGGGGTTTTGAAAAGCTCCACTTTCTATATGGGTTGCTAGATATTTTTAAAGATATTATTTGATATTTAAAAATGTTTTTAAGTAAGGTTAAAGTTATTATTATTTTAATTTCAAGCTTTTTTATGGTTTTTCTTTTATTATGGATAAAGAAATCTTGATTTTGGTTTCTAAGATTGAATGGTTATGGCATGAGGCAATTTAGGAATATTTTTTTAAATATGAGGTGTAAGAAAATCTCAAATTTGATTTTAAAAAGTCATCTCGTATAAAATTGGGTGAAATAGGATTAGTTTTTTTATAATATGGAGCAATTTACCCATTTAATGAATTAGGACTATATCCAAAAAAATATTTTTATATCTGAATTTTCAATTTTTGGGATTCTTTTATAGAGAATATGGTGAAGGCCTATTTATGTGCCAAAGGTTTTATTTATTATAGATTGTTTTCTTCTCAGAGGTGGAGTAAGTAGAGGTAGTTTTACTTATTATAGATTTTTTTTTCTCAGAGTTGGAGTAAGTACAGGCTGTTGTTAATTTTCATTGGTTTATATTGGCCTCTTTATGAAGTTATTAATATTTATTTGCAACCCAAATTTGGATTCATCATCAGAGGTCTTGTTTTGGATAAGAGTGGCTAATTTCCCTCTTGAATAAATTAGTGATTTGTCTTGTTTATCCATTAGTATGGTTATGGACGAGTTTATGACACTAAGGATAGAGATTATGAGATGAGATCCACAAACTTTTCTTGAGTCAATGTTTAAGTTGATTTGAGCGATGAGATTTTTAATAAAACCATGTTGTGGTGCAAGAATTATAATTGGATGTAGATATTAGATTAAAACATATTACTTAAAATTGCAACTTTTGTTTTGAGAATGGGCATGTGATGACTTTCCACTTGAAGCCAAAGATTTCTCAAGATAAAAATGGAAGAATAGAAAACCCACTTGGTGGAAGGACTTGGTGAGAATCACCAATGCGTGGCACAAAAAAAGGAGTTAAACCTTAATTTTGTAGGTTCAATCAACATCCTCATCCCAACCATGAAGTGTTATTGTGAAAACACTTATGACTAAGGAGAAAATTATGCTATTATAAGTATCTTTGCTCAACTACTCCTTTGGGATGGTCAAAAGGGGGCATGATTCAAAATATTAAAAAATGAAAGGGAGAAAATTATTTTTAACAAGGTGAATGATGTAATGTATTTAATATTGTTAGCAACTTTGATATTCTCAAAATAGTTGAATGGTTATGTTGTCTCTACGACAAACCCCCTCCAAAATTTAGTCTACACTTTAATTTTGGAGCCTATCATGGATCTTGTGATCGTTTGTTCCATAGTCACTCTATGTTCGATCAATAAGTGTCAAAGGAACCTTCTCACAAATTCTCAATCCATAACAAGTTCATGAGTGCGCTCTTTTATGCAAGCTTAAACATGCATGGAACAAGTCCATCAAGACAGTGCCCATGCAATGTTCAACCTGTGTCGACAGTTAGTGCGTACTCTCATTGACAGTCTCTCACTTGTGGTTGCAATTGTTCTTCTATTTTCGGTGAGTTTTCCCAACAGTTTCTCTTGTGCACCTTCGCTTTTGTAAGTGTCACTTTCATATTTATGATTGTCGCTTTTATTTTTTCACTATAATTAGTGTCATTTTCATGCTATCTTCATTCTGAAATGTGTCTCTTTCAATATCGTTCGCATTTTGCAAGTGTCATTTGCACTTTCCTCTTATTGTCCCAAATGTCATCTTTTGGCATGGCAGGCATGACACATCGCAAAAATGTAGTTTTAGTTTGTTTCAAGGGATAACCTTGGTGCTAATGATTCATTATTATCATGTAGACATGTATCGAACTCATTCCTAAAGTTTCAAGCACTGTTGCACAAGTGTTGTCACCGTCGTCGCAAAGTGTACCTTTAGTGTTGAACTTAGGGAAAGTTGTAACAATGTTGTCGCATTGGGGGTATTTTGTTGTTCATTTGTTATGAATGATCAATGTTTCGTCGTCAATTTTTCTATGTGACCATAACTAAGTTTTATCATTGTTCACATTGGTCTCACTCGTCCCACACTTAGCCAAATCTGGAAAAGTTCTTACCCGATCAACTTGGCCTTACTCGGACTTCTTGATCTACACATTGTGCAGTCTCAGTCCTCAAGCTCCAACATTTTCTCTTGGCACTACGCAATGCACAGTCCCTTCCTTCTAGAATTCCCCATTGCACAATCTCAGTGCTCAGTCCCAACCCTTGAGCTCCATAACTGCACAATCCCTACCTTCAGCCAGTCTCCTTTGTGCACTACGTAGTATCAAGCATCAAGCCTCATCCCTGAGCCCTTGAACTACATAACTTTGCAATCCCTTGGTCTTTGTCCATTTAGAACTGCGCAATGGGAAACCTCAAGGCTCAAGCCCTAAGCCTGACCCCTTGAGCCCCTCAAATGTGTAGTTATCTTTCCCTCGCCTCCCTGAGCTGCACATTTCACAATCTCAAGGCTCAATCCTAGCCCTTGACCTCTTAAGTTGTGTAACTACGTAATCCTTTGGCCTTTTTCCCTTTGGAACTGTGCATTGGGCAACCTCAAGCCTTAAGCCCTCAACCTGACACCTTGAGTCCCTCAACTGCATAGATGACAAGCCCTAACCTACTTGAACTATGCACTACGCAATCTCAAAGCTTAGTCCTTGACCCTAACATCCTGATCTATGCCATTGTGAAATCCCTTAGCTCGATTCCCACCCTGTCACATGGTTCCAGCTCAGTTAATGGATTGTATGCATCATGTTAGACTAGGGGGTTTTATCAAACTGATGTCGTCTTGTCATGAGTGGATTTAATTTGCAGGTATTCTATCATGTTATGATAGGATGATGATGAAAGGGATGGAAATGGAGATTCTACTAGAAGACACCTTTGAAGCTACGAAAGAAAGTTGAACAATCAAGCCAAAACAAAGGGAAAACAAATTGTGACAACAACTGGAAATCAATACCACATTGAAGCCCCCTACCTTCAAGCCAGATGAAGGAGGAAGATGAAGAACATGCACCATATCTCATGAAAACTGAAAGATAGCAACAACAAGAATGGATTGACATTGCCATGTCATCATGTAGTCCATGTCACTAATGTCTTATCATATCTTGTCAAAGTGTCATGTCATCATTGGCCACATCATTTGTGGATTATGTAATTTCAATGTATATGAAATGTAATGTAAAGTGGAAGTCAAAGAGCCATGTCTAGAATGTGAGAAGTCACGAGGGAGTCGAAAGGTCATAGATAAGTCAAACAATCATGAGGGTAGTCCAAGAGTCACAAGGGAGGTGAATGATCACCCCATTTTCTATATATACACCCTCATCGCTCATGTAAAGGAATTTTCACCTTGGTTCCTCCTACCAGGCATATGAGAGAAAGACAATTCTTTTGGAGGAGAAATTGGATGCTCTAATGCTCCATTATTGGGGCTAGTGGTGTTCATTTTTTTGATGTATTTTGGAAATTTTACTTAATTCAAAAGCTCGTTTAGCCAACATGCTTTTATTAATATGTTGTGAATATTGTAAGACTATTCTTTGAATTTTTGTGATGCATATTGTTTTCATCTGTACTAAGGAAATTGAGCTATTTCGGTGGCTTTGGTACTTATCTCGATGAAGATGTGTTGTATTTTCTTTAACAATCATTGCTTCCTTGTGAACTATTTCATTGGTTGATCAACGATTCATTCATATGTATATGCTCGTGTGCCTTTTCTAGATTAGTACTATTACTTGTTGTTAAAGGGTCCACTTTTCTCTTCCGTTTTGGTAGAAGGACCTTGATACTTTCCGCAGCTGAACATTTCACAAGGCATACCCACTTGTTGATCCGAAAATACCTGTGTATTACTCTCTTATGTTGAACTTTGTAGCCAAGGAAAATCTATAATAATACATGGCAGTTGGGCCTTGATTCCAAAAGGGTTTCCACACCAAATGACATGAATTCTAATTGTGACATTTCATTGGGGAGACCCCCTTGGTTGAGAGAATTCCAACACTGTTAAGAAATGGCGCTAGAAGGAGGGCTAGAAGATAAGATGTGCCTGTTGAGTCTATTTTGAATCTCTTATTTGAAATGGCTCCTCCTGAAATCATAATCGCAAAATGTTTATCCAACCTATCGCCTGGTAAACTTTTCATCTCCGTGGAACAACTTGATGACTTGTCACAATTTAATTTGATAGTGAGAGTGATACATCCATTACCGAGCATGCATCTATTTTTCTTGACAACTGTCAACACTATGAAATTGAATGTGAAGATGTGGCTTATATTATTTTCTACCTCGCACTTGAAGGTCAATTTAACTAATGGTGGCATACCCTACAACATGCTTGTATTCATTCTTTTGAACACCTCATTAAGGAGCTTCATTTAGCATTTGATTGGTATGATTACCAGGATGTTCTTAAAAGAATCAATCAACTAATAATGAAGCCTAACGAATCAATAGAGTATTTCTTTGATCGATCCCTTCTCCTTTGTTATGAATTTCCTGAAGAAGACATGGATTGGGATTTCTTGAAACAAAAGTTTGAGCATTTAGTTCATATCTCTTTGCATATTATCGACCTATTTTACCCCTCTAGGTCAATGACCCTCAATACTTTATTCTAACTAATTTTTTCCAGACTCGGGACTCTTTTTCTTCCAGTTTGACCCAAAGTCACTCGCACAGCAGCCTATGGGAGAGACTACAAGCTCCCAGTCGCTTTCATGCCTCCTCTATGGGAGCGACCGGGGATGTCTTTTAGGGTGCCTTAGTCCCTAGGAGATCAGTTTGATTTCTCATCTATTCGAACTGGCCAAGACTTATCTCTTAGAAGTTTCTATGACTTCTCTCTGTCCTGAGCATCCAAATACATCCTCCTAAGACCTCTCTTCTGCCTATTTATATTGGACCATCTAAGAGGGTCAGCTAATTTTGGAGAGATAAGATTGAGACTTAGATATTGAGATTATGTTGTTATAGCTTGTGAGGTATTTTTCCATTGGTCTACTACTCTTCATGCTCATTTCTTGGATATAGTGGAAAAACTCTATCGGATTGTGGAGAAGAGGCTTGGAGGTGAAAGCTTAGAATTGTATTGTTTCCTTTCATAATTAATGGAAATCTATGTTCCCTTCCTTATATGAATTTGTGTTCATCATGTTATATGATTATATCTATTTCTTTTGATCTAGTGATCTTCCGAGTAAGATCACACGTTGTCCTTGTTTAGTTATGATTGTGTGCAAATATAGAGATCTGGTGCAGACGTGTTGGATCGCTCGAGTGGAGCTCAATATCTACATCAGACTCAAAAACCTTCCCCAACATGCGAGGATTCCAAGTGTGATCTATTATCTTTATAGCATAGATCTGACTACTTGCTGCACAATTGGGCATTTGGGATTGGGATTAGTTTATTATTCCATTTATTTTGTTCTTCTCTGTCTAGTGATCGTATTTGGACACAAAATCACAGAGCAATAGCTCCTTGCAGATTTAGCAGAAACAGCATGGTGAATCTAAAACTCCTGATGTTTTTGCTTTCCCAACTCTTGTAAATCACGAGACACCTCTAATTCTAG
Source organism: Pinus tabuliformis (assembly GCA_031772625.1). NCBI lineage: Eukaryota > Viridiplantae > Streptophyta > Pinopsida > Pinales > Pinaceae > Pinus > Pinus tabuliformis. The sequence continues at coordinate 426,835,331 of CM062820.1, forward strand.
ACGAGGAACCTATTATTCCTTTTGTTCCTTATCCTCCTCCCTTTTCAATTTTGATATGGGTGCCTCCTTGCGATGATTCCAAAGTTGGGAAATTTGAAAATCAAATAGTTGATCCGTCTCTTCAACCTTCGTTTGCCTCTCATGAACCAGATCTGATGGAGGAAACCTTGGAATAGTTCGTGGAGCCTAGGGTGAAGGTTAATCCTTCAATTCCTCAAAATGACGCTAACACTCTTAATCTCAATCTTGAATCTGGTTCTATTGAAAGTATTATTTCTTCAAGGGACATCTATCATCCTATAGCATCTATATGCCATGACTCTTTGGACCATGATCCAATTGATCAATCTTCTCCACCAATTAGTTCTTCACACTGTCTTGATTTTCAAGATGTTGGTTCAAATTGCAATTAAGTACAAGGTGGTCATATTACACAAGTAGAGGATAAAAAAGGTGAGGTTTATTTTGATATTTATTCTCTTTTTGAAATTTCCCCATGTCAAGATGATGCCCTTCCATTCTTGGATGAATTTAAATTTTCTAATCTCAGTAATGAATCAAATGAAATTAATTTGTTTGCATCTGTAGTATTGCACAACGATCATTCCGATGATGATGACTCTGTTGATGTATGTGATGATGAATTCCCAGTTGCACTAGTTAATCTATCGGTTTCTCAAGAATATTTTGATTTGAAAGAATGATAACTTGAATCTAATCCAACAATATAATATTTTCTTATCGAAACTTCCTCTTTATCTCACTATCCCTTGTGCTCTATTTTTTGTGATGCATCTACTTGCGATGAAGATAGTCTATGCTCTTCAAGTTCTTCATCTGACAAGTTAAATTCTCAGTTGACACAAGGTAGTGCGATTATCCATGATGAAAAGGAAAACAATAAAATCATTGAGTATTCTTTCCATCCCTTATATTTCCTATTTTTCATGAGGGAAACTCTTCAAATCAGATCACTCATGAAATTTCTCTTATTCATACAGCTCTAGATTTGTGATCAGAAGAATCTTTCAACTAAAGTAAGTTGGTTATTAAAGCTCTAAAATATGATCAACTTAGTGACTAAGATGGTTTCCATCCTGTTAGTAATGGCCTTATTGAAATCAATTCTTGTATCTATCCTCACACCATGCGTGATCTATTTCAATCTTCAAAATGTGATTTTACAATCTTTGAAAGTTATGGGAGTTATCAGGAAGTCGAGGCACTTCAACTTCCATTGATGGTTATGTTAGGATCTCGTGACTCTGGTAAGGTACCCTAACTAAGTCAAATCTGTTTTTTCTCACAAAATCATTTTCTTTGCATGGTTTCACTCAATGTAAATTCCTTCTTGAAAGATGTTTGGTATTTTGCATGTACTCTTTCGAACTTTCGAGATTCGACTTCTAATCCGATTCAATATTCTATTTCAGATGATTCATCTCCATGCAAGTCTCATGTACTTAACTCAGGTTTGGAATGTGTATCTCTCATAGAATCATGGAACTGTGAAGTTGATCATTGCAAATATTATCTTTGGCTGAAGGAATCAAGTCTATTAGATGCATTTTAGAATAGTTATCTCCTGGCTTTTCTTGTGAACATTAAATTGTGAATATTTTTCTTCATTGCACCTAAAATCCTCTTGAGTGATAATGAACACATGAGTTATTTGGTGAATCAAATTCTTCTTCACTCATTGTATCTTGATTGGTTTCATGTGTCTGCTATACTGGAATTTATTTTCACTTCCTTTGACGATTACAATGTCAGTGCAGTGTGCAACCATTTAAAAGGAAATGTTGTGTTACAGCTGTTTAGTCAATTTAGTATGTCCTAAATTGCTACATCAATAATCAATTTGGGAGTCGTAAACTGATGAAGTGTGGCACACTATATGTGCAAAACAACCTCTTTCTTACTTTTTATTGTTTTCAATTTTATTTTGTTTTGGGGGGTTTATCTTGATTTATCTCCTAATGCGAATGGAAATCCTATTCCTAAGTTTTAAGAATACTTTAGAAGGCAAGTATGGATATAGATTTTAAGGCAATTATGTCCTTTATGATGACTTCTAGAGCTTAACACTTCAAAGGATCTCAAAACATACTAGTGATGAAATTAGTACTTGGAAAAGAATGTAAATGTGCAGCTATTCAAATCAAACAAATGATAAACTACTGGTCATGAAATCACTATCTCTGCTGCTCATCTAAATACAGAAATAAAAGTTAATCTATTGCACTCAAACAAATAAAAAAACTGCAAACTAATAAAATCAAAACCAATTCACTTCACTTATAGTCTGATAGCTCGCTAAGTAGATTTTTGGGGTTAAGCCATGGCTCTGGAGATAACGTCAATAACATGAGGAATTGATATCTAAATTACCTACTTGCAAATGAAAATAAAATCAAGTCACTTCACTTATAGTCCGATAGCTCGCCAAGTAGCTTTTCGGGGTTAAGCCATGGATCTGGAGATAACATCAATAACATGAAGAACCTCATATCTAATTGCAGAAATGAAAGTAAAATAAAATCACCTCACTCATAATCTGATAGCTCGCCAAATAGCTTTTCGGGGTTAAGCCATGGCTCTAGAGATAACGTTAAATGACATGAAGAATTTGATATCTAAACTAACTATCAACAACAAATGAATAAGACTGAAATCAAAGCATAACCCAAATTGAAAGCTAAGAAAAACAAAGTCAGCAAAGAGGCCAACCTCATGTCACTATTTATTGGAAAAATTGTATGAAAATGCCCGAGCTTAGCCTATCTTGAAACACACTGATCAGTGTTAGCAAAAATATACAATGCTTCACTACAACAAAACCAGCGATTAGCGTCCCTTTTTACTTCTTTTTTTGCATCTAGAGCCCATTTTTGGTGCTATTTGCATCCATTTATCAAATATGGTGCAAAACTTGACACAAAATTTGCATCAAGTTTTGCACCAAATCTTACACCAAGTTTAGCACCAGGTATTGCAATAGGTTTTGCACCACGTTTTGCACCAAATTTTATGCCAAGTTTTGTGTCATCCTTTGCACCAGGTTTTGTTCCAGGTTTTGCATCAATTTTGGCATCTATTTTTGTTTGACATACTTTTGCATCCTCATTTGCATCCACTTTTTGCACATACACTTGCATCAACTTTTTCATCGACTTTTGCATCCTTTTTTGCATCCTTTTTTACATCCTTTTTTAAATCATTTTTTGCATCCATTTTTTCATCCATTTGTGCATCACTTTTGCGCCACGTTTTACATCGAGTTTTGTGTCTAGTTTTGCATATAATTTTGCATCTACTTTTGTTGCATCCACTTTTCCATCTTGTTTGGCATCCATATTTACATCCTCTTTTGCATCTATTATTGTACCCACTATTGCATCTAATATTTTTGTGCCACAATTGGCGCCTAGTTTGGCACCTCCTTTTGCACCCACTTTTGATTATAATTTTGCATCCACGTTTGCATCCTCATTTGCATCTAGGTTTTCATCAACTACTACATCTATTTTTGCATCCCTTTTTGTATCCAATTTTGGACCAGGATTTGCATCGGGTTTTATGTCTCGTTTTGCATCTACTTTTGCATCGACTTCTATTGCATCCACTTTTGCATACAATTTTGCATCCACTGTTACACCCATTTTAAATTTCACTTTTTGCATCCCTTTTTACATCTTCATTTGCATCATACTTTGATTCTTTTTTTTCATCTATCATTACATCCACTTTTGTTATGCCATAATTTGCACCATGTTTTGCACTCACTATTGTATCCACGTTTGCTTCCAATTTTGCATCCATGTTCACATCCTCTTTTGCATCAAATATTGCATCTATTTTTGCATCCACTTTTGTGTCAGGTTTATGCATTGGGTTTTGCATCTCGTTTTGTATCTACTTTTGCATCTACTTCCATTGTATCCATTTTTTTCATCCAATTTTTTTTTCCTATTGCATCAATGTTTGCTTCCACTTTTACATCCATTTTTGCATCTCATTTTGCATATTTTTTGTCTATTGTTACATCCACTTTTGTTGCACCATATCTTGCGCCCACGTTTGCATCCACATTTGCATCATCTTTTGTGTTCAAGTTTGCATCAGATATTGTGTATGTTTTTGCATCCCCTATTGTATCCACTTTTGTTTCATCCATTTTTGCATCTACTTTTGTGTCCGTTGTTGCATCCACATTTGTTTCACAACAGTTTGTGCCAAGTTTTACACCTACCATTGGACCCATGTTTGCTTCCACTTTTGCCTTCATGTTTGCATCCAAGTTTGCATTGACAACTGCATCTACTTTTGCATCCACTTTTGTGTTAGGTTTTTCATGTTGTTGTGCATCTACTTATGTTGTATCCACTTTTCATCCAATTTTACTTCTATTGTTGCCCCCATTTCTATGTTCGCTTTTGCATCCCTTTTCCAACACTCATCATATTTTCTGCATTGATGATATTCCTTATGGCATTGACAATTATGAACAATTGATAACAATGTCAATAATATTGACAATGATGAAAATGAAGATGATGGCGATGACATGAATTGTGATTATGATGATAAAGACGATAGTGGTTACAATGACATTAATGATGATGATGGCAATGATTATGATGATGACGACGCTAATGACCTTGGCGAATCTTCCCAATTTTAGATGTTGTCATTGTCATAATCATAAGCATTATCTTTGGTGTCATCATCATCATTTTCATCTAGGTCATCATCAAAAACAATAATGGCATGAATGATGATGATGATTACAACAATGTTGATAGAAATTACATTAATGATGATCATGGGGATGATAAAAATGAAAATGACGATGATAATGGTGGTGATGATGATGATCATCGATCATCTCTCAAAAATAGAGTTGTTATTTCTCTTACGTATATCAATGTGTCCTAAACAACCCTTTTCTAGCACTGATCACATTTTTTGGGTTGATGATATTTCTTACAACGTCTATAATTATAAACAATTGCAAACAATGTCCATAATGATGATGATGATGGAGCTGATGATGATGGCATGAATGGTGATTATGATGATAATGTAATGATGGCAATAACGATGACAAGGATGATGGTGATGATGATGACAATGATTATGATAATGAGAATCAACAATTACTAGTTTCACTACCATCTTCTGGATACATATTACTATCATACTTTTTAAATTTTCTGTCTCTCTTGAGGTATCTTACTATAATGGTGTTGTCAACACTAGAAACATATCTTGTTGTAATGGTGGTTCTAATGTTAGCACTAGCAAAGTTTTTGTTAAATTTTGGTTAAAAAAAATCGATTTATGCAATTATTTTGACAATCTATGTAAAAAAGTAAATAACATCCAATTATTTTGACTGTAGTCCCATTGATTATCATGAATTCACCAGTCTAAAGACCATCTTCTACATACATATTATTATTAAACTTTTTGCATTATATCCCTCTTATATCTTATTGTAATGGCAGTATTAGCACTAAAAAAATATCTTGTTGTAATGGTGATGTTAGTATTAGCACTAAAAAAATCACTAAATTTTGGTAAAAAAAAGTTTATCATTTATTTATTTTTAATTTGGGAAATTTTTGTTTTTATTTTTTTTGTTTTTAATTCTATTTTTATGCAGTAATATTTTTTTTGGTTGAATTTTGGTAGTAACTAGTTTTTGGTCGAATCATATGTATTAACCATGTTCTTTATGCTACAAGTCTAATTGTTGGGACAAAATTGCTCTTTCAAATAAGTTGCAAAAGATATTTTACATCCATTGTTGCACCCATGTTTACACCCACTTTTACATCCCTTTTTGCATCCTATTTTTCATCTTCATTTGCTTCTTTTTTTGCATCTATCATTACATCTACTTTTGTTGTGACAAAATTTGTTCCATGTTTTGCACATACTGTTGTACCCACGTTTGCTTCCAATTTTGCATCCATCTTCACATCCTCTTTTGCATAAAATATTTCATCTATTTTTGCATCCACTTTTGTGTTGGGTTTTGCATCTCATTTTGTATCTTCTTTTGCATGTACTTCCATTTCATCCATATTTTGCATCCAATTTTGTTTCTCATGTTGCACCCGTGTTTGCATCCACTTTTACATCCCTTATAGCATCTTGTCTTGCATCTAAGTTTGCATATTTTTTTGTGTCTATTATTACATCCACCTTTTTTGTGCTATTATTTGTGCCATATCTTATGCCTATCATTGCAACCCACATTTTCTTCCACTATTGCATCCATATTTGCATCCTCTTTTGTGTCCAAGTTTGCATCAAATATTGTTTATGTTTTTTGCATCCCATTTCGAATTTACTTTTACATCCAATTTTGATTTGTCTAGTTTTGCAACTAATTTTGTGTTCACTATTGCACCCATGTTTGGCCCATGTTTACATCCCTTTTTTCATCCAAGTTTTCCTCCTTTTTGCATTCAAGTTTGTGTCCCTTTTTTTTTACATTCATTGGAGTATCCACATTTGTTTCACCACAATTTATGCTAAGTTTTATGCCTACTATTGTGCCCATGTTTTCTTCCACTTTTTCATCCATGTTTGAGTCCTATTTTGTGTTCAAGTTTGTATGAACTATTGCATCTACTTTTTCATCCACTTTTGTTCAATTTTTCTGTCTTGTTCTGCATCTACTTATGTTGTGTCCACTCTTCATCCAAATTTACGTCTATTTTTACCCCCATTTTTTTGTTTACTTTTGCATCCATTTTCCAACACACATCATATCTTTTGCATTGATTATATTTCTTATGACATTGAAAATTATGAACAACTGATGACAATGTCAATAATTATAACGATGATGATAATGAAGATGATGACGATGACATGAATTGTGATTGTTATGATAATGACAATGATGATAAAGACGATGGGAGTTACAATGACAATGATGATGATGCTAATGACCTTGACCATTCCTCCCAATTTTTAAATGTTATCATGGTAAAAATCATAATAATTATCTTTGGCGTCATCTTCCAAGTCATCATCATCTGATCATCATTATCATTATTTTCATCTTGGTCATAATCAAGAACAATAATGGCATGAATGATGATTATGATGTTCATGATGAAGATGACAAAAATTATGATAAAACTTATATTAGTTATGATGATGGGGATGCTGACAATTATAATGACGATGATAATGGTAGTGATGTTGATGATCATCAATCATTTCTAAAAAATAAAGTGGTTATTTTTCTTTCATATATCATGTGTCCTAAGGTTGGTGATATTTCTTATGATACCTATAATTATGAACAATTGACGACAATATACAAAATCATGATGATGATGATGATCATGAAGAAGACATGAATGGTGATTATGATGATAATGAAATGATGACAATAATGATCACATTGATGGTGGTGATGATGGCAATAATGAAGATGATGACCCTCCCTCTAAACTAGCGAGGTACTCATAATGAGACAAAAAAGTACTCTCAAGTTGAAATATTCATATAAGAAGGGATCTAGATTGATAAGCATCAATGATGATTTACATCATCATAGCCAAAATTTTCAAAATAGTAAGGCCTTGACTAACAAGTTTATCTCTCCATTAGATCAGAGCACAATGTTGGGAGGCATAAATTTGGACACCACTGCCTTTCAAGGCACTTACCCCACCAAGATGTTTACCAGGTATGTCCTCACATGATCATTTCCTAATCCACTATCATAATATTTGACACCAGAAAATGTCAATCCTCATGACTATTCTTATCTTGGATTAATGTACTTGACTTATGGCGATTAGTCCTAGTCAATGTCCAAATTCTCAAGGAATATTGGTCCCAGATGTTTATCCAATCCACCATTATCCCTACTAGTGCCTTTACTAGGCTTACGATTGTTAATCCTAGCCATAGTACATGACACATGGATAACATGGTGTCTACCCTCACTCCCTCTCAACCAGGGAGGAAACATCCACAAGCATAAGATTTTCTCAAGAATACCCATCATTTTTGTAGAGAATAACATCATTAATTTGTTTTCATCACATGACGACTTTATGATCAAGCATTCATAGATTTCTCCTTTTGTATTTGTGATGAAATACAATAAAAAAGTGAAAGCCAAAATCATTAAACATACACTATATTGATTTATCTAAGTCTAAACTCTAAGGTTGAAGTGAAAATTCATGTAAATCTTATATCTATGAGTTGTGCCAAACTTATGAAAACCTTATTCCCTAAGTCCTATATATAAGAAAATGAAAAAGAAAGAAAAATAAGGGCCAATAAATGGTAACTCATGTATTCACTCCCTCTTTAGAAAATATATGAATATATACACTCCTAGTCGCACTTGATCACATGTATGTGATGGTTAAATCATGAATTCTTCTTTTCTCCTTGCATTTTCACTTCATCATTTAAGCACCTAATTGAGGATCTAAGGAATGTTTGTTTCCTAAGGCTTTCATGTCTACTCTTGGTTTACTTATGTCACACTACTGTCAATTTATGTGACAGAGTGAAATACATAAGTTTGTGGAGTTATTATAGAGGTGTATTGAGTTCGTAACCACACACACATGTATTACATCTCATTGATCCACATGTGTGGGTTGGAGACTCATTTCTTGACAACTTTAATGGAGACTACTTTGTGGCTTTAATGGTATAGCTTACAAAATATCTTGTTAAACATTTCGATTCATTCTTTCTTTTCCTCGAGACACTTATAATATTGAAGTCACTCCCAACAATCCATGGAGATGGGGAGTATAAATTACTTGTGCTAGAAATAGAATTGAGAAATAGAGGTTTTCCATTTGCGATATTGGAGTCATAGACATTGGATACATGGTAGTAGTCCTCAATGTCAATTAACTAAAATTGTATTGTCATAATGCGAAAAGAGGTAAACATATTGGTAACCTTGATGTCTTAATCATTTCAAATAATAACCATTCCACCCAAGTATCTCTAAGCATCAATCACTACTACTTGGAAATTCCTCCCCCATTTTCTAATTATATGAGGTTGAACCTCACTTAATATTTTTGCTTCTTATATCAACATTATTTATGGGTGCTTTGCATACCATTTTTCTTTTAGGAGTTTGTTTTCGCTTACTATTGACGCCCCTCATGTTCCAAGACTATTTTCATCAAAAATTTACATAGAAAGAAAGTATAAAGTGACTAAAAAGAAACATGTCTCAAGATTTAAGTGCTTGGACAATTCCACTTCATGACTCCTATATTTCCTTAACCTGGGACCAAATGGTGAACTTGATGGCCTTAAGGGAAATTGATCAATGAAAATCTAAAAAAGAGGTGATTTTTGACTTTATCACATACAATTTAATATACTAAAAAAAATATCCATAACAATTTCATCAATCAATGAATCATTAAAAAAAATATCCAAAACAATTTCATCAAGCAAAGAATCATTGCATTATAAAATACAATCTATAAACATTTTGGGAAAGTTTTGCTAAAACATGCTTAAAAATCAGCATATTTAATATTAATATTTAACAATAATATGGACAATAACACATTTTGATAAATTAAATAACATATTATCAAGCCTAAAAAATGTCACTAACTGAAAACTACAAAGCATGCAACTAATGGAAGTGACCACTCAAGGCCACCACAAGACAATTAATCTATTAAGACAAAGATTAATGGGGACAAAGATCTATAAAGGACAAAGGAAAACCTATTTTAACTTTATTGTTTTATTAGCCTGGTTCAAGATGAACATTTCAAGATATCATGAAGAACATAATTAGTTTTATTGCATTAAGAAAACCCAAGCACATTCTATAACTTAGCAAGAAAGAGATGTATAACACCCATCTCAGCAACACGACACATGACATTAAGTTACTTTACTATATATAATTTAAACTCCTATCATAAAATCACAAATTTAGCATGAATGGAATGTTTAAAATCCATTTTTATAAAAACAAAATATAATTTTTCTTATAGAAAAATATACCAAAAACTAAATATATTTTTCTAGAAAAAAAAAAAATACTAAAACTAAATATATATTTAAAAAAAAACTAAAACATAAGCAAACTAGAATTTGAATTTGACATTCTTGGTCACTTTCGGAAACATATGGTGGAATGCAATCTCTTTATCCTCATCTTTAGCTTTTTCCTAAAAAATAAAAGCATACAAAAGTGGGAAAGAGCCATAAAGCATGGGGAAGCTTTTTCCTAAGCACAAAAGCATCTAAAAAGTGGAAAATTCCTTTTTTATATGAGGAAACATTATTCACCCAAAAGATTTTTCCCAAATTGAACTAATGAGGAATTTTGGAAATCTTCATAGCCTCCACTTTCCTATATATTAGAGGCTTGGCCATTGAAAAAATGATGGGAATTTTGTATTGTCACGCTCTTGAGATCTGTCTTGAGAGGGAGAGTTTTGGAGCTATGAGTTGGGGGAGGTGATGTTGCAACTATATCTGATTGTTGTAACTTTCCTCCAACTCCTTTATTCATATAGATCAGTTTTTCTTCCTTCCATATGTTTCTATTCATTCTTTACTTCTTCTATTTAACTAATGTATGCATGGGTTTTTGGTTTATATTTATTTATTCAATAATATTTATATGTTTTTTATAGTTTTGATTATTAAGATATTATGTTGTGAAGGTTGCTTTATTCTCTCTCTTATGTGTAGGACCAAGCTTTGGAGCTAGCTAGGAGCGCTTCTTGGCTATACGAAAAACTCCAAGAAGACCTGCATGCGAGGACTCACAAGAATTCATTCTCTTTTTCTTAATCTATACTCTACATCTTGATCTACTAAGAATCCTAAGCCTTAGAACAACCTTTCTCTTAATTGGTTTGTCCTAGGTTTCTGAGATAAACTGAGAGGGTTTTGTTTTCATCTAACCATGCATTAAATCCTACAGCAAAATGATATTTAGAAAATTTAATATATTTCACTATGTAAATGAACTTAGTAAAATGAACCCATAGAGGTGGTCATAAATGGAAATAAAAGTAAAACTCTAAACAAGAAGCCAAAAGTGGATTTAACCATGGATGAAAAATTGGGAGTAGAATTGGATGTTAAACTAGCCATCAAAACAATATGCAAACAATGACACAAAAAGGTTTTTAAAGTAAAATTAAAAAATGGTGCAACACTAGACACAAAGAAGGGAACAAAATAGGGCATATGAAAGGATACCGAATTGGGTGCAAACGAGGATGCAAAAATGGACACCAAAATGAGGATGCAAAGAATGGTGTAAAATTAGGATGCAAAAAGGATGTAAGAAAAGACACAAAACAAGATGCAAAATGGGACTAAAAAATGGTGAAACCAAGGATGTCAAAGATGATGCATAACTAGATGAAAATTCCAACTAAAATCTAGGTGCAAAATGAGATGCAAATGTGGACACAAAATGTGGCCGAAAAAAGGATGCAAATTTGGAAGCCAAAAAGGATGAAAAACTAGATACCAAAAAGGATGCAAATTTGGACATAAAAAATGGTGCAAAATTGGACACAAAAGAAGAAAAAATGGTGCAAAAATGGGCATAAAAATGGCTCAATTTTGGATGCAAATTGAGATGCAACATTGGATGTAAAATGATGCAACAAATCATTCAAAACTTGGTGCAAAAACAAATGCAAAAGTAGACGAAAAAATGGCTCAAAAGTGAACGTAACAATAGACACAAAATGGGATGCAAAGGTGGATGCAATATATGGTTCAACATAGGATGCAAATTTAGATGCTCAAAAGGATGAAAAATTGGATGCAATAAATGGTGTTAAAAATGATGCTAAATTGGATGCAACAAATGATGCAAAATTAAATGCAAAATATGGTGCAAAATAGGATGCAAAAAAGGGAGATAAATAAAATGCAAAAGTGGATGCAAAAAATGGTGCAAAAATGCATGCGAAATTTGGCACTAAATCAGATTCAACATATGGTGCAAAATTGGATGGAAAATGGTGTAAAAAAAGGCAGAAAAATTGGCACAAAAATAGATGTAAAAATAAGTACAAAATTAGAAACAAAAGATGGCATAAGACCAGATGCAAAAATTGGCACAAATTGGATGTAAAAAAAGGCGCTAAATAAGATGTCAAAGATGGTGTAAAAATCGATGCAAATTATGACACAAAAATAGAAGCAAAGAATTCCACAAAAGAGGAAGCAAAAAATGATGCAAAAATAGATGCAAAAAAAGGCACAAAACTAGAAGCAAAACCTGTTGTAAAACCAAATGAAAATCTTGGTGCAAAATATGATGCAGAAAATGATGGAAAATTTGGCCTAAAAAAGATGCAAAATTTGGTGCAAAAAAGGACACTTTAAAAATTGTACAATAGAGCCAGATTTAGCGCCAGGTTGCTCATCCCAATTGAGAAAAAAATGCACTAGAATCTGGTGCTAAATCTGGCGCAAATTGCCTGTTTTGTTGTAGTGCTTGGAAAATCATGTACAAGAATGAAACATTAACACCATAACTAAAATATGAAATATACACAAGTGAACAAACTATGAAATATCTACAATGGAAATAAGACAACAACACATAAAAACTTTACAGAAATAAAGAAACGAAACCTTAGCCAGCAGGGGCCCTTTGCACGGCCTTGGTTAACACGCTGTCAATCCGAAATTACGCTCACACGGTCATATAAAACAGAGTCTTGTTATATTGCAAAACAGAGGAAGGATCCTCTCGTTACAACAACATGACCAATGTCACGACACAGCACATGAACTAACAGCAAGACTACAAAAAAAAAAACTAGCTACATGCGTTTGCAAACACGTTATTTATAAAGGAAATTACATAACTGTTTTTCCTATGGAACACCTTCAGAAAATGACACGTAAAAAGACAGCACCCGTGAGCTTAGCGTGTTGGTTGACATGATCATTCAATATACCAAAAGGTGGCTGTTGGATTTGCGTCGTGGAGGCAGTCTACAGCTGTCAAAATGAATCCATGGATCTAGGAACGGTCTCGGACCCTTCACGTGTTGAAAACAGAGACCTGTTTGTCGTAGAAATCCTCGTTTGACCACCATTTGGCCAAGGCTTTCTTCTACGAATCTAGCTAAACCAATAGGACCTGGTCCATGTCCAGATCATTTTTGAACTGCCCACGTGCCTTGTTTTGCTTGCTGACACCTGTAACCTAGAGATCAACAAAAACAGCTGCGGAATCTCAAGTCAGTTGTGGAAAGTGGCTGCATTCCGCAGCTGATGAGCAAAATCTAAGTCAAATAGCAAACACAAAAATATAGTTAGAAAACCACTTAAATGCACTCTCAGAATCAATATGTAATGATCTTTGATAGCTTATGAGGCACTAGTGAGGGGAAAAAGTCTAGGAAAGTGTGTAGAAGAGATGTAGTTTTAGGGCTCAACATACCCCCACTGTGAAGGTGTTGCATGTCCTCATGCAACCAAAACTGTGACCATCCTCCCTTCAGTTCATGTGTTCTGAGACCTCTACTAACACATCCATCCTTCTTTTCTTCTTTCTTGGTACCACTGTCATACTAGGCTTTCTCATTAGGCACCTGAATTTGAGGTTGATAAGAGCTCTTCTCAGCCTCCTGCTCTTTTTCTTCAATTTCCTATTTTTCTTCTGCCACAACCCAAGATGCAACATGGTGTTGTCGTGAATAATTTTATCCAACCTGCTTTGTTCTTTCAATGTTTCATTTTCTCTTTTGATGTGTCTATTCAAGACTTCCAGTTCAAAAATTTCATGTTTTAGTCATTAGATTAGAGCTTCCTGGGCTGTATTAGGCTGGGTAGATGAAGTGCCTTGATCTGTGGCAGTCTTCTCCAACAACTCAATAAAATCATACATTTCTTGCTGGGTTGGATCTATCTCAGGTGTATCCTTTCTTGGGCTGACCCCAAAATATGGCTGAGAAATAGGAGTATGTTGTGGGCTACGGCCAGGAGGGATTGCTGGAGACTACTCTAGTGTTTCCCCTCCTAAGTCAATTAAGTGGGCCCCTTTAGTTTGTACTTTCTTCAGTTTTCCTTTAAGCCTGGAGCTCCTCCTTAGATTCTGTGAGCTAGTGTCTCTTTTCTCCGCACTCTGTTTTTCTTTCCCTTTTCTCTTTGCTGCAGCTGATTGTTCCTGAAGGTAAATTAGTCTTTCAGAAATTATTTGATCCTCTTCTGAGGAAGGTTCTGGGGTTTGATAGACAGCTTCAATATTTCTTTTCCCCTTTAGTTTTCCTTGCTTCCTAACCTCAGTTCTTTCCTTCCTACTTTCAGATAGCTTCCCTTCCTTATTAGTTTCTTTAGCTATGTTAGTAGGAGTATCCTGAATGTTCACACTCATTTTCCTTCTCCTACTTTTCTTTGCTGAGCTACTCTCGGGTGTTTCAGGTGGATCCTGAAAGAAGTTTCTAATCAAAAACTGTTCCCAAGTATCCTTCCTTTCCTTCAACTATTTTTCAATCAAAATTTTTACAAGGCCGTGATGGTAAAGTGTTGGGTCCCTATAATACTAGTGATTACCCCATTACTATTGTAGTTATACCCCTTATTTATATTGTTGTGCCCCTATTACCCCCATGTTGTTATTTTTGTGCCCCATAGAATCCCTCTATTGTTATTTTTGTGGATTTATATTATTATTGTTAGGTCGGCTGGATTATATTGTGACTCCTTAGACTCCTATATATAGAAAGGAGGTTTTGTCATTTGTATCATCAAAGAATTGTTCATTTATGTAATGTAAAGGAGGTTGCCCCCTGGAAGAGGCTGAATTCTAAGGCGTTGATCTATCTTTTCTATCTTTTCTTGCACTGGTTTCATAACATTTGGTATCAGAGCTTTGGATTCTAGGGTTTCGCTGCTCCAAACAGGTCATCGTGGCATTTTCGCTATAACTTTTTTCTGTGACGTTTCAAAATTCACAAAAAAAACCCATTTGAGAAGAAATCGCGTTGAACCTTGGGTCTGAATTTCAGAGCTTTTCGCGCTATATTTGCGGAGATATGATCTGAGGAAGTTGGTCTTTTTGCAGACTCCTGAATTACATTCAAAACAGGTGACCTGGGGAAAATCGTCATAACTTTCTCTCTGGGGATCAGATTGAAATTTCAAAAGAAGGTACAGAAAGAGGATGGACTGTAGTTTATTGTATGTGTGTTTCAGATTCAAAGGTTGAAAGAGTGACTTGTGGCACGTCGTACAAGTTCGCTCTACTGAACTAGTCTAAAAACAAGTCACTGTGGGAGATTTCACATAACTATTCCTTGGAGAATCCAATTTGGGTCAGACTTGTGGAATTGGAAATAGGACGCAGAAGGCTACTACATTTCACAATTTCAGAACTGCATGATCCGAAATTACAGAGATACATCAAATTCAATATCAGGCTTCTATAAAGTGAAAAAAGGTGTGTAGTTTTTTTTTTTAATTTTTGTGTAAGCTTGGTTTAACGGAATTCAAAGGGCATAGTAAAGCATTATTATCGGTAACTGATGCCCCCAGGAAAGAAAATGCAAACACCTAGTAAGGAACCTGAAATCTCGTGCATGACTCATGAAGAAGAGGAAGAAATGCTACATGATATATCAAAATTACAAGAACAAGTGCAACAAATGTCACGCTCACAAAAGCTAACAGAAGCTAAGATAAGTGGCGTGGAATATAAGATAAGGGGCATGGAAGCTAAGATGGATGATTTGAAGACAGATTTGAGGACAGATTTGAAGACAAACATGGCAGATTTGAAGACAGATTTGACAAATTTTCTACAAGAAATACTTACTAATGGTGAAAAGGTTGTAAAGGAAACTCATGATGTGAACAAAAGTAATGTTAATCATGATTCCATAGACGCTAATGTTGGATCGAAGACCCACCATATTCCAAAAATCGATATGAGGAAGTTTGATGGCAAGGATCCCGCCACATGGATATTACAGATGGAGCAGTTCTTCGATCTCAATAATGTGCAAAACACACAAAAGGTACGTATGGCAACTGTATATTTGGAACCAAATCAGTTTGTATGGTATCAATGGCTTTGCTCTCGTAAAAAATTTATCACTTGGGCAATTTTTACGGAAGAACTGATAGCACATTATGAAGATACAAAAAGCAACACTTTTTTTAGCCAATTGATAAGTCTCAAACAAAAGGGTTCAGTAATGGAGCACATTGAGGAGTTCCAAAAATTGAACATAAGGGTAAAAGATATTCCAGAGGAGCATAGGATTGATGTGTTCATAGGGTCTTTAAAGGATAATATCCAACATCATGTTCGCCTTTGGGAACCTGATTCATTAGAGAAGGCATTCAGGTTAGCAAGAAAAATGGAAAGCAAAATTATGGCAACCAGGAAGCATACTACTCACAACTATAAAGACGGAAGTGTTGTTGCCCCTAGTCTTCCACAACCTATAAGGTTGAAACCACAACAATTGGAAGAAAAAAGAGCAAAAGGGCTTTGTTACAGTTGTGATAGCAAATACACTAAAGGTCATAAGTGTGTTGAGAAGAAATTATTCTACATAGATTGTGAAGAGGAAGAAGAAAAGGAGCAAGAAAGGTCAAAAGAAGAAGATATACTCCAGGAACAAAGCCTAGATGAAGAACAAATAAATCCGACCATATCTTGTAATGCATTGGCAGGAATTACCACTCCTCAAACCATCAAGATAGAAGGACAAATCAAGAAGAAAAAGGTAATAGTGTTGATTGATTCAGGAAGCACCCACAATTTTATTCATTGTAGGGTAGCAAAAGAATTGAATTGCTTCCTATATCCAGCACCAGAGTGTCAAGTGATGATTGCAAATGGAGGAACAATAAATTGCTCTGGAAGGTGCCATAATATCAAGCTATCCATGGGAGAATATGTATTGAATAGCCCAATGCTTTCCATTCCAATGGGAGGTGCTGATGTTGTACTAGGAGTCCAATGGCTACAATCCTTGGGTACAATAGCTTTTAATTTTCATGAACTTTTCATCAAATTTTCTACAGAAGAAAAGGAAGTTGAATTAAGGGGTATTGTAGGGAAACCATGAAAGATAATCAGCTCTAATGGTATGACAAAGCTTCTAAAAAAGGAGCAAAGAGGTGTAATTGCACAATTATGTTCGCTAGATGTTTCCACATCAGAATCATCTATTTCTCCAGATCTCCAAAAAGTCCTGGACAATCATTCCAAGGTATTTGAGACTCCCAAAGGTCTCCCACCTATGCTTGATCATGATCATGCTATTCATTTGATTCCAGGAAGTGTTCCTCCAAACATCAGGTCGTACAGATATCCCTATGTCCAAAAAAGTCAAATTGAACGTATGGTTGCAGAAATTCCAGAGGCTGGTATAATTCAACCAATTCAAAGTTCTTTCTCTGCTCTAGTAGTATTGGTGCACAAGAAGGATGGATCATGGTGCATGTGTCCGGATTATAGGGAGTTCAACAAGCTCACTATTAAAGATAAGTTCCCCATTCCTATCATTGATGAATTACTGGATGAATTGCATGGATCAATTTACTTCACCAAGTTGGATCTTCGTTCGGGATATCATCAAATCAGAATGAAGATTGAAGACATTCCGAAAACGGCATTTAGAACTCATGAGGGTCATTATGAATTTTTGTTCATGCCTTTTGGCCTTACTAATTCACCTTCAACATTTCAAGGCTTGATGAATTCAATTTTCAAACCATTCCTTAGAAAATTTGTGTTAGTATTTTTTGATGATATACTAATCTACAGTAAGTCTTGGAAGGATCATGTTGAACATGTTGACAGGGTGCTACAACTATTGGAGGAGAAACAATTATATGCAAAAAGATCCAAATGTTTCTTTGGAGTCTAGGAGGTGGAATATTTGGGTTATATTATATCTCATGAAGGAGTTAAGGTAGACCCTAGCAAAATTAAAGCCATTAAGGAATGGAAAATCCCCACATCCATAAAGCATCTGCGAGGATTTCTTGGGTTGACAGGGTATTATCGCAAGTTTGTTAAGAATTATGGGAGAATAGCAGCACCTCTAACAACATTATTGAAGAAAGATGCATTTTCATGGACTCCGGAAGCAACAAAGGCCTTTGAACATCTTAAAGAGGCAATGTGCCAAGCACCGGTCTTAGCTACACCAGACTTCACAAAAACCTTTATTGTGGAATGTGATGCTTCAGGAAATGGAATTGGTGTTGTTCTAATGCAAGATGAAAGACCCATTGCTTTTGAAAGTCGTCCAATCAAGGGAAAGTTTTTAAGCAAAGCTATTTATGAGAAGGAAATGTTGGCAATACCCCATGCACTTAAGAAATGGCGACCCTACCTAATGGGAAGACACTTCAAGGTAAAAACGGATCATGATAGCCTTAAATACTTTTTAGAACAAAGATTATCCTCTGAAGAGCAACAAAAGTGGGTCACAAAGATGTTGGGTTATGACTTTGAAATCATCTACAAAAAAGGGAAGCAAAATGTGGTGGCAGATGCACTCTCAAGAAAGGATGAGGATGTGGAAGCATTGTTGTGCGCCATTTCTATTATCCAACCAGATTGGATAAACGAAGCAAGGGAGGAATGGAAGAATGATGAAGAAGTGTGGGAACTTATTCGAAAGCTACAACAAGATTCCAGTACATCTGATACATTATTTAGCTGGCAAAATGATTCATTATGGTACAAAGATCGCTTATACCTCTGTAAGAATTCCCAGCTAAAACAAAAGATTCTTATGGAATTGCACACTTCTCCCTTAGGAGGGCACTCGAGATTTTTAAAAACTTACCACAGGGTTAAGAAGGATTTTTTTTGGGATGGCCTTAAATCAGATATTCAAAAGTTTGTGGCGGAATGTTTGGTTTGCCAAAAAAATAAAGTTGAAACAATTAAGACACCGAGTCTATTACAACCTTTATCCATTCCAAGCCAACATTGGGAGCAGGTTTCAATGGATTTTATCACAGGTTTACCCAAGTCTGAGGGAAAGAGTGTCATCATGGTGGTAGTTGACAGACTTACCAAGTATGCACATTTTTGTTCATTATCACATCCATTTAAAACCAGTACAGTTTCTACTGCATTTATGGAAACAATTCAAAAGCTACATGGAAACCCAAAGATTATTGTAAGTGACAGAGATCCCATTTTCACTGGAAATTTTTGGACAGAATTATTTTCTTGTCTTGGTACTCAGTTAGCTCATAGCTCATCTTATCATCCTCAATCTGATGGGAAAACTGAGATAGTAAACAAATGTTTGGAAGGATATCTTTGTTGCTTTGTATCTGATAAACAAACACAATGGGTCAAATGGTTGCCTCTAGCTGAATGGTGGTATAACACTTCCTTCCATACAGCAACAAAAATGACCCCATTTATGGCACTTTATGGGTATCATCCACCATCCATCACATCATATTTAAGAGAAAATTCTAAGGTTCAGGCAATGGAACATCACATCGAACATCAACAACAAGTCCTCCAACTCTTAAAGGATAACTTCGTGTTGGCACAAAATAGAATGAAACAACAGGCAGATCAACATCGCAGTGAAAAAAGTTTTGATGTAGGTGATTGGGTATTCCTACGGCTACAACCATATAAGCAAATGTCCCTAAAGCAAGCTAAGAAGGATAATAAATTATCACCAAAGTATTATGGTCCGTACAAGGTGTTGCAAAAGATTGGTACTATGGCATACAAATTGGAGCTTCCTGCAGCTTCTCGATTGCACCCAGTTTTCCATGTTTCATGTTTAAAGAAGGTTATAGGCAACAAGCTCCCAGTGCAAACAATATTGCCAGAACTTGATGAGGAAGGAAAAATTATATTGGAACCGGAAGCAGTCACAGAAACAAGAACTCGATAGCTACGTAATCGAGCAATTTCAGAGTATCTTATCAAGTGGAAGAACTTATCCGCTGAAGATTCCACATGGGAGGCCGATGAGAATTTTATGCAGAGTATCCAGAACTACTCAAGCGTTGAGGACAACACTTTTTTGAAGGAGAGGGGCATGTTGGGTCCCTATAATACTAGTGATTACCCCATTACTATTGTAGTTATACCCCTTATTTATATTGTTGTGCCCCTATTACCCCCATGTTGTTATTTCTGTGCCCCATAGAATCCCTCTATTGTTATTTTTGTGGCTTTATATTATTATTGTTAGGTCGGCTGGATTATATTGTGACTCCTTAGACTCCTATATGTAGAAAGGAGGTTTTGTCATTTGTATCATCAAATAATTGTTCATTTATGTAATGTAAAGGAGGTTGCCCCCTCGAAGAGGCTGAATTCTAAGGCGTTGATCTATCTTTTCTATCTTTTCTTGAGCTGGTTTCATAACATAAAGGTGGGGTTCTGTGTTGTCCGGATTCTTTTGTACATTTATGGACATCTTTTTCAGGCTATTCAAAAGAAAGTAAGGAAAATTGATGGTTTGATTTTCTAGAAAATTCATTAGCAACCGGATGTGGTACATGTACATGGACCCAAACCGTCCTTCACATGTAATAAACTTCTGGATTATCAATAATAAACTAGTCCACTTTTCCTCTAGAGCAGAGACAGGGATTCCACGTTTGAAAATGGTTATATCCATACCTGGATTGTGTAAGATAATCCTCTAGGCCCTCTCATCAAAGTTTTTGTTTTTGAACCACCGTTCCCCCTCCTATGGGAGTTCCGTTGCTGCTGCGATAGATGCCTCTGTGACTGAAAATTTAAGATCTCCAACCTCAACTTCCACGCCATTAAAATACCTTGCAAATGTCTTCGTGACTTCTTTATTGTGACCTCTGAATTTCTGGATGAACTGCAGCCACCGTGCCTTCCTTAATATGCTTTTCAATTGTGGATAACCCTCCATGAATTTAGGCCCATCCAGCTCTGCTCTTAGCAGAAGGCCCATTCTTTCCTCCTGCCTTAAAATACTTCTGTGAGTGATGGACTGTGAGTAATGGATTGACGGAGGTGAAACGGTTGTGTTAGCGGGAGATGGAGAAGGATTGTGGAGAAAAACTAGTAGTTGTAAACGGAAGAGCAGAGAACAGGTAGTGAAAATGAGTTCACGGAGTGGAGGCTTATGTAAACGGGCCAGAAATAACAAATGCAACTTCAATAGGATAGTATGGAAATAGAGTGAGCCCAGCAGAACTTTGAACTAGAAGGCTGCGGAATAGGCGTTAGCATGTTCTCAAAATGATTGCGGATTTGTGCGGCAGGAAAGAGTCGTGATCAAATAGATTACGTCCTCATAATTACCCAGTTAAATAGGTGGAATGCCAACGTACAACTAAACACGAGTTAAATTTGGAGGCGGATCATGAGGCCATTAAAAATTAATGCAAAGTTCGTGGTGGAATTATGTAAAGGCCATGGAGTGGTTATGAAAGCTATCAATGCGAATCATTACACATAATGGAGCCGGTGGTTTCATAACTATATAGAATGTGCTTTAAAATGCTATTTGAAATGAATCTTGCTCATACCTTAGAATTTTACCACTTCCGTCCACTAACCTTTGATTGGCTGCTTCCTGTTGGTGCTTTTAGGTGCTTTATATCTTCAAAATATTTTCCTTTGTCATACCTGCATTTGGTTCTCATCATTATTTGGCTAACATCTGACTGTCAGTGTTGAATAACAGAGTGTTAGCTGCGGAATCAGTTTTTAGCTGCGGAAACAGAATTCAGCTGTGGAAACTGACACAGTGAACATATGACTGAATGGAGATGGATGGAAATGAATGATGACTGAGTGAATGATATATGAAAACTGGTCATGAAAGGGCTTTTATTGGCAGAATGTGAAGATGAAATGGAATGAAATGAAGTGAAGTGAAGCAAAGTGAAGTGAAGTGACATGAAACTATGAATAAAGTGAGAGGGATTTTTTTTGGAAAATAGGGCGTCAGAAGTTTCTAATTTTTGCCCTATATTTTTTGTATAAGACTGCCAATCAGTGATTGGTTTTGAGGCTTATACAAATTTTTTTTATTTTTTTTGTTATAAAACAGAAAAGAACAAAGACTAGGCTGGTGGAGAAGAAGGATTCTTCTTCACCAGCCTTATTGCAGAATTATCTTGAAAGACTTTGAAAAATTCCTCCTTTGAGAGTGGCTTATGATAGATCTTTAATCTGTGATCATTCACAATAAGAGGAGTTTGATATTCATCAATGGTTTTGATTCTTACCACTCCATTGCTAAAGACTTTGTCAATCTCATATGGCCCAAGCCAATGAGTCTGAAATTTACCTTTGAAATCTTTGAACTTGGAATCAAATAGCAATGCCCAATCTCCTTCTTGAAACTTTTTCTCCTTGATGTATTTGTCATGCCACTTAGCTCTTTGATATTGAACTAGATCAGTTCTTAGGATTGCTTCTTGTCTGATCTCATCTAGTTCATTCAACTGCTCCATTCTATGCTTTTGGGCTTCTGATAGATCCATTCCCAATTGAACTGCCATCTTGAAGGTTCTAACTTGGAACTCAATGGGGAGCAGAACTTCTTTCCCATAAACAAGTTCATAGGGAGAATGTCCTGTTGTATTCCTCCATGTAGTTCTGTAGGCCCATAAGGCTTCAGGAAGCCTTTCTGCCCAATCTCTTCTGTGTAGATGAACAGTCTTGGTAATGATGCCTTCAATAACTTTGTTTGTAGACTCCACTTGACCATTTGCTTGCGGATGGTAAGGAGTAGATTTTTTGTGCTTGACCTTGTACTCTTCCATCAGCTTCTCCACCAGTTTGGATGTGAATTGACCTCCCTGATCTATCACAATTTCTCTTGGAACACCAAAGCGAGTAAAAATATCCTCATAAAGAAAACTAACAACTAAATGCTCAGTAACAGAAAATAATGCTTTGGCTTCTACCCATTTAGTGACATAATCAGTACATACCAATATATACTTTCTTTGTTTAGATGGTGGGTTAATAGGTCCAATGAAGTCTAAAGCCCATTTTTCAAAGGGTTCGATGAGTACCTATGGTTGTAGTGGCATTTCATTTGAGAGGGTAGGTTTACCTACTCTTTAGTAGCTGTCACATCTTTTGACATATTGTTTTGCATCTTTTAAAAGGGCTGGCCAACAATATCCTAAAGAGAGGATTTTATAGGTTGTCCTTTTGTCAGCAAAATGTCCGCCACATGGTTCATCATAACATGCTTTGAGAATATCAGGCATCTCATCTTCCCTAACGCATCTTCTGATCACAAGATCTGGCCCTGTTTTAAACAATTCGTTAGAAATCCATGAATATTTTGAACTCTCCTGAATAATCTTTTTTTTTTTTTTTTTCACCAGGAAATAAATGTGGAGGTAGTTTCCTTGTAACCAAATAGTTAGCTATATCTGCATACCAAGGAGTCTTAGTAGTTACTGCAAATAAATATTCATTAGGAAACTTTTCCTCTACGAGAGAATCTTCTTTAGTATTTTGAATCCTAGACAAGAAATCAGCTACTGTGTTTTGTTTCCCTGGTCTATCTAACACAGTAATATTGAATTCCTGTAAAAGTAGGAGCCACCTTGTAACTCTGCCATTAGTAATGGGTTTGTTCATTAGGTATATAATTGAAGAATGATCAGTATGAATAAAATTTTCATAGCCTATTATATAATGTCTAAACTTATTGATTGCATGAACAACAGCTAAGAACTCTTTTTCAGTCACAGTATAGTTCAACTCAGTGGGAGTTAAATTTTTACTGGTATAGTAAATGGCATAACGAACTAAATGTTTTTGTCCCAATACAGCCCCTAGAGCTATATCTGAAGCATTTGTAGAAATATGGAAAGGAAGTTTCCAATTTGGTCCTCTCAAGATAGGCGTTTCAGATATTCTTGTTTTCAAAGTTTCAAATGTTGATTGGCAATCAGGACCCCATTTGAATTCACAGTCTTTTGTAAGCAGTTTGAAGAGTGGAGATGTTATTTTGGTAAAGTTTTCTATAAATCTTCTATAATATCCAGTAAATCCCAGAAAACTTCTAACATATTTTTGACAATTTGGAATAGGTAACTTGGAGATGACTTCAACTTTTGATCTATCAACTTAAATCCCATCCCTTGAAATATGATGTTCTAAAACAATACCTTCAGTAAACATCATAAATCATTTTTCATGGCTTAATGAAAGGTTTGTTTCTTTACATATTATAAGTACTTTTTCCAAATTTTCTAATGCCTCTTCAAACGAATCACCATAAACTGTAAAATCATCCATATATACCTCTACACAATCATGGATTATATCAGAAAAAATTCTTAGTACTGCTCTTTGGAATTTTGCGGGTGCATTACATAATAAAAAAGGAAGCACTCAATAGGCAAAAGTTCCCCATGGACAAGTAAATGTAGTCTTATCCTGATCTTCAGGTGCGACCTGAATTTGATTATAACCACTAAAACCATCCAGAAATGAAAATTACTTTTTTCCTGCTAATGTATCTAATACTTGATCGATAAAGGGCAAAGGAAAGTGATCCTTCAAAGTTGCTTTATTCAATTCCCTGTAATCAATGCATACCCTCCATTTACCATTCTTTTTGGGTACTATAACCAAAGGAGAAACCCATCGGCTATCTGAAATTGGGTAAATGAAATTTACATTGAGTAGTTTTTGGAGCTCTTCTTTCACCATCTCCCTAAGATTTGGATTCATCCTTCTCTGAGGTTGTCTGATTGGTCTATTGTTTTCCTCGATATAGATATGATGGATGCAAGTCTTAGGATCAATACCTTTCATATCAGTATACTCCCATGAAAATGCAGTAGAATGTTTTTGCAAGATTTTGGTTAGCTCTTCCTGTTGTGACTTTTCCAAATTTTTGTTGATATTCAGTGTTTTCCCTGGAAAAATTTCAATGGTAGAGCTACCAAAATCTTCCATAGAGTAAAGAGACATTTGTCTTGATGATAAATATTCAATATCAGAATCTAACTGAAATTGTGTGTGGTCATATTCTGAAGATGTTTCAAAATTTTCTAATGTGTTCAAAATTTGACTATCTTCACTAATTTCAGAGATGGTAAAGACAGGTTGTATAATATCTTCATCGTCGACCCATTCATTGTCTCCTACTTCTGTAATTGCCTTTGCTGGAGGATACAAATTGAATTTCTTTGTCGAATTACCATCAGAAATATACATATCCCCAGATCTACAACTAATGAAAGTATCAGCTATGGCTAGCCAAGGTCTTCCTAAGATGAGTGGATGCCCTCCTAAATTACTCTTGGGAGTCAAAATCATGAAATCTACTGGATATTCCCAAGAATCTAATGAGACTGAAATATCTTCTAGTACACCATCTGGTTTGATTATTGATCTATTTGCAAGTTGCAGTAAGGTGGGTGTAAAATGAAGATTAGGAAGTTTAAACTGTTCCATAGTCTGTCTACTCATAATGTTTATAGCAGCCCCTAAGTCAATCAAAGTGTTTGGAATTTCTATCCCATTTATATGTGTCTTGACAATTGGACTACCTGGATCCACATACTTCTGCATGGTAATTTTTCCCATCATGATATCTGCAATTTTTCCTACCAGGTGGATTCTTCTTATATCTCTCGGTTTCCTTCCTGGTCTTTTGAGACTCAACTCCTTTATTGGTTTTGCTAGAATAGGAATCTCTCTAATGGCTTGTACCAAGGGAATCTTGATACAGACATTCTTTAATTCATCTAGAAAATCATAGTCATGCAACAAGATTTGTTTTTCCACCCCTTTGTCAATTTGTAATCTTTCAGGGAAAGGAGGCGTGGATGAAGATGCAGGTTTCTCAACTATAGGAGTTGTGTGGGTTGACTCTTTTTCTTTTTCTTTTTGAATGATTGGGTTTTGAAGAGATGCTTCCTCAGAACCTTTATTGACTTTAAGCGAATCCTCCTCAGAGGTACCTTGCTCTTAAGCATCTATAGAAGGTTTTTCTAAAACTCTACCAGAACTGAGTTGAACATCATTAAGAGGAACAATCATATAGGTAGGAAATTGTTGTCCTTCTACCATGTAAGCATTCTGAGGATTTTTGTTGTTGGGATTTGGAAATGGCTGGGCTGGTAGTTGATTTTTCTTTTGTTGAAATGGAAGCAAGAGTTGAGAATTTGGATTTTGTTGAGAAGGTTGTTGTTGTGGAAATGGAAATGAAAGTTGTGGGTTTTGATTTGGAAGTTGTAGATTTTGTTGATTTTGAAAAGATGGAGGATATTGATAAAATTGAGCAAATCTCCCATAAGGATTTTGCATCCCTTGTGCCCATGATTGGTATGAATTTTGAGGTTGGGGCCAAGGTTTTTGCCAAGAATTCCAATTTGGCGGGAGCTGAAAGTTCATAGGATTGTTAAATCCTTGACTTTGTTGCCCCCGCCACGGTCTTCTTGAAACAAAACAAAGGGACTCTACTGAATTTGGATCTTCTTGAAAGACAGCTTTGAGCCTAGGAATTGAAGGACAATCCTTGGTCTCATGACTTTCTGAGAAAATCATACATGTTTCTACAACTTTTGCATCCAAGGGGCATTCCCTTAGAGCATGTTTCTTTCTACATTTTGGACAAAAGATGGCCAAGGCATCAACTTCTGCTTTCTGCTTGTTTTGTATTTTAAGGGTGTCTAGTTGTTCACTAAGGCTCCCTAGAATATCAGTTTTGAACTCATCAAGCATATTGCCAATCTCTGCCCTACTTACTGATCCAGTTGCAGATTTGTTTGCTCTAATAAGAGAAGGATATCTCGGCCCTTTTCCAGTTTTAGATTTTCCCCTTGAGAGATGGACACATAGTTCTGCTATGTCATGAAGTGGAAGTTGAGAAATGTCTCCCTTCCCCATCATGTTTAAAATATCTATCCATTCATCTCTAATGGCTTTCAATAGAAGGGCTTTCAAGATTTCCTCGTCTAAATTACTCATTTTTTCTCTCTTTAAGTTTTATTGAAATCTTTCAAGTAAATCCTCCAAGTTTTCATCTTCTTTTTGCATCATCTTGAATACCTCATCCTTATGATTGGTGGGCATACAATAATCTAGGTATCTATCCAAAAATGTTTGTTTCATATCATTCCAAGTCCTAATAGATTGAGTGACTAATCCCATGAACCATTTCAAAGCAGCTCCTTTCAATGTTGAAGGAAACAGTTTGAGTTTTTGAGAGTCTTCCATATAGTCATAGGTTTGGCACAAGACTTCAAACTCAAATAGAAATGTTTCAGGATCCTCACTTCGCAACCCATAAAAGTTTGGGAGGACAGATGGTGAAATGTTTTTCATTGTTGTATGAGTTTCCTCATCGGCTATAGGGAATCCAAATGAGTTATCTCCTTCCCTATTTCCCCCATTGTTACCTCTACCTCCTCCATTATTTCCTCTTCCTCTACCTCTACCCCCTCCTCCAAATCCATCTACTACTTCCTCTGTCATGATAGTTTCCTTAGAGTCTTCTGGTTCTTCTATTAATGGTGAACGAGGGAGAGTTTCTCCCTTTCCCTCTTCTTCAGGTGATTCTTCTTCATTGATTACAATATGTTCCCCTGTAGAAGTGAAGAAAGGTTCTTCTCCTAGATCAGATTTAGTAGATAGTGTGGGATAATCTCCTAATTTAGCTGCTGCCCCTTGAATTCTAGGAATCCTGAGGTTGGGAGTGTGAGTCAGAGATGGAGGTGTATCTTGTCTATGCCTTGAAGTAGCTGGAGTTGTGAAAATTGAACTTTTGGCCCTAGCTATAATCCTTCCCCTAGAATCTCTTGCTCTATGTATGTTTATTTTTTATTTTTATTATTTTTAAGTTGGGCTAATAATTCTCTTTCTGATCTTCTAGGTCAAACTAGGTGCAAGAAGAGAGCATAATCAAGAAATTATTGAACTAATAGCTCTCTTTTTTTATTCTCCAGATCACACTAGGTGCAAGAGGAGAGCATACTTCAAGAAGTCATCAATTTTTCCCTTCTTTTTTTTTTTGTAAGAGATCGGCTACCTAGTTACACTTCCCCGGCATCGGCGCCAAAATTTTTAGTCAATTTAGTATGTCCTAAATTGCTACATTAATTATCAATCCGAGAGTCGTAAACTAATGAAGTGTGGCGCACTATATGTGCAAGACAACCTCTTTCTTACTTTTTATTGTTTTCAATTTTATTTTGTTTTTGGGGGTTTTATCTTGATTTGTCTCCTAATGCGAATGGAAATCATATTCCTAAGTTTTAAGAATACTTTAGAAGGCAAGTATGGATATAGATTTTAAGGCAATTATGTCCTTTATGATGACTTCCAGAGCTTAACACTTCAAAGGATCTCAAAACATACTAGTGATGAAACTAGTACTTGGACAAGAATGTAAATGTGCAGCTATTCAAATCAAAAAAATGATAAACTACTGATCATGAAATCACTATCTCTGCTACTCATCTAAATACGGAAATAAAAGTTAAGCTATTGCACTCAAACAAATAAAAGAACTGCAAACTAATAAAATTAAAACCAATTCAATTCACTTATAGTTCGATAGCTTGCCAAGTAGCTCTTCGGGGTTAAGCCAGGGCTCTGGAGATAACGTCAATAACATGAGGAATTGATATCTAAATTACCTACTTGCAAATGAAAATAAAATCAAGTCACTTCACTTATAGTCCGATAGCTCGCCAAGTAGCTTTTCGGGGTTAAGCCATGGCTCTGGAGATAACGTCAATAACATGAAGAACCTGATGTCTAATTGCAGAAATTAAAGTAAAATCAAATCACCTCACTCATAATCCGATAGCTCACCAAGTAGCTTTTCGGGGTTAAGCCATGGCTCTGGAGATAACGTTAAATGACATGAATATTTTGATATCTAAACTAACTATCAACAGCAAATGAATAAGACTGAAATCAAAGCATAACCCAAATTGAAAGCTAAGAAAAACAAAGTCAGCAGAGAGGCCAATCTCATGTCACTATTTATTGGAAAAATTGCATGAAAATTCCCGAGCCTAGCCTATCCTGAAACACACTGATCAGTGTTAGCAAAAATATACAATGCTTGGAAAATCATGTACAGGAATGAAACATTAACACTATAACTAAAATATGAAATATACACAGGTGAACAAACTATGAAATATTTACAATGGAAATAAGACAACAACACATAAAAACTTTACAGAAATAAAGAAACGAAACCTTAGCCAACAGGGGCCCTCTGCACGGCCTTGGTTAACACGTTGTCAGTCCGAAATTACGCTCACACAGTCATATAAAATAGAGTCTTGTTATATTGTAAAACAGAGGAAGGATCCTCTCATTACAACAGCAGGACCAATGTCACGGCACAGTACATGAACTAACAGCAAGACTACAAAAAAAAAACTAGCTACATGCATTTGCAAACGCATTATTTATAAAGGAAATTACATAACTGTTTTTCCTATGGAACACCTTCAGAAAAGGACACGTAAAAAGACAGCACCTGTGAGCTTAGCATGTTGGTTGCCATGATCATTCAATCTACCAAAAGGTGGCTATTGGATTTGCATCGTGGAGGCAGTCTACAGCTATCAAAATGAATCCATGGATCTATGAATAGTCTCAGACCCTTCACGTGTTGAAAACAGAGACCTGTTTGTCGTAGAACTCCTCGTTTGACCACCATTTGACCAAGGCTTTCCTCTATGAATCTGGCTAAACCAATAGGACCTGGTCCATGTCCAGATCATTTCTAAACTGCCCACGTGCCTTGTTTTTCTTGCTGACACCTGTAACCTAGAGATCAACAAAAACAACTGCGGAATCTCAAGTCAGCTGCGGAAAGTGGCTGCATTCCGCAGCTGATGAGAAAAATCTAATTCAAATAGAAAACACAAAAATATAGTTAGAAAACCACTTAAATGCACTCTCAGAATAAATATGTAATGATCTTTGATAGCTTATGAGGCACTGGTGAGGGGAAAAGGTCTAGGAAAGTGTGTAGAAGAGATGTAGTTTCAGGGCTCAACAACAGACATCACATGAGGAAGATGATTTTACCATTCAAAGAATTTGCAAATCTATTGAAGCTCATCTATCTTTACTGTCTATTAACCAAAAATCTCATGCCATAACCATTTTATCCGATCATCATGCTTGTTTTAGTAACTGTTGGGATAGGGTCCCTTGGGTCATTTTGGTCAAATTTTGGTAAATTTGAAATATATTTTTGTAACGAATGTAAAGTCTTCGCGAAATGTGGAAGTGGAGCGCGAAGCTAGTATGAGAAGAATGGGGCTTTAATCCCTTAGGTGGGTAAATGATTGAGAATTTTTGAGACACGCCCATGGTTTGCGAACCATGGTATTGTAAAGCAAATGTTATATATAGATGAGTCATAATGAGCCTTAGAAAGGTATCTAATTGATAATAATCATTGTAAGGGCAAGGTGCTAAGGCAGGAAAGGTTTGTTTCCTGTGCTTAGGTGAAAGGGGAAGGCTCCCGCAGCTGAGTACGTGGAGACCTTGGTAAGTCTGCAGGCTCAGTGTGCGGGCCCCTGCAGTTGAGTGCGCAGGGAAAAGAAGTCTGTATCTAAACGATTATACTTAATAAATACTATTTTGAGCCAATTCTTATGCATATGTGTCTTAATTATTACTTCTACAAATTTTATGTATCCTCGCTATATGTTATGATTTGTATGAATTAATGTTTATTTACTACGTGAAACTAGTAGATCTGTACTCTTTATGCATGTTAAGGATAATTAAGGACCTTTGTAAAGATATGGAAGTCATTTAGACAAATTTATAGTAGTTGTCTGTTTGCAAGGGTTAAAGGTGCGCGAAGGTAGATATAAGCCTTAAGAACTTTGAGAATCCATCACACAAGCCTCTGGATGCAGAAACCTGGTTCTGTCATCCCCCAATATTGCTCCGGGTGAGACTACAACCCACGCTACATGGGTTGTTGCCGAAAGGGCTAGAAGTTAGGGTTTTGTTGGTTGGCGCAGATAACGTTGAACCTGGGCCAGGCCCCATCAAGCCAATAAATGGTTCCATTGTTGAGACTGAGATATGTCTGAGGAATGTGTGATGTCAAATAAGTGGTTCCCTACTAAGAAGGAAACCAAAAAGTTGACCAATCAGAAGTTGCACGCGTTTGCATCTAGAGAGAACAGAAATCAGTGGTTATCCAAGGAACAGTGGTTGAATATATACATGTACACAAACAAGACTTAAGATTTCTTCTGTTTCTTCCCTTTCAAAATGGATGAATGGCTATCTAGATTAGCGGATAGTCAGAGTACGTGGAGAATTGACGACCCTATTGTGTTGACCCTAGAACTGGTGGAGTGCTTGGAAGCTTAGGAAAATAACATCGTGCGGTTCATTGATCACCGGATTAATTGTATCTTAGGAAGATTCATCACTAAGCTCGTCATCGATATGAGCATCAGCTATAGTGAAGCAGAGCACAGATTCTTCAAGGGACCAAGGGGTAAGTACTTAAAATCTTTCAAAACCTGGATTAAGATGTTGCTGTGTGAGAAACGGGTTATGCCATTACATTAATGTTTGGGACTACGCGAAGTAGAAATCCCTTCAGAAGGAACGAAGAATCAGGTTATGAATACAGTCCATCATTAAGATAATATGATAGTGACGACGAAGGGACTATTCTTAGAATATCACAAAATGCATTGCAGATAGTCAACTAGGGTATCCCGAGGATACCCCATCCATCCACCCCACCGCCACCTCCACCTCCACCACATACACCTACACCTCCACCTCCACCTCCACCTCCGCATCAACCATTCAACATGGTGAATGCAATGAAGATTTCGATATTCAAAGGGGTGGGAAGAGAAGACCCCAAACATTTTTGGTTTGTCACGGATGTTGTATGGACCACGCAGCATATTACAAATGATAATATGAAGAAAGTGCAGCTAGTCATAGAACTGTAGGACAGACTATTGACTTGGTACATCAAGTTTGTACGGATAGACCTG
This sequence comes from Pinus tabuliformis, assembly GCA_031772625.1. Taxonomy (NCBI): domain Eukaryota; kingdom Viridiplantae; phylum Streptophyta; class Pinopsida; order Pinales; family Pinaceae; genus Pinus; species Pinus tabuliformis. The sequence continues at coordinate 426,867,353 of CM062820.1, forward strand.
GAGCAATGATGGCAAAGACTCGGCAGGCATTGAACATCGATTTTAAGAAGCCTAAGTCTCAGGTGCAATCTGTCACCGATTTTAAGGAAATACAACATAGGGTAAATGAGTCCTCATGGGATTTCGACCAGAGGCTAAAAAGCTTGGCTGGAAGGCTAATATGAAGATCATGGATGATCAACACATAGATTGGTACATTTCTTCGTTGTTGCCTCATCTGAGGTTACCATTATCACAACAGAAGATAGGAACGCAAGAAGAGGCTGTGGAGATCGCGATGAGGTTGGAAGCCTCACCAGTGCAGGATACGAACGTTGGAGTACAACAAATTCAGTCACAGCTGGCCAGCCTGCACATGAAGTTGCAAAGCTTGAAGACGGGAAAGGAAGCTTAGCAAGAGGTGCACACTGAAGTCTGGTGTATAAAATGCAAAGACAAGGGACATGATAAGGATCATTGCCTTGTTTATCATAATTAATTAATTGGAGGAGGTCTTATTCCTTTGAAACCTGAGAATATTGCAGGACCAAGCGTAGGAGTACCCTTATGGTGCATTATCTTCTAGATAGCTAGGAAGCATGCAACTTACCATTGTCACCTCTTGCAAAATTTTGTGCAGACTCTGTAATAACTGTTTTGTACCTTCTGTAAATCGGTTGGGCATGATGAGAGAAATTGTCGAAGCTATGAACTGATGATGGATCAGACCCCTACGTATCAAATGCAAGTGGAAAATCAGCCTCAGGATTAGGGTGCGAGTGCAGCGTGTGGAGGATTTCAAGGTCGTGGAAGAGGAAGAGGAGGAGGGGCTAGCAGAGGTAGTGGACAAATAATTTGTTATAACTATCATGAAGCAAGACATTTTGTGCATGAATTTCAAAACCCAACACATCCGTCTTGTCAATATTGCAAACAATTTGATCATGTGATAGATGATTGCCCAGTGATGATAGCCAAGATGTAGGAGAAAAAGACGTAACATCATATGCAAAACATACAGATGATGAGGGCAGAGCCTCGCAAGGAAGATCACAGAATTAATAGAGTGACGTGAAGTGATATGGCCACATGAGAAGATAAAGGAAAGTATCTAGAGACCAAAGGATGGGTGTGCAAGGTTGCCGAAAAGGAAGTCATATTTGATCCCAACTAGGCTAGAGAAACATTTGTGGAGGCCAAGTAGAATTTTGCTGAAGCTTCTACATCAGGGAGCTAAGAGAAATCGATTGAAAACAGTGAAGTGCAGGACATGGATCCCTCGCTATTAGCCACTTTTCTGAAAGCTTGTATGAAACAATTGAGAGATAAGAAGGCAGTGGAAGGGCTCCATGAGATAATTGATAATTGTTCATGAAAAATTAAGATTCCTCCAAAACAACGCGTTGTGAGAAAGCTGGGTAAACATAAGAAGCAGACAGGGTGCGAGATGAGACTAACCACATAGATTGGAGAGTATGAAATGGATCAAGTTCTCTTGGATTTGGGTTTTTATGTGAACGTACTGCCTAAGCAGACATGGGAAAGGATGGGGAGACCTACGCTACAGTGGTCTCCTATACAACTACGCATGGCCAATCAATATAAGATCATTCCTATGGGCTGCTTGTATGGGGTAAAAGTATACATTGAGGGAGTGAGAGCTCTAGCCAATTTTCAAGTAATTGAAAGAGTGGATGAAAAAAATCCTTACCCTGCACTATTAGGAATTGATTGGGCCTTCGACATGGATGTAGTAATTAATCTGAAGAAGCGAAGAATGACATTTGAGAAGAAGGCGCTCACAGTTATTGTGCCACTGGATCCTGCTGAAGGAGCATGCTACACTAAACCAATCCATGACTATGAGGAGGATGATGATTTCGATCAGATATACAAGATTATTGCAGGTGACGAATATTGGATCAATCACACCATAGATGGATGAATCGCGTGGGATAGAGATAGTTCTTGTACATTAGATTCAGATGAAGAACTCGAGCATTGGCAGAATAGATTGCACGAAGTTTCTACGCTATGATGTAATATGATGATAAAGTCGCTTCACTGCGTATCCACGGTGGTAAGAAATCTTCGGCATTATGATGGCTTAAATGATGTTAATTTTTTTTTGGATGAGTTTGAAAGAGAAGTGCCAGAGGAGAATTGATTCCAGGCACTTGATATGGCACTGCGCGCTACGCCTGCCCATTGGTGGGGTTCGCATAAGGATAGCTTCACTGGTTGGAAGGAATACAGGTGAATTATGAAGCTAAGGTTTGGATACTCTAATACTTGTATGACTAAAAAATACAGTGGAAAGGATGATCGACACAAGAATTTGGTACGATGGACTAAATCTTCGGGAGAAGAGCCTCAACTGGAAGGGGTACATATATTTTGTCATACCCTAGAAACTATTTCAATGAATTGGTACTTGGAAACAGAGTTACGCCATGGGACGGCCAATTGGGACATCCTACGGGAAAGATTTTTGTTAACTTTCAATTTTGAGGATGGATTTGAGTGCATTGATGAAGCGCTTTAGGAAATCAAGGCTACAATATTTAGGACGCCTGAGGAGACGGTAGAATGGGTTCAACCGGACTGGAACACGCAGCTGCACCATGCATTGGAATGTTGCAACGTGACTGTAGAAGCCGAAGAAGAGGACCCATAGAATATCAACATTCCGGAGGCCGAAGGATAGCGCGAGGTTGAAGGACCCAAAGAAGTGAACCCTAATACAAGAGAACCTCTGAAGACTAGGCAAGTAAACATTGGATCTGACGCGCAACCTGAGTTTGCAAGGATAGGCTGGGATGAAGATACAATTGATAAAATTGCGGAACTACTGCACGAATACCAGGACTTGTTTCCTACCAAGTTCTCAGACCTAAAAGGAATATTAGGGGATCTAGGTGTAATGAAGATCACCTTAAAGCCTGATGCGAAGCCTGTGAAACAAAGACCCTACCGTCTAAATCCCAAGTATAAGGAGAAGGTGCGCAAATAAATGGAAAAAATGTTGGAAGCTGGAATCATTGAGCCAGTTGAAGAGTCTAATTGCATAAGACCTATGGTTGTTCAGGAAAAGAAACAATATGGTGAAATCAGGATATGCATAGATCTGAGAAAGCTCAATGATGCGTGCATTCATGACCTGTTTCCAATGCCATTTACAGATGAAGTTTTGGATAATGTTGGAGGTAAGGAAGCCTATTCATTCACGGACGGGTTCTCAGAGTACCATTAGATTAAGATCACGCCGGAAGATCATAGTAAGACGACCTTCACAACGGAGTGGGGATGCTTCCACTATACAGTAATTCCATTTAGACTGAAGAATTCACTCGCAAACTTCTCAAGGGTTGTAATTGCAGTGTTTAAAGAGTTCATCCATAAATTTTTAGAAGTCTATTTTGATGAGCGGACTGTCTTTGGGTTGGTAAAGCACCACGTTGCAAGTTTGCGCCTTATGTTGGATACTTGTCGCAGATACCAGATTGCCCTGAATTTGAAGAAATGTACATTTTGTGTGCCTTATGGGATATTGCTAGGCCATGTGGTATGTAAGAAAGGATTAATGGTAGACCCTACGAAGATAGTTGTCATTGTCAATTTAAAGGCTCCGAAGAATGTAAAGGAGTTTCTCACAACGTTGGGCCACACCATCTACTATAGAAAGTTTATCAAAGCTTATGCACATATAACTCCACCAATGGAGAAATTACTGAACAAGGACGCGACTTTCTACTGGGACGAGGAATGTCAGCACAGTTTGGATGTGTTAAAGGACAAGATGGTGGTTGTGCCCATTCTAGTGTTCCCAGACTGGAAGAAGGAGTTTCATGTTCATGTGGATGCCTCTTGTATTGCGTTGGGTGTGGTATTGACGCAACCAGATGAAGGTGAAATTGATCATCCTATAGCCTTCACGAGCAGGAAATTATCAAAGGCCGAGAAGAACTACTCAACTACAGAGCGCGAAGGGTTGGCAATGGTGTACGTGCTACAGAAGTTTCGACATTACCTGTTGGGCACACACTTTAAGATGTATACAGATCACTCCACTCTCAAGTACCTGGTCAACAAGCCTGTGTTGGGGGGGAAGATCTGTAGGTGGTTATTTCTCTTTCAAGAATATGATTTTGAGGTGATTGTGAAGCATGTTCGATTAAATGCAAAACTAGATCATCTATCTAGAATTGACACAGGCGAATAACCCACTAGTTTCGAAGAAGGATTGCCGGATGCGAAGCTCTTTGATGTACATGTCACAGATGATCATTTTGAAGATATAATTCAGTTCTTAACCACTGGTACAGCCCCGGAAGGATATTCTACATAGGAGAAAAAAGAACTGGTGGTCTGCACCGATGATTTTTTTGTAATAGCTGGACACTTGTATAAAATGGGCAATGATGAAATACTACGCCAATATGTTTTGGAGTTTGAACGATCTAGCATCCTCACGAAAGAACATGGAGGAATGGCGGGAGGACACTATGTAGGCAGAGCAACAGCGCAGAAGATTCTATGTGCAGGGATATGGTGGCCAACGATGCATAAGGATTCTAAGGTGCTTTGCATGGCATGTGATGCTTGTCAGCGGACGAGGAAGCCATCACGGAGGGAGAAACTACCCTTAAATCCACAAATTTCATTGTAGTTATTGGACAAATGGGCGATCGACTTTGTGAGATCGATACAGCCACTAGGGGAAAATACGGGCACGTGGTACATTATTACTGCAACTGAGTATTTGACGAGATGGGTGGAAGCACAGCCGGTGAAAGACTGTATCACTACTACAGCTACAAAGTTTTTTTTTTGAATATGTCTTGAAAAGGTTTGGGTGTCCTAAGATACTGTTGAGTGATAGGGTTACACATTTTCTAAATGAAACAATTGTCGTGATGCTCGAAGAATTTCATGTTTATCATCAAAGAGTACGCCCTATCACCCTCAAGAAAAGGGTACGGTTGAAGAATTCAATAAATCCTAGAGAACACATTGAAAATGGTCTGCAATGCGAAAAGGAACGATTGGGATGTACGCATACCAGTGTCCTATGGGCATGTAGGATGACGAGTAAAAAGTTGACAGGCCAAACTCCATTCAGATTGGTCTATGGGATAGAGGTTGTGATGCCAATGGAGTATATTGTGTCGAGCCTACAGATTGCAGCATTAAATGATATGGCGGATCGCGAGACTATGGAAGAGTGCCTCGTGTAGTTGCTAGAGCTAGAAGAAGACCAATTTTTAGCAGGATTTCACCAACAGGTGCAAAAGGAGTGCGAGAAGGCCTGACAAGATCACCATATTAAGCTACGCAACTTCTAGGAGAATGATTTAGTGCTATTTTATGATATAAAATTGACGAAGTTCCCTGGGAAGTCCCAAATGCATTGGCTGGGACCCTATGTAGTCAAGGAAATTACAAATGGTGGCATAATTCAGCTCGCGAAGCTGAATGGGGAATTATTTCTAGGAAAAGTAAATGGAAGTTGATTGAAGTTGTATAAAGGCAATCCTGCCCCTACGCAATGACTGCATGATGGAGGGATAGCATTAGTACTCCAGGCAGCTGTAAAAAAGTGTGGGACTATAAACTACACTACCCCAAAAGTGGAAAAACGAAGTAAGGGGGTTGCACGATGGAAGCAAGAAGTGCACTAGGAGGAGCTGCGTCGAGAGGGTTGCGCCATGGAGGTTGGTGTCGCGCAGCGGAGTCCAAAAATAGTCATTGAATGTAGTGTAGTTGATTGGATGACCCAAATCGCATTAGGAGGAGTGGGTCGGCTACACTTATGGCGCAAATATTTGGAAATATGTCACCAAAGATGCATTTATGATAGGAATTTGGAGGGAACAGTCAGATTTGAATTTGAAATCACCTATAAATATGGCATGTTGGCCTGCATTCAAACACTTTGCATTTAAAAATCGCTTGTGAGCCCTCTTGTCTTCATTTTTTGAGTCAGGAAGATTGGGAAGATCTTTTTAAATATCCAAGGCTAGCTAACGTGTTTGAAACCTTCCGCAAAGCCTTCTTGGATAGAATGATGACCACTGACCCTGCAGAAGCTGCAAGCTCTGAAGCCGTAGTCCCTAAAATCGCCTCGACCATGGAATCTACACCTTTGGTACCTACAACACCATAGTTTCCTAGGCCTAAGTCATCTACTGCTAAGTTGAAACAAAAGAAACCACGGTATGTTCCGGTGAGGCAGTCGTCAAGGAAGAATCCCACTGAGATCTGGCAGAAAGGGAAAATGGACAAGTCCAAATAGCCGCATGAACCCCTGGATCTTGATGCAAAAGAGCTTCGCGAAGGTGTCTAAGAGTTGGATGCTAAAGAGGGTGAGCCCATAACCAAGCTCCCAAAGTATATCCCTCCGTAGAAAGGAAAAGCGAAGGCACCAAAAGACCCAGATACTGCCAAGTTCATGATTTATACTCCACTGTTGTCAAAAAAGGTGGTATTTGAAGCCACACTCTTAGGACACATTCCTACGCTAAAGATGGAAGACTGGGATCTATCTAACCATGAAAAATTCCCGCAGTTGGTGACAAACACGTATTTGGCAAAGATCTATTATGAGGAGACCGGAGTCACGTGACTAGAGCATATGAAGTGGATTGCAGGGGTTGAAAAGGCTGGGTTGTTGAATATGTGGTGGGTGCCACATTTCAATAGAAACATCATCAACATGGTGTGTGTGCGCCAATTACTCGCTTTGATACATGATGGGTGTCTCTAGTTGGGAGAACCCATCCCCACCACAAATATGCTAATCCACCGTATCACAAGGTTTCCTACCAAGGGGTGGATCCAGCCGAGAAATTTGGAGGAAAGACCAAGGAAAAGAAACTCGCGGACAAGATAAAAATCAAGTTTGGCTTAGTAAAGAAGTCACATAGATACTCCATCCGCTCAATCACAGACAACATGGTACAGTTTTCCGCGCAGATTTTGGCCTGCAAGGTTATGAGAAAGTGTTGCGCAAACGAGGTTTCGATGCCAATTATTTCGCTTGCTGCCCAATGCGCAAAGGGGGTACACTACAACTGGGCACAATATCTGTGTAAGAAGTTTTTTTGAATTATTGTGAAGCACAAGATCAGGGAAAGGCATTCCATTATGCTTGGTTGTTGTTGTTGATCACCCTTGTCGCGTGGAGGCTACCACAAGACAGTCAATTCCCTCCATAGCATGTTGACTTACTAGAGGTCGCGAAGTTTGTTATGCTATGTGTGACAAAGGACATTGAGAGGGTCATGGAGATGAAGATGTTCTGGGTGCTAGTAGAGATGGAGCTCCACACCATGATCAGCCAAAGGCCAAGGCTGTCACAACCCTATTTGAGCAGCTAGAGGCCTATGCAGAGTTCAAGGCAGATTTTCACAATGCGTCTATCCATGCGTGACGAGATCCGAAAAAGATATCTTACAAGTTGCAGTACCTAGTCACAAGGCTGATGTACAGGAAATTGTGGGGAAATGGCCAGGGGAGTGGCTACACCCCATAGATCTCGGCACAGGAACAAATAAGGGCATAGAGAGTTCCTCTGCACAGACAACAACAGTGCAGAAACAAAAGGAAGTTGAGTAGGCTGTAGCTCGACAAAAAGCTGCACAGCATAAAAGAAGGAAGTTGTTGCAAAGGTGGTTGCTGCTAAGGCAGCTGTTGAAAAGGACCGCGTCGCGAAGGAAACCACAGTGGATGTTGAGGAGTCTGCTTCTTAGCATACTGTGGAAATGGAAGGGTCCGATGAGAAAGGAGGCGAGGGCGAGAAGTAGAGCACTCCCTTCAGAATAACAAAGTGTCATAAGGAGACAACTTCTAGACCCAGGAAGAAGTAGAAGTTAGACAAGCACGCGCACATAGATCTAATGGTCCTCACTGAGGTGGACTTGGATGAAATTGGCGATAAGGTTCACAACACAACGACCGAACTATGAATGCATTTTGAGCATCAATATTAGCAAGAACTGGGGAACATGTAGAAGTATCTATGCGAGCTGTAGATTCAAACGAGATGACTTCAAGAGAGCGTGGGACAGGCGAGCGACATTCAAGTGAGCCTGCAGCAAGCGAGCTTGACTGCGTTGCAGACAGATAGGACTCTGGATATCAGAGTCATACCATTACTAGAGGGATCACTACGCGGACAAACAGATGAAGCAAACACCTAGCTCACACAAATCAAGGATGTGGGTGTCAACCTAGCCACACTGCCTATTCAGGCACTCCACAAACTACATTAGGGGGTATCAAACAAGATCAGGGTCAAGGAACACCGTTTGTGATTAGTCATCAACGAAGTAAAGATGAACAACGAGAAAATATTTGTAGAGAAGGCATAGACGTTGAAGGAAAAGGAAGAACTGACCACGTGCAACCAGAACTTGGAGGCAGCCATTACACAAGCATGTAATGTGCTGCCAAAACTTAATATTCCCAAAGATGCAGCATCAACAGCGAAGATTCGAAAGTTGGCTGCCACAGTTAGAGAATCAAAGGAGGAAATTGGCTGAGTCTGATTTGAGTTACAGATGTAGATCTCAAAGTTGCAGTTAAAGTTACAGCTAACCATTCTGCCAAAATTCTGAGAGCAGCGCAGAGTAGCCATCAAAGATGGAATGGCCACTTTGGATGAAGTAGTCAAGGGTTGCATAGAACTCTTTGAGCATGAAATGGAATTATGGACGAATCTGCAAGAGGAACCAACTCTGCACAAAATTGGCACAGATATCTGGGAGAAGCAACAACAATTTGATGAACTCAAGGTGATTGCATCCACTTTGGCGTCAATCAAGTTCTTTGCTTGACAGAAGGGAAATAGTTGTAGACAGAATTTGAGGAGCTACAGAGAAAAGAGGCCATATTAAAGGCCAAGACACAGCCATGGACAGAGGAAGCAAGCCAAATTACTCTGTTAGTACAAGAAATGTTGAAGACAATCTAGCAAACACAAAGGACAATGGGCCTCGTGGTGGAAGGTCCTACTACAAAAAAGTTGGTAGAGGAAGTACAGCAAGCCGCAGTGTAGGGCACTACTTATTTGCAGGTACTGAAGGTGGAGTTGCACGAACTTTAGGTGAATATTGTTGCACGAGTCGAGTGACTCGAGGGCAAGTCACCCAATTTGTGTTGGGGGCCTGTTGGGATAGGGTCCCTGGGGTCATTTTGGTCAATTTTTGGTAAATTTTGTAATATCTTTTTATAACGAATGTAAAGTCTCCGTGAAATGTGGAAGCAGAGCGCAAAGCTAGTATGAGAAAAAGGGGCTTTATTCCCTTAGGTGGGTAAGTGATAGAGAATTTTTGAGACCCACCCATCGTTCGTGGACCATGGTATTGTAAAGAAAATGCTATATATATATGAGTCATAGTCAGTCTTAAAAAGGTATCTAATTGATAAGAATCATTGTAAGGGCAAGGTGCTAAGGTGGAAAGGTTTGTTTCATGTACTTAGGTGGAAGGGGAAGGCTCCTGCAACTAAGTGCGCGGAGACCTTGGTGAGTCCACAGGCTGAGTTCATGGGCCCCTGCAGCTGAGTGCGCAGGGAAATTAAGTCTGTATCTGAAAAATTATATTTAATAAAGTCTATTTTGAGCCAATTCTGATGCATTTGTGTCTTAATCATTACTTCTGCAAAGTTTATGTATCCTCACTATATGTTATGATTTGTATGAATTAATTCTTATTTACTGCGTGAAACTAGTAGATCAGTACTCTTTATGCATGTTAAGGATAATTAAGGACCTTCGCGAAGATCTGGAAGTCATTTAGATATATTTATAGTTTTTTTTTGTTTGGAAGTGTTAAAGGTGTGTGAAGGTAGATCTAAGCCTTAAGAAATTCGGGAATCCATCACACAAGCCTCTGGATGCAGAAACCTAGTTTTGTAATCCCCCAATATTGATTCTAGTGAGACTACAACAAGCACTACGCGGGTTGTTTCTGAAAGGGCCAGCAGTTAGGGTTTTGTTGGTTGGTGCAGATAGCACTGAACCTCGGTCAGGCCCCATCAAGCCAAGAGTAACTATCATCCCACTTATCATTTTATGACCAACATGTTTGATGACAATTGTTCTGTATACTTTGAGCTTTATGGTTTATCATCTAATTATTCAGATACTTGTCAAGTAATTGAGGCACTTCAGCCTTTGCTGATGGTTATGTCAGGCCCTCACTATCTTGGAAAGCCATATGAACATAATTAGATCCACTTTCCCTTACAAGATTCTCATATTTATCTCATACCTTTAATGGAAAATTCATCTTTTCAAGGAGCCCAGGGTTTTCAAGAGGATTATTTCAAATTTCATGATCCAATCATTAAATGGTTGGAGCAATCTTACTTGGAAAGATTCGTCGCAAATAACAAGTTTTGATCTCTCCTCATGCTTGCTAATGAGTACCGTGCAGATGAAGATACATTCACAAGAAGATTCTGAGGTTTGTTTAATTATGGTTTTCATCTATAAGGTAAGAATGCGATTTTTTTAGAAGTAGTGGATATGACATATCTTTCTATTGACATGCACGACCTTCAATTTGTTGTGTAATATATTAAATCTCTTATCTTTTCCATTGCACACTCTTATGTTTTAATTGATTTTATCTTTGTGTATGCAGGACGGGAGTAGCTAAGGTGGCTACAATATAAATTTCATTACACTTGACCCTAACTATCTACCTGGTTAGGTTAGGAGTAGGTCTAGCTACATAATTAGTCTCCCTTGCACATTCATCCTGCACTTTCTCTTTGTACACTTTCTTGTTTTTTCTTACTTTTGTCCTACATCTTGTTTTCGGTTTAGCCTCCATTTTCTTTGTCCTTTTGATTTTGTTTTCTCTTTATGTCTTGTCTCTTCTTTCATGTTTCTTTTAATAAGAATTCACATGAAGGATGTTCCCATCAGCTCGAAATACAATGTAGACAAATAGAAAAGGGTCTTGTGACACTACAACATTTGTTTAACGTTTATTCCTTCTTCTTCATCTTGGTTCATACCTTTTGGTTGATGATTTTTTAATGGAAAATATGATCCATGCGTAAGGAGAGAATTGTTTGAAACCATGATACCCACATCCATTTAAGGAGCCTCGTTTCTATACTTGATTCTTTATGTTTCGATGTTTTCCATGCTAATCCAACCAAGTAGAGAAGGATGAGAGGAAAATCTAAACGAGAAAACCAATATCAGAGGTTTTATATGTGCTTCCTTGAAGGAACTGTCATGCGGAAAGAGTCGTTAGTGCGGACACAACCGACCTCCCTAGAAGCAAAAGCTTTCTAGTGACAAACAAGACAAATAAAGCTACCTTTCTCTAAACATGCATTGCAAATACAAGTAATCAGGGGATCTTTAACATACCTTTAGTCCAACGCTTTGTAGTAGTCCAGCCTCGCCGATCCGGATGAGCTCCTCCTTCTCTTCGAAACCTGCATTCACTAACAAGCCAAAAGATTAAACAGCACCTGATAAACTCATAAAACAATACATATCCATCATACAGACCAAGGAGTATATGAAACAAACCATGAATAACAATCTGTTGAGAAAAATAAGTTCATTTGCATTAAAAGGTAACAAAAGGAACCATTACAACCTGAGCCTTGGTGTTGTGCAAGTCCCTCCTAGGGTCCAGCAAGAGTTTTCCTTTACTTTGATCAGCTCACCCACTCTCAAATAAGGCTAGGAAAGGATGGGAATCTCTCCTCTCAAGCTTTACAAGGGAGTCCTAATTCCAGCAGCATCTACCCTTATGAATGTTCAGCTTTCAACTTCTCCTCCCTCTGGCCCAATGCCTGTATTTATAGTGCTCTAGAGGAAGTTATTCAGGTCCACCATCAATGGGATAAGCCCCTCTTTGGATGGGATAGCTCCCCTCTTGATGGGATAAGTTCCTCTTTGGTAGGGATACATGAACCATCTGGAGGCGCTTCATACACGACAAACAAGCTTCTAGAAGGCTCTAGAAATGACCACAAGTAACTTTTTTGGAGTGAAACTTGCGCCTTTTGACCTTTACAGGAGTACGCACCTATTGCTTTACATACAGAGCGTACAAGTACGCAGGTATTGTGAACTTGGAGTGCGTACACGCAGGTAAGGCTAAGAGAAACTGCGCACCCAGAGATATATAGATTTTTAATGACTTTCTCTCTTTCTTGGAGTTTGACATGGAGAGCAGAGGTATGAGGCTTGCCAAGGAGGATAGTATGACAGTTGATGGAGTCATACTAACTACAAATAGTCATGGTGACAAATTTTAGTGTAACAGGAACAACCTCTTCTCGTCTCAATAATTCGAGATCCCTCTTCTGCCCCATGAAATGAATAAGTGTTGAGTCACAATCCTATATAAATAAATAAATAAATGGTGAAAGAAGAAAAAGGCTTCTTTCACAGGGAGGTGATGTAAGCAACTCCGTCAAGGTACTATCCAGGCGTGATGGTAATGGAGAAATATTTGTTTTCCTGAAGTGACTCGATTGGGGTACTTTTCAGGCATGCTGGCAGCAGAATGACACTAGAGATGAAAAACTATACTCTGAAAATCTAAAGCTTGCGAATAACATTACTCTTCTCCTGATTCGAGACATTGTGATATGTTTGGCTTGATGATTGTGTTTAACCGAGAAAGAGATGAAGGGGACTATATCTATAACTAGGTTAAGTGAGGAATCTATAGTAATCAGTATGATGAATCAATACTTCTTGAAAAACTAGGCCTTCCAAAAAATATTATACCAAGGTCGAGAAAGTGAAGTTCTACAATTGTGTCACCAAGTGTTTTTGCTATGACAAACACCCTCCAAAATTTGGTCTACACTTGAATATTGGATCTTATCGTGGATCTTGTAATCGTTTTTCCCATAGCCACCAAATTTTCGATCAATAAGTGTCAAAGAAACATGCTAAGACATGCTCAGTCTGCAACAAGTTCATGAGCGAGCTCTTTTATGCAAGCTTGAACAGGCATAGAACAATTCCATCAAGACAAATTACCTATGTGATGTTCAACCTGTGTTGACAGTCAGTGCGCAAACTCATCGACAATCTCTCACTTGTGGTTGCGATTGTTATTCTATTTTCAATGAGTTTTCCCAACTGTCTCTCTTGCGCACCTTTGCTTTCGTAAGTGTCTCTTTCATGTTTACGAAGTCACTTTTACTTGTTTACACTATAATTAGTGTCGTTTTCATGTTTTATTAATTCTGGCATGTGTCACTTTCAATGTCACTCGCACTTTTCAAGTGTCGTTTTCACTTTCCTCTTACTGTCACAAGTGTTGTCTTTAAGCATGGCAGGGGTCGCAAATCGCACAAATGTAGTTTTGGTTTTTTTCAAGGGGTAACCTTGGTTCTAATGCATCATTATTATCATGTATACATATATCGTACTCATTCCCAATTTTTCAAGCACTGTCACACAAGTTTCGTCACTATCATCGCAAAGTGTACCTTTAAACCAATCAAACGAGAACTCTAGCCCGAAAATGCCCAAAAAAAAATGAAAAAAACAACCCAAAAACTAAAAGTGTGTATTCCAGAACGATACTCTTTTTTTAAGGGTAAATTTTCAACATTTTATTAAAAATCATTTCTTTTTTGCAAAAAGGATTGAAAAAACACCCTCGAAACAAAAAGCGTTGATGCTGGAATAACAAAACAAAAAAATTGGGTTACAATTTTGACACTTTCTAGAAATGGGATTAAAGATAAAATATTAGAATTTTGAAAAACCGTAAAATTCCAACAATTTTCAGACTTGATGTTAATTAGGTAAAATATCATGTCTCAAAGCCTTATAATTCCAACAATTTTCATCCATCTTATTAAAGATAAATTATCTTGACTCTAAAACCTTAATATTTTGACAAGCTTTCAACCATGGAATTAAAAACCTTAAGTTTTTAACATATTTGAACCATGAAATTATGGACAAATTATATGAGTAAAACAATTTTTAAAAATGCACGATTCATTATTCCAAGAGTAATTTTTATTTTAAAGGCTAAAAGTATAACTCTTTTCGAATCTTAGCCTAAGACAAATTATCTTATTACAACAAAAACCTAAAAATCAACCATCAAAATGAAGTGCCCCCTTTCAATGAGGCATTAAATTTTCAACATTTTTAAAAGTATCTTATACCAAATGATAACAGTAAATAATATCATGACAATATCACTGTATAATTTAAAAAATTGGACATTAATTTCTAATATATTTTTACTTTTAATCAAAATATGAACAAATGATAACAATAAATAATATCATGGCAATATCGTTGTATAATTTAAAAATTGAACATTAATTTCTTATACTTTTTTTACTTTTAATCAAAATATGAACAAATGATAACAATAACTGATATCATGGCAATATCACTACATAATTTAAAAATTCAACATGAATTTCTAATATTTTTTTACTTTTAATCAAAATATCAACTTTGGTAGATTTAATATAACATAAATTATTTTTGTAATTCACTGTTGCATTGTGGATATTCTAATGAGATGAATTCTTCATACTTAAAACATATAATCCAACAAACATATAAATGACTCATAACTTTGTGTAAGATCATAAGGAAGTTAAAATATTTAATTCGAGTTACCATGGAAACATCATTTACATAAAATGTCTTAGACATTTATTCAAAATCACTCATAGGTTTTGGCACACCATTACAATCTACATCTTCAGATGAATGACTAGACACAGATTACGATGATCCATATTCTTCTCTTTCATCAACTAGTTCCCCATCAGATTCAACATGCATGCCCACCATTTCAGTTTTCAAAATTCTTCTAGATCTATGAATAGGTTCAATAGACTCCCATATCAACACCATTTCTTTTGGTAGAATTTTTTTCAAAATCTCTATGGTCTTGAAGTGAAGAGTTCCTCTTTTTGTTAAATTGAAGTCATACACAAGTATGTCAGCATCCTCCAATTTTAAGAGGTTTTTCCGGTGACGATTTATATTTGTACCCTTTCTTTTTCTATTTCAGCCAATTAGTTTATCAACTACCATCTCTGGCTTGTACACACCATTGAATGGGTGGGTATTTGTGGCATACCAATGTACTTCAACAACTATAATATCTTCATTTTCTTTAATGACCTTTGTAACCTTGGCAACCCAGAATGGATAACCAAGTGGATCTCCATCTACTAACACCGCTATCATGCAATCCTCCTTAATATCTTGCACATAACCCCTATAAAGGTCTTCCATGGCTTCACGTTGTGCACGCGATCTTCTAGAACCAATATAGATTTATATTTCATCTACCTTTGGAGAATTAATAATACCTTGCGATTGTTGTTGTTGTTCAACAATGTGTCTTTCCTCATGTTAATTTGGCATATTTTGTGGCCAAATAAATGGAGTCTTCAAAAGTGTATCTTCATTTATTGATATTGAAATCATATCACTTTTATTATTGAAAAAAGACTCCCACCAAACTGAATCAACAACAACAAAGTACTCATATGTATCTCTAACACATATTTTGATTTCTTCCAGGAATTCAGAATAATTGATATCTCTCTTATGCCTTCATGCATTATGGAGTTCAACAACTAAATGTAATAACAATATCTTTGATGTAAATATTGGATACTCTGGAACGAACTTCAAAAATTCTAAACCCGATGACGGTCCCCATTCTGCAACAATTGAATACTTCTTTCCCCATATAAGTGTTTTTCCATCAATTTTTTTGATACGAAATTGATGCTGGAAGCTAATGTCATTAAGTTGTTCAATGAATTTATCCTCACAATGCGATCCCAGAATAAACTTTTGTATGTCAGTAATTTCTTCCAACACATGAAAAACAGGCTCTGGAATGTATGATTTCTTAATTCATTCAATTAATGATGGCAGGCTCCCAACATCTTTCCTTCTTAATGTTATTGAAAAACGAATGAAGATCTGATCAATATGGTCATGAGTATGCCCAACAAGAAGGAAACCAACCTTTACCTTTTTTTAATTCACAATTCAACGAGCATGTTTAGATACCAAAAAAGAACGTGATTTTTGTTTTCACGGCTTGTGTTGTCTAATTATAGATATCGAACTTCAGGAAGAATATTTAGAGCTGTGAAGTAAATTGTTGGCAAGATCTTCCCATTAAATACTATTGAAAATAGCAACAAGAAATGTTAAAAATAGTGTTTAGAAATTCCAATTTAATCTTTCCTTGAATTAAAATGTGAATTAAAATCGGATTATATTCTCATAACAACTTGTAAATAGTTAATTAAGTTTAATTAACTTAATTAGCTTAGGAATTTCGAGTTGGAAGTCTTTCTGTAGTCATGTATATGTTCTCCCTAAATTTTAGGGATCTAGGATGAGTTTATTTGAGTTGTAATTAGATAACTCAGGTTGACTGAGTTATGGATAGTTAAACTAGTTCTAGTTGTTTGTGGAACTAGTAGAGGTTTAGTAGTGAGTTGGTGCACTGGTGCATTCTGAGTGCTATTCCAGGTAACTGAAGATTCCCTCATGAGAAACTCATGCATGTCAGTTCAGAGAAAGACCCAGTTAAGACTAGAGTGCGGGGACAATGTACTATCAATTGTATGATGATCTGAGTTGTACAAGTCATGCATGCAATTAGAGAAGGACCTAGTTTTAGATTATGGAGGAAGGATTTCCCAATTAAATATGGAATGATCCTCACAGGAATTGTGTAAGGAGATAGGGTCTTGGAGAGAAACAAAATAGGCTAAGGTTTGTCTTGAGCTAGCTTGTGAGTAGAGAGTTGATTATACTTGTGCAGGAATTGTTCTAGTGAGGACAAGCTTTGTATTTTCACTTAGATTTATGATTGATGCAATATAAATCATAGGGGTTTTGAGCAGTGGATTTCCATGGAAAAATATTGTGTTATGTGTCATTGATGTTTCTCCTCTTGTAGATTATTGTTTTCGTCGAACTTTATGGGCTTTCGATGTAAAACGTAGAGTAGATTATTGTCTTGTGTTTTAGGAAATTACATGAGCTGCCGAATCTATAGAAAAGTCTGCATGGTATTAGAGATGAACACAATATAATAGAGGATATTTTGAGTTTGGGGTTATAGGTGAAATTCGAATTTACAGTTCACACTTCAAGGTCTGAAAATGGATTTCTATGGTTTGAGACTCGAGTATGCCTCAGATGGAAGCTCGAATTACATAGCTTGGAAGGACAGGATGGAGGCAATGTTGCAAGATAATGGCCTCAAGGAATTCGCTGATCAAGACATTCCTAAGCCTCCAGCATTAGATGACAAATATCTAGTTGAATTGAAGAAGTGGGTGGAAAGGGCAAGGCGAATTATCCCTGAGGGAGTTCGAGACCACATTGTCTTGAGTCTCCATGGAAAGGAAACTTTGTATGCTATGTGGAAAGCATTGATGGACCCGTTTCAGAATAGCAATGACCATAGAAAGTTGGCACTGACAGACAAACTTCGAAAAATCAAGATGGAGGCAAGCGATTCAATTCCGAATTACTTGACCAAGTTCACCCATTGTCAGGATGAGCTTGGAAGTGTTGGAATCATTGTTTCTAAGGATGATATGGTGAGTCTATCTCTTCTAGGAATTCCCAAGAGTTGGCATAGTTATTAGGACTCTGTCAATGGGAAGGAGAAGTTTCCAAATTTGGGACTGTCGTCATATTTGGTACAAGTGGAATTTCTACGGAACTCCAGAGATGGGACCTCTTCCAAAGAAGTGGAAGAGGATTTTTTCTTAGCGAGTAAGGCAAAGAAAGCCAAGGGAAAGAATTCCCAAGGTGAGGCGGGTGGCAAGAAGATGGACTTGTCAAAAGTCAAGTGTTTTCACTGTCATGAGCACATCCACTATGCCATAAATTTCCCACAGAAGAAATCAAGTAAGAAGGAGCATGAAATAGTTGCAACAGGTGAAGCTCTAGCTTCACAATTCGAACTTGATTTCACTCTCATTGCATGCACAGCCAACATTGTCATGGGAGGCATGTGGTATCTTGACAATGGTGCCTCCTTCCATATGACAGGGAACAAATATCTCTTTAGTGATTTTGAGGAGAGAGATCTCAAGAAGAACATAGAGTTTGGAGATGACATGAGGTATAGAGCTACTAGGATCAGTACATTTACCTTTTAGAGGGAATCTGGCTCCCCTCTCAGAATCACATATGTGATATATGTTCCAGGACTAAAGAAGAATCTTCTTTCAGTCACGGTATTGGAAGACCATGTCTATGATGTGATTCTTAGTAAGGGAAAGGCTTTCGTTAGACACATCACCACAGGATAGGTGAAACAAATCAGTGCATGGGTTAAGAACCTGTATGATCTTGAGGTACAAGATGCATGAAAATCCTTGAGGAGCAAGGAAAAGGTTAGAGACTTGGTGGTTGAGAGGGAGAGTGAATTACCTCTCAACATGCAGCTCTAGCAGAAGCCTCAAAAGCAGTCTCAGACAATTGTGGACATAGAAAATTTTAGGGGTGAATGTTCACCCTTTGGCGAAATTAAGGGGTTTTAAATTTTTAGTGGACGAATATTTTGTATCATAGTACATTTTTACAAATCACCTCAAATAGCCCACCTTGTTTTAAGGGAGAGGGTAAAAAAGGTAAATTTAGCCCTTGAAATTAGGAGTTACAACCTTCCATTCGCCCATTTTCAAGAATAGGTTTTATTTAAGTGAATCCATTCGCCCATTTTCAAGAATAGGTTTTTTTTAAGTGAATCCTATGGGCCAAAGGCCCAAATACCATACTTATAAAAGAGGTATGGTAAATTAATAAAAATATAGATAAATGAGAGGTATGGTATATAAATAAAACATTTTTTATATTTACTCCATAAGTCACCTTATATACATGCAAGGGTGTAAACAAATAAAAATATAAATAAAGTGGAGGCATGGTAAATAAATAAAACGTCATTTTATACTTACTCAAAAGGTATGGTAAATAAATAAAAATATAAATAAACTAGATGCATGGTAAATAAATAAAACCTCTTTTTATATTTAGTCCAAAAACCTCGTTCTATTTATGAAGGCTCAAGAAAGAGGTTTATTTAAGTTAATCCTATGGGCCAAATACCATATTTGTAAAAGAGGTATGGTAAATTAATAAAAATATAAATAAACGAGAGGTATGGTAAAGAAATAAAACATTTTTTATATTTACTCCATAAGTCACCTTATATTTACGAACACTCAAAAAATGCGTTATATTTAGGTGAAACATATGGGAAAAATACTATGGGACAAATACCATGGACTAGATTGTTATTAATACCATGCAAAAAAACATTATTAACCCTAATATTAGTATTAATAAAAATAAAAATGGCACGTGGTATTGACCCACGGTATTCACCAAAATGGAACATGGTATTGACCCATGGTATTCACCTGGAATGTAGCCTATTTAAATGGGGGAATTAAACTAGCATAGTTCCATCTTTACTCTGGATCTACTAACCCCTGAGAGGTATCAAATATCGTGATATGCAAACTAGCATAGAGTGAAAAAATATTTGATCCGATCAAGAGTAAAAATGGATGTTGTAATTTAATGTATGTTAAACATTTTAGCTTGGTTAAAATATAAAATAAAATAAAAATCAACTATTAATTTTATTAATTTTTATAAATTAATAATAGTAATTTTGAAGCTCCAGGTTTATGATAACCCATGGTAATACCATGGTATTGATGTGAGCATAGACTATTTAAAGGGGAAATTCTATCATCTTAAATCCATCTTAATTCTGGGTCTACCAAGTGCTCAGAGGGATAAATAGATTTCATCCCCCTAAGAGTGGTAGATGTGGAGTTAAGATGGATATAAGTTGGTTTTTATGATAATGAAGATATTAAATAGACTTAGGAAATTATATTGTAAAAACATCTTAAGGTGAATGGTCAAAGCATAGACATTGGACAAGTATATTTGTATACTTCTGTTTTAAACTGAAACAAATCCAGGGCTAAAAGGAATGGATTGATTGCACTAGTCATCCTTCTATAACTTTCCAACATATGTTGGAGTAAACAGATTGTAATTTGGGTAATTTTTCTAATTGCAAACAGGAACATACTTGTGTATTGGCAAGGTGGTTACGAGGTCCCTAGAAGTGATGAATTTGAATTTTTCTTGGTTTTATATATAGTATTAGGTTTTTTCTCATGCTTTCTATAAATGGCACGGGTGAATTTTATCTTACACCCACTAGGTTATCGATATGTAATTTCGGTAATTTTGATTTCCAAAAGATATTTTAAAGAAATGCAATGATTTCATTTGTGTATTCAATAAACACAAGATTTTATAATTGAGTAAAATATTCGCCATGCCTGGTGAGAGATTCGCCAAAAAATTATATATACATATCATATTATTGATAAAATCACCTTCCATTTTTCCTATATACCATGGAGATTCGCCCATTTATTATACATGTAAATTTGGGGGGGTTCTTAAAATTTTCCCTGATTGTGGAGCAACCACAATTGGATAAGAAGAGAGGAGACCGAGTGGAGGCATCCACTCATTTAGAGACCTCCAGTAGGGGGAAATTTCAAGCCAAGTGGGAAGAGGGAGCACATACAACCATACATCGAGGTGTGAGGTGGGGCGATGTGAAGTGATAGTCCCAAGCGGGCTAAAATTGGGCAGGGTCCATTGAGGGGTTTTGTCTCATGGATCGTACCTTGCTACGAGAGCCCAAAACAAATAGTAGAAAGAGGAATCAGTGGCGGTTGATGCAGTCAGAGATCAGAGTGATAGAGGCTAGAGCAGTCAGATACTGAGGAGTACAGAGAAGAGTTGACAACAATGCAGAAAGGAAAATTCAGTAGAAGTGTAGAGTTTTCAATCGACAGAGGTAGTAGCAGTCACAGACTTTGATGACAGATGCATCATACTGATTCAGGTTGGATTTTTTTTTTTAGTTCAGGAGTTGTTGTATCGACAACACTAGAGAGAAGTGTTTCATGCAGAACATTCCAAAGGTTCAGGATCAGGATAGAGTTGAATTCTTTTCTTGTTGAGAGGGATTGTTGAAAATAGCAACAATAAATGTTAAAAAAAAAACATTTAGAAGTTCCAATTTAATTTGTCCTTGAATTAAAGTGTGAATTAAAATCAAATTCTATTCTCATAGCAACTTGTAAATAGTTAATTAAGTTTAATTAATTTAATTAGATTAGGAATTTCGAGTTGGAAGTCTTTTTGTAGTCATGTATATTTTCTCCCTAAATTGTAGGGTTCCATGATGAGTTTATTTGAGTTTTAATTAGATGACTCAGTTTGACTGAGTTATAGATAGTTAAACTAGTTCTAAATGTTTGTGGAAGTAGTAGAGGTCTAGTAGTGAGTTGGTGCATTGGTGCATCCTTAGTGCTCCTCCAGCTAATTGAAGATTCCCTCATGAGAAACTCATGCATGATATTTCAGAGAAAGACCCAGTTGAGACTAGAGTGCAGGGACAATGTACTATTAGTTGTATGATGATCCAAGTTGTACAGGTCATGCATGCAATCAAAGAAGGACCTAGTTTTGGATTGCATAGTTATGGAGGAAGGATTTGTTGGGTGTGGAGCCTGATTATCTTCTCTATTCAAAGGTATTGCTACATTGGACCCCAGTTCGTAATGGGGCGGTAACAACGCCCGTAAAATATTCGTTGTAGGGGGGTCCAGGGGGGCCTTGTAAAATGTTGTAATTTCGTATTCAATCTAAGTCGTTCATTAGGTGGAGATCTGATGGTAGAAGTTATCTTTAATTTAGGGTTTTTTGCCCGAGAAGGAAACCCCTCGCTATATATGAGGGAATTGTATTGCGTCTATGTAGATTTTTATTCTGAGTGAGGAAGAGTGAGGAGATTGAGAGCGAAGAGGGAATTACAATGAATTTGTTGTAGGTTGTATCTCTGCAGTTTGCTGGATAATATAAAAGGAAGGACTGGTTGTTTCTCCGTGGACGTAACCTAAATTGGGTGAACCACGTATATTTGTGTCTCTCTTGTTTTATGTGTTTATATTTCTGCAATATTTTATGTTTTCCATTGCTCTGTAATATATAACTTTCTAACAGAATTTTGCGCAGTTATGGAGGAAGGATTTCCCAATTATATATGGGTTGATCCTCACAGTAATTGTGCAAGGAAATAGGATCTTGGAGAACAGCGGAATATGCTAAGGTTTGACTTGAGCTAGTTTGTGAGCATAGAGTTGATTATACTTGTGCAGGGATTGTTCTAGTGAGAACAAGATTTGTATTTTCACTCAGACTTCTGATTAATGAAATATAGATATTAGGGGTTTTGAGTAGTTGCTTTCCTCAGATAAATATTGTGTTATGTGCCATTGATGTTATTCCTCTTGAATATTATTATTTTCATCGATATTTATGGGCTTCCGTTGTAAAGCGTAGAGTAGATTCTTGTCTTGTGGTTTAGGAAATTACATGAGTTGTTGAATCTACAGGAAAATCTACAAAGACCACACAACCAACCAAGTGAAACTGAATAAAACATTCCTCCTGTAAATTTTTTGGTGTGCAGACAAAATGTGGCAGAAGTGTTTTCTTTCGGTCCATACCATCAATTATCAAACCCAAATATTTATTTTTATTATCATAACACTTCTTTCGATGTTTATACATTTTTTTCCTTTCACTTGTTTTTTGATTGTGATGCTCTTGAAGTGGTTTGACAACAGAATCTTCACATAAAATAAAAGAAACCTATTAATAAATATATTTTCATAGTTGATAACTATCCAATTTTTAAAAATAATGTTATGAATGCATACCTCTTTCTGCCCATTGACATTTATCCCTTTTTTCTTTAAGAGAAGCACACGTACTGCAAACCCCATCCTTATCTTCTTAGGAATACAAACATTGTTGAATTCATTCTTCCATATCCTTGTAAAATATGAATATGTAATAAAATTACCAAGTCCTTCAACACCTACTGCATTTTCTTTGTATAAGCTAGAGATTTCTCGTCTCAAGAAATTATCTGGAATATGTATTGTGTATTTATTTGGCATACACTCTCCATGATTTGAAAATAAGTCTTTCAGCCATGACATTGCAGTATTTGCTATAATGTACTTCTGAATAATATGCGGGATAATTTTCAGTCTTTCTTGGATTATTGACAAACGAAAATTACCAATTGAATGCAACATTTTGAAAGCATTTCTGCAGAGCAATAAATTCCCAATATGATAAGCATAACCTGCTAGTGTAGATTGCATGCAACCAACTAAATATGATTTTTTCCTGCTTTTATTCATTGACAAATATCTTTGCCTTTTCTCCATAGCAAACTTGAAATCCATATGTTTCAAGCGATCCTTTGGACAACATTCACTTGAAATTAGATCACCAATAGAACTTATGCTTATGAGAGATGTTGTCCTAAGCCTTGTATAACTGGAATATTTTGGATTGATATGAAAAGGTCTACTCCTACTCCTATATACAATATTGCTTGCAACATATTCATCATTTCATTAACCTCTATAGAAGCATTTTCATCACCATTAGGAGGAATATTATCCTCACTATGATCATTTTGAACATAGTTAGGAAATTCATCACCATCATTGCTTGGAAAATATTCATTACCATCCTCACTTGAAGAAAATTCTTCACTACCATCATTTGCGCTTTTCAAATCCTGACTCGGACAAAATTATTCACCATCTTCATCCATGCTTTTGAAATCTTCCCTTGGAGGATTCAATTCTTCATCACCATGAGTGCCTTTGAAATGCTCACTTAGAGAAAATGCATTATTCACATATGTGCCTCTAAAATTATCATTTGCAAGAAACTCTTCATCCTCCCCTTCATAACTGGTGCTCTCATAATCCTTAGGATTAGGACTAAGTGGAAAATATGACTCTCTATTTTTAGTCAAATTATCATTTGCAGGAAATTATTCATCCTCCCCTTCATCAGTGGTGGTCTCATAATCCTTAGGATTAGGACTAAGTGGAAACATTGAATCTCTGTTTAATGGAAATTATTCATCCTCCCCTTCGTCAGTGCTGCTCTCATAATCCTTAGGATTAGGACTAAGTGGAAGCTTTGAATTTCTATTCACTGGAAATTCTTCATCCTCCCCCTCCCCTTCCTCACTAGTGCTCTCATAATCCTTAGGATTAGGGCGAAGTGGAAGCTTTGAATATTTGTTTACTGGAAATTCTTCATCCCCCCCTTCATCAGTGGTTCTCTTATAATCCTTAGGATTAAGACGAAGTGGAAAATTTGACTCTGGAATTCTTCATCCCCCCCTTCATCAGTGGTGCTCTCAGAATCCTTAGGATTAAGATGAAGTCGAAAATTTATCTCTGGAAATTCTTCATCCCCCACTTCATAAGTGATGCTCTCACAATCCTTAGGATTAGGACTAAGTGGAAATTTTGACTCTAGAAACTCTTCATTATGCCATTCATCACTGGTGCTCTGATAATCCATAGGATTATAACTAAGTGAAATAATTGACTCTCGATTTACAGAAATTTCTTTTTGTTGCCCTTCATCAATGCTGCTTTCATCATCCTTGGGATTAGGACCAAGTGGAAAATTTGAATCTCTATTCATAGTGAACGAATTTCTTTTATGTTCATCAACATGAATAGAGTTGTTGTGTGACGAAGATGTTGATGTTGTAGAAAGAAAAACGTCACTATCGAAAGAATCCATGACTTTCAAACATAGGATATTGAATGATACAAATGCACTCTCTCCCAATGACAATATATAGCTTAAATATTCAAAATTTCCCTCTAAAATCTCCGCCCTCCCCCCCCCCCCCCCCCCCCCCCCCCCCCCCCCCCCCCCCCCCCCCAACCAAAATAAATAAATTAATTAATTAATTAATTAAAAAAAAATTAATAATAATAATAATAATAAAAAATAAAAAATAAAAAAATCGCTAAAAAATTTCCCTCCAAAGTTTCCCCCCAAAATTTTCGCTAATTTTTTTTTGAAATATCTCCCTCCAAAATTTTAATCTAAAATGTATTTGAAAAATTTTTACTAAACTTTTGGGATCGAAAAGTTTCACCACACTTTCTATTCAAAATATCCACAAAAATATTCCATTAATGCATTCCTTCGAGACTAAAATAATTTTTTTTATTTAAATTGTTTAACATTGGCTGCATCTAAATTAATTTTTATAATTTATATTTTATTTTTTATTCGACATTGAATAGAAGTTAATCTAAACCTATAATATTAACTACATATTAATTTTCTTAATTTTAATTTTAATCCCACAATCAAGAAATGTTAAAGCAATCCCACAATCTTCGCTATATAGTAACAACCATTGTTTTTATTCATCACATCACATCAAGTCTTCTGGGTTTTGTTAAAACATCTGGAGCAATTTTGCGGAGGTACTACATTGGCATCGATAACACATTCAACGAGAGTTTTTCACATTTGAAAAGTTAGTTTTCCTTCTATTTTGATCATTTCAAGATGAGTTTGGGGAAATCCGTTCTTGTATGGTTTTCATGCTCCAAACCTAATTTTTTTACTGTTCTTTTTTTTGGCAATATCTTATTTTACGGGAAAAACCACATAAAAACCCTATTTTTTATAGTTTTATAGAGAAGAAGATGAAAAAAATCTCAAATTTGTAGGTTTTTATGAGAAAAAATAAGATTTTGTTTTTTTTGGGTTGCTGGGTTCCTCCACAAAACCAAATAAAAATAAAACCATTCCATAAAATAAAAATAAATAAAAATAAAATAAAATAAATAAATAAATAAAATAAAATAAAAAACAGTTATATTTATTTATTTATTTATTTTTCTCGAACATGCAAAAACAATGTTAATAAATAATAATAATAATTTAAAGAAAAAAATTAATATAATGTATATTGTTTTATTTATTTATTTTAAATTTCATATTTTTAATGATTTTATAAGATTTTTTAGTTTTTTAAATATATATATCCTCGATGGGGGTGACAAATCAATGGATAGACGGGTGAATAGGTCGGCGTATGATGCACGCCTAGCATCCACGCACTGAAGGCCAAATGTTTAAGTCTCATTATGGTGGTAGGCACATGTGTTAATGTGTGGCATGCCGGCTCTCTGTTTGTGTGCATCAATATTATAAACCCAGTATCCCTTGAGGTTCCGCACAGTGAGGTTCAATGGGTGATGAAGGTTTGGAATATTGTGTATTGGAGGGTTGAGATCAGGAACGCCCAGCAGAATGCATGGCTCTGGGCTGGTGAAGGGGAGGAGGAATGGTTTGAGTTGGCCTGCGACGTGCCTCATCTCTGGAGCGGCCTGTGGGATCCTAATTTGTTGCTGACAGCTGAGGATAAGCTTTGCGACCGAAGTGCTTGCCTCCTCATCTCTAGTTTCTTGTCTTGGTGGGAAGAATTGGCTCAGTCGTGGCTCTCTTTCTACTAGGAATTGGGAGAGGGGAAACCTCAGAATAACTTTGGGGGTGTTGACGTTCTAGTGCTTGGTCTCTTGGTCTCTAGCTTCTCCCCAGGGTCAAAGTTTCGAGTAGCTCTTACTGCTCTCCTCTGGAGTAAGGTCTATGTGGAGAGGTTGGGAGGCGGCGTAAAAGACAGCAAGTGCTTGATAGCATGCGTTGTTGGGTTCACAGTGGTAATTTACGGTATCGGTTTTCCCTCTCCCCTACCTATTCCTATTTGGCTTTTCTTTCCTTTGAATGCCCTCTCCAAGTTTAGCGAGCAGCCTTGGGGGCTCAGGCCCATGCACACGGTTCAGGTTAGCCATTTTCGATTCAATAGTATGCCCCATCAGGGAGGTCATCCCTGAAGGCCATCAAGCCAATAATTCTGACAATCAATCCTCTTCAGATACAAGCCAGGTCTCTATAGCAGCAATGGACAGTTCTCCAGCCCAGTCCCCAGGACGAATTGTTTCTTCGGCCACCCTGGACTCAATTTCTGATCAGCTGCACCATATACGACTGAATATGGACATGATGAGAGACCAACGCTACGCGGACCGAAATGAGCTAGTGGCCTACATCAATGATGTGCATCATGTTCAAACTGAAACCTTGGACAATCTGGAAATTATGTGTCACCGCCATCGTCACACCAACAAGTATCTTCACTCCCTGGAGGCGTGAGTCGAGCATATTAACTTCCATATGTATGAATGGGCTACCATATTTGTTCCAACCCCTAATTTTCTACCAAACTAGCCTCCTCAGAGGTGTCTTTTCTTGGTTATGTATTTTATTTTTGATGTTAGTATGTTATGGCCTTCAGGCCTAAAAAAAATAAATATAAATGGTGATTGTAATCAGCTTCTCCTTGCCTCTCAAGTGTCAAAGCCTCGCTGGAATATTAGGACAAGGCCATGGGAGAATAATTTTGTACTCAAGTTTCCTTTGATAATATAATGTAGACTTTTTGACCGACACACACACACACACACATATAACAATTTTTTGTTTTCAAAAAAAATGTTTTTATGTTTATATATATATATATATTAAAGTGGGGGCCAAAGGCCGACGGGCGGGCCCACTGGCCTCCGGCCCCTAGCTGGGTTGAGGGGTTGAGCTCGGTCAGCTTCGCCCGCCGACCTCCAGCGCTTATTTAAAAAATAATAATTAAATTTGATATTAATATTTAAAAAAACACACACACACACACACACATTATTATTTTTAGAATTATATATAATTTATTTAAAATCAAATTCTATTTTCATTTTAAAATATAAATAACAATAAAGTTTGAATCTATCAGTGAGACTTCATTTCCACGACTATTGCCAATTGAGCTACCCAAGCAAACTAAATTGTATTTGTTTTTAAATTAAAAATAAATAAATAAAATAAAATTATAATTATTTTTTAAAAATATATAGTTAATTTTTTTTTTAATTTTAATTTGGGATTTTTTTTTTAATATATATAAGAAAAAAACATTATTTTTTTTAATTGTAATTTAAATTGATTTTTATTTTAAATTTATATTGTTAACTAAAAAAATTCATTTAATTAAGATATGTGTTTTTTAATTAACATATATATATACATATATATATAGATATAGGATGATGGCATCAAAGAAGATCTATGTGAATGTTTCTAGACCAATGACAACAATTGCATCATCTAAAGTTGCAGCTGGATGCACTATGGATACTGTTGAACACATCCGAACTGAGAACCGTAATAAAATTCAAACAGGTACAATCAAGCTTATTTTAGAATGGAAGAGTGCACGAGAAATAAATAAAATAAGTTTTTCATGGCATCTTAAAGACGGTGAAAAAGATGATGGTGTACATATCTATCTGTATTGTGGTATGATTAACTTTGATGAATCATATGAGGTGATGGGCAAAGTAAAAGGCATATGTTTGGTGCCGAATACAGACATTTTTTATGTTCTTGTAAGATTGGCTAATACACGTGAAAATGTTAGATATCGTCTCTCAATGGTCCATTATGACACATATGAAGAATTTACACAGTTGTGTGAAGAAAGCGCAAGCAACATCGCAAATACCATTGTAATTATGCTTATTTATATTTATGTGTTGTGCATTATTGTAAGGATCATTAAAATTTATATAAATTATTGATCATTGACATATTGTATTTTGTTTCACGGGATTTTGCTAAGAGTCTTTCAATCATGTTGGAGGGTATTTATTATATGGAGCCAAATATTATGATTGTGATCAGCAATTTCCGCACAGAGACAAAAGAAGAAAGGAGAAGGAAGGAAAGAGCAATAAATCATGACACTGTAATAGTACATACACGGGATCATCAAAGAATCATTAAAGTGGGTCAATCTAGTAAATCTAAACATGTTGCTTTTGAAGATGTGGAAGTTGAAGCTGAAAAATATGTTACTATTAGTAAGGAGGAGATTAGCATTATTTTTGCAAAGGAGAAAAGAAATAAAACACCAAAAAGAAAAATGGCCACGGATATCTCTCTTCCAGCTGATGATGGAGATCTTGTTTATCAATAAGAAGATATGTTAATTGGTAAGAAGAAGAAATCAAATGTTGGTCAATCTGTAAAAATCATGGGCAACAGTGAAGAACAAAGTGAAAGCTCCAAAGGAAGCAGAGAAATCATAACACCAGGTGTTGAGTTAGAGGATGACATTATTAAAACAAAACAAAATTCCATTCAGGATCACTTGAAGAAGAATACATTAATTAATGGTGGCCAAACATTTCAGCTTAATGTCAGAAAATTCTATAGGCCAAATGAAGGATAATCTCAATATCAACTTAAAAAGGCACATCACCTACATATGCATAATATGAAAACATTATTCAGGTTCAATCCATATGCGCATTGTGGTCAATTATGTGGTTCATGTTGATCCAAATGAAGTTCCAAACAAATAGGCATTTGATAGGACATGATGTTTTGAATATAAATATTATGTAATTGAAGGGAACCATTCAGTAGAGGCAAAAATACAATTGATTGAGAAATATCCCAATAACTCTCTCTTTGAAACAGTGGGATGCATCATTTACACCGGTTTAACAAAAACATAAGCAAAGTTATTAGCATGTGATCATAATGTAAATAATGAGTATAGAATGTCTATGACTTTTATCTAAAGGGTCAGATTTATTCATAATGAATTTGTAGAAAAATGTGGTGGGGATAAGACAAAAGTCAGTCTAGGTGTTCGAAAGGAGTGTTTAATGAAAACAGGTTATCAAATTCAAGATAAAATCAATTCAAAATGTGGCAAAGTAAACTCACATTTATTCAGAGGCATGGATAACATTTTTCAATTGGCATTTAGAACTAGGGAGATATGGGAATTGATTGATTATATTTTCGACCGATGGGAGAATATTTCCATAAAAAATAAAAAGGTTAAAAAGTGTAAACCCATAATATGTTTCAACAGTAAGACATGTCCTTAAATGAATCAACTTCCAAATGATATGACTATTACACCTTGGATAACAATGCAAGGAGTGAAGGATGAGAAACTAGTCAAATCAATACTATGTCATGTTAAGTCGGGTGAATTATCAATGGATGAAATGTGCATAGAATTTCAAAAGTAAGTTTGTTGAATTATTTTTACTTTTTCTTGGATTATAATTTTCTTTTAAATATAGCATATATTTTTTGGTAGTATTTATTATACATATCACTATATTAACAATTTTTACTTTATTTATTCAGTCAGAAGATTCATATGAAAATACAAGAACATATGGTTAAAATGTTGAATGAAGAGAGTTGGGGTGATGTTGTGTGCAACTACCTAAAATCAAGTTCTACAAAAACACTTGAAGATTTTTATCTTGCATTCAATAAGGTATGTTGATTTATATATTCATTTTATTCATATGTAAACTATTTTTATTTTATTACTTATACATCCATATTTTTTATTTCATTAAAGATGTCGAAGAAGGATGCAGATGGAGTATCAAGTACTCTCAAAACCTTTATTGAAAAAATTAATATGGAAAGGTTGAGAAAGCAATGTCTTCAGAATGTTGAACATGATCCTACTCTTACTCATTTCATTTGGAATGGGTTCGAGACTACCCAATATCAAATAATAAAAGGTGATTGTGAATACATTGCAAGACTCATACCTAAAAGGGAATATGCCCTAGCTATTGCAGATATTCCTCATGGTTTCAATTTCCCAAACATTGAATATGATAGTGAACCTTATACTTATCAAGCTTTTAGTAAAGTGGTTATGGGCTTTCAAGAATTCACAACATCACCACTTGGGATATTTGTGACGTTTCATTCAAACACACAATTTGCAATGTTAATAACAAGCTTCAAGGGAAAAGAAAACTCAAGGATGCAACTTACATGGTAAGACATCAAATTGTATGTTTGATTAATGCTTAAAAAAAATATTTATGTACACGTTAATTGAACTTTTAGTATGTCATGTTACAGGCAAAAGTCAAATATTGTTTCTTTCGAAGATCAGGCTATTATAAATGATTGTAATTTCATCCATGTTGAATATTGGACAAAATATGATAGCTATAAGCCTATTCTTCTAAATCAGGTAGATGGAAAGAGTCATAGTCAAGCACTCGTTCATGATGTTGTCGTAAGAAAATTAACATATGAGGATAAAGATGCAAAAGGATAGATAATTATAACTTATCAAAAACTGAAAGTATTAATTAACTATCTTATAGATTTATGTTCAAATGAAGGAGATTGGGTTTTGGATTGATTCTTAGGTTTAGGTAAGTTTTATTATATAAAATTCAATTTTAATATTTTGGTTTTTAGTTTTTATGTGTTTATACTAATTTACTTAATTATTTCTTTTGTGTTTGATGATTAGGTACAACACTAGCATGTTGCCTACAAAAAGGAAGAAATTGCATTGTCATTGAAAAAGACTCACTACAATGCAGTTTTATTCAACAAAGGATTAATGCTCTTCAATTTCTTCCAGATGCAATGCATTAATATGGTTTGAGGAAAGGGGATTTTAATGAATCATGTGTCGGAAAAAAGGAAAATGAACCTCAACTGCTGTAATATGGAATGATTGGAAAAAGACACTTTGGAAGATTTGCAGACATGAAAGATCCATTAAAAGAGGAAAATGACCAAATTGAAGCAGACATATTGTGGAAGAAGACATTAATGAAGGTCTAAAATATGTTGAACATGGATTAGTTGATATTACTGATTAAGTTTAAGTTATGTTTGCAAAAACTCAATTTTGAGAGCTATTCATCAGTTTTACTTGTAATGTTTAGAATTTGAGATTTTATGAGAAGAATGAGTATTTCATTATTGTTGTTATATGTTTAATATTTGTATTATCTAATTTTCACTTTAATTTTTATGTGAATCATTATTTTTTGCAAAACAAAACAGTGATTACTATTACTTTTTGACATAAAATTCATAAAAAATGTTACTTTTTAAAGTTTTTTGTTAAGATTTTCCCATAAAAATCATTTATTTAACATGTAATTTTTAATAAAAAGTCTCAAAATGTGTATTTTTTTCGTTGTATTTATATTGAAAATGTGTATTTTTTTGTCATATGTTTAAAAATATTGGTTTTTTAACGACAATTATTTGATATGCATTGAAATATTAATTAACGATGCATAAACATATAGAAAATCCTAACTTTAAAATATTGACCCTTTCTAAATTTCTTTAACTATTCGAAAAAAATGAAGATTTTATTACAAAAAAAAAAAAAAAAAAAAAACCACAAATACATAAACACACTTAAAATACATATCTCAAGGAAGAAGAAGATGTTAGAAAATGTAAAGTGTTAAAAATAAACCCTCTAAGAAAAGGGTTTGATGTTGCATCAACATTTTTCAAAATCAGCATGAAAATCACTCACATCTAAAAAAAAATGTTCATAAGAAAATTTAAAGTGCCAAAAATATACTCCAAAAAAAAAGGTTATTCTGAATAACCACTTTTCAAAATTAGGTGCTTTTTTTGCTACCTCAAAATGATGGATAATCGGTAATTTTCTCGTTTTATCGATAACTATGTTTTTAGTGTCGTACTTAGGGAAATTTGTTGCAATGTCGTCGCATTGGCTGTATTTTGTTGTTGATTTGTTATGAGTGATCAATGTTGCATCTTCAATTGTTCTAAGTGGGTGATCATACTTAAGTTTTATCATTGTCCACTTTGGTCTCGCTGATCCCACACTTAGCCAAATTTGGAAAAGTTCTCGCCCGAGCAACTTGGCCTCACTTAGCCTTCTTGAACTGCACATTACACAGTCTTAGTCCTCAAGCTTCAACCTTCCCTCTTCTCACTATGCAATCCTTGCCTTCCAAAATTGCGCACTACATAATCTTAGTGCTCAGTCCCAACCCTTAAGCTCTAGAACTATGAAATCTTTGTCTTTAGCCAGTCTCCTATGTGCACTACGCAGTCTCAAGCATCAAGCCTCAACTTTGAGCCCTTGAACTGCGTAAATGCACAATCCCTTGGCCTTTGTCCCTCCATAACTGCGTTTTGGGAAACCTCAAGGATCTAGCCCCAAGCCTGACCCCTTAAGCCCCTCAAATGCACAATTATCTTTCCCTGGCCTCCTTGAATTGCACATTGTGTAGTCTCAAGGCTGCGTGCTATCCCTTGACCTTCTGGGCTATGCAAGAACGCAATCCCTTGGCCTTTGTCCCTCCGGAACTACGCACTAGGAAACCTCAAGCCTCAAGCCCTCATACTGACACCTTAAGTCCCTCAACTATGCAGATGACAAGCCCTAGCCTACCTAAATGCATAGTGCCTAGTCTTAATGCACAGTCCTTGACCCTGACATCTTGAGTTGCGAACTGCCCAATCCATGAGCTTGATTCTCAACTTGTCACCTAGTCCTAGCTTAGTTAATGGATTATATGAAACATGTTAGACTAAGGTGTTTTGTCGGACTGATGTGGTCTTGTCATGAGTTTATTTTAGTTGCAGGTATTCTATCATGTTATGACATGATGATGATGAAATGGATGAAGAAGGAGACTCTGTTATAAAACACCTTTGAAGCTGCAAAAACAAGTTGATCAATCAAGTCAAAAGAAAGGGACACCAGATTGCGACAACAGCTGGAAATCAAGACCACATTGAAGATTCCATAATTGCAAGCCAAATGAAGGAGGAAGATGAATAATATGCACCATCTCTCAATAAAACTTAAAGGTAGCAGCAACAAGAATGGCTTGACATTGACATGTCATCATGCATACCATGTCACCAATGTCATGTCATATCTCGTCAAAGTTTCATGTCATCATTGGCCACATCATTTGTGGATTATGTAATTTCAATTTATATGAAATGTAATGTAAAGTGGAAGTCTGAGAGCCAGGTATAGAATTTTAAAAGTCATGAGGGAGTCGAAAGGTCATAAAGAAGTCAAACAATCATGAGGGTAGTCCAAGGGTCACAATGGAGGTGAATGATCACCCCATTTGTTATATATACACCCTCATTACTAGTGTAAAGGAATTTTCACCTTGGCTCCTCCTGCTAGGCATAATATAGAAAGATAGTTCTTTTGGAGTAGCAAGTGGTTGATCTAATGCTCCATTATTAGGGCTAGTGGTTTTCATTATCTTGATGTATCTTGGAAATTTTACTTAATTCAGAAGCTCGTTGAGTCAACACGCTTGCATTCATATGTCGTGAATATTGTAAGACTATTCTTTGAATGTTTATGATGTATGTTGTTTTCATCTATACTAAGAAAATTAAATTATTTCGGTGGGTTTGGTACTTATCTTGTTGAAGGTGCGTTGTAATTTCTTTAGCAATCATTGTTTACCTTGTGAACTATTTCATTGGTTTATCAATGATTCATTCATGTGTATATTCTTGTTTTCCTTTTCTAGATTAGTACTATTACTTTTCTTTAAAGGGCCCACTTTTCTCTTCCCTTCTGATAAAAGGCCCTTGATACTTTCTAATGAGCCCCAAAAATGGGTAACTTATTGGGCTCATTTTTCGTATTATTCTCGATTAATCCACAATTCTTCATAGTTTTATGCATGCTTTTGAATATATTTATGTTAATTGAACGAATGAGAATAGTCACTTGACCACAAAGTCTAATACGTGCTTATTGCAAATTTTTGGACATCTTTTGGACCAAGGTCAAGCATTTATGAGCCAATTGACAACCAAATACGAGGGAAAAAGGCTGAGGATTTGTAGGAAGGGTGTCTCCTGCACTAAATGACCCCTTCCTCGAGTTCTCCACCATCATCTCGGAGTTCAACAGCCCACCAAAGATGATTTCAAGGGGCAGCCGAGCAGATTTTGTGAAGTGGCTGATTAACTGCAGTTTGAGCAGCCAAGCCCCTAAATTTAAGGAGGGTTGTTGGGAGTCCTCGTGGTGCATAAGTAGGAAGGCTTCAAGCCTTGGTATTTTAGCTCTTGAATAGTTTTTTTTCACACTTTGGTGTTGCTCTGCCTTTCAGCTCATTTTCGAGCTCTTGCTGTAAACATTGTTGTGACATGATTATTTTTTGAGTAATGGAGATAAATTTCACTTTACACCAGCTTTGAGTTTTCTTAGGAGGCTGTATCTCTTGGGGTTGGGCCCAACCCAAGTGCCAATACCTCCTTTGTGTACTTTTATTTGTCTTTGCTGCATTCATAGAATAATTTCTGTTATTTAGGTTAAAATCTTGCTTTGTTACTTAGGTTGTTTTTTATGATTAAAATAGCTTTTCATGCTTCAGGTTGATTTGACAGTTTGGTAACAGAAAATATCTACAAAAAGGCCATGAAGCAATCCTTGATCTCATCTCTCCCTCCTTGGGACCATGAGCTGAGACCAAGTCATACTTGCTGCCACAAAAACATTGTTTTTGCCTTTCAATGCAATTGCTAGTGTTAGATTTTGAGTTGGAAAAGTTGATAACAGTTGTACTTGCATGTTTAGATCTGTTCTTGCTTAGTTTCCGTAGCTATCTTGCATGATTTCCTGTCTACAAACTGTCGTTCATCATGTTTCTGATTTTTAGGTCAGATTAGGTCAAAATAGATAGATCTCTGGTTTTTCTAGTCTTGGTTCGATCAATTTTGGAAAATAGTGTGCAAAGTACCTGTAACACATTCCTACCTACCCTTCCTCCATCATCCAACCTGTTCCAACCCCTAATCCAAGAATCCTTCCCTTCATTCGCCACACTTTCACAATTTGCCCTAATTTCTACATTTTTGTGCAACATTGCTTTCTCCATCCTTGAGAAAATCCAACTATCTTCACCACTCTGGAGTTTCATTTACCAGGTCCCACACCTCTTAAAAACCTTATCCATCCTTCATTTCCACTTCCCCACCATTTTTCCTCTATCAATCCTCTAAAATCCTCTTTCGGTCGATTCCTATAGAACATCCTGTAGAACCCCTGCAGACTTCCTGTAGAAGTTCATGTGAGCAGTTTTTTGAGATTTGATTGTTGTGAAACTCTCTGGAAGGATGCTAAGGACCCCTTAGGCCCTCTTCTCACCTTCCCAACCTCCTGCAAGCGCCCATTCCATTTCCTTTCGCCAGTCAACCTCTGCACAGTAAAAAAAACAGTTAAAGCACATGCATAATAATTCTGCAAGATTACTCAAAAATACAAAAAGATGTTTTTTTCAGATTTTGCTTTAGAATTAGCTTAGTCACATGAATTTTACCTTTCAAAGAATCAATGGCATCCATTTCAGCAACTTTCATCTCTTTTCTTGCACCAGTAGGGTTAGTCGGTAAAACTAGGGTTTGCTAGGGTTTGCATCTCCTTTCAGCTTTCATCTCCTTTCTGCAAGTAGACTAGCCTCTTTTGAGTTAGCTTTCATCCATCATAGTTAAAATATTCTTCTAAGAGCTCATAGAAGTTGGCTTAAGCTCCTAGCGGACTTGTGCCAGCTGATCAAGTGACAGCCTGCGGCAAGAGCTAGTACTTGTGCATATAGCATCGTCGCTTCCAAGTTTGTTACGAACTACCGGGTTGATAAAAGTAAAGAAGGGAGTCCCAGGAGTTGCAACATCATTGCTGCAATACTGGAACCCACCACTTTCCGCAACTGAACATCTCACAAGGCATAATCACTTGTTGATCTGAAAATACCTGTGTATTATTATTGTGTTGAACTTTGTAGCCAAGGAAAATCTATAATAATACATGGCAGCTGAGCCTTGATTCTGGAAGGTCTCACACACCTAACGATGTGAAGTCTAATTGGGAATTTTCATCAAGGAGACCCCCATAGTTGACATAATTCTAGCACCGTCAATAGGTTGTATTGAAATAAACATCCCTAGGGCCCCCATATTATCCTCCCTAAGTCAATTAGATTCCATCTCCCTTTGCATTTTTCATCCTTGAACATCCAAGATACCAAAACATTAACCATTAAAAATGCAATAATATAAAGAAAGAACCCTCAAGGTAGTATAATATCATTAAACACTCATTGTGGAAAGAAGCCTCCATAATTCATTGCTACAACACAATATAATCCAACGCCCCCAGTGTTATGATACATATGTATTTATACTTTCTCATGAGTATTGTTAATGGTCTATATGCCAAATACCACTTATTTTATATGATTTTTATTTTAATTACATAATAGGGCTATTCCATTGTTATTCCCACATTACATTCATTATCCCCTTGGGTACATCTTTAGGAACATTATATTATCCTTCCTAGGTTCATTACACATATTGAAAAATCATGCAAGTAGTGTTATTGGTAATCACTACACCTCTATGTTTGCCTTCCCTGTAGTTTGCATTAAAATTTCATTCTCATGCATAACATTTGTTACAAAAAAAATCATTAATAAAATATAGATTAAGACAAATAAAGAATGACAATGAGTGCATTTTTTTAATATAGATTTAGAAAGCAATAATTTTCATAGATATACATGCAAATGAGAAGTAAAATTAATGTCTTAATAGTGCATTAGATTGTGACCACGCATGAGAGGTGGGGAGGATAATAAGAAACACACATGGAAGAAAAAGGCATATAAGAATCCATTAGATATCTAAGATTAGTGACCTCATAAAGTATTTACACAAGTACCAATACATGGTGATTGTAGCTCTCCAAAAATTGCATTATTAGAAATTTTGTTGTTATGGTGATCTAGAGTCAGTGGATTTCGATACATGTTAAAAATGGACATTGATGCCAATGGTTTTTTTATAGATCACTCGATGAAATATATTTGATGATGATATTTACTGAGACACTATAGGAATCACTGAAGAAATTATGAAGGATATGCGGTAGTTTTCCATATGCTGTAGACAAACAAGAAAATCTTGAAGTAGTAATGTCACCTTCTTCAAAGAACAACATTGATGTAATAAAATTATTTTAATTGTTTAATTTAAGGGGTTAGATTATATAGTTGTCAGTAATGTTGTTAGGTATTTAGCTAATTCTATGGAAATAGGTGCCTAATTTGAATATTCTGGGTGATGCACGCCAATCTACACTAACATGTTTATTAAGGATGCCATCCATAAATTTGGGGAAGCATCCCTTGGGTTTCACATGAGATTTTATTAAAAATAATATATATATATATATATATATATATATATCTACAAATTTCCTCAAAATTAATACAATTATTTTGTAGTATATTAAAATTGGACCCTGAGTAGTGCATGGGGGGGCAACTCAACTGGAAAGATCGTGTAAACTGAAGTGCTATGATCGAATTAGTTTGAGGTCAAATCCCCTCGACTAACTCGTGCCCGAAGAAAGGGCATATGTAGGCACCTAGGGGTTATTGTGGTAGTAGTTGGAATCGACCCCATGTCATGTGAGTATGAAGCCAACCCAAATGAAAATTCCCCTAGTCACAAAAAAAGGACCCTAAATATCCTAAAAGTGATAATAACATGGTCAATAAGGAAGCCCCTCAAGTAGAGAAGACATATATTATCCTAAGGAAATAAAATCATATCATATGTTTCTTCTTACTTGAAATATGGTAACTAAATTGTATTTCTTTTTAATGTGTATTCATTTATGACTTAGAGGTAACTCTATAATGCTTGATAATATGAATAAGTTGCATGGTTCAATGCAAATGTTGAAGTAAATTGGAATATGGACATGCAAGATAGAGTATGAAGGAGGTTACAACTAAGCACGAGAAGAAAGAGGATAAAAAAGTCATGACTATAACCATGGAAATGGGGTAATGTTTATTAAAGATTTCTTGCACAACCACCTGTATTGGCCTCTAACTCAAATCACATGGAGATATTATTGCTTATTTTATATTTTAATTGAAACTACTCTCATTAATTAAAGAATGGAATTAGATGGTTGCCTATGTGACAAGTGCCATGCATCAAATCCCTTTAAAAGTTTTACCATGTTTCCATTACTACAAAACCAAATTCACACAATGCTCTACTCATCTCTATTATAGAATGGTATATGAGAAGAAAAACGATTCAACATTATGTACGTACTAGTATAGGATCTTCCGAGAACTTAGCATAATTCAATATTTGTAATCTTATGATCTCAAACATCAATATTTTTTAACCCATGGCACACTAAAAAAGTATGTCTCAACCACTTGGTGTAAACAAAAAGGTAACTAAAATATTTTATTTTTTCTTTTGCTTCTTTGCCAAAAATGAAAACAGGGGAAGGGCCAACTCTAGCAATTGATGTGAATTTATACATGTTCATCCATAAGTTTTGTCATCGTTACTTCTTCAACATGTCTTCATTAAACATGCGGGAGGAGGGGAACATCAGGGACATAAATTTACCTATAACAACACAAATAAATGTTATTTTTTTGCAGTTTTCAAGACCTTCTAAGAGTGATGTTATGGATTTGGTTGTCGTCAAGTTTCGATTTTGAATTGATTGAAGTCTCCTTAGACCTGTATTTCAAATCATTTATGAGGAGAATAAATGAAAGTAGAATATCATGAACCCCGCAGCCCACCATTTCAATACCATGTAAAAAAATCTATAGTGAGAGTTGTTTGTGAATTTTTCCATTATTTTACATAAGAGGCTATAATGTTCATAGGAAAGCCTTTGCAATCATATAATACCATCTTCTTCTTCTAATTGGATAAATTAAGTAGTCATTGGGAAGGGATAGATACCATACAATGTCCTCAACACATTAATATATATAAATTGAATATTGTGGCAATAAATGTTAAGAAACCAACTCACAAAAGGATAGAAAAGATAGATCAATGCCTTATAATTCAGCCTCTTCAAGGGGGCGACCTCCTTAAAATTACACAAATGAACAATTCTTGGATGATTCAAATGACAAAACCTCATTTCTATATATAGGAGTCTAATGGGTCACAATATAACCAAGCCGGCCTAACAACAATAATATAAAGGCACAAAAATAACAATAGAGGGATTCTATGGGGCACAATAGTAACAATATGGGGACAATAGGGGCACAACAATATTAATAAGGGATACAACGACAATATTAATGGGGGAATCACTAGTATTATAGGGACCTAACATGCCCCTCTCTTTCAAAAAAGTGTTGTCCTCAACACTTGAGTAGTTCTGGATGCTTCTGTATAAAATTCTCATCCTCCCATGTGGAATCTTCAGCAGATAAGTTCTTCCACTTGATGAGATACTCCGAAATTGATCGATTTCGTAGTTGTTGAGTTCTTGTTTCTATGATCGCTTCCGGTTCCAATATAATTTTTCCTTCCTCATCAAGTTCTAGCAATATTGTTTGAACTGGGAGCTTGTCGCCTATAACCTTCTTTAAACATGAAACATGGAAAATTGGGTTCACTCGAGAAGTTGCAGGAAGCTCCAATTTGTATGCCATAGTACCAATCTTTTGCAACACCTTGTACGGACCATAATACTTTGGCGATAATTTATTATCCTTCTTAGCTTGCTTGAGGGACATTTATTTATATGGTTGTAACGTAGGTACCCAGTCACCTACATCAAAACTTCTTTCGCTGCGATGTTGATCTGCCTGTTGTTCATTCTATTCTGCACCAACGTGAGGTTATCATTTAAGAGTTGGAGAACTTGTTGTTGATGCTCGATGTGATGTTCCATTGCTTGAACCTTAGAATTTTCTCTTAAATATGATGTGATGGATGGTGGCTGATATCCATAAAGTGCCATAAATGGGGTCATTTTTGCTGCAATATGGAAGGAAGTGTTATACCACCATTCAGCCAGAGGCAACCATTTGACCCATTGTGTTTGTTTATCAGATACAAAGAAATGAAGATATCCTTCCAAACATTTGTTTACTATCTCAATTTTCCCATCAGATGGAGGATGATAAGATGAGCTATGAGCTAACTGAGTACCAAGACAAGAAAATAATTCTATCCAAACATTTCTAATGAAAATGGGATTTCTATCACTTACAATAATCTTTGGGTTTCCATTTAGCTTTTGAATTGTTTCCATAAATGCAGTAGAAACTGTACTGGCTTTAAATGGATGTGATATGCACAAAAGTGTACATAATTGGTAAGTTTTTCAACTACCACCATGATGACACTCTTTCCTTCAGACTTGGTAAACCTATGATCAAGTCCATTGAAACCTCCTCCCAACGTTGGCTTGGAATGGATAAAGGTTGTAATAGACCTGGGGTCTTAATTGTTTCAACTTTATTTTGTTGACAAACCAAAAATTCTGCCACAAACTTTTGAATATCCGATTTAAGGCCATCCCAAAAAATTTCCTTCTTAACCTTGTGGTAAGTTTTTAAAAATCCTGAGTGCCATCCTAAGGGATAAGTGTGCAATTTCATAAGAATCTTTTGTTTGAGTTGGGAATTCTTACAGAGATATAAGTGATCTTTGTACCATAACGAATCATTTTTCCAGCTAAATGTATCAGATGTACTGGAATCTTGTTGTAACTTTCGAATAAGTGCCCACACTTCTTCATCATTCTTCCATTCCTCCCTTGCTTCGTTTATCCAATCTGGTTGGATAATAGAAATGGCGCACAATAATGCTTCCACATCCTCATACTTTCTTGAGAGTGCATCTGCCACAACATTTTGCTTCCCTTTTTTGTAGATTATTTCAAAGTCATAACCCAACATCTTTGTGACACATTTTTGTTGCTCTTTAGAGGATAGCTTTGTGTAAATACTTTCTCTTGATTGGATGACTTTCGAAAGCAATGAGTCTTTCATCTTGCATTAAAACATCACCAATTCCATTTCCTGAAGCATCACATTCCACAATAAAGGTTTTTGTGAAGTCTGGTGTAGCTAAGACCGGTGCTTGGCACATTTCCTCTTTAAGATGTCCGAAGGCCTTTGTTGCTTCTGGAGTCCATGAAAATGCATCTTTCTTCAATAATGTTGTTAGAGGTGTTGCTATTCTCCCATAATTCTTAACAAACTTGCGATAATACCCTTTCAACCCGAGAAATCCTCACATATGCTTTATGGATGTGGGGATTTTCCATTCCTTAATGGTTTTAATTTTGCTAGGGTCTACCTTAACACCTTCATGAGATACAATATGACCCAGATATTCCACCTCTTGTACTCCAAAGAAACATTTGGAGCTTTTTGCATATAATTGTTTCTCCTTCAATAGTTTGAGCACCCTGTCAACATCTTCAACATGATCCTTCCAAGACTTGCTATAGATTAGTATATCATCAAAAAATACTAACACAAATTTTCTAAGGAAGGGCTTGAAAATGGAATTCATCAAACCTTGAAATGTAGAAGGTGCATTGGTAAGGCCAAAAGGCATGACCAAAAATTCATAATGACGCTCACGAGTTCTAAATGTTGTTTTTGGAATGTCTTCAGTCTTCATTCTGATTTGATCATATCCTGAACGAAGATCCAACTTGGTGAAGTAAATTGATCCATGCAATTCATCCAATAATTCATCAATGACAGGAATGGGAAATTTATCTTTAATAGTGAGCTTGTTGAGCTCCCTATAATCTGGACACATGCGCCAAGATCCATCCTTCTTGTGCACCAATACTACTGGAGCAGAGAAAGAACTTTGACTAGGTTGAATTATACCAGCCTCTAGCATTTATGCAACCATACGTTCAATTTCACTCTTTTTGGCATAGGGATATTTGTACGACCTGATGTTTGGAGGAACATTTCCTGGAATCAAATGAATAGCGTGATCATGATCACGAATAGGTCGGAGATCTTTGGGAGTCTCAAATACCTTGGAATGATTGTCCAAGACTTTTTGGAGGTCTAGAGAAATAGATGATTTCCATGTGGAAACATCTAGTGAACATAATAAATGTGCAATTACACCTCGTTGTTCCTTCTTTAGAAGCTTTGTCATACCATTAGAGCTGATTATCTTTCTTAGTTTCCCTGTAATACCCCTTAATTCAACTTCCTTTCCTTCCGCGGAAAATTTCATGAAAAGTTCTTGAAAATTAAAAGCTATTGTACCCAAGGATTGTAGCCATTGGACTCCTAGTACAACATCAGCACCACCCATTGGAATGGAAAGCATTGGGCTATTCAATACATATTCTCCCATGGATAGCTTGATATTATGGCACTTTCTAGAGCAATTTATGGTTCCTCCACTTGCAACCATCACTTGACACTCTGGTGCTGGATATAAGAAGCAATTCAATACTTTTGCTACCTTACAATGAATAAAATTGTGGGTACTTCTTGAATCAATCAACACTATTACCTTTTTCTTGTTGATATGTCCTTCTATCTTGATAGTTTGAGGAGTGGTAATTCCAGCCAATGCATTACAAGATATGGTCGGATTCATTTCTTCTTTATCTAGGGTTTGTTCCTGGAGTATATCCTCTTCTTTTGAAATTTCTTGTTCCTTTTCTTCTTCCTCTTCACAATCTATGTAGAATAATTTCTTCTCATCACACTTATGACCTTTAGTGTATTTGCTATCACAATTGTAACAAAGCTCTTTTGCTCTTTTTTCTTCCAATTGTTGTGGTGTCAACCTTGTAGGTTATGGAAGGCTAGGGGAAACAACACTTCCATCTTTATAGTTGTGAGTGGTAGGCTTCCTAGTTGCCATAATTTTGCTTTCCATTTTTCTTGCTAACCTAAATGCCTTCTCCAATGAATCAGGTTCCCAAAGGTGAACCTCATGTTGGATATTATCCTTTAAAGTCCCTATGAACACATCAATCCTATGCTCCTCTGAAATATCTTTTACCCTTATGTTCAATTTTTGGAAGTCCTCAATGTGCTCCCTCATTGAACCCTTTTGTTTGAGATTTATCAATTGGCTAAAAAAGGTGTTGCTTTTTGTATCCTCATAATGTGCTATCATTTCTTTCGTAAAAATTGCCCAAGTGACAATTTGTTTACAAGAGCAAAGCCATCGATACCATATAAAGTGATTTGGTTCCAAATACAAAGTTGCAATACGTACCTTTTGTGTGTTTTGCACATTATGGAGATCGAAAAATTGCTCCATTTGTAGTATCCATGTTCCGGGATCCTTTCCATCAAACTTCCTCATATCGATCTTTGGAACATGGTGGTTCTTTGATCCAACGTTAGAGTCTATGAAATCATGATTAACATTTATTTTGTTTTCATCATGAGTTTCCTTTACTACCCTTTCGTCATTAGTAAGCATTTCTTGTAGAAACTTTTTCAAATCTATCTTCAAATCTTCCATGCCTGTTTTCAAATATGTCTTCAAATCTATCTTCAAATCGTCCATCTTAGCTTCCACGTCATTCATCTTAGCTTCTACACCTTTCTTTAAACCATCCATATTAGCTTCCATGCCTTTCTGTAAACCATTCATCTTAGCTTCCACGCTATACATCTTAGCTTCTATGTCTTTCTTTAAACCATCCATCTTAGATTCTGTTACTTTTTGTGCGAGTGACATTTGTTGCACTTGGTCTCGTAATTTTGATATATCATGTTGCATTTATTCCTCTTCTTCATGAGTCATGCTAGAGCTTTTGGGTTGTTTACTAGGTG
This sequence comes from Pinus tabuliformis, assembly GCA_031772625.1. Lineage (NCBI taxonomy): Eukaryota > Viridiplantae > Streptophyta > Pinopsida > Pinales > Pinaceae > Pinus > Pinus tabuliformis. The sequence goes on from CM062820.1 coordinate 426,911,897, forward strand.
TTTCCATTTTCTTTCTTCAGGGCATCAATTATCGATAATAATGCTTCACTATGCCCTTTGAATTCCTTCAAACTAATTTTTCAAGCCCAGCTTATGCAAAAATTTAAAAAAATCTACACACCTTTTTTCACCTTCTAGGAGCTCGATATTGCATCTGATGTATCTCTGTAATTTCAGATCTTCCATTTCTGAAATTGCGACTTATAGTAGCCCTCTGCGTCCTCTTTCGAATGCCACCAGTCTGATTGAATTTAGATTCTCCAAGAAAGAGTTATGCACAATCTCCCAAGATGACCTAATTATATACCTTTTCAGAAGAGCGAACTTGTATGAAGTGCCACGTGTCACTGTTTTGACCTTAGGATCTGAAAAATATATACAGGAAACTAAAGTCCGTCCTCTTTTTGTAACTTCTTACGAAATTTCAATCTGATGCTCAAAACAAAAGTTATGACTATTTTCCCCAGGTCACCTGTTTGGAATGTAATTCGGGAGTCTGCAAAAAGGCCAACTTCCTCAGATCATATCTCCACAAATATAGCACGAAAATCTCTGAAATTCGGACCCGAGGTTCAGAACGATTTCAACCCAAATGGGTTTTTGTTTTAGCGTCTGAAACATCGCAGAACAAATGTTATAGTGCAAATTCCACGATGACCTGTTTGGAGCAACAAAACCCTAGAATCCAAAGCTCTCATACCAAATGTTATGAAACCAGCTCACAAAAGGATAGAAAAGATAGATCAACGCCTTATAATTCAGCCTCTTCGAGGGGGCAACCTCCTTTACATTACACAAATGAACAATTCTTGGATGATTCAAATGACAAAACCTCCTTTCTATATATAGGAGTCTAAGGGGTCACAATATAACCAAGCCGACCTAACAATAATAATATAAAGGCACAAAAATAACAATAGAGGGATTCTATGGGGCACAATAATAACAATATGGGGACAATAGGGGCACAACAATATTAATAAGGGATACAACGACAATAGTAATGGGGGAATCACTAGTATTATAGGGACCTAACAATAAATGTGAAGATAAATAGGGAAAAGATTATTATTGAAAAAAAAAAAACAACAACATACCACATGGGCCTAATTATAAACCTTCAACATAATCAATTTATTACTAAAAATGAAACCACAAGGATGACTCTAAAAGATAGTGTGTCCTTGGACTTCCTACACAAATGCTTCTTATCTCTTCCATAAACATCTAGTATTTTGTCTCATTATTTTTGTTGATGTCATCATTGTGTTATATATATTTCTCCATCATTGACTAAAATATTACTATGATTATTAATATATCATATCTTCAACTTATCTTAATCAAGTAAAATAAAATAAGTTTCAAGTTTCTCCCTTCTTTTATTTAGGCATATAGTTTCGAACTTTGCCCTTTTTCACTTTATCATATAACCATTTTCCTTTTTTATCCTTTCCCTCTATCTTTGGAGTTGGTTTTAACCACTTCCTAAATAGTTTTTTGTAGTGTGTTAAAGTGTAAAATATACAAGAAAATTGTTAATATTATTGTTAATTGTTTTTTTTTTGGGTATATTAATGTAAATATAAAAATATAATAAAAATTTATGAATAATTAAATTCAATTTTTCTGTAAGAAATACAATTCATTCCACTCACTCTCTAGCTTGAATGTGAATATTGATACCTTGTAAACACCACGCTAATATGTGGAAACAACAACTCACTGACATATATATACCCTACTCCCCATAATTAAACATATAACCTTGAGGAGAAAACACATGTTATTTATATAAAAGTATACATGTTTTAATTATACTAATTTAATATAATAATTAAAGTTATATCTTTTTAGAAATAATTTAAAACTAATAATAAAAATAATATTTTAATTTAGAAACATAAAATTTATAATAATATTTGTGCAAAATGGCATTGGATAATATCATGCTTTTACGTGAAAAAATACATTTTGCACATTTATTTTGAAAATGGCAAACTTATGTCATTACTAATTTTTATCTATAGTCATATTTATGACATTATTTTTATAGGAAATATAAATATTATTTAAAATAAATAAATAAACAAACATGGCTCAATGTAATCATATTATAATAATGGAGCAACTAAACAAGGTGTTTGTAAATGGTTAGTATATTAATTGATATTTTAAATTATTTATAAATATTATTTTTATTTTATTTATAAATGTTATTAATGTTTTATATAATTAGATGTAAATTTGATGTTTAATAATTTATTATACATTATAATTTATAAATATTTTCGAATTTTATTGTATTTTATAAAAATTTAAATATAAGTTTTTATTAGAAGAAATTGAATTGACCTGTAGATGTGATTTTAATATCATTTTAATTGCATGTTTTTATAAATAGATAAATAAGATATGTAGTGTTAAGGGTTATTTTAATTGATTTTAATATCATTTTAATTGCATGTTTTTATAAATAGATAAATAAGATATGTAGTGTTAAGGGTTATTTTAATTGATTTTAATATCATTTTAATTGCATGTTTTTATAAATAGATAAATAAGATATGTAGTGTTAAGGGTTATTTTAATTGATTGAATCATTTTCGTAAGGTATATTGTTGACAAGAGTATAAACTAATTTTTATGGAGTATAAATTAATTTTCATGGCATTCCTCAAGTTATTAATGACAATTATTGTGTTTTTGTTATTCTCCATCTAAATATTCCAAGAATGAGGTGAGGATCCTATCATATTAGATCCTAATTAGTGGTGGTTGCACCACCTCTATTTTTTATCTAGAAATTTTGAGAAAGAGGAAGGAATTCCATAATATTTTGTTTTCTTTGTATATGAATATCTTCCCAAATTTTGAGAAAGAGGAAATAATTCCATAATATTTTGTTTTCTTTGTATATGATCCTCCATAGAAGGTTAGAAGAATAAAATCAAAACTTTTATAAAATAATATCCAAAATAAAAAGGAGAATAATAATATTATTAAATAGTTATGGATAGTTTAACAAAGATGTATGTTTAATTTCTAATTTTTTTAGATATTTGCAATGATTAAAAAACATGTGGATTTTAAAACAAATATGAAGTTAAACAATAGTTTTTTTAAAACATATTATATTTTTATTGTTTTGCAAATATTATGAGAGGTGATGTTACTTAAAATTATATTTAAAAATAATAAAATAATACTTATATTAACAAATTAAAAATTAGTAATAACTAAAAAAGTGTTATTGCATAAATAAAATACTTTAATATCTACATTAATTTTTTAAAAAAATTATATAGAGATAGAGTAATTGAGAGTAAAAAGTTTCTAATTAAGTTATAATTGCTTTTTATTTTTTAGTACGAGGGGATGTGTAATTCTTCAATTACTCAATATAGAGTGTAATTCTTTCACTACTCAATATAGTCAGCAAGCGGCATATGAAAATAACATTGATATTACAATTCAATATTAAAGAAATGTGTGATTCATTTTGTGTTCAATTGACATGTGCTATTTAAAATATATATATATATATATATATTAAACAAAAAAAATGTTTTAGTGTAGGAAATAAATAAAATATTTCAATTTCCATATTAATTGACATGATTTTATGTTGATTTTATATAAAGAAAAATAAAATAATTGAGATTGTAAAAGAAAATCTTATATTTTCATTTTCAATAAGAGGGAGTTGTAATTTGTTCAATTCAATGATATGTTGTATTCAAAGAATATTAACAAATATAGATGCATGTTAACCAAGATCTATCTAATGGCTAAAGTGATCAAACCTCCTAAGGCGCAAACCTCTTTTAGAGTGCAAAAATTGAAAATAGCTTTGCACCTCTATAGATTTGATCCCTCTACATGTTTAGTAGATTTGAGATTAACATGAATGTATCTTCGTGTTTTATGTGTGTGTGTGCGCGCACGAACTTCATGCTAAGCATGGAAAGAAGTATGCATCTCCTTCCTCTTGAACACCACACTAATAATATATATATATATATATACACACACACACACACACACATATATATATATATATATTCTATTTCTCTTTATATATATAAAAAAGTAAGATGTCAACTCCATATTAAGCATTTAAGTAATTAAAATATATCTTACTGTGTCGAAAGACACATTCTACAGTCCAGTATGAGGGCAATGTATGATTCCATGCATACTCAACATAAACTTGACAAGTGTATCTTAAAAAAAATGTTTATTATAAAAAAAACATAAATGATTATACATATTTTCTTTAGTTTTAATTAAAATCATTACAAAACATCAATAATCTCATTCTCATCATGTTAACTTAGTTTGTTGTAATATTATAATCCAGTATGAAAGAGATGTGGTAAAAATATTTCACTTTTTCAGTTATAAATAAAATATTTGGTTATCTATGTTAAAAAGTATAATTTTATATCAATTGTATAGACATAAAATAATAAAAATAAAAATAAAAAATCTTCTATTTCTTTTATAAATATTTCAATATAAAACTTAAATAAATTGTTTTAATATCAATATTAATTAATATATTTCTAGAAAGTTAATCAATCAAGATCTATGCTTTTACATATTGTGAGTGTTGCAGATACACCAAAAGGAGCTCTAAATAATGGAGCTTAGGGTTTTGGTGGAGAGCTGCATCAGGAGTGATGAACAGTACCAGACAACATCGTACGAATGGTGATCGTTGGCCGGGATCCGCCAACACATGGAACCTACATGGTAGAAATTCATTTCACATGGGGAACGACATCATTTGGAAATGGGGAAGGATAACCACGCAGTTTCCAGTAAAATTTTTTACTGTGGTTACGTTTTTTCTCATTGGGTTTGCCCTCAGCTGCACGCAACCTTACTGGGATCTCAACAGTAGGGGTGGTTACAATTGCCGCTTTCTCCTACAGACAGTAGACTTGGTCAACCCAAGGGATTGTGTCGACCTGGAACCCGAGTTGGAAGACATCCTATTGATTTGGGGCTTGGAGCCCACTCAGCAAAAGCAATCCAAGGTGATTCTTCCAGCTAGATCCCCAACTGGAAAAATGGGAGTCAGGATGCTAGATTGGAACTCGGAGGGTGGTTTAGGGTTTCTGGATGAAGGAAAACCTTGTGTTTCAAAGGCGGTCAGTTGGGGTTCTAACATCAGTCTATTGGAAGCTCATGTGACATCAGCGAACTTGGCAGATCAGGATGTAGGGGAGTCGGCGAAGATACTGGTAAGCTCAAAAAACCCCTCAGTGTTTCTAGTTTCAGGTTTTTTCTAGGGAGGGTTGGAAGATATAGTAATAAGCAGGCCTAAGGAGGAACGAGGGGCTAAATTCTTATTTGGTTAAGGATTTGTTTCCAAATGCATTGGGTACAAGTCAAAGATTGAACAGATCCCATGCATGTAAATTACCAGTGAGCCAGAAGGCAATCGAGACTCTTAATCCCTTTCCGATTCTCAGCTCGAAAGCAGCGAGAAGAGAGGGGTTTCTTCAAGAGATTTGGGCTCTGAAGGAAGGAATTATAAAAAAATATCCATAAATAGTGTGAAGGAACGGGCTTGTGGCCCCTCTTCATATTTTCTAGTTTTTTAAAATGAATAGTTTCTGGGGTTTGGCTCTCAGGATGCAGGGGAGCAGATTCAGAATATTGTCCCAGAAGTGGAGAAGCAAAATATAGAACTTGGGGTTTTTCTCACTCAAAATGTGTCGATGGAGGAGTGGTTAGGGCCACTCCCTAGGGAAGAGAACCATGTGCGGGAGGGGCAGTCAATTTCAGGATCAACCAAGAATGGATAGAATACTGGATTGAAGAGAAAGAAGAGGAAAGTTATAAGGAGAAAAGCGGAATTCCCAAATCTAGTTCTCGAGGTCGATATCTAGATAGATAAGGGTATGGAAGCCTCGAAAATGCTACTGGTTTGAAGATCAAAAGGGAAACACTACTCAAAAAAGTACATATCATAATGGACCATCAAGGCATGGTGTGGGGCTTCAGGTAATAAAGTAGAAGTGATCACATTGGCTAGGGGATGCTTCATGGTCAGATTCAATAAGGGTGAGACTTTGGAGTGGGTACTAGAATGCAACTGGTTCTTTGGGATAGCGCCAATCTTTTTCAAGAAATAGACACTCCTATTTGATGCTTAGAGAGAAAAACTAGAAGAGATACATGTATGGGTTCGACTTTCAGCTCTTCCCCCGCAACTATAAACGGAGTACATTTTCAAACCCATAGGTAAAAAATTGGGCCTCTTCTTGGAGGTGGACATGTCGTTTGTGGAGACAATTAATAGGAATGTGGCCCGCATTTTTGTAAGATTGAACCCAAGGGAGGGTCTGGAAAATCAAATCTAGCTTCAGCTTCAAGGTTATTCCTACTCTTGTTTTATTAACTATGAGCAGTTGCCCTTTAGATGCCACAGATGCCATAAACATGGAAATCTAGCACGTGATTTCCCACTAGGATACAAAAGGAGAAAAAGGCAAATGGGCGACCCAGCGACCGATGTTCGGCCACAGGCTAAAGAGGAGGCCAATGCACAGACAGAGGAGATATGGAATCAGCAAGATGGTTTTCAGGTGTCGATGGAGGTACAAGGGGAACATAATGTGAGGTCGGGGATGCAAATTTTGTCGAAGTAGGAACATCATCAGGAGGCTCAGGATGAGGTGGTATCCATCGATCCAGTGCCCCAATCAGTAGGTACTTATTCTCATCCCCTCTCTTCTTTAAATGATTATCTTCAATCTTTGTTAAATGTTCTCCCTAGGCCTTGTCCCTTCAAGCCTTTTATGTCAGAAGCTCCATTTATCGGTAGTGTGTCTTTCGCCCTTGACAGTATAATAATTTCTATCCCGGCACTTACCTTATCTAAGACCTCTTTGACCAGCCCTGAGCTTTCTTCACTCCCTTTAGATTGCTCTGAGAAACCTCACTATAACTCGTGTCCTCAGGAAAAGAGGGACCTTCCTTTAGAATCTGTAGGAGGGTTGGGGGGCATTGAGGACTTCTCATTACCTCGGAAGACTCGAGGTAGGAAGTCAAACTTATATAAGGCTCAGTTAAAAGAAAAATTGGATATTGCTGATGGAAAACAATTATCCCTCAAAGGGGCACTTAGAGCAGCGTAGGCCTTTGTCATAGTTTCCAAATGATTATTTTTCCTTCCAATTGTCATGGTTTTGCTAGCACCCGAAAGAAGCTAGCTTTAAAAATTATTTTTCAAAATTATTTTCCTGATGTTATTATGCTTCAAGAAACTCTTAGAGCTAGCGAGATCATGATGAATTACCTTAGTAAAATGATGATGGTCTTGGGTTGGTCCTTTCTGACTGTTGATGCAAAATGAAGATCTGGCGATCTGGCTTTGGGATTCAAATACATTAGTATAAATCTTTTAAATTCACGTGGATTAGCCCTAGTTTTGGGGGCTGAGGTTTACTCGTCAAAGATTTTCTCAAAACTATCTCTCATCAAAATTAGTGGGCCATGTTAGGATATGGTTCTTTTTTGGAACAACCTACTTTCTAAATCTTCTATGGAAAAAACCAATCTGGTGGTGGGGGGGATTTCAAATTTTTGTTGGGAATGTCTGAGACCTAGGGTCCTTTGGCCCAAGATGATCCTATGGCATATTTATTTTTAAATAAGCTCAGGATAGGAAATATTATTGATGTAAACCTGATAAAATGTCGACCTACCTAGAAGAACAGACGTGTGGGGGAAGCCAAGGTGGTGAAGAGATTGGATTGTTTCCTATTGAAAGAGGACTTGGTTAATCAAATTCCCTTTTTTAGGCAGTGGGTTGGATCAAGAGGGGAATTAGACCATTTTCCCATCCTCCTGGAGTTGAAAGGGACCAGTAGGAAGCTTGGTTCACCCTTCAAATTCAACCCAGCTTGGCTCAAAGAGTCCAGTTACAACAGATTAGTCAAATCCACCTGGAGGCCTCTAGATCGAAACTCGGATTCATCTTCAGCTCATTATTTCATGGAAAACCTTAAAAGAAGGAAATAGGAAATGATACACTGAGCTAAAGAAAAAAAAAATAAGGGATGAATTTGAATTAAAACGTATTGGTGAAGAATTGGAATCCTTGGAAATTCCAGAAGAGGATGGGTATGAGACTGAGGAGAAGAGGGAAAGGATCAAATAGTTGGAATCTGGAAGAAGGAAGATTCTTAATGATATTGAAGAACAGTGGAGACTCAAAAGCAGAGCAATATGGCTTTCAGCTGGGGATGAGAACTCAAAAATTTTTCAAAATTATGCAAAGGGAAGGAAAAATATAAATACTATCTGGGAAATGAACCGGGCAGATGGGGGAATAGAAAAATATTTTGATGAGCAGGCATATCTAGGAAGAGATCACTTCATAAACTTTTTCAAAGCCCTAGAAGAAACTTCAAATGCAGAGGTCATACGGGTGGCTCAACTGTTCCCTAGATATAGGGAGGAGGAAGAAAATGAGATGCTAATGGTTCTTGCTTCAAAAGGAAAAGTTGAAGGGGTAATAAAATCTATGCAGAAAGACGAGAATCAAGGGCCAGATGGTTGGACAATGGAATTTTTCCAACATTTATTTGATTTAATTGGGGAAGAGCTTACTGGGGTGGTGGAGGAATCTAGGCTCAGAGGTTATGTTTATGAACCTTTCAACACTAATTTTATAGCTTTAATCCTTAAAATTGATGACCCTTCATCCTTTGAAGACTTCGGGCCTATCTCTATTTGTAACTATATCTATAAAATCATTGTTGTTTGCCTGAAACCAATTCTTTCTACTCATATTTCTAAGGAATAATTTGGGTTTCTTGATGGAAGACAAATCCATGAAGCCATTGGGGTAGCTCAGGAATCGATGCATAGTATAAAGAGGAGCAAAAGAAAAGGTATGATAGTTAAAATTGATCTCTCAAAGGCGTATGACAAAGTTAGTTGTTTATACTTACATATTTTGCTGACACACCTAGGTTTTGGTATCAGTTTCACCAATTGGGTCATGGGATGCATTTCAAATGTGAGATTTGTTTTTCTTATCAACGGTACAGCATCCCCTTTTTTCCACAATCAGAGAGGGCTTAGACAAGCATGCCCTATTTCTCCACTACTCTTTTTACTAGCGACAGAAGGTCTGATTCAGATGATTATTGCCGCTAAACGAAGAGGTGAGTTAAAAGGAATTGAAGTAGAAAACAATATGTTTATCACACACCTGTTGTTTGTGGATGGAATCATTTTTTTCAGTGATGTAACTAGGGGTTGTATTCAACAATTGAAACTTTCTCTTGATTTGTTTCTCAAAGCTACTGGGATGTGTATTAATGCTCAGAAATCCTCAATAGTTCACGGAGGTTTTTCGAGGAATCAGGTAAACAGGATTCTCTCGATTCTCTCCTTTGAAGCAAAGCCCATGATGGGTAGCTTTAAATATATGGGGTTCCATCTCAAGCCATATACCTATAGGAAACGTGACTGAAATTGGTTGTTGACAAAAATTGGAGCTTTAAGTGGATTTCGAGAGCTGGTAGACTAGTATTAATCAAATTGGTCCTTATTATTATTCCAGTCTATTGGATCGCCCTCACCTAGGTTCCAAAAGGCATTCTTTCCCAAATAAGGAAATTGTGTGGCCGCTTTCTATTGGTTGGTTCAAAGGAGGATGTAGTACTTCCTTAGGTGGCATGGGACAAAAGTGCTTGCCCAAAGGCTTGGGGAGGTTGGGGTATAAAGTATATCCCATCTTTTGCAACATCTCTAGCAGCAAAATCGGGGTGGTGATTGTTATCAATGGATAATTTATGGACGACTGTGGTGAAAAGGAAATATATTAATCCAGTCCCTATTAATGAATGGATGCGGAGGATAGATAAAAAATCCTTAAACGCATCAACAATTTGGAAGGCAACTGTAGACTCCTTTAGTATCGTGGAAGATGGACTTGCTTGGCACGTTGGAAATGGAGAAAATCTCAGAATAGGAATTGACTCGTGAGTGTGATGTAGTGAGAGTTTTGTTCTTTCTAGGGATATAATGGATTTTCTCAACACCCAAGGTCTTCTGTTCCTAAATCAAATTGCGAAAGTTGAACTATCAACGAATTCGCATCAGGGATGGAAAACCACTAAGGATATCCACTTAGAGCCCCAATGGGGAGATGAGTGGCAGAACTATATAAGAGAATTGCAGCGCACAAATTTCGGGGAAAGGAATCGTCCAAATGTGCTTTGATGGGTGCGCACTCCTACAAGTCAATACTCCCCAACGTATGAATATAGTTATCTAATGGTTAGAAGAGCATGGGGGGTGCAGGATTGGTGGTGCAAACCATTGTGGAAATTGAAAAGTCTAGTGAAATCAAGACTATTTTTCTAGTGCATCCTTACATTAGAGGAATTTTGAGGTCTAAAATGGGCCTCCTAAGGAAATTATAAAATAATAATGGAAATAATAAAATAATATTAGATTACATCATCAAATTTTAGAGGGAAAAAAAGAAAAAACTACTTTTTCAACTCGTATTTTCAACTTATCTCCCTATGGATTTACTCATATTTGAGAGGAAACACTCATTGGATGCAAAATTTGATTCCTCATCTAAGGAGTACCCATGTTGCATACTTGCGATGGACCCTGCTACACGAAAAGTGAAAAATACATGAAAAACGTGATTACAATCACGTTTTTTCATGTATTTCTCATTTTTCGTGTAGCAGGGTCCATCGAAAGTATGCAACATGCATACTCTTTGGATGAGGAATTAAATTTTGCATCCAACGATTACTCCTGCTTGACATTTAAGTAAAACATTAGGGAGATAAGTTGAAAATACGAATTGAAAAAGTAGTTTTATTATTTTATTATTTTTTAATATGTTTTCTTTTTTACTCCAAAATTGGTGAATCATCCCCCATGGTTGACATCATCATCTTGAATCCTATTGGTTCTTATAAAGTTTATTTTGATTGAACATTTTTCTTAGAAGGCCCATTTTAGACCTCAAAATCCCCCTAATGAGAACAAAGTCTCCACTTGGGATAACTTGCAAAAGCAAAACAAACGTGGACCTGGTTCGTGTATTTTATGTAAAAACTAATAAGAATCAGTTAGCCATTTATTCTTAAGTTGTCCTTTCATCATCAAAATTTGGGAGACCACTTTGAGATCACTGGGGATAAGATTAACATGGAATGGGGCAAGTACTTTGGAAGCATGGAAAAACTGGTGGAACTCAGTATCAGATAAAAACCTAAGAAACATCCCTTTGATCATCTCTTGGGGTATATGGCTGGAAAGGAACAAAGGCAATTTTCAGGACCTCTCAACACCACCCTCTTTGATTGTAACAGAATGTGCTTCTATTTTTTCTTTAATTCCCTTGTCTTCTCCAAACCAGATCACTAGGATCATTACAGAAGAACATATTAGGTCTGATATACCATGGGCATACTTTGATGGCACCTTTGACGCATAGAAAAGGTGTGGGTCGAGGCTAGTTATTCACATCAATGAACACATAATTTTCAAAGCTTCAGTTGGCCTTGGCTCGGGAATAAACAAGTATGCAGAATTACAATCCTTGAAATACTTATTTTGATGGCTTAATCATTTGGGGATTGGAGTAGTCCAAATTTTTGGTGACTCATTAAATGTTATACACTGGTTTAACGAAGTGTGGAGATGTCAAAAACATATTTTGATTCCACTCTTAGAAGAAATTTTTCATTCAAAAATGGGTTTTGATCTTATATCTGTTTGCCACATCTAGAGGGAGTGGAACTCAAAGGAGGTCTCAGAGGTAGACCTCCTTTCTAAGGAAGGTTTGTAATAGGTTTTGAGCAACTAGCATATAACAAAAATCGAGGATGGAAGGATGTGTGTGTCGAATCAACAGCTATACAACAGTTGCTATATTTTGTCTAACAATTACTTTTTTACTATTTATCAGTTTAACTTCTTTTGGGACATTTTATTGTACCACAGACTTTTATTCATACATGGTTTTTACTCGATACAAATGTTTTTTTTTTGTAAAACCATGTTCTTGTAAGGGTCATTTTCTCCAATAATGGGGAGGCCTGAAATATTTATGTGTAGGGCCCTGAGTAGTTTGTAGCTATGCCCAATTTTGTTGTGGTTTTGTCTGCGTGTGGATTCATAGTTTACAAAATGCTTAATTGCATCTACATATGTAAATTTTTATTGTCTTAATAAAAAGTTTGATTTTTCCTCTGATGAAAAAAAAAAAAAAAATAAAAATATATATATATATAGAGAGAGAGAGAGAGAGAGAGAGTGTGTGTATATGTTAATTTTGACCCTAGTAAAATATTTCAATGTTCGAAAGGAAATGTGATTCATCCAAATTTTAGTCTAAAATATTAATAATAATAAATAAATAAATAAATATATAGAGAGAGAACCACTATAGATTCTTCTCAACCATTGATTTCTCAAACACTAAAATGCAATAAATCTCTTGACATGTAAATATTTTTTCAAATTTTGCATTCTCAAAGGAGGTTTGCAAATAAGAGATTTGATTTGGTAGATCTCTTAGTACCTTAAATTATAAATCATATATCAATGCAATAAGAACTCTCTCTCTCTCTCTCTCTCTCTCTCTCTCTCTATATATATATATATATATATATGGTAAAAAATGGTAGATCTCTCAATACCTTAAATTATAAAGCATATATCAATGCAATAAGAACTCTCTCTCTCTCTCTCTCTCTCTATATATATATATATATATATATATATATGGAAAAAAAAAAATTGAACCCACGTATCAAATCCATATTAAGAATTAAGAATTTAATAAATTACACATTTCCCTTACAATGAAAAGTGAAAATATAATTCATTTATTTTTTTAATTTCAATTACTTTATAAATATATAAAGTTGATGGAAATTTATGTTACTTAATAGGAAAATTGAAATATTTCACATGTCAATTACATATTGAGTAATGAAGGAACTATACATCTCTCGCAGTAAAAAGTAAAATCTATTACAATTTTTATTTTTTTATACTTTCAAATATTTTCTCTCTTTAAAGAAAGTTAATGTAAAATTAGGATGGAAATTAAAGTATTTTACTTATAGCCAAACATTGATTTTTTTTTGTTATTACTATTTTTTAATTTGTTTTGTAAGTATTATTTTATTATTTTTAAATGTAACGTTACAAGCAATATCTTCCATATAGAGAAGCTCAACAATAACAAAGAAATTTCAATTTGGTTTAAAATATACAAGTTGAGTGTAATATATATATATATATCCCTCATTTATTGTGTCAAGAAGGTGACTCATGCAAACATATTTTAAAGTGTAAAACTGAAAGAAATGCTTGTATCTCAAAAATCGAGTAGCTCAACGATAACAAAGAAATTTCAGTTTGGTTTAAAATATACAAGTTGAGTGTAATATATATATATCTATATATATAGTGTAATATATATATATATATATATATATATATCCCTCATTTATTGTGTCAAGAAGGTGACTCATGCAAACATATTTTAAAGTGTAAAACTGAAAGAAATGCTTGTATCTCAAAAATCCAAGGTTAGCCTAAATATATGATAATTAAGAACTTTATATTTATCACAATTTATTCTTTACAATTACCAACTACCATTTTTGAGGGTAAAATCGTATTTATTATATTTTTCTAATTCACTATATTAAATGTAACATTTGATATTTTAGAATAGTAATTATGATTTTTTTATCAAAATTTAGAGTGCTTATACGAATTTCAAGGGAGGGCTTCAATTCAATAAAAGACAAATTGTGGAGAATTATGATGTTGCCTTAATGTATTTTTTTCAAAAATATTTGTGTCGTATAATATGTCAATTTTCCATTAAATGAAACGTTTGTCCTTGCAAACTTTCACACATATTAAGAGGTATATGTGTGTGTTCACATAGCATAACTTAGTCTAAAATGTGCACTTTAAAATATATGTGTGTGTGTGTGTGTGATCTACACACATAGAGCTAAGTTTTTCATATTAAAAATTTATTTTTTGCATAAATTTTTATTATTTTTCAAAGTTTGTGAAGTAATATTTCAATTGCATTTTGCAACACGTGTTCATGTAAGGTTTTTGTTCAACTATTTAAATTAATTGAAAAACCAAAAGTACCATTTGGAAGAGGACCGTAAACGAAAATAGTAGTATTTTTCGAAAAAAAAATCGTTTTGTATATTTTATGTTATTGATTTTTTATTCAACCTCTTTAGAGCAATTAAAAAAAAATCAAACATTATGTTTAAAAGAAATTAGATGAAAAACATCATATGAATTCTAAAATGTCAAACTCATATGCCATTAGATAGAGGATTCCTTCATGAATCCAACATGATCAGCTCTGCCACCTAAGGACAATTTTTTCCCTAAGTCCACTAGGGTACAAAATGGTGTTGCGAGAAATTTTGCAAAAGGGGTGCTGAAATTGTGGACTTGAGGACTTTCGAGGCTCGATCGAGCGCTTAAAGATCTCGATCAAGTGTTTAAATTTCAAATTCAAATAAGTCGATCGAGAGTTTAGAAACCCTCGATCAAGCCATTTATGTGATTAAAGAAAGACTCAATCTAGCATGTAGCTCAATCGAGCCACTTTTTTTAATTCCATGCCTAGGTTGTATTGGCGCGAAATTTCAAAAAACATGGCTCAATCGAGCTCCTAGTTAACCTTGAGTTACATTGTTTAAGCCTTCAAACCACTGGATCGAGGGCTCAGAGATTGCTTGATCGAGCGCTTAAAATTTCTCGATGAAGCTATTGATTTTCACCCAAAATAAGCCCTCTTTCGCCAAAAGGTGTAACCTAGCTCCATGATTTCACCCTTATTATTTTTATCACCAACATTATTTTAATCGTTACACAATTCCTGTTAAGAATTTTATTTATATTAACTAGTATGTGATCGAGATTTATGCAGGGATGAAATGAAATATAGATTCAAACCAAAACATATAGATACAACAAAATGAAATTTCAATTAATAAAATACCAGCAGCTGAAAATTGTTTACATACATAAGAGCAAAAAACTAGCTCTCACAATGGTAGTTTATCTCTGAGAAGAAATGTGATAGTTACATGTCTTTTGCACTATGTTACAATAAGACTCAGAGGCTTTTTTATTATTGAGAAACAATGGAAAACCCTAAACACCCAAATACTGAACCCTAGGAGATGAAGCGCCAAAAGTTTGTGGCCTCATTAGGGTTGGGACATCAACTTCTTGAAGTCGTAACTTTGGCATACAATCTTCATTTGATGCATACTATACCTTGTTAGAAATATCTATTTGAGGAAAATAAATTTCAACTGTAAAACTCTGCCACAAACTATTGGTTTGTCCATTTTCCAAAAAAAACATCATTCAGGCCCTCAAAACAATTCTAGAATTTTAGGGCACGTAAAACTACCAAAAATAGTAAATTGTGTTAAATTAAGAAACTAAAAGGAAATAGTGTTGGGGGTCCAAGTGGAATAGGCGGGTGGCCACCAATATCCACCTAGATCAGTGATACCCCCTTAAGAAGTAATAGTTCCCATTGAATTGAGTGTCTCCCTGAGATGAGGAAACTTCTGCTGAATTTGGTCCCTAGGGAGCCATTTTCCTTGGTACAGGAGCTGACCAATTTTGACAACCGAATATAGTTGGATCTTCTGTTGGCAAGTGTTCATACTCTATTTTTCCATGATCTTATCATTTTTGGCATGTTCAATGCAATCAGGGTTGAGCTCTGTTGGTGTCAACTCCTCAGCAATGTCTGATGTGTCCAGTGATTGTGGAAAGTATGGTCGAAGATGGTCCACATTGAATATTGGATGTAGGCTAAGAAATGGGGGAATGTTGAGCTCAAAATCATTGTCACCGACAGCGTTGGTAATGGTGTAAGGACCATATTAGAGTGGTCGAAGCTTTTGATGGGCTCTGGTAAGGCGTTCCTTCTACAAATGTAACCAAAGTTTTTCGCCCACTTGAAACTTATGTGGCACCTGATGTTGATCATGACGTTGTTTTTACTTGGCATTGGATTTATTCAGGATTCCATGGACCTTCTTGCGGATGTGATGGATGCGTTCAATAAACCTGGTGACTTTATCAACTTTGCACTGAACATGTGCATATTTTGTCTGTGTAGTCGCAAGAGGCATTGCAACATCAATGGGACACAATGGTTGAAATCCCATGCCCACTTGAAAGGCGTTGTGGTCAGTGAAACTATGGAGAGCTCAGTTATAGTTGTGTTGCACATAAGGAAGACTCTCATCTCATGTTCGTGGATGCTTGGAGTTGTACATGTGCAGTATGTGCACTATCATCCCGTTGACAACTTTTGTCTGGCAATCAGTCGAGAATGGAATGTAGTGGACTTTGTGAGCTTAGTGCCCAACAATGAGCAGAGGCTCGACCAGAATGTGATCAAGGACATGTTATTCCAATCTGAGATAATGGTATGTGGGATCCAAAAATGCACTCGCACTCGTTTGAAGAATATTTTGACGGTGTCTTCTACTTTGATGTTCTTCTTGCAAGCAATCAATATAGCCATCTTAGAAAACCTATCAATGACTATAATTACACAGTGGTTACCATGCTTAGTAGAAGGAAGGCCAAACATATAGTCCATGGAAATGAATTCCTAGGGCTGACTAGGAGTAGGAAGAAGAGTATAGAGGCCTTTCTTCTTAATGGTTGGCTTGGCGATCATGCACAAACAATGCAGAAGTTGATATATTTTCCAACATATTGTTAGATATTTGGCCAATAAAAATATTTATGCAATACTTACATTGTCTTCTCTACACCGAAGTGTCATGTAACCAACTGTAGTGCGTCTCCCAAATCATATTGGCTAGCTCGCTTGAAGGGACACAAAAGTGTCCCAGGTGTCATAATAGTGCGTCCTAGAGGTGGAAATCTGGAACTTTCTTGCCATCCATCAACATCTAGTATGTCGTGGTGAATTCTGGATCATTTTTGTAAAGTGGCGTCCATCTAGAAGTATCGTGCCATAAGAGTCAAGAATATTAGTCAGTACCACAACTAGTGGTTCGCTGAAGCAATATGCAACATTATTGGTGTATCCCTTCTTGTACATAATGTTCATATGAAATTGTCGTTGGCATATGGACCATTCTCGATGGTGGTTGTTCAAAAACATCCCTTGTTTCTGTATAAACTGAAGAGGTTGGTGATCAGTG
This sequence comes from Pinus tabuliformis, assembly GCA_031772625.1. NCBI lineage: Eukaryota > Viridiplantae > Streptophyta > Pinopsida > Pinales > Pinaceae > Pinus > Pinus tabuliformis. The sequence goes on from CM062820.1 coordinate 426,929,164, forward strand.
TGGATGATCATCTCCTACCCTAGATTGTAATGTTTTCATTGTCGACAAGATTGCATGATGAAATACATTTATTTATCATAGGTGGGGTATTTATGAATTGTACCGGAGAGTGTCTCACTTTGATAGGCCACTAGATGCCCTTATTGGGTGAGAACTGCACTAATAGCGTAGTCAGAGGAATTTATCTCAATTTCAAATGGTTGTTGCAAGTTGGGCAATGTGAGTATTGGTACAAAGCATAGGCAGGGTTTCATCTCAATGAATGCATTTTTCTGGAATTCAAACCAGAAAAACTTTGCTTTCGCTCGGTCCTTATTAACTTGACTCAAAGGCCAAGTGATATGAGAGAATCGAAACACAAACCTTCGAAAGAAATTGGCAAGCCTCAAAAAGATGCAAAGCTCTATTAGAGTGCCCAGGGCTAACCAATCCAAAATGACTTGGATTTTGGTCAAATCCACATGCACACCTTGCTCATCAATAATGTACCCTGGATATTGGACCTAGTTCATGTGAAAAGTGCATTTCTCCAAGTTGGCACATATTTTTCATTGTCATAGGGTTTGAAGGACTTGTCGAATATGTTGCAAGTGCTCTTCCGAACTCTTGTGGAATATGAGGATGTCATCAAGATATACAACCACGAACAAGTTGGTGAAGGGAAGAAATATGTCATCCATTAACCTCATAAAAGTTGCAGGGGAATCTGTCAACCCAAAGGACATAACCAACCACTCAAAAAAGCCCTCCTTGGATTTGAACGCAGTGTTCCATACATCTGTGAGTTCTATTAGAACCTAGTGAAAGCCAAAATTCAAATCAATCTTGTTGAAGTACTTGGCCCCTTTGAGCTATTCAAGAAGGTCAACAATCCATGGGATTAGATACCTGTTCCTGATGGTGATTTTATTCATTGCTCGATAATCAATGTAGAGTCTTCAGGTCCCACCATTATTCTATATAAGTACAATTAGGCTCCCACAAGTTGAGGAACTTGGTCAGATGCGCCCTTTTTGTAGAAACTCCTAGATCTGCCACTTGATTTCTTCATTTTCCAGAAGGGAGAAATAGTATATTGCCCCATTGGGTAGAGGTGCTCCAGGAGTTGGATCAATTGAATGCTTGACCTCACAGTGAATAAGCACCCCTTATGCGTGAGGAGAAGATGTCTCTGTATTCTCCCATGACCTTACCCACCTGCTTCTGCTGCATGGAGGAACCCTTCCCAAGGGTCATGGATGTGTCCACAATAGTCCCCTTACTTTGAAATTGAATCAGAAATAAAACAAATTTCTTGGTCTAAGAGATGATATTATTGCATTGCTTAGAAGAGATCAAAGAAATGTTAGTAGGCAGGGTTATCTCTGGTATCTTATATAGCTTGCTACCCAAAGTAATAATAATAGTGCAAGGCTTGGACTCATACACAACATGATGCTTCCACAAGTATGGTTGGCCTAATAATATGTCAAAAACTTCAAGGGGAGCAACATCACAAAGTGTCTCATCCGTGAAGTAACTAAACATTGTCCGAAAGGAAAGCACCCAATGGAATCATATGTTAGGGTATTGGTTGGTTAAGGTGAATGTCTCTCTCAAGCGGGCTTTGCATTATTTCCCCTGCCAAAATCGAGAAAAAACATAGTTGGGTTTGATGTTGTGGGGCAAGCAACATTGATAGCTAACGCGAAGATCTTGCCCTTGGTGGAGCCATCTGATGGTGTACCACTGTCAGTGTGGTGTCCTCAATAGGCCCAACCGTTTCACGACCTCAGATGAGATGAGATTATTTTGACTTCTGCTATCGATAATGAACTGCATCGACAAATCCTTCACCTAGATCTGTGAGTGGAAGATACGCTCACCCTCCTCTGGATCTTTGGGCTCAATCTTCTTGACCTTGGTGGTGGCAATGGTGGCACTAGGTTCTGCATCATTAATCCGCTTCCCCTTATCAGTTTTTGGCTCAAAGTCAGAACATGCATTTTAATGTGAAGATTTTAGCTCGGTCATGAGTGATGGTTTCATGCGAAACTCTTTTTTGTTCTGGGTGGGGCTCTTATGGAGCTCACACTACTTTCTAGTGTTCTTCTTTGCCTTTGTGGTACCATTCTTTTCTTATTGTTTTGATGTGTTGTTTTGGGCCTCTCCACCTTCACTCTGTTTTTTGTTTTGTGGTTTGGAGGTGTCTTTCCCCTGCTTCAAATTCGTAGATCCAAACTCTGTCTTCTTCTGTTTAAACTTCTACCCGATCCTCACAACATATTGGTACATCATGCCAAACGAGGATATATCCAAGAACTCTATTTCTTCTTGGATGTATTTTCACAGACAACGATAGTACTTGAGCCTTAGATGTCGCTCAAAATCCTTTATGCCCAACTTCGTGTAAGATATGGAAAACGCTTGTGAAGCCTGGCACATCTTGGTCCCTTCCATGTGGTAGTGAAGTCCACTTTATGTACTTATCTTCATAGCTTCCATAGGGTAATATTGTTCCTAGATGGAATCTTGGAAAGAATTCCAATAGGGTGCGACTAAAAATAGTAAGGGTTTCTCCTAGTCCCTCTACTCACAGTAAGTTTCCCACCAGTGCTTGACATGGGGCAACTTTTAGGGGTGCAAAATTAATATTTTCCATATTGGGAAAAATATTCCTCCAACATATTTAACTATCTATTTAGGGAATCTGCATTTATTTGGCCTTCAAATGTAGGGATGCCAAAGTTAACTTGCACCTTAAAGGGGGAAATGCCCCCAAAGTTACTGTTGGATGAAGATGCTTCTCTCGCTAATACCCGCCAAAGGATCTAGGAAAATTTATCGATCATCTCGTTCCTTTGTCACTCGAGGGTTTTTTCGAGTAATATTTTGAAAGGATCCCCTACTCCCTCATCTTTATTTTCTTCTACCATAGGAAGTTGTCAGTGTCGACAAGGTCATTCTTGCAATGGTTCAACCAGTTCAAGATCAACTCCTTATACTCCGACCTCATTGGGGACATGCACAAAAAAACAGAAAAAGAAAACACTGCTCTGATACCACTAATTCAGATTTATCCAAGAACGAAATGAAATACTTATTCAAACCAAAACACAGAGATACAATGAAATATAATTTCAATTAATAAAATAACAATTATTAAAAATTGTTTACATACATAAGAACAACAAACTAGCTCTCGCAATGATAGTTTATCTCTGAGAAGAGATGTGATGGTTGCATTCCTTCTTAATTGTGTTACAATGAAGCTCAGAGGCCCTTTTATTATTCAAGAATAATGGAAAACCCGAAACGTCCAAAAAACTAACCCTAGGAGATGAAGCGGCAAAAGTTTGTGGACCCGGTGGTGTTGGTACATCAACTTCTCAGGGTCGTAACTTTGGCATACGATCTTTGTTTGACGCGTACAATACCTCATTAAAAATATATATCCAAGAAAAACAAATTTCAACTGCAAACCTTTGTTATAGGGTATGGATTTTCCCATTTTCCAAAAAAAAAGTCGTTTAAGACCAAAACGGCTACAAAAGTTCAAAACCCGAAAAAACTGCCAAAAATAGTAAATTTTGCTAAAAATTAGGAAACTGAAAGGAAATAGTGTTGGGGGTCCAAGTGGAATAGGTGGGATAGCCACCAATATCCCCCTTGATCAATATGAATGCATCTTAATTTCAAATCTACCAAGGGTTAACAAGGATCAAATCTCTCAAAATGCAAGTCTTTTTTTAGTGCAAAATTTGAGAAAAGATTTGCACCTCCGAAGACCTTATGCCTCTCCACGCTTAGTGGCTACAAAATTGAGATAGATCTATATTAGTAATAAATAAAAGAGAAGTAGGGGTGCAAAATACAGGAGGGTTGATTCTTGGCCCAAATGGAAAATTTGAGTCACAATATTTGTAGGGATTGGGATCGACAACCAATAATAAAAAAATATTCCTCGCTCTTTGGCAAGGTTTAAACCTAGCCATTGAAAATAAAATTAAGATAATTATGATATTTGGTGACTCAATGATAGTGATTCAGCGGGTATGGGAGGCTAAACATCACCCTAAAGCGATCCATTATCCTATAGAGTCGAACATCCTTCTTCAACTTCAACAATTTGAACAAGTTGATCTCTTCCATGTTTTAAAGAATTAAAATTCCATTGCGGATACATTAGCAAACAAAGGAATGAGGTTGTCCCATGGGACTATAAAACTGAACAATGATCATCACACAATCATCCCATTACCATGATGTTTTCATATAGCAAAGATGGAATATCAAAATTCATTTATGAACATTCAAGATGGAGGAAGGTTGAATATTTTATGAAGCATACAATTTATTAGAGAATCGACATATTTTATTTGAGAACCTCCAAGGTTTGGCGGTTTTCATTTACTAATTGGCCTCGAACATCCCCTTGGATTACCCATGTCGTCTCAGCATTAACACTTTGCTCGTGCACTCATTCTCCCTCCACTTGATGTATCCTCATATCAGTGTTGGGGTTTGTTTAATTAGCCAGTCGAGAAAGAGGCATTTAGTTCACTTCACCTCAGAGTCATTTCCCTCCTCTCTCAGCGGCAAGTGGTGTTTTCAGCGAAGAATTCAAAGTCATTTTATCATGGAGACTTTAGTCCTACATTCAATGGAGACAGAGCGGGATAGCAAAAGTCATGATGGTTTCCAGTATTGGGTTCCCTCAGGTTTGCATCCTTTGAATAAGCATATATATCCTTCTTCGAGCTTTAAACATTACATGATCTGGTTCCAACATCTCAATGTCTAACCAAAGTTAGTCCTTGGACTCTAGTGTTGTCGTTGGGTAATTCCGTCAGGGCGAATGTGGGCTCATCTTACCATGACTCTAACTCTAGTGAGATTAATACAATTTTAGAAAGGGTTCTTGAGGCTATGTAGAGCATGCAACTCGCTTTCAAACAACGACAAGAAGCTGAGGAAAAGGCTTACAATTCTCTTCAATTGTTAACCAACTCTAAGCTCGAGCTCATGCAGATTAAAGTTTATCGCCTTCAAAATGGATTAAGGATTGAATTGGCAGTTATTCATTGCAAAATGACAGAGATGGAGGATTTGTTTGTTGTTGGGCTTCAACTAGTTCGAGCTGGTACTGAATCTAGTGAAGAGGTAGCAAGAAAAAGAGGAAAGATGGTCCTAGCTCTAGACAAGTTAAGCTAATTCTAAAGATGTACCTTTGCTAGCAAGTTTTGGAAATTTCCCTCCTAAATTTCAGTTTATAATGTTGTACAAGTTCTATTTGTATTTAAGCATCTATTTCAAGATCTACAATAGACATCTATTTATAATTATCAGAAAAAAAAATTGCTATAGGCATAGGTTGCATGTGTAGTGGACTTCAAAAAGTAGGATTTTGATGAAATTTCATGAATTATGTAAGGGTTCTAGCCCAGATTTCATTTTTAATAGAAATAATCTAAATTTTCCTTTGAAAAAAGGTCAGAGAAGAGTAAATTAACTTGAAAAAGACAAATATGACAACAAAAAATCACAAGCAAATAGAAAGACTTGTATTCAATGAACTTCTACCACAAAAAACAAACATATCAACAAGAATTAAATCAAAGAGAGATAAGACAAATATATCATCAAAGATTCACAAGCAAGAATAAAGACCCGAGTTGGTCAATTAACTTATAAAAAAGACAAATATGTTAATAAAAACTCATGGGCAAAAAGAAAGTAAGAAAGAAAAGAGTTTTGTTGTGATTCAACCTCTTATTTCATGATTTAAAAATAAATTTAACGACCAAAAAAATTAACACGTTAATAAAAATAAATTTAACGACCAAAAAAAATTAACACGTTAATAAAAATAAATTTAAAATTTTTATATTAAGAATTAAAATTATATTTCAATTTATACTTTTTAATAAATTTAATTTAAATTTTTCATATTAAAATTAAAATTATATTTCAATTTATACTCTCAATAAATTTAATTTAAATTTTTAATATTAAAATTTAAAACTATAATTCAATTTATATCTTCAATAAATTTAATTTAGATTTTTTATATTAAAAATTAAAATTATATTTCAATTTATACCTTTAATAAATTTAAATTAAAGTGAGTATAAGTAAAAATTTCTATCAACAATAATAATAATGAAGTGTCTTGTTTCAATGAAAGAAACTATATGCTCTATATGTTATTTATTTATTTGCACACTTTAGTTAAATGTGTTAAATTTAAGTATCTTTTTAATATAACAAATCAAAAAAATCAATTATATTTGATCTTATTGACCCATTGAGTTATAGATCCATGAGCTCGTGTGATGTTTAGTGTTATTAGGCCACTAGTTCAAATTTTAGAGGGAGGTATTGAGGGTGGCAGTGATCTTTTTTTGGGGATAAAAGCTATTTTACCATTCACGGGTTTTGGACAATCTTGGTGACATTCCAGAAAATTGGTAGATTGTTTTTCCATTCAACATTGAGATTACCCACCTAAGCTCAATCTTAACAATATCCATCAGATACAAAAAATTATTCTTCAATTTAAGATTAAAATTAATCCAAAATTAAACTTAAAAAAAATTAATAAAAATAAACAAAGTCCACTACAAAGAACAAGTACAAAAAGATAAATGTGTTAACAAAAATTCACCAACAAAAATAAAGAAGAGAATAGAGACTTGTTTTGCTAAAAGAAGCATCATATTTTATGATGTGAAAATAAATTTAATAAAAACACACTAATATAATTGGCTGGTTATAAATAAATCAAAGAAGAAAAGAGTAGAAACCTCATATTTTATGATGTTAATTTAAATTTAATAAAAAAACATTAATATCATTGGTTAGCTATAAATAAATCAAAGAAAAAAGGAGATTTTATTTGGCTAAAAACACCTGATATTTTATGATATAAAAGTAAATTTAATTAAAAAAAATTAATATAATTGGTTGGTTATAAATAAATCAATACAAATTTTAATTTTGAAATTTTATATTAAAAATTAAAATTATATTTCAAATGATGTTGTTTAAAATTTTGAAGTAAAATTGATATTTAGTAAAGGTTTTGAATCTAGTTTCACTGTAAGAAATTAAATATTTTATGTCTAAAATATTGGCTTATTTATTTCCACGTTTGGTTAAATGTGTTAAATTTAATTATATTTGTAATATAGTAAATTATAAAGTTATAGTTATATTTGGTTTTATTTATCTATTAGGATTTGGTGTTTGGCCCTATCATGTTGCTGGCTTAAATTTTATAGGGAGGGATAGAAGATGGGAGCCACCTCTGAAGTTCAAAAACTGTCTCACTATCCGGGTAGTTTTACACAATCTGTTGATAGCATGCAAGAGGACAGATTGTTCTTCCATTCAACATTGAGACTTGTCCCAGCCTAGGCTTAATCCTGGTAACATCCAAAAGGACTAACTATTCTTCTATCCAACACTGCAACTGACCCCAGCTTAAACTCACTTTAATTGGGAGAAGAAAGAAAAAACACAAATAGAAATTAAACTTCATAAGCTGACACTGATATACTTAGAAATGTAAAAATGAAAAATACTCTAATTCCACTCTTAAAAACAATGGGATCATAAAAATGCCCTACAAAATACAATAATATACAAAAGGATCATCCATGTACAGAGTCCAGATCAACAACATTGAGACTGATCCAGGCCTAGACTTAATCCTGGTAACAGCATCCAAAAGAAGGACAAATTATTCTTCCATCTTACACTAAAACTGACCCAACCTAAACTGAACTTAATTGGAAAAAAGAAAACACAAAACAAAAAAAATTAACTTCATAACTAACACTAAAATACTTGAAAATGTAAAAATGAAAAATACTCAAATTCCACTCTTTTACAAACAATGAGATCATAAAAATACCTTACAAAATACAATGATGTACAAAAAGTCCAGATCATATTCCAATAAACAAGTAATCTTGATTGTTAACGGGAAGAAACAAAAAGCAAATTCGAATATCATTTCAAATAATTCATTCATGGAATAAAAACAAAAAAACCAATTCTACTATTTCAAACCTTCTTTGAAGGCCCCAGGAAAAAAAAATCTAAACCCTTCAAAGTACAAAAAGATCATCCATGTACAGAGACAAATCCAAGAATTTCAGAAGAGGAACATACAAATCCCAAATCACCACAAAACTGAAAATCTATAACACCACACAAACCCTCCAACACACAGCATACCTCAACCACAAGACCCATAGAGGCATACATATATTTACAAATCCAAACATACAGCTCTGAAAGTGAACCAAGGATGGATCCTCTCCTCCACTGGAGTATACCATTATATTAACAAGTTCGACAAGTACAACAACCCATCCTCAATAAAGAAGACACGGCAGCCAAAAAAATCTGCCAAGCCTTCTTACGTTTCAAGGTCACAGAGCAGCAGGAATTTGAATCCTGGGCCAAGTAAACCAAAACTGGGATGGACAGATCTCTATTTACTTGTAGTGTTCTTCGAATCAGCTGTAAAAATACTCTATCTCTATCTCTATATCTATATATATAAACATCATACCCTTGCCAATCATCGATATTATACAACCCAAAAAGTTGAACTTGCATGTATTTTATCAGAAAGCACAAAATTTGGGTCAAATTAACAAAGTCATGACCCATATCACTCCCACTTCTGTCACTGCATATTCAGCAGAAACACCTGGTGGGGGATAATGTCATTGACATCCAGAGTTCGGCACGTATCATGATTCCAACTGTATGTCTCCTTGAAAGGAGAAGGATATAATCGGGGAAGGGAGGACTATCTACCACTTTGTCTCTTCAAGCTATTGAGTTAGCGTTTCCAGGGCAGAGATTCTGTGAAAGACTTTGGTGCTGCAACTAATCTGACTGTTGCTACTAGGTTTCAATGTCATCATTCACTGAGCTTCATCCAGAGGGTTCCAAACATTTATGGAAAGCGGACCAGACTCAGAGTCCAAGAAGCACATAGTATAATAGCGTTATTGGTAGAGACACAATCATGCCAAATATCACCCTGCATCAAACGACCAAATTGTCAGCTCTGAGCTCAATTACCTCTTCTCATAGTGACATGAAAAATAAAATTTCCCAAAAATCCAATTCAACAGACAAAATTTGATCTAAGCGGACTTAAATGAAGCCTGTTGATAAGCACCCTCTGTTCCAATTGTTCTTTTTATATCATATTCAATTAAAAAGAGTAAAATGTGTACAGATATGCCAGTCTATAGGTATATGAAGAACTGTCCAACAGGAACTGATAAAGATTCAGATTTTGATTTTGAGCAGAAAAAGCTCAGGGCTTGATTTTAATTTTGAGTAGAAAAAGCTCACGACTTAAGCATAGCAACATGTTTTATTAGGTATCTGAGTTCTCACCATGGGTTTGGAGGTCTGCACCAGCTGTTTAACATAAAATCCAATCATCACAGTTGACTCGGATATCAGGGTGTTGTGACTGTGAAATATGTTTCTTATTGCTCACTTCAAAAATGTTAATGAGAGTACCCATCTATCTTGTTTCTATTTCATTGAGGGAGAAGAACCAGATTGGAATAGCCTTTCTACAGGAGAGGAATATAAGACTCAAATTACTGACCAAGTGTGTCTTTAGACTAACAAGAAGTTTATTTTCAGAGTCTGAAGAACAGTGCCAAGCAATTATTGACCTATGAGGCTCTCCTCTCTTACATTTTATTGAAATCGAAAAACTCATAAACCATCCATACTAACTGAAAAACAACACCAGTCTTTCAATGTCTGTTTCAGTATTATAACCGGGAAACAACTTCAGCAAAACCTTGAAGACTAAAGCCAGAGCAAAGACCTGTGGAAGAATTCACAGTAAAAGTGTACTTATTCAATGTGCAGCTTATCTGCCTTAAGATTATGATAACCTAAGGGGCTAGATCTCGTGCACTTACGCTACTAGGAAGGATAGGAAAGTCCGGAGGAATGGGCAAGTACTGGGCCAGTGTCATAGTCCCATGACACAGGAGGATTGATTCTGACTGCTACCATTATAATTTTTAGGTGAACCTAATCGCACCCCACACAGGATTGACATGGTAAATCAGGGGATTCAAACTTCAACCCTCAAATTTTTTGACATAATATCACGGCAATCGCCAATTGAGCTGCACCCGCACCCGTAGAAGCATAGGAAGGTGGAAGGTTATTTTGATGTAATCAATGGCTTCGCATATTAAAAGCTGACAATTGCTTCCCTTTTCATAATACAAGTATCATGCTTTGAATAGACAGATTATCTACTACACTTAAATATAGGAATGTGCCCCACACATAAAATTTCCGGTTTAAAATACCTTGTAACAAAGAAAACAAAACAACTATACCACCTAGTTGCATTTGTCTCCCTGTTATTGATAGGGCTGTGCCAAGTGTAATTCACATTTTAAATTCTTATTTCCTTCTTTTCATTATTGTACGGCAACCTACTCTACAACCAAAAATTTCAGTATAATCATATATCATATTCCTCCCACAAAAATGTAGTCCACGACCTATCCGATTTTGTGACAACTGAATCTTAATGTGTAATAAGAAGTCATGCATTCTTACGCCGTGCTGAGAATGTCAGGATGCAGATTGTACTCCCTTGCAAATACAAAAGGAACAATTCCTTGAGGCAGCGCAGCCTGCACCAAAAGAACAGGTCAAAAAACAGAATTGTTGTTAGTGAAACCTTCAGCTATCAACCAGGGTCCAGAACAGGCTTAGTCTCAGCCACTCACAATATATGCTATCACGATGGTCAACAATTAAACTAATCATCATTTCATTCCGTCATGTAATCACATTACTAAGACCTATGACGTTACCATTGTTACACAGCAAATCATGTTTTTCGGACGTTCATTTTGAAGTTCTGGCTGACAGGTCTCTATCGTGGTGCCTATACTTTTAGAGTAATTAAAGCAAGCATTGTTCTGGCACAGTTCTTAGCTGATTTGGCAAGTTATGTGGTGTCTATAAATATAAACCTTCTCTAAAAGGAAATGCAAAGAGGTTGTGTGCCACTAGAGCTTCGTTCAGCTCTAAACAATGTTCAAAACTGCGAAGGAATATGCAGATATTCACATTGTTTCAAAGAGAAAAACACCCTACCCATCAACCATAGGACGCAACTATAGTCACAGCTACCCGTTATATTTTTCTGTGACAACTGAAACTATATGGTCAGATTGGTATAGCAGGAGCTCAGTTCTTAGTGGAGCAGCAGGAAGAAGGTTCCTCGATGAGATTCTCTACTAGGATAAAGTGGAGGGGTTCTTACTTTTTCATCTCATTATTAGGTTTCATAAGCCTTGAGGTATTGCCTTGATACAAGTATCCTTGGTTGAAGGCCTACAAGTTGGATTATTCACATGGACAAACTCAGCAAACAACAGATCATTTCTAGTCACACTTCATTGGTTGGGAGATTTGTTTGACAGACTACGGAATCTATAATCTGAGTGTTCAATTTGCCCATCTAATATTCAATATTTTTTTCTCTAAACTAGATGCTATCAAATGCACTTCAAAGAAAACTCTCAACAAAATTCTTTTTATATTAAATTTCAGCATATAGAAGTGACCAAAGAGAGAAAACAGGGACATTATCAAATCAAAGACAAAAGACTCCACCTGCACAATTGCAATATGCAAAATGCGGCCTCGAAGATTAGCTGCAATTGAAGCAACTGCCATAACTGCCGGTCCAGTAAGAAAACGAAGAACCATTCCAAAGATTGCATTTGTTTTTCCACATGCTATAAGTCGAGGTTGAAGAGCCATGAATAAACCTGTCATCCAAAAAGTTCTGTGATTTATTTGCAGTAAGCTTTGCATGTATTGATCAAGAGAAACTGACAAGCCGCAGAATTTCCACAAGCTACAAACACAGTTTCACTCCTAACGTTATTTCTATAGTCCTTATAAGTTATCACCATTTGCCAGTGCCTGCAATATGTTCTGGAATTGGGTTTAATGGTCAGTCTCTATTTATGCAAGATAAGATAAACTGTTTAGTGAAAGATGAAATGGTAATGGAACCTTGTTACGAGTTTACCTATTCTTATCGACTGCAGGGGTATACAAAGAGACCTTGATTGCCTATTATGACAAGAATATCTATAAGAATGATACATATGCATGAAATGCTTTTTCAATATTTTGTACCATGTTATTTTTTAAATAAAATACCTGCAAGTTGTAGCCTTAGCAATTCTTAAGTTTTTCAGAGAGGAAAATGTCAAGAACATATCAACCGAATGATCATTTTTTTGGGAAGGAAAATAACTAGAACATATCAACTGAATACTAGCCACTAAATGTATTCTTGGTTCAGGGCTTCTAATGATGGACAAAACGTTTATCTATTAAATTTAAAAAAAAAACAAGAGAGACTGATTAGGCCGTGGTATAAAAGTAACTCACCTAGACTAAACATGGCCATCCCAAGGCCTGCATCAGATAAAATCTTTACAGAACCTTCAAGAATCTTAGGCATGGCAAAATTCCACCTGCATTTCGAGAGTAATGTCAGAAAATTTATAACTCGAATTAAGAAAATATGATTAAAAACTAAAAGTGCGTGTAGGCAGGTACTTCGATGCTCAACAGGGACCCTCGTCTAATTTTTTGTTTGACAACTTGTAGGACAATGTTGATTTCACATGGATCAATTTTTGAAACACAGGAATAAACTTCCTACTCTTTTTTCTCTTGGCATTTGCTTGGAAATCGATTTCTACTTTTCATTTTACGTCTCAATAAACAATTCTCTCAGCATGCATGTGGGAATGATGGGTGCTTTGGAATGGAACGAATGCATTTCATTTTAGGCACATATTCTGAAGGTGTTCTAAGACCAAAACAGCAGTAAACTTTCTAGTCTCTATAATGTGACTAGGAAACAATTTTCTCAGCATCATATATGTGGGAATGATGGGTGCTTTGGAATGGAACGAATGCATTTCATTTTAGGCACGGATTCTGAAAGCGTTCTATGACCAAAACAGCATTTTTAGTGTCTGTATAATGCCTGTTATCGAGTAATAGGCGTTTTAGGAATACTTTGGCGGTGGCCTTGAAATGCAGCATATTCTCAATTGCTCTAACATTTTTTCAATAAATCGAATGAAAAAATATGGTGCCTGAAAAGCCAATCCTCATTCTGTAATGTTATATACTTATTTTTGTTTGTCTACTTGTGTAGATTCTAGAAAAGTAGAAGCAGGTCATGCTAAATAAATACACAAAAAACAACAACAACGCTGTTTTACCAACCCTAGCCTATACCAGGAGAAGTAAAGCTTAGGCAGAAATCTTTAAATCATGCCTGTAAGAAATCAGAGCCCAGGTAATTCCAATGACACTTGCATAGGTGTTTGGATTTCGCACAAGTTTACGCCAGACCATGTTGAGGATTAGGTTGATCATAACAACTGCTGGTGGCGACTCATTTCGTTCTCCATCAGCTTCACCCAGTAGCCTTGGTGTAAGAGCTGCAGTAGAGCTTGAGGTGAACTTGGAGAGCCTTGGACCGTCTTTATCCCCAGATCTTACGTTTGCCATCATAGTACCTTTGTTTCCAAAACTGAGGTCCTCTGCCTGAGGGTCTTCCTCAGCCTGTGGTGGTTCGAGTACCATGCCTGCAAAATAACGAGAGATCAACATTGAGCGAAACTTGTCAGAATGACAACCCTAGTCTAGAAGTAAACTTCATACCTTGTATAAACATGAACCTCGGAAGCCTGGATCTTGACAAGCATTTAGACAGCAAAGTTTGTTCTTCCTTAACACTATTATTATATATGGAATGTGGATACCCTTCTAACCAGCAAGAAGTTAAACCTCTTATGTTTGAAGATTTATATTTTTCCTTGTAGCTCTCTCATAATCAGCAAAGTAATTATTATGGACTTTGAAGTTTGCGAATTTAATCTCTCCAAAGGTATTCTCATAAGCTACTTTTGAACATAGTTATGGGAAACTTATTCTGGTAAGGGCAGAATTCCTATTAAGAAATTGTCCAATCTAACAAAATTCAACTGACACTGTAATTTGTTTTTCAGGAAAGAATAATTATATGTAGTGTAGTTTTAGCCATGTGGTTCACGCTGCTGTGAATTGGGGTTATTTTGGATGTTTGAGTTGAATGGCGGTTATCTTCTCCACCAAGGTTCAAGTTCAAATCCCTACAGTGATATGATGAGTTATAATGTCTTGTAAATTTTGTTGTAATAGATTTGTGTTTATGAATATTGTTCTATTAGCTTCGAGTCTTGTGAATTTTTAAGTGAGTATACCTATAAATTAGCCTGGTACCAGAAAACCTCACTCCTATTTCATTCCTATTTGATTCCTAGGCAGAAAAAAATATTGTTTACACGGAAAATCATTCTCCCAGGAGTACCAGATATGTCTTCAGATAATAGTCTACAGCTTTCAGTATTCTCAACAATTGACTTTATATGGGCAGAATACAGAACAACCGCATTCTCTGACTAGTATCCAAAAAGATTGCCCTATATGAACAAGCTGTGACATGCTTTATTCACATGCATTCGATAATCAACTTCGAAACAAGCTTCTCAATTATGACCCATAATTTTCCCAGTCGCTAATCACAGAACTTTCCCAGGAATGTCAGAAAACATGTTGGACAAGTTCTGCATTTCAACATAGAAAAAATAAAAACCTGCCTCTAGAGATGCAATTGTGAAACAGAGATTTTCTATCAGAAGTTACAACTGGTACTGTTACAAAAATTCTGTGCTTGGCTTGGGTTTAAAACAATTTTTAACCATGTTCCGACTGCTATACAGCCCTAAAATAGCATAGGAATACTCATACTTGAGCTCTCAGACAAAGTAAGCAATAAGCAAAAGTACCTCCAGTCTCCGTTTGATCATTGACAGGAGTTGTTGGCCCTCTATCTTCTCTGATATTATCGAACTCTCGGCGCGAGCTATCTCCCATGCTAAAATCGCTTCCACCCAACAATTGAAAACCTCCTTCAGACACCGGAGAACCGCTAGAACTCCAAACAAACATATGCAATTCCTTGACATCATCATCAATCTTAGGAGATCTTCTGGAATCCGGAATTCTCTTGGTCAACTGCACAGCATTAGGTGAAAAACTCACTCCCAAATGATTTCCGTTACACAAACTCCTACAGCCAGAATTGATGAGACCATCGCCAGGTAGTTGTTGTTGTTCTCTGCTACTCCCATGTACCGAATCACCTTGTATGCCATTCTCTAAGGGCTCTGAAGTACTGATGTAGCTCTTGTATCCATGACAGAATCCTCCATTACAGTTTGAATTGGAGTTTGTAGTCCTAATCCCAGAATTAAGGTCTCTGTTATGATCTTCGTGGCAGTTTGATGTTCTGGGTGTGTGGCCTTGAGAAGAATGAAGGGAATTGACATCACAGACATGTGGGCTGTTGTTGTTGCTATTGTCATTGTTTGTATTTGATCGCAGGGGGCTCATTGCTCGGCTTGACATCATAGAAACATAATCTGCTCTATTGAAGCTGGAGTCCCTGGGAGTCAAATTCCGGGAGGATTGAAGAGAATATATTTCTGTATTATGATGGTTAGCAGGCCTTCCAAGAGGGAAGGATTTGATGGAATTCAATGACTGAAATCTCTGAGAAGCAGGAGCAGAATTCCCTTGCAAGGAAGATGATTTCCTCACTATAACGTGAAGTTTTCCATCTTCACCCATCTCGGCATCAGTCTGCAGAAGTTCTCTTCCATCCAGGGACATAACATCTGATCCAACTTTAAAAGAACCAATGGAATTAGCAGCCCCAGGGAACTGTTCAGCTATGAGTATCTTGGCACTTCTATATTCAAACAAAAACAGCAAAATTGTGTACCAGATAATGCATTGCAGGACAACTGTCTGAATCATCAGAAGGTCTGAGTTTCCCCCATACATGGCCTTCAGGAGGGGTATGCCCATGACGAGAGTGTTGGGAAGAGTTGAAAGTGAAAATAACGTGATAACCCAATCCAAGCTTCCTCGTTTAGCAAATTTCCCCCACAGACCCAGCACTAGTAACACTATGGCTTTGGATATCACATCTGCTGCAATGAATTTGAAATTCATCTCATAAGGATTGATTTCATAGATGAACTTAAATGAGAGAACTGGCACTGCAAATATGGCCACGAATCTATTGATACCTGCACATTGCTCCGGGCTGAAGATCTTCCACCATTTCACAGACCCATAAGCCAGAAACATCGTCACATATAGTGGGACTACTGCACTGATTACAGTGTATAAATCCTTTAACTTGATCATCTTTACTGTTAATATTTTACCGTTTGGCTTATTGAAATGGTTTCTACAATATAAAAACTCTCCTTTTCTATAAATATTCAGTTTATATATACTTGGGTGCTTTTAAAGTCTCGAGACTGTTCTCAACTGATTCTGAAACTGATGAGCAAGGCTGTTCAATGAGTGATTCAGAAACTAATGAACAAGGCTGTTGAATGAGTGCATGAGAAATACAGATTCAGTGATTTCATGGCAGCCATTGGAGCAGAGTTCAGACAGTAAAGGATTCAACACGTGGTTTTCACCATCAGTTCTGCATGTCAATAGACCTTTTCTTTTCATTTTAGAAAACTTTCTGTTCACTCAACCTGCCCTTCCTAGCCACTACTTCCAAACTTGGGTCCTAAGATCTCATCACCACTAATGTCAAAGCATAATCAAAATCCCAACAAAAGTATAAAGGCTTTCCCACACTAGTCGGTGGAAGTTTGCATTCCAAAATTTGATTCTTAGTACATTGCTCTATGAATTTTGCTTGAAAATCCCTCAAGGAAAACATTTCAGGCTTTTCAATTTGGTTCCAGCACAAACATTGAATGATTTCGGTTAAATTGAAAAGCAGCTTTCACGCAGAGGAAGTAGACAGACAGAATCCTCGACCTACATTAACCTAGAATCTGTGCATTGTTTTCGTGGGAAGGAGAGCATTTTCTTTCCCACACAAGCATCTAGGGAGTCGGTTACCAGGTTGACAATCCCTATATTATTCCTCAGAACAATCCAGGATAAGGGGATTGAGAATACAAGCTGGTACAACAAGCTAACAGCATCAGCAGCACTATGGCATGAGACATCAGTTTGTCTAGAAACAACCCATGAGTACCAGGGTCAATACCTGAAGGATCTAGCATTCTTCCTCCCCAATTAGGTATGCTGCCAGAATCAGTTGAAGTAACCCTTTATAGGCACAGAGCACACAGATCCATAGGAAAAGCCTGAGAATGCAAGTGTAGCTACAATTGACAATTGTAGTAAGTCAATGGCATATCTGCGACACTGGACAGAAATAATCAGGTGGGAAGCCTTCTTGGCCTCTGCTCAGTCAGCCTGCAAAGGATGCAGCCTTGATCAAATGTAGGCCACTGGAAAGACTTGTTCAGGACAATGAAGTTCAGCAACAGATTCCTCAGGCAAGCAGCAGCAAAGAAGATTGCAGCAGATAAAATCTTAATGAAATTGAAGTTACATATGATCTGTAAACAAAGAAGGCAGTACTGAGACTATGATTTCTGAACTTTCACCCAGGAAATATGATGGCATGGGACTACTTTCAAAAGTGTGTACAGCAAATATCGGCAGCCTACATTAATAAAAAGCCTGCAGTTTATGCTCCTTTAGTCCAACATGCAGGACAAAAGCCATTGGCTGAGACACTAAGAATTGATTAGAACCAAATGGTAATCACGGAAGTATTTGCAACAGCCTTATCATTATTTGTTAACACAATAAAACCATGGTGGTCATTCTGTACTTTAATGGCTGCCCATATGCAACTAAAAGACACCTATACTACATATAACACAAGCGGGGAGTACCCTTTCCAAATCATGAAAAGAGCAACAACACCAACAACCAGAACGTGATTATCCCAATTTTCTCAATCTAAAAACAATGGTCTGGTGCACTGTTGCACCTGTAGTTGGTCTCTCAGGCAGAAAGAGAACCATAACAGACAGACTGATATAGCTTTGTTAAGTTCTTGGCACGCAGAAGAGATTGACCATGAAAATGACAGATGCATTTGGAATATGTGAAAATTTGTGGTTACAAAGAGCTCTATTTACAAATGACTGATAGATAAAAGGATACTCCATCCTCCTGACAGGGATGACGAATCCAAGTACCATTGAAAATCAGTTGCACCTACACATCATCTCCATCCCCATTACCTCTGCAGAAGCCCCCTTAAACCTTTCCCATCCAATTAAATTTATCTGACCATTTCCCACTCTCTCAGTACAAAGCTCTGACCACTAGATGATACCACATAAATTTGATTTATTGAAAACTGAGTTCTATGGTCCAGATGACACCACCTAAATCTGATTTGTATAGCCCAGTTGATTCCATAAAACTCTCAAAGTGAGAAAATATTTATAGTAAGGAAAGGTCAAATTCATAGATGAAAAAATAGGGACAGGTAAGCTGAGGAAACGTGAGAAATTAAAAGGTATCTGGGGGTTTATTGATTTACAACTGGTCTGAAATGGGCTCTTAGGTAGCCTCATACTGACAAAAATGACATGGTTGGAGAATGCCTTTCTTGTTTTGTAAATCAATGATTTATGTTGGGTGTAAATATACAAAAGTAAATGAGATTGATGTTCGGTGTAAATATATAAAAAGCAAATGAGATGGTGATTAATGAAAAACTTTAGGAATGCCTTTCTTGTTTTGTAAATCAATAATTTTATTTTATGTTGGGTATAAATATATGAAAGTAAAAGAGATGGTGTTTAATAATAAAAAAATTACAGATATTTATTTTAGAAAAAGGTACATATCCTATTTTTGTTCTCTGTGTTGATACCTATAAATTTATAAATAATGAAATTGCATAAATTTATAAGAACAAGGTTGGTGGTGATAGATGGGAAAAAATTTGTTTCATTATCTGTCAAGAAGAACATCACTATCTTTAATAGATCCATGTCATCAAACTCATTTATATCTTTCCTCATATAACTTAAAGTTGTGAAAGATACCATGTTGAAAAAAGGAGAGACCAATTACCTTAGTCAAGAAGACAAATTTAAAAAAAGAGTTCTGTAAAGTAAAAAAAGAAAAGGAACTGAGATATTCCTCATAAATATCTCTAATGAATGTAAGTCAATAATTATTTAATTCCTCATGAACAATCCTAAACCATTTGGTTGGTTAATATTGCGATTTAACAATGTGATCCATTGCCATTTGTCACTAATAAGAGGATTAGATAAAGATAAAAGGAGGAAGGGTATGAGATATTTTAATTTTTTATATTATTTATGTTGATTTGTATATTTGTAAAATAAATTAAAAAATAAAAAATTATATATATTTAAGATATTATTTATAAGTATTTTTATTTTTTATAATATTATTTTTTTTAATTGTGATTATATTGTTGATAAAAAAAATTAAAAATATATTTGGTTTAATTAATTTGCATTAATATATATATATATATATATATATATATATATATACAAGTGCATCGAGGATGAAAACCACTTCCTCTTAGAGTGCCCTGCATACAACCACATTAGATCTCAATTTCACAACCTTTGTTACAATACTGACCTTCCTAGCCTTTTACAATGCCAAAATTATAGTGAACTCGGGAGGCTTCTCTCCAAGCTTTTTGAGCATAGGAATAAAATCTTAAATCAAAATAAATAATTTGTCTTTTTAGGTCCGATAGACCATTATTTGGTCTCAGCGGACGTTAACCATCATCATCATCATATATATATATATATATATATATATATATATATATATTATTAAACAATGATAAATAAACTAAAATACTAAATCATCCCTATAAAATTAAATAAATTTAAATTACAAATAATTATTTTAAAATTAAAAAATAAATAATATTATAAAGTATTAATTAAAAATAATATAAATATATTTATTTTTATTATTTAATTAAAGTAATTTTTTCTACGAGTGATATAAGGGGAGGATTTTTTTCTTTGAAAATTAAGAAGAACATAGATATGCTTGGAGTTTAGGTCACACTTTCAACACCATTGTTAAAGCTTATGCCTTATATTAGGGTTTGAGGCAAATTGTGAATCGGGAGGGAATTGTTTTTTGTGATTCCTTGAATATAATTCGCCATTTTTATTTAGGATCTCTTCCCTCAAATACAAAGTTAAGTCAGATTTTCAGGTGGATTATCAGCGTATCCCCCAAAAATAAAGTCTCTATGTTCACATATCAAACAACTCCAAGGTTGATCACATGGCTAATTTGGGGTCAAGGTTAAATCAAGGTGAACTTTGGTAGCAAGCAAAAGAGGTATATAGGTGAACTTTGGTAGCAAGCAAAAGGGGTATATCCCCTTCCCTTAATGGCTAATCAGGAGGCTCGGGAATCAAAGTAGAGAAAAAAAACTCCTTATGGTTTAATGCAATATTTTGATGTTTTATAAATTGTGGTTTTTGTTATGTGAATATTGTCGTATGTACAAGTGGAATATTGTAGATATTATAGCATTTCGTTAAAAAACTTCAAGGTCAGAATTTTGTAGATGGTCATTGATACATACTTCATTCCAACGATGTCCATTTGTTTCAACTTGCTTATGTAAATCATATGTCTAAACCAAGTTTTAGCTTAGTGCTTTTTAATATAAATAATAATAACTATTTCTCATTCTGATTTAAAAAAATTTAAAGTAATTTTCAAAAATATTATTGTGACTTTAGATTAATAATCAATAAACATATTGTTAAAACGCTCATGGCTATATATTGTGTAAAAAATCCATGAGAAAAAAAACCAATTTTCAAATCCCGTAAATAAATCTATTAAAAAAAAAACACACATATTTTACTTCAAAAATAAATAATTTTAATAATTAATAAATTTATTAATAAACTTTCATTTCAAATATATTATTTATTTTTGGATAAATAATACTCACCAAAATGTTATATTTGATCAAACTAATCTACTTATTCATTAATATCATATGTTGAGTTTAGATTAAATTTATTTAATTTAAATAAAAAATGTTCATAAAAATATCATAGGTTATATGTGATTAAATTAATTTTATTTAAGCATAGTATATACTACATTCAATGGAATTATGTTTAGATAAATTAATTGTTGAAAAATGCAGTAAGAAATTTTTAATTTGATTTTGTATTGATTAAATTGAGAAAAATCGAATTTCCACATCAATAGACAACTTGGATGCAGTTACCTTGTGTGACATGGCTTGTGTCACCCAGTAGTTTACTCACTAAATTCAAGTTGGAGGAGTTAGAGTTTAGCTAAGCATGTATGATTGCTAATTTGTGGCAATCAAAGTGAGTTATCTCAAGTTGTTTTCAGTTAAACTAGTTCCAACTATTGGAGGGACTCGTGGAAGCTCAGTGGTGCAGTGGGATTCAGTCAGTGATCATCCAATTAACTGATCAATCAACCCAAAATAGCTAGTGCATGTAGAAAATTCGAGTTCCCCATCTGTGGTGGAGATTCCAAGGCAATGTAACATCAGTTGTAGATTAGTCTTGAGTGTACAAATGTTACACGCAGACCCATGATCAACCTTGGGCATTGCGCAATCCATTTTGGAGAAATTCCTAAATAATAGGGGCCTAATTTCTCAAGGAATTGTGCAAGGAAATAGGGGCTCAAGCAGAGGCAGAAATTGACTAAGTCTGGGTTAGAGCTTCTCAGTGAGCAGAGAGATAGGTTATTCACTTGCATGTTGTGCTCAGTTGAGCAAGGCAATTGTAATACATCTTTATTCATCAGATTAATGCAAACACGAAAAGGGGTTTTTAGCAAATTGCTTTCCCCTCGAAAAATAGTGTGTGCATATGTGTTATTTTTAATTGCGGTTGATGTTCTAAATTGTGAATTCAATTCTGCAGAGTAGTAGAGTAGGTTTGTGTCTTGTGATTTTGATTAAAACTTCATGAGCAGTTGCAAATCTACACCATAATTTCTACATTAATATAATTTAAAAATATTATTATTTTGACATTTAGCATATAAAATGTTTATAACATTTTTGTTAATAATGATTTTATGATTTTTTTTTATATCAATATATATTATAATTAAAATTATGTATTATAATATTTAATAAGTTTATGGATTGTATATTAAAGGGGGATAAGATGCATTAATAAAATGCTTTTTAGGTTAAAGTCTCAAGTTAATATTGTGCACACAAATCCAATAATTTTAAGTGTTGTGATCTAGGTTAAGTGAGATCTTTTGGTGATTTTGATGACTTAAATGTTCTTAGATTCTTTCTCACAAGTTAGTCCCACAGGTCATCATAATACTCAAAATTTTCAAAATATTATATATTAATGATGATTAACATCTACAAAATGATAATTAACATATATTAATTATGATGGTTAATTTTACTTATAAAATTATCATTAAATTATTAAAATATTAAATAAAAATGATAATTTTATAAAGTACTAAATAAAAATTCTCAATTTAAATAATATTATAATATGAAATTTTACATCTTTCATAAACTTATGATGAATAAAGATTTATAAATGTAAAAAATTAAAATTAAAAATAATAATTCAAAATTTACATGGGTGTATATACTTTACCTCTTTTAAAATTCAACTCAAAAATTAAAAATAATGATTTAAAGCTTACTCAAATGTATATATTTTAATTCTTACTTTATCTCTTTTAAAATTGAAATTATAATATTTATAAAAAAAACATATATTTTTAACCATAACATTATTTAAGATATACTTTTCACTCTATTTATTTACTTAAAATTAATTATATTTCTAGAGATATTTTATTTCTAAAATCTAAATATTAATTTTTTTATTTAATTAATTTAATAATAATAATAAATACTAAATCTTACATTTTTACCTCATTTAAATACTAAATCTTACATAATTTAAATATAAAATCTTGAATCATAATATTATAAATATTTAATTAATTTTATTTAATTTATATGGAAAAAATTATATTATAAATATAAATAAATAAATATTAATGAAGATTAATTATATTGTAAAACAAATAATTGTGTTAATGGAATGGGCACTCACGTTTGGATAAGTTTATATAATTCCATTACTTGGAAAACCTTAGTGTGCCTCAACCAAAAATAATGCAACTCTAAAATTTAAAAATTGATCTGTTGAGTGGAGGTGTACGAACGATGTTGCTTCACTAAGTTAGGTTGAGCTTCAACTTTATTGAGTATATGGAGTGACACTTTGCTAAAATTGCAACTAATCTTGTTTAGCAACTAATTTGTCATCCATGATCTTAGCATTAGGAGAAAGATGTTTTTGAGGATGCATATAACTTTTGTATTTCTAGATAGCTTCTCTATTATTAGATTCAAGAATATTAAGTTTAATCACTAGTCTAGATCCATTTAAATCTAAATCTATCATACGTTAAGAGATCAAATTTCTCTAAATGCAATTTTTCCTCAAATTATTAATCCAAAGTTATTAAATCTAATAATATTAATATTATAATATATTAATATTAGATTTAACAATATTCATATTAATATTAGATTTAAGGATGTTTTTTACATGGAATGATAACAAAATCTACAATAAAACTACATCAAATTAATATTTTCAAATATTACAACTTTGACACATAAATATTTATGTTTAAAAAAAAGTTAATATATCCATAGGATATGATTTTTCCTTTTAAAGATTCATATTACAAATATTTAATTAAAAGATTTTGGAGCATGATTTTTGATATAGTATTGTAGCTTTTTTATTTATATAGTTATTTTCATTTTTATTTTGGGTCGACATTATTTATTATTATTATTTTATTAAAGACGTGGCATGCTTATGCATCCTCTCATAGGTTGTAGAATGTGTCGCCTCTCTGCGCAAGAATCACTTCCTGACTAAGATTATGAACTAGTAGAACATTTCTCCAATAAAAACCTTTATAAAACCTCAATCACTTGAAAATGAACCTAACACAACCCCATGGAAACCTCAATCACTTGAAAATGAACCTAACACAACCCCATAGAAACCTCAATCACTTGAAAATAAATGCATTATGTAATTAGCATTAGGCAATAACAACTAAAAACCAACATCCAACTAAAAGGCAATATCCAATAGAATGGACTAAGTGGAATTGGTAGCCACTGTCCCTGAAGAGAGTAAGTAGAAACAACCTCTAGCTACCAACCAATTAGTGAGAAAAAAACCAAACCAAAAAAGCCCATAGGGCAAGAAACAATATATAGACCATTAGGGAGGCCAAGACCGCAAGAATTACCTTGAGACTACATTTTCTTGGAGTAGTTGCAAATAAAAATAGTTTTCCTATTTATTGTCTTTGCTGACTCAAATAGAAACCATTACATTATTGAGTGTGATTACAAATGGGAAAACTTTTAAGAATGAAAATCTACCTTTAAAGTTTAAAAATCTTGGTGAATCTTGTTAGTTTCTAAAATGCAAATTGTAAAAAGATTGGCAATATTTTGGTCAATTTATTGAAATTTATGATTTTACATAAGCTTTATATTTTGGAGATATTTAAGGTAAAATAATTTTATCCTATAAAATTTGGTCAAATCATTTTTAGAAAAATGGAAATTGACAAACTTTCTTTTTTGGAAAAAACATGGAAAATTAACAATTTAACCCTTATAATTTTCCCTGTGTACAAATTGACGCATACCTAATCATCATGATAAGGATTTTTTGGTTCCGTGATACCAACATCCTCCCATTCCTTAGCTTCATCATGATAAGGATTTTTTGGTTCTGTGATACCAACATCCTCCCATTACTTAGCTTGCAACAAGTTGCCCTTCTCTAACTTGAACTCATGTGCACAAATGTCTTTTCATTGACCACCAACAAGTTAATTGAATTACCATGCATCAAACATCAATTTGCACTTGCAAAGTGTCTAGCTCAAATCTCAAAACCTATGCTGACACTTGATAAGGGGTTTATAAACACTTGCTTTAATTTAAATTAATTATATATCAAGATTGCTAATTAAAAATTGAGATTATTAATGAATAAAAAATTATTAAAAAATAGGAAAATAAGTATATATATTCATAATTAGGATGCATGTTGGATGGAATAATGACTTAGTCCACCAGTGGTTATGCTAAACTCATTCAAGCTACTGGTGGTTATGCTAAGCTCATTCAAGCTTGGGTGCTCATTGGAATAATTCAATTCCCAAGTAACTTCCATTCTCAAACCATCCCCATACCGTTTAAGCTTGAGACCTCGTAGAGGCTAACCCCACACAACAAACTAGTTTACATTTCATGAATTAAAAAACATATAAATATAATAATGTATTTAACGATATATTTGTGAATAAAATAATAAGGAAAAAAACTTTCTTAATATTTAAATTTGACCCAAAAAAATAAGCATTAACACTCGTTGAAAAAAAATATTAAATACAATATTGTACTTAATCATATATTTATAAAGAAAGTGATAGAAATAATTAATTCTTTTAATATATAAATTTAATTAAAAAGATAAACATTAAGATTGTGTTTGAAAATGGTACAAAATACAACAATGTACATATCCATATGACACGTTTTTTTTATTATTAAAATTTGAATTTGTTAGAAAAAATAACAATATATAATAATAAAAATTTGAGATACACATTGTAAAATAGATTTGGTATTAAATATATATTTTTAAAGCAATAATGCATTTCTTCTCATTTAAAGTACTAATATAAGATATCCCCATATAAATAGATTTAAAAATATATATGAATTTAAAATATACATAATATAAACACGGTTTTCAAAATAAATTAAAAAAAAAAAGGGTAATAACATCTACCATAAACAAATTCCAAAATAATATTTACCATAAATCTTATTTTAAGAGATGTGAACCTGAAAAAGAAATGAAAAAAATGTATAAGAAAGTTAAATATTTTTAAATATAAATTCTTAATGGTATAGTTTACACTTATATTAATTATAAAACATATTATCATATATATAAAACATATGATCACCCTATTTTCAGTAAAAAGAAAGTGACATGTTAACTACTAAGTGCATGATAACCTCGTATAGAGATTTGAAAGAACAGTAAAGTGAGAAGAGATCTTTAAAATATTTAAGACCGGAGTGTATATGTATATATCTGTTTTAAAGATGTTTAAAAAAAAAAAATTTTAAGTATTTTTTTTAAAGTCAGTGGTTTTATATATATATAAATTAAAAAATAATATTTCTTTAAAATTAAATAACTATTTTTTATTAAATATAAAGAATTAAATAAATTGAATAACTAAAAATTCACTATCTCTTCTGCTAGAAAGTGTAAAAATATTTTAATATAGGGTGTGCTTATATAATTTATTGATTAATTATTTATAATTAATATATAGTGTTCTTACCTAATTTATTAATTTATGATTTATAATTAGTATAGAGTGTGCTTATTACGAGTATAGGATTTTGTTGAAAAAACATCATCTTATATAATTTAGTGATGAGGCTGATGAATGTTGTTTATTTAGGTCCGATAGATCATTGAGCGGACGTTATCATCATCATCATCATCATCATAAATTGATGTTATAAATAAAATGATTTATTAAAAATATAAATATCAATAAATACCCACTAATTATGTTAATTATAACACTATTACAATTATAAAATGATGATGATGATGATGATGATGATGATGAACGTGCTGAGAACAAACAATGATCTATCGACCTAAATAAACAACTTAATTATTTTGATTTAAGATTTTATTCCTATGCTCAAAAAGTTTGAGAGAAGCCTCCCGAGCTCATTATAATTTTGACATTGTAAAAGGCTAGTAAGGTCAATATTGTAACAAAGATTGTGAAACTGAGATCTAATGTGGTTGTAGGCAGGGCACTCTAAGAGGAAGTGGTTTTCATCCTCGATGCTCTTATTCTCACAAATATGGCAGATTCTTTCCGTCCATGGCGTTTTAGGAACTGCCCAACGACCTGTTTCACTATGGAGCTCATGAGAATTCATTATAATCTTTGCTATATTAATTTTCTTCTTTGAGCTAGTTAAAATAAAGAGATACTTTTGATTTTCTAGGGTGGGGTTGATGACCTTCTTATAATAACTTAATTTTCTTTTAGATGCTAAATCTTTCTCAACCACAATTTTTCTTTGAACTTAGAAGTAACAATATCTTTAATGTTATTTATGTTTTGCAAAGCATCATTCTCGTTGATCTCCCAATAGTTTAACCAGGCCCTTATGTCTTTATGCCACCCTCGATTGAGCCTTAGGTGGTTTTCGCTAGAATTTAAAGCTAGCTTAGGAAGTCTATGATCATCTATGTTATTGAGTTTGTGCTTGTACAACAGAAACCTAAGCATAACTAGGCTCTCAATAGGGGAAAGACCTGCTTCTATAAGGAGAATAGGATATGGTGTATTACTTTTAATTTTCAGGTTATAAGTTATAAAACGCTTCTGGATTTTCTCAATCTTTCTCCATGATTCTCTGGAGATGCTGCAACCCCAAACCTCACAGCCATATAAGATAACAAGAGTGACTAAAGTTTCAAAGAGGAACTTCTTTTTATCCCACATTACGAGGTTTGCTGTTTTACAATTATTTTCAAGTCCAAAATAAGCTTTCCACCCCCATTAATCCTTTTCTCAATGCTATGGTTCCAGTTGAAAGTTGAGTATATCGTTTATTGATATTTGAAAATATCGCGATATTTTCTGTTTTGAAAGTATCGTATATTGTCTATTTTGAAAATATTGCATAATTTCTATTTTGAAAATATTACAATATTTCCTGTTTTGAAAATATCGTGATATTTTCAAAATATCATCGATATATCACCAAACAATTGTGTAATGATGAAAAAAATTGTCGGGCGTGCGTGGTCTGAGCTACAAAAGTGTTTTTTGTTGTGTTTTTTGTCATTTGCTTTGTTGGTCTTGGAAAAGGAAGGGGAAGAGCTTTGTGATGGTTTTCATGGAGGGATTGAGGATTAAACAACCATTATCATCACCAACCAAAAAAAAAATCAGATCAAAGATTCATGAATAGTGAGACAAACTTGATTTCTTCCATTAACATATATGTTCTTAAAAACCCATGTGTTAAAGATTGTTTTGATAGATTTAGGGTTACGCTTGCTTGCCTCTTTGCCTACCAACATTTTGCTTCTTTGTTCTTTTTTCCATTTGTTACGATTTTCATGCTCATGAGCCAATGCATGGGTTTTCTCCATATTTGGACAACAAGTTTCATTTTTCTTTGTTAACTTTCTTATGCACCCTCTTATTGTCATTTTTCATTGCAAGTAATGTAGTAAAAAACTATTTTTTTAAGTAAGGTGGCTTTCATTTTTTGTGTATGGGGGTTTAATGCCAATTTTTGTTTTTTTTGGTGCCCTAGGTTTGAATTAATCAACTAGAAATATGCCAAAGCCCTTGGACCCATTTTGGGAGTATGGGGAACCTACTAGTGGGACAAATCAGGCATATCTCACATGCAAATTGTGTAGGGACAAGATGAAAAGAGGGGTTACGTGATTAGAGTACCATCTCGCTAGACTTCTTGGACATGAAGTTAGGCTTTGTAAGGAATCTAGTGCAGATCTTATACAAAAAGATCTTGAAGCAATTGAGGAAAAATACAAAAAGAAAGAAGAGGCAACATGAAACAAGGTTGAACGTGCAAGTAAATCTTTTGGGATATCTTCTTCCGATTTTGAGGCTGAGGGTAGTGGGAGGAACTCCACAGTGTCACCTGCTAGTGCTAATGTTACTGGGAGTGGGAGGTCATCCTTTTTTGTTCCACGAACCGTACATGGAGCACAAACTTTCATAAAATTAGTTGTTAAAAAAAGGAGAAGCAAGAAGCAGATAGAGTTATGGGAGGTGTCTTTTCTGGAGCAACTTAACTCTCAACATCACCAAAACTAACCATTTTGGTAGCCAATGTGTGATGTTATTTCTATTGTGGGCCTAGGGTACAAAAGTGTTACATATGAGGAGTTGCAGGGGCCAATCCTTCAAGAAGAAAAGCAGGACATCAACTTTATATTGGCGGAGTTGAAATAAACATAGGAGGTGTTTAGATGCATAGTGATGTTTAATGGTTGGACAGATAGGAAGGGTAGGACCCTTCTAAATTTATTGGCACATTGTCCTAAAGGTATCATGCTTATTAAATCAATTGATGCATTAGCACATATAAAATATGCAACATTGATATGTGAGTTGTTAGATGGGTTCACCCGGGAGATTGGTGTGCAAAATGTGGTGCAAGTCATAATAGATAATGCATCTAATTATCTGTTTGTCAACGAGATGCTTATGGAGAGGCACTGCACATTATTTTCGACTACATGTGCAACACATTGTATCGATTTGTTGCTTGAGGATATGGGGAAACTATCCTTCATCAAGGAGATGATTGATATGGATAGGAGCATCCCCAAGTTTATATATACCATGATTTTGTTCTCAATCTCATGAGGAGATACACTAGAAATAAGGAGTTGTAGCATCCTGCAATCACATGTTTTGCCACCAACTTTATACTCTTCAGTCTTTTCTTCGATGCTAGTTTGAGTTGAAGAAAATGTTTTTTTCTGATAAGCAGCGTGATTATAGATACAACAAGAGATAGAATGGGAGAGCCATTGCAAAAATGGTGTATACTAACACATTTTGATAGGGAGTAGAAGAAGTGTGCTTAGTTAGTGAACCTATAGTAAAGGTTTTGAGATTGGTAGATGGGTAGAAGCTTGCAATGGCTTATTTGTATGAGGCCATGGATAGGGGCAAAGAGGCCATTCATGCTTATTATGCAAACAAGGGTTCTCTTGGGCTTAATAGTCAGATGACGTTATGGGATGTGATTTATAATCGGTGGGCAAGGAAGCTTCATCGACCCATTCATGCAACAACACTCTTCTTCAACCCCACATTTTCATACAAATGCGGCTTTGATTTTGATGGTGAGGTGATGGAAGGGCTCCATTCCTATATTCATAGGATGGTACCTAATCCTTAAGTTCATAGAAGAATTAATTGCGAGATACAGTTTTATCAGGATTGTGTTGGCCTATTTTGCTTTGATGATGCTATTAGGGAAATGACCCTCCTCATGCCACTTAAGTGACAAGTCATGACTCCTTAGAATTTTCAATTTAGAATTTACTTATTTATAATTCTAGATTTTTAAAATTCAATTATGTTTTATTTCAAAGTTTAATTATGTTTTAACTTTTTAACTTTTTTATTTATTTATTTTGTTGTAGATATTTGGTGGCGAATCTATGGTGTAATGGCACCAAATTTGCAGAAATTTGCCAGAATAATCCAGAGTCAAACATGTAGCACTTTAGGGTGTGAGTACAATTGGAGTGTATTTGAGAAAATACACTCACAAAAGAACAATAAGCATAAATTTGAGCTTCAACCTTCAATTGAGAAATTACATTTATTGTAATTTTAATTTATTACCCTCAAGTGTCAAGAGTCAAGACTCATTAGTTTTTTTGACACTCTTATAGGTTGGAGTTCTCACGCCTCAATGATTTAGTGTATGTGCATTACAATATCTGAATTCAAATGAAGCAAATAGAAACACCAATGGATCCAAATGCCATTTCCTTAGACAATATTGATGTATTGTCTCAGTAGAGGGTGGAGTCTGAGGTGCCCATCTTGGAGGAGTCTCCTGCATGGTTAGATGGACCATTAGAATAGGGGCAGCAAGAGGAGGAGGACTCGGGGGAGGAGTAGCATGGGAGGAGGAATAGGAGGAAGAGGAGGAGGAGGAAACTCTGGGAGCATCAACGTCAACACCATTTGATATAGATATAGTAGAACACAACTCCATACCCAAAAATCATTATTTGACATTAGATGTAGGGTCAGGCCTGACAAATAGTCCATCATGTTTTCCCATAAAAGGGGGAGAGGGCACTAATCTCAGATAGCTAGCTACTAGCTTTATTTGTTTTGCTACATATAATTCATGGTGATGAGATATTTTTATATATGTGATGTTATTTTGTATTGGTTCTCCACATTTGAGTCCTTGATTGGACAATTATTAGGGATCAACAGGATTTGGTATTGTCTTTGATGTATCATTTTTATTTTACATCCACTACAACATGTATATCAGTTTTTTCTTCATATTTATGTGCCAATGTGTTTATTTCATGTTGTTATTTCTTTATATGTTTAAAAATCTGGAAAAAAAAAAAGAATATATTATACATTTTATATGTTTGTCGATATTTTCTGATATTTTGTCGATATTGCGATAAGATGTTTTCAGGACCCTTGCCGATACCAATATTTTCAACACTGATACACACACGCACACTCACACACACTTACTCCACTTTATGTTCCAAATAAATGGTAGTTCCAACTCTTAAAATTGGAAACTTAATCCACAATATAATCTAGTAACTCTTTAACATAATAAAGAATTTTAAAATAAAATTTTGATTTTTCCATAAAGTGGCAATTTTTTAATTCTTTTTTCAAATAACAATTGGTTTTAATAAGTACTATTACATAATTAACAATGGAAATTTTGATTTTTTCATGGACAATTATTGGGCCAAAAGACAGCTACCCGAAATGGAAGAAATATTGTAATGTCTTGTTATGTTATGTAAACATTTTGATTAGGTAAAATAAAAATAAATTAAAGTAAATTAATAATTTACTATTGGTGGTTTTGGGCTCTCCCTTTTGACAACCCATGGTATTTGTTATGATGAAGCCTATCTATATATATACTCACGAATCAAAGAAGAATTAGAGTAGTGCAATCCATTATGATGAAGGCTATTTAAGCAAGTGTAGTGCAATTCATTTTATATATCAATCCAACCAAACACAACACACCCACTTGATGCAAAATATGTAAATTTTAATCCTTTGAACCGGTTTAGATATTCTCTAAGACAATTTTATTTTTCCAAGGATTCATTTATTTTGATTTGAATTGATATTAATGAATTTTATTTAATGTATGCAGGTTTAAATTCTACTTATGAGTTTTAATTTGAATTTATTTATTTCTAAAGTCAAGTTTATTAAAAAAAATAATGGTTGTGTAAGAATGCAAGTATGCTTTCAAATCAAAAGAAATAATCTAATAAGATAAAGATGATTATTCAATAATCAAAGCTAAATCATAATTTAATTTATTTTTATTATTATATAATTAATTAGCCTCTTATATTAGAGGTTGGGATTATACAATGAATCTTTCCTGTGCGTCTCATAGCTTAGCCCCCAAAAGATATACTCATAATTTGAATTTATTTATTTTTGAATTGACATTTATCCATAACATTTTAGTGGATGCTTAAGACTGAAAGTAGGCTTTAAAATTATAGTAAATGAGTTTTAATTTGAATTTATTTATTTCTAAAATCATCTTTATTCTTAAAAAATAATGGAGATTGATGCTTTAAAATCATAGTAAATAATCTAATAAGACAAAGATGATTATTCAATAATCATAGCTAAATCATAATTATTATTTATTTATTATTATTATTTAATTAATCAAAATAATTGGCCTCTCACATGGAATTATATTTTTCCCCTGGTGATACTAAGAGAATTTTCTTGTCTTAAGGAAAAGAAAAAAAGAAGTGAGCTCCTCACAATTCAAAATTAAATTAAATATATAATAAAAAAATAGCTTTCCTTCATTAAAAATAACTTGTTTGATATTTTTAAAATCATATAAAGCATAAACATATATGATATTACTTGCTTGAAGCTTTTTCTATGATCAAGCCATAATTAAAAATTTTACTAAGACAAAGTTCACAAAACTTATATTACAAAAAATTGTTTTTATATTCACAACAAAAAAATACCAAAAAGAAGGAATACATTATGTTTAAATGATGGGTAAAAATAAAAATCCAGTCAAATATATACCCTTAATACAATGATATAAATTAAATGATTCGTACATTTCGATAGGTACCTAAACAATTATCTTATAATACATTTCACATCGCCAACGTTTAAAAAAACATAAAATAATAACTAAACTATAACTTTATTAATAAATTATTATTATTAATTACATTGATAGGTGTGTATATTTTAGAATAGAGCTTTTAAAATTTTAATTTAATTATCAATAATTATTGGGTGGATGGTAGGGATTTAAGCTTCATGAAATATTTTAGAATATTCTTAATAGTAGTGTTTATCTGATTTATGCTTAGAATAAACGGATTGTTGTCCCATAGATCTCGTCTTAGGATCTACCAAACAATGGACATGATGAATAGAATTAATTCCTGAATATTATAACAATTTATCGTTTTCATGGAATGGAAATGGTTGGGAAGGGATGTACATTAAGATCCACACATGTTGATGAAGATAGCAAACATGTTTTGGTAGTTGGAAGCCTTGCTCCTAACTAGAGATCATAATCCAACCCCTTGGTCTCAACACTTGCACACATGCACAACTAAACAAAGATGATATGCTTTGATCTTCCAAGAAGAAAAGTTAGAATACAAACCAGATTTAATCTTATCAAAAATCAACATGATCTCATAAATATAAAAAATGTAGAGAGGGAAACCAAAATGACATTTATATATAATAGCAATACAATACACAATTATTCCTTTTAGTGTCAAATTCTCCTTTGACCCTTTGTTCCTTGGCCTCCCTTGACTAAATAACAAACATCTAAGCTCATTCATGAAGAAAATGGGGGCTTAGTCTAGTGGATTTCTCCATCATAAGGTTCTTTCATTGTCTTCTCTACCTCTCTCTACCACCCCTAAGAGGGTCTCATTATATAGGTAATTCCTATGCCTAGGAGGATGTATTTAGACACTTAGGGCCAAGTGAAGTTAGGCTTGATGTCATGTGAATTGCGTGGATACAAGTCATGGGTGGACTTGATGGCATGTGATCCAAGAAATTGCAAGTCATGCACAAGTTTCATGCTCATTTATGAAATTTACCAACTCATTAAGAACCTTTTTCTCAATTATAAAATTACTATTTTTTCAAAATTACAAAATTGTGACAAAATAATTACGAGAACTTATTCAATTATGTAATTTCTGCCCTATAACATCTAATAACTTCCTTGTAACACTCATGTGAGAAAAAACAAGGGCAAAATGGGGTACATTTTAGCCATCAGCTGAGGTAAGTTGAACTACGATCTTTCTCATTGTAGTGGAGCAACAAATATAGTTACAACATTAGTCACAGATCAAAGGTTCCTTTCTATCCTCTTAATTAAACTGATGGGCATGTGGTAGTAGTAAGCCATGATATTGACCCATAGTACTGTAACAAAGGCTATTTAAAAGTTAAGAATCTCCATGGTAAAGTGGGGGTGAATACCCATGATTAAGAATCTTGTTACATATATATGTTTGTGTGTGTTGAAATCATATATTAATTCATTTTATAATTAATAATAATAATAATAATAATTTTTTGTAAATTTAGTATGTTTTTATCAACTTGAAAACATGATTACATGGTTGTCCAAGCTAGGCTACCGCCGGGGAGACTAGATCAAAGTTGGAACATCAAATTATTTGTCCAAAAAATAATATGTGGAGATATCCTAACAAACCAAAAACTTCTTAGCAAAATAGTGTCCAAAAGACTATGAAGATAGATTGGTAAGACAATAATCATAGTGGCATGATTGCCACAAAAGACTGATAACGTTTAAATACCCAGAGTAGAAGCAAAAAATATTAAGTAGAGAGCCATACAAATAGCTTGAGATGAGGTAGAAACCTCAATTGGATCAGATGAGGTCCGGGAGAGGCTGGGCCTTTGCCCTTATGAAGAAGACCCTCAATCCTTACCAAATGGAGAACCATGTCCCAATTGGAGTTCATCAAGTTGCATCATAATTTCCCTCTTGACTTCATTATGTTCCAAGAGAACCTCGTTGAGCAAGGATTTAATGTTCCAATGCAATTCAAGCATGCATAGGTATTGATTTTAACATCCTCGAGTGCCACCTAGGTTTGACATCCATTTAGCAACAGATGCCAACACTTTAGCATCTATGAATTCTTCATGATCAACATGAACTTCTGTGTCTACAATGTCTATTTCCTATTGGATTGCTTGAGGATTTTAGGTGTGAAATTGTCTCGAAATGTTGTGGGCATGAAGGTGAGTACAAGCACTCCCCCCGTCCACCCTATTGTAGCACCTCTACGCCTGTGACCCCTTTGATGCACCATTATCAAAGAAGTCAGAGAGAGGAAAAAAGTATTGAGGGAGGGATCAAGAGATGAATATGCACTCAGAGAAAACTTTTGAGAGGAGATGGAAATTGAATCGAATGCAGTGAGGGGAGAAATGAGAGTTGTGGGGATGTTAAAGAGTTAGATTGAGCAAAATGGGGTGATGGAGAAGGGAGCACATGGAGATAATAAAAACAAGAACCAATGCCAAGGGGAAGAATTCCCACATAAACAAATCCTAGAAAGAAAGATGTGAAGGCTATGTAACTAGAAATGAAAGTTGACTAAAAGGAAAATTGAGATTATTGTTGGGGATGGCTCCAACATAAAACGAATTTTCAAATCACCATCCCTAATTCAACAAGATCTTATACACTAGGAATAGACCAATAATATGCAAAGGAATACCACCATGTAGCCATGACCAAGTCTACATGGAAGTAGAGTAAGCAGTGGAGAGAATTACTTGAAGCTCGCCGCTTTGAAACTCATTTCCTTGTTGAGGGGAGAACTGAGACCAACTTCCTAGGAGTGAACTCTTGTAGCGAGATACTCTTCTAGATAGCTAGGAGGAGCTCTCGATAGTCTCAACTAGATAATGTCAATATATATATCTCTAAGATGGGGCTTGGAAATTATGACAGGAAAAAACACCATCATGGGGAAAATTTAAAATAAAGTTATAATTTAGTTAAATTTTATGATTTTTTAAAATCTTGGCAGTATTGAATGTATCACAAGGTAAGTATTTTGATGCCTATTGGTGTTTACCAACCATTTAGCTAGTTATAAAAGAAATTAATATATGAGTTAAAGATACATACATTTAAAAAAACATGTAACAAGATTCTTAACCATGGAGATTCTTAACATGTAAATAGACTTTGTTACAATACCATGGGCCAATAATATGGTTAAGAACAAACAACACATGCCCAAAAAACCATAATTTATGTCACATGACACATGTTCATTTGTTTTCTTGTTTTCGTTTTTTTTTTTAATTAATAAATTTAATTAAAAAACAAAAAGGGTATAACTACATTTCAACTTTTTATTTGTGACTAACAGTAAGAATATTTTAGAATATCCATAAGGTTAAGTCCCTACCATCCACTTAATAATTATTGATAAAGAAATTAAAATTAAAATTTCTATTCCAAACTAGATAAGCCTATAAACATAATTATACGTTATATTTGATTAAATTAATTTAATTTAAACAAATAATACTGATCAAAATATTATAGCTATGTTTGATTAAATTAAATTAATTTAAACAAATGATCATGAAAATATTATATATTATAATTGATTAAATCAATCTAATTTAAACATAGTATATATTATATTTAATTGATTTATGTTTAATTAAATTAATTAAATTTGAAAATATTATTATTTTAACAAACAAAAT
This sequence comes from Pinus tabuliformis, assembly GCA_031772625.1. Lineage (NCBI taxonomy): Eukaryota > Viridiplantae > Streptophyta > Pinopsida > Pinales > Pinaceae > Pinus > Pinus tabuliformis. The sequence goes on from CM062820.1 coordinate 426,965,983, forward strand.
GATATTCCCCCGATAGGGGTGTGCATGCGATGGTACACCTGGCACGTGACCGGCCATCTGGGCCTGCCTCTCTCCCACGTGCCCATTAACTCAGCAGTGATGACAAGACCTGACCATTACTCCACATGCGTGTCACTCCTCCTCAAGTGCTCTAAGGATATAAGCGAACCCATGTGCATGTCTTGGCTCAATTCAATGTTTTGGGCAATGAGTTTGGGTGGTAAGGAGTTGGATAGAGGTTGGGTCTGTGTCTATGGCACCTCATTGGGGCTCTGGCCTTGGGTGAGGAAGGCAGACGACACTTGCAGCAACTTGAATTGGTTTGATATCGGTCTCCTGGTCTGCCCTTGGGACCCCGGTACGCAGACAATCGTGGTTCGGTCTTGCTCCCTCGCTTCTAGTGGAAATAAGGAATTTTCATCTCTCCGCTAGCTCTTGGATCCTCTCCTGCTCGAGCGGACCACCGCAGGTTTTTACAAGTGTGTGGGTTTTTATGTGGTTTTTGGTAATTTATGTTCGAAGGTCGGGTCTCGCCTTTGGCCCGAAGGAATTCACAATTTCTTGGACAACTTTTGGGGGTGGGGGTCTGTTCACACACAACAATCTAGTGGTGTCTCAGAGGTTCTCTGTTCTGACACCTGCGCTAGGTAATCTGGAGCCTCTCTCACCATCTTGGTAGAAACATTGGGATCATGGCTCATCCTTTCTCAGGACTATGGGTCTACAAGTCAGGTGTTCATTGTTTTCTTTGTAGTTAGTTGACAATTTGCTCAGCAGGCTCCCCCTATTGCGAGCCACCACAATCAGGGCACAATCCAGCGGGGCTGCCCTCGCCGTGGACGGGGGCAGTAGACCAAGGCATGTCCCCATGTACCAGGACATCACTCGTCCTCCGCTACCTCTTCTAGTCAGGAAACAGAGGAAGCCGAGGCACTTTCCCCTATTAACTTGCCATGCCGCCTAATAGCTCATGCCTCTATGGAATCGATTGTTGAGCAACTGCAACACATTCAAATTGACATCGACATTCTCCAGGACCACAGGTACGAAGACTGCAATGAAATTGTTTCCTATCTCACTGACATTCAATACATCCAAAACACCATCCTAGAGCAGTTGGACAACCTTCGGCGTAGCCAACGTCGCACAAACGACCATCTCCGCAGCTTAGAGGCACGCGTGGAGCATATTGACTTCCACATTCATGACCGTGTGGGTTACTTTGCAACTCCCCCTATAATGCCCCCCATCCCCCTCCTTGATTCACTACCATTAGTTCTGATTTCTTTTTGTGTCTCACATAGTATGCTAAGGCCTTAGAGCCATCCGGAAATAAAATATGTAAATTGTCTATCTTGGTATTCTCCAGCCCCCAATCTCAAAAAGTTTGGTTGGAATGAGGGAGCAGGGGTTGTTGAGAGCATTTTTGTATACTATGTTATTTTGAATATCTAATGAAATCTATTTTTAACGACAAAAAAAAACAAAACAAAATGCTATTAATATTTTTATTAATGATATTTTAATGATATGATTTTTAATATTAAATTATATTAAATTATAATGTAATTAAATTAATATATTTTATATGATAATACTAATAAGTTATGTGTATGAGGTGCAGTTAGTTGGTTTGGGTGAGGTTTATTTCTCGTGAGGGTTTAGGTTCAAAACCTCCTCATGGGGAGGGATTTCAGGATAGAAGCCACTTTTGGGGAACTAAAGTATTTACCCTAACCTGAACCGTGACATTATCATTCATATATATATAATGTCTATGACGTGTAAACTAGATGGTAACATGGTGGACTGTTGATATGATCTAAATCAAGAGCCTTGACTTTTTTATAACTAAGTAATCCTACAAATTGATTAACATATTGATAATAATAATGATTAACATCTTTTGCAACTCAATCATAATTAACCTCTATTAAAACATAGATTGATATGATTTATCAAACCTTAAAAAATACAACTAAAATAAACTAATTCAATTAAATAAATTGAATTAAGACTAATAAAATTTTCATGATATAATTTTAATAGGAATATATAGTAAAAAATTTAAAATAGAATGTTATATATATATATATATATATATATATATATTCTTAATTAAAGTTAATTTTATTTATAAAATTATGACGCATAAAGGTTTATAAATGTAAAAAATATTATTTTGTAAGTTCAAATTTGAAATTTAAAAATAATAATTAAAAGTTTACACAAGTGTAAATGCTTTACCTCTTTTAAAATTTAACTTAAAAATTAAAAATAATATTTTGAAATTTATAGAGATATATATATATTTTATCTTTTTTGAAACCAAATTTATAATTTACAAAAAAAGACACATATTCTTAACCATGAAATCTATTCAATATAACTTTTTACTCTATTTATTAATTAAAATTCTATAGTGTTTGAAGATATCAAATTTCTAAAATGCAAATATTAAAATTTTAATTTAATTATTTTATTAATAATAATACATTTTATATTTTTACATCATTTAAATCCAAAATCATCTTGAGTAATAATAAGATTAATAAGAAAAAAATGAAAAATTATTATTTTATCATTTTTTTATCCAAAGGAAATAGTAACTGGGTTGGTCTTGTATGTATGCCCATTTCACAAGCATCAGTGAATCAAAGGGATTTGAACCTCGAACCTCCTCATACATAACACTTCATTTTCATGATCATCACCAACCAGTGATTAAATATTTTATCAATTTTGTTAGGGTCTAACTCTAACCCCCTTATTTATGTAATACGGTCGAGTCATAGTTATAGCTAGTTAAAGAGTCAATAAAGCCCATATTAATAATTGTAAATGGTTGACCCGCATTTAAAGAAGGGACCAAAGAAACATAGCACTGACCCATGGTATTGCATGTATGAATCCTATATAAAGGATAGAGACTCCCCTTGAGGAGCGTCGTGTCTTATTTTGTAATTGAGCCCAGCTCTATTGGAGGTTGCCCCCTCGAAGAGGCAAGTGAACATTGCTTTCCTTTCTGAATAATAAAATACATGCTGTTATTTCTTATTGTTCTGTGTTCTGGGTATATTTCTTCGCATATTTGGTATTTTGGTATCTTCTCACAGGTCAAGAGCATAACAAGTGGTATCAGAGCACTTTCCAAGGTCGGTGGGATCTCCATTTTTAGCAGAATTTTTTTTGGCTAGAGACATGTTCCAGCATCTTTAAACCACGAGATCTGTTGTTGATCACATAAACCTGCGGATTTGGGGAGGCATGCACGCAGGAAATACAAGAGGTGGTCACACTTGTTGGACTCCCTTGTAACTCCCATGGGTACCCCTTCGAGTAGTAGCGCATTAGACAAAATTGCGCATAGACTGTCTTCCAAGTACCCTCTGGGTATATCGGAAGCCCCCTAGGCTCTCTTGAAACCTCGCCATAGATAAACCGTCGGCCGTCTTGCTGCTACAGTACACCGAGAACAATACTCGGAGAGATTACTCGCATACGATAGGGTAGTCGGGTTGTATGACTAAGGGTACGGTTGATCCTCCTTGGTTAGTGCCCTGAAAGATTGGGCCGAGTACTACTGTCGGACCCTTATGTATATTGCAATCTGTAGCACCTAACACTCCTTGAGACCATAGTTCCCTTGTCTCTCTCTAGATCACACATCATCTTTTCCAGATTAGATCTAGCAGGTTGGGTTTTGTCACAGCAGCAACAATCAGTTCCGCCATTCAGATCTAGTAGTTTGGGTTCTGAAGCAGTCACAATACTCAAATCCGCCATTCAGATCTAGCAGCAGGGGTTTGATCACTGCCACATTACTACTCCTACTCTGCAGTTGAGGGTTTCGCTGACAGATCTGACTAATTTTGTGGCTCCTAAACCTGGGCGTGATTCTCACAGGACATTGGCCAGAATTAACTTTTCTAGGAATCAGCTACTAGGAGACTTAGGATACTTTTCACAGTAACGACAAGTGCACCGGATCGGTGTATGGTACAAACCAGAGCTCAAGCTATGGCTAATGAGAAGATTGACACCCTTGAACAAAAGTTGGAGGCATTAACGAAGCAGATCCAGACCTTAAATGACACAATCATAAAGGGCAAGTTAGGGGAACAATCAGAGGCATATGCTTTTAATGAAAACCTTGAGGGCGATTCTAGCCATTCTCTTCACTTCTATGGAAACCACCAACAGTCCTAGCTTCGACCACCCAAGCTGGACATGTATAAATTTGATGGCTCTCATCTGGCCATATGGCTAGCACAAATGGAGCAATATTTCACATTGAATCACATAAGAGATGATGCGACTAAGCTATGTGTGGGAAGCCTGTACTTGGACCAAGAAAGATGGCAATGGTGGCAGTGGCATCAACGTTGCTATGCAATGCCATTGACTTGGCAGATATTCTCAAAAGCCCTTTTTGATCGCTTTGACCATGAATCTAACTTTTTGGGTCATCTTACTAAGCTTCGACAGACAGGAACAATGCAAGAATATATTAAAGCCTCTGAAGCATTAGCCTTCCACATAGGAGCTCTAGCAGATGAATTCTACTTGGAATGTTTTATTAGTGGTCTCAAAGATGCCATACAAGCCCATGTCCGACTACAACACCCAGTCTCATGGATGGTAGCTTGCAAGATAGCTCGTGAAGTAGAACGCGTGTTAGTGGCCCAGTCGACTCGTCCAAATTTCATAGCCAAGGGACACCCCACCCAAGTTTCGAGCACTACCCAAACACTTAAGGTTCAAAAGGTGTCACCAACAAAAATGGCAGATAGAAGAAAGCAAGGATTGTGTTACTACTGTGATGAGAAATACTTCCCGGGGCATAAATGTAAGGAACCCAAATTCTTTCAAATTGATGCTACTGATCACAGTTCATTGGAGGAAGCCCCACCATTTGAGGGACCAGAGGAGGAAGATGAGGATAACTAGCCAGACAATGAGCTCCCAGCTACACTTGAAGAACTAGTTATCTCGCTTCATGCTTTGGCAGGAATTTCTTCTCCCCAAACTCTCAAAATCAGAGGTTTTATTAAGCATCACCCTGTAGTAGTCTTGATTGATAGTGGCATGTTGGGTGTGAAGCCTGATTATCTTCTGTATTCAAAGGTTTCAGCCGGATGTATACCCTAGGAAGACTATACACCCCTCCACGCGGGTGGTTGCGGGGGGGTAAATCCCCCCCGGCAGGGGTTCGGGGGCAGCGCCCTCGAAGCTAAAAATAGATGTAAAATTGCCTTGTAAAAATCTAGTAATTTCTAAACAATCTGGGCCATTCATTAGGCGGATTATCTGACGGTAGAAGTTATGTTTAATTTAGGGTTTTTTGCCCTAGAAGGTAACCCCTCACTATATATGAGGGAATTGTATTGCATCTATGTATAATCTGTATTCTGAGCGAGGAAGAGAGAGGAGATTGAGAGCAAAGAGGGTGTTACAGCGGATCTGCTGTAGGTTGTATCTTTTCAGTTTACTGGATAATATAATAAAAGAAGGACTGGTTGTTTCTCCGTGGACGTAGCCCAAACTGGATGAACCACGTATATTTGTGTCTCTCTTGTTTTATGCGTTTTCTGTGTTTATATTTATGCAATATTTTATGTGTTCCATTGCTCCGTAATATATAATTTTCTAACAACTGGTATCAGAGTCGAAGGTCTATTTAGCTGATAAACTCATAGGAGAGAAGGGTTCCTGGTTCGAGTGGGAGTAATGACGGAAGATGGTAGGTTTAGGGTCAAAAAATTCAACGGCCAAAACTACCAGATGTGGAAGATACAGATGGAAGATTATCTGTATCAGAGAGAACTGTACCTGCTATTGAGCAGAAAGACAAAGAAGCCGACGAGTATGACAGACACAGAATGGGATATTCTCAACAGAAAGGCACTTGGAACAATACGGCTGTGCCTAGCGGCATTGGTAGCGTTCAATATTTCAAAAGAAACGACAACATAGGATTTAATGTCAGCATTAGCCAAACTATATGAAAAACCCTTGGCATCAAATAAGGTATTTCTTATGAAGCGTTTATTTAATATGAAGATGTCAGAGGGTGGATCTGTTGCTGATCATTTAAATGATTTTAATACAGTTACAAGTCAGTCAAGTTCTGTAGGGGTAAATTTTGATGATGATGTTAGGGATCTGTTATTTCTATGCTCATTGCCAAAAAGTTGGAATGGTTTAGTTATGGCCATTAGTAACTCTATCTCTGGATCTAGTACTTTAAAGTTTGATGATGTTGTTAGTGCACTCCTTAGCGAGGAAATGCGATTGAAAAGCTCCTATGAGACATCAGGTAAAGCTTTGACTACAGAGACTAGGGGAAGAAAAATGGAAAGAAGAAAGAGCCCAGGATATCGCAGTAAGTCAAGAAAAGGCAGATCCAAGTCTAGATCGGGGATAGTGTGCTGGAAATGCGGGAAGAAAGGACACCTGAAGAAAGACTACAAGTCTTGGAAGGGAAAAGAAGGAGATGCGCAACAAGAAACTAATCGTGAAGCGAATGTAACAGGTGATGTGTTGCAAGATGCTTTGATTCTTTCATTAGAAAATATCATTGATGCCTAGGTGGTAGATTCAGGGGCCTCATTCCATGCCACACCTGATAAGGAAAATTTTCATGATTATGTTCAAGGAAATTTTGGACAAGTTCGATTGGGTGATGATAAACCCTGTAAAATCGTTGGAATGGGTACAGTTTTCATAAAACAGCAAAATGGAAATCAATGGCTATTGAAGGAGGTAAGGCATGTTCCAGATCTGAAGAAAAATCTGATTTCAACAGGGTAGTTGGGAGGTGAAGGTTGCGTAAGTACTTTCATAGATAAAACCTGGAAGGTCACTAAAGGATCCTTGGTAATAGCGAAAGGAGGAAAGGTTGGTACATTGTATTTATGCAATGGTATTTCTAATTCTGTTAATGCTTTAACCTCTACAGGAGAAGATATGGCATTGTGGCATCATAGGCCCGGGCACGAGTGAGAAGGGGATGCAGATTCTTCACTCAAGAAATTTGTTACCAGGTTTGAAGCATGTTGATTTAAAATTCTGTGAAAAATGTTTTTATGGAAAACATAAGAGAGTCAAATTCCTTAGAGTTGGGAAAGAAAAGAAGAGTGAAAAATTAGAGCTTGTGCATACAGATGTATGGGGACCTGCTCAGGTATCATCTCTTGGTGGCTCTCGTTATTATGTTACTTTTATTGATGATGCAACCAGAAAAACCTGGATTTATTGTATTCGAAATAAATCTGATGTATTTGATACTTTCAAGAAATGGAAAGCTTTGGTTGAAAATGAGACAGGGAAAAGGTTGAAGTGTCTCAGATCAGATAATGGAGGTGAATATTGCAGGAAAGAGTTTGATAGGTACTGTTCAGAGAATGGAATTCATAGAGAGAAGATAGTTCCAGGAACACCACAAGAAAATGGTGTGTCAGAAAGGATGAACAAGACAATCATGGAGCGTGCAAGGTGCATGAGATTGCATGCATGATTTCCTTTACAATTTTGGGCAGATGCTGTAGACACTGTTGTTTATCTAATAAATAGAGGGCCTTCAAGTTCCTTGGATGGTGGTATTCCAGAGGAGGCATGGACAGGTAAAAAGGTAAACTACTCATTTTTAAAGACTTTTGGTTGTGAAGCCTTTGTCCACATTAATAAAGAAAATAGAACAAAGCTTGAGACAAAATCAAAGAAATGTACCTTTATTGGATATGGTGTTAATGGTTTTGGTTATCGCTTATATGATTATGAAAGTCACAAAATCATTAGGAGCAGAGATGTAATATTCAATGAAAAGCTTTTGTATAAGGATTAGCTGCAAGAAAATAAACAGGAAAAGGAAAACAGAGAATACACAGTGCTTGACGAGATCACAGAAAAAGTGATGGTGCCTGAAAATCATAATGATAAACAGCCAGAACAACAACCACAACAACGGCAAGCACTTCAAACACCTGAAAGTGGTGTTAGAAGATCTACCAGGATAAGTAGACCCCCTGAATGATACTCTCTTTCATTATATTATGTATTGTTAACTGATTCTGGTGAACCAGAATGTTATGAAGAAGAAATGCAGGTAGAAACCAAGAAGAAGTGGGAGCAAGCCATGAAAGAAGAGATGGACTCCTTAGCACATAACCAGACTTGGGACTTAGTCAGGTTGCTTGCAGGTAAAACAACATTGCAGAATAAATGGGTTTACAGGCTGAAGGAAGAAGATGGAGGAAAACAGAGGTACAAAGCTAGACTTGTGGTGAAGAGGTTTGCACAAAAGAAAGGTATTGATTTTGATGAAATATTTTCTCCTGTTGTTAAAATGACTTCAATCAAAACTATTTTAAGTCTAGTAGTAGCTGAAGGTTTACATCTTGAGCAGTTAGATGTAAAGATAGCCTTTCTCCATGGGGATTTGGAGGAAGAGATATATATGCAGTAGCCACAAGGATATGAGGTAAAAGGGAAGGAGAAACTAGTGTGCAGGTTGAAGAAGAGCTTGTATGGCTTAAAACAGGCTCCAAGGCAGTGGTATCTAAACTTTGATAGGTTTATGTCTAAACAAGGTTATACTAGATGTCACTCTGATCATTGTGTTTATCTCAAAAGGCAAAATGATGGCAGCTATATTATATTGTTATTGTATGTACATGACATGCTTGTTGCAGGTTCTAACATGCAAGAAATAAATGTGCTCAAAAGAAAATTGGCAAACTCATTTGCAATGAAGGATTTGGGTGCCGCAAAATAAATCCTTGGTATGAGAATAACTAGAGACAGGAAGAATCACAAATTAACATTGTCTCAAAGTGAGTACATAGAAAAGGTGTTGAAAAGGTTTAATATGCAGAATGCAAAACCAGTTGGTATACCTTTGGCTAGCCATTTCAAATTAAGTAAGGAGGCGTGTCCCAAGACTCAGGAAGAAATGGCTCATATGTCTAAAGTTCCATATGCATCAGCAGTTGGAAGCTTAATGTATGCAATGGTCTACACAAGGCCTGATACTGCACATGCAGTGGGAGTTGTAAGCAGGTACATGAACAATCCTGGAAAAGAACATTGGATGGCAGTGAAGTGGATTCTCAAGTATTTTAGAGGTACCACAAATCAAGCATTATGCTTTGGTGGTTCAAACATTGCTCTACAGGGATATGTTGATGCAGATATGGCAGGTGACAGAGATAACAGGAGGAGCACTATAGGATATGTATTTATTGTAGGTGGAACAGTTGTCAGTTGGGTTTCAAAAATCCAAAGTGTTGTTGCACTTTCAACAACAGAAGTAGAGTATGTTGCTACTACAGAGGCTAGTAAAGAAATGATTTGGTTACAAAGGTTTTTGGATGAATTGGGTAAGAAGCAGGAGTTGGGCAAGTTATACAGTGACAGCCAGAGTGCCATACATCTTGCAAAGAACTCCACATTTCATTCCAAGACTAAAAATATACAACTCAAGTACCATTTCATATAGTCGACATTGGAAGATGGACAGTTGAAGCTGGAAAAGATACACACTAGCAAGAATCCTGCAGATATGCTAACAAAAGTTGTAACCAGGGAGGATCTGAGAATCTGCTCAGTTTCAATTGGTCTTCAAGTATGATGAAGAAGATGATAAACAGCCAGGTCCAAAGTGGAGTCATTATCTAGCAAATGAAGCAGCGGTGGAGTTGCTATAATCAGTCTCCAAGTGGGAGATTGTTGGGTGTGGAGCCTGACTATGTTCTGTATTCAAAGGTTTCAGCCGGATGTATACCCCAGGAAGACTATACACCCCTCCACGCGGGGGGGGGGGGGGTGCGGGGGGGACTTTTCCCCCCGTGGGGGTAAATCCCCCTTGGCTGGGGGGTCCGAGGGCCAGCAGTCCCCCGGCGGGGGTTCGGGGGCAGCACCCCCGAAGCTAAAAATAGATGTAAAGTTGACTTGTAAAAGTCTAGTAATTTCTAGTCAATCTGGGCCATTCATTAGACGAATGATCTGATGGTAGAAGTTATGTTTAATTTAGGGTTTTTTGCCCTAGAAGGCAACCCCTCACTATATATGAGGGAATTGTATTGCGTCTATGTATAATCTTTATTCTGAGTGACGAAAAGAGAGGAGATTGAGAGAAAAGAGGGTGTTACAACGGATCTACTGTAGGTTGTATCTCTTCAGTTCACTGGATAATATAATAAAAGAAGGACTGGTTGTTTCTCCATGGACGTAGCCCAAACTGGGTGAACCACGTATATATGTGTCTCTCTTGTTTTATGCATTTTCTGTGTTTATATTTCTGCAATATTTTATGTGTTCCATTGCTCCGTAATATATAATTTTCTAACATGGTAGTACGCATAAATTTATCCATCAAAGAGTCGCTGAAGCAGTGCGTTGTTTTGTCAGAGCAGTCTCTAATTTTCAGGTCCAGATTGCTGATGGGGGGACAATGAATTGTGAAGGCCGCTGTGAAAATGTCAAACTTCAAATGGGGGATTATCACCTGAAGACCCACATGTTTGCCATCAACATGGGTGGGTGTGACATTGTCCTGGGTGCTAATGGCTCTGCACACTTGGCCCAATCACAATGGATTTCCAGGAGTTATATATGAGCTTCAAGCAGAATAACCACACACATACTCTCTATTGACTCCATCAACTCGCATATGATGGAAAAATTGTTAAAAAAGGGTCACCATGGAGTTATCACCCAATTTAATGCCATCCAGGCCTTCGAACCCACTTCTCTTCATATTCATCCTGAGATGCAACAGGTCTTAAACAACCATCTGCAGGTCTTTGACAAGCCTCATGAGCTTCCACCCTTGAGAGGGGAACATGATCATAGCATTACTTTGGTCCCAAGGGCACAACCACCAAATGTGCGCCCATATAGATATCCTTTCGCCCAAAAGAATGAAATTGAAAAAATCATCAAGGAACTCCTGGAAAACGGTGTCATTCATCCTAGCATTAGTCCTTATTCATCACATGTGGTCATGGTGCTCAAGAAAGATGGGGAATGGCGTATGTGTCTAGACTTTAGGGCCCTCAACAAGCTGACGGTCAAAGATAAATTTCCCATCCCAGTTGTTGATGATTTGCTGGATGAACTAAATGGGGCTCAATTCTTTACTAAGCTCGACCTTCGCTTGGGCTATCACCAAATTCGCATGAAAGAAGTAGACATTCCAAAGACTTCTTTCCGAACTCATGAAGGCCATTATGAATTCCTGGTCATGCCATTTGGTCTCTGTAATGCCCCATCCACTTTCAGAGCCTCATGAATCACCTACCCAAACCATATCTCAGAAAATTTGTCCTTGTTTTCTTTGATGACATCCTCATCTACAACCTCACCTGGGAAAAACATCTTCAACATGTAGATCTTCTCTTTCAACTGCTCCGGAAGCATAAATTATTTGTCAATTTGTCCAAGTTCTCTTTTGGCAGGGAAGAAGTTGAGTATTTGGGCCACATTGTGGGGCGTGAAGGTGTCAGGGTGGATCCCAAAAAGATCCAAGCAATGCAAGATTGGCCTCAAATAAAGACCCTGAAGAGCTTGAGAGGATTTTTGGGTCTCATCGGCTATTATCGCAAATTTGTCCGCAATTATGGTTGCATTGCTAGACCCCTCACTCGCCTTCTCAAGAAAAATTCATTCCTCTGGAATAATGAAGCGCAACAGGCATTTATAGCTCTCAAACATGCCATGTGTTCCACTCCTGTATTGGCACTACCTGACTTCACGAAATCTTTTGTGATTGAATGTGATGCTTTAGGTACGGGTATTGGGGCTGTCTTAATGCAGGAAGGTCGACCCTTGGCCTTCACTAGCCAAAAGCTAAGTGGGACAAATCTGGGATAATCTACCTATGAGAAGGAGATGATGGCCATCTTACATGCAGTGGATACATGGTGACCATACTTATTGGGGCGACGTTTCCAAATCCGCACAGACCATCAAAGCCTTAAATATTTTTTGGAGCAATGCCTATCCTCGCCACAACAAAATAAATGGCTAGCCAAAATGTTGGGATATGATTATGAGATATTTTACAAGAAAGGGCGAGAAAATGTCGTAGTGGATGCTTTATCATGCCAATTTTAGGAGGAAAGCACCCTACTAGCAATCTCTCTTCCCATTCCAGAGTGGATTGAAGATGCTTGCAAGGAATGGTTTTCACATCCTTTGCTCTCCCAACTCATTAATAAATTGCAGGCGGATCCAAATTCCACAGTAGGCTACTCTTGGCAGGATGAGATTCTTCACTACAAGGACAAAGTAGTGATATCACCAACATCCACCCTTAAAAGTTGCATTTTGGCAGAGTTGCAATCATCTCCCACTGCAGGCCATTCAGGCTTTCAGAAGACTTATGCTTGCACTCGACGTTCATTCTTTTGGACATGCATGAAAAAGGACATTCTTACTTTTGTATCTGAGTGTGATGTGTGTCAGCGCCACAAAGGAGAAACAGTCAAATCCCCATGCACATTACAGCCATTGCCCATTCTTGCCTCAATCTGGACGGAGGTTTCTATGGATTTCATTACGGGTCTTTCGAAGTCAGACAACAAGTCAGTCATCATGGTGGTTGAGGACAGACTTTCTAAGTATACTCATTTTTGCACCCTACCCCACCCTTTTACACCAGCTTTGGTGGCTCAATCTTTCATGGACCAAATCTTCAAATTGCATGGCATGCCGACTTCCATTGTGTCTGATCGTGACCTGATCTTCACCAGTAACTTTTGGCAGGAACTCTTCAGGCTACAAGGTACCAAACTACAACTCAGTACTTCCTATCATCCCCAAACTGTTGGTCAAACTGAAGCAGTCAACAAATGTCTAGAGACCTACCTCAGGTGCTTCACTTTAGAAAAGCAACATCTATGGGTATAGTGGTTACCTCTAGCCGAATGGTGGTATAATAGTAACTATCGTGCCACCACCAAAATGACTCCATATGAAGCAGTTTATGTTCAACTCCCTCCTTCACCTACTTCTTATATCCAGGGATGCTCGAAGGTACAAGTAGTGGATCAACTCTTATAGAACCGTGCAACCATGCTGGCCCACCTCAAAGAGAATCTCCATCAAGCTCAAAATCGCATGAAGCAACAGGCAGACCAACATCGTTCAGAGCGCCAATTTTAAGAAGGGGATTAGGTATTCTTGAGGCTGCAACCATATAAGCAAACATCACTCAAAGACAAGGGTTGTCAGAAATTATCTCCAAAATTCTGCGGACCGTATCAAATACTTCAGCGCATCGGAGAAGTAGCCTACAAGCTGGCCTTGCCACTCAGTGCAAAAATCCATCCCATCTTCCATGTCTCATGCCTCAAGAAAGTGGTTGGGAACCATTGCAGAATTCAAACCAGTCTACCGGAATTAGATGAAGAAGGTTCAATCTGGCTCCAACCTAAACAGGTTCTTGACACACGAGAACGACACCTATGCGGCCACATGATCAAGGAAGTCCTCGTCAATTGGAAAGACACCTCTCCAGAAGATGCGACCTGGGAACCAGCCACTGTTCTTTAGCAGTTTCCGTAGCTTCAGCCTTGAGGACAAGGCTATTTTTATGGGGGAGGGCATGTTAGGGTCCAACCCTAACCCCCTTATTTATGTAATAAGGTCGAGTCATAGTTATAGTTAGTTAAAGAGTCAATAAAGCCCATATTAGTAATTGTAAGTGGTTGAATTGCATTTAAAGAAGGGACCACAGTTAGTTGCAAATGGGCCATGGTATTAGATAGATGGTATTAATAAGAACCATGGTACTGACCCATGGTATTGCATGTATGGATCCTATATAAAGGATAGAGACTCCCCTTGAGGAGCGTCGTGTCTTATTTTGTAAATGAGCCCAACTCTATTGGAGGTTGCCCCCTTGAAGAGGCAAGTGAACATTGCTTTCCTTTCTGAATAACAAAATGCATGTTGTTATTTCTTATTGTTCTGTGTTCTGGGTATATTTCTTCGCATATTTGGTATTCTGGTATCTTCTCGCAGGTCAAGAGCATAACAAATTTTATTTAATTTATGGTAATTATTTTTATATATTACAAATTCAAAAAGCAAAATAAATATTATTTTTTCAAAGGAATGGGTATGAGGGTTTTATTAAAAAAGAAAGATGGGATCCAACTTAGAACCGTTGCATTTCTTCAAAATTACCAATATTCCTTGTTGATTTGAGATTAAGCACAACTGCTCAATCTAGTGCCTCAAGTGATTTCCTCGTGATGCAATTTTTTTTGTCTCGTTCCAACTCAAAATTTTCCAAAAGACTCCTTGATCCAAATACATGTACATTCCATTTTTCACTACTTTTGATTTAATTTTGTCTGACTTCCAATTTTCCTTGGAAAAATATTTTTTCTCTTCTTCCCCACTTGTATCCAACCCACATTTTGTGGTGTAACCAATGTATCACCCTTCGATGTGTGGGAATTGTTGCCTTCTTTTTCTTCCTTATTTCCCTAATCTGCCCAAAAATTTGCTTTTCCAACTATTTTCCTTGAAGATTCAGACAAGGATATGGCTTTCATTGAGGTATGTTGCACTCTCGTTGTCGCCAAATCCAGAGGATCCTCATGCACATCTTTCTTACTAGCTATTGTTTCTTTTGGTGAATCTTATTTGTCAATAATTTCTTGTTTTTCCTTTGCTTCTTTCTTACGTTGTGTCTCCCCTTCTTTATATACCATGTAATGTTCGCTTTGAGCTCCTTACCACCATTTGGGCCTCTAGTTATTTTTTCAAATTTTGTTGTTTAGCAAATGCTTTAGGAAATTTTTTATTACATGCACTGTTTCATAACATGCACAACATCAAAATGAATCATTTTTATAATACATCTTCCAAACAGGATTCATGGAGATTGATGTCATGACCATATCAAATGTGGGATACTAGGGCTGCATGAAAATGACAACACTGCTCCAAAACTAGGGCTCAGACTCACAAATATTATGCTTATCTTCAATATTATCAATTCCAAACAAAAAAACCTCAAGTGCAAGGGTAAATATTCAGATCATTAGTCAATAGGGGTTTCCACGTATTAGAAATCCACTTGTGGAGATTAGTTAATTGCGACCAAAACCCATTAAATCTACAAACCAAACCTTGATCTAAAATAAATTTTCAGCGTTGAAGGCATCCTCTTTCAAAGGAACATTAAGAGCTGGAGCTTCTTGGACAACCAGAAGAATAGATCCAGATTTCAACATGGGACTTTACGAAGCCAAAGCTTGAGCTGCCATTCCTTTAATAGATTTCTTCTTTGAATCACTAGAATTCATCATTGATCGGAGAGCTGCAGAAACCCTAGCCACTACTTCGCATCCTTCTCTTCATGTTATTTTGAATAATAAATATTATTAAAGTCAAAATTAATGAAGAATACTTATATAATAAAGCATATAATTATGTTAATGGAATGGCCACTAGGGTTTTGGTAAGTTAGTAGAATTCTATTGTTCATAAAACCTTAGTGTCCCATGACCAAGAATAATAACCCAACTCTAAAATTCAACATTGTTCTGTTAAGTGGACGTGTACTAGTAACAACTTTGGTTCATTGAGTTAGCAAAGCTTCAACCTCGTGTTGAGTATATGGGGTGATGCTTTGCTAAAACTGCAATTTAGCATTCCTAACAACCCTACTGGCATCCATTCCCCCAAGACATGGAGAGGGTTTCCTTTGGGGATGCACACAACCCCTATTTTTCTAGATAGCCCCCCCACTGCTAGATTCAATGTTAGATGTGAGAACAAATCAAGTAAAATAAAATATAAAATATTTTGACTTCTTCATACTTCAAGAATATTACCAAACAAGTCAATTAAGTTGTTTTCACCCATGGTATCAGTAACCCATGGTATTGTAATAAAGTTTATTTTTATAAGGGTGTGAGTGAGAAGTGAGTGAATGTAATACATTTATTGTTATTGTAATATAGGCTCTAATCCTTTCCCGTTGGTTTTTCCAGAATGGGTTTTCCACGTAAATTTTGTCTCTAGTTTATGAGTTAATTTATTTTTATTTTATTATCTATGTTATCCCTTTTTTATTATTAATAATTGGTATCACAGTTATAAGCTCTTATTGTTAATGGTATAAGCTAGGCTTACTTAGTAGTATGTAGATGAATATAATTAGTGATATAGAGAAGTTGAATGGGGCCAATTTCACCCCATGAAAATCACAAATGTAGTGTATACTAATTCTGAAGGATCAATATTTTCCAATTGAATAAGACTAGAAAAGAAACCCCCAATGATCATTGGAGAGGAAGGCCATTGCTATAATTTGGCAGCACCTATCAAAGAATATCTACTTTAATGTAGCAAGTGGGAGGGCAAAAAAGGGCTATGGAAGAAGCTGCATGAATTGTCTGAGGAAAGCATGGCATCAAATAAATTATTTTTGATGAAGAAGCTATCTAAACTCAAGATAAAGGCGGGTGATTCAGTTGCAAAGCATTTGAACAAATTCAATATAATTACTGGTAGCTTTTATGTTAAAATGTTTTTGGATAATGAAATAAAACCCATCCTACTTATGTGTTCCATGCCAAATACCTGGGAGAATTTGATAATATCTATGAGCACTTCGGAACCTATTAGGACCCTAAAGTTTGATGATGTTAGCAATATTTCAATGAATGAGGAGTTATGATGCAAATCAATCACATAAAACTAGGGAGGAGAAGCTCTAGCTTTTGCTAATTGTGGAAGGAAAATTGAACATATAAACATGGGGTGTTCAAAATAAAGAGGAAAATCAAGATAAAGAACATGAAGACTTACTTGTTTTCGTTGTGGAAGTCTAGGTTGTATGAAACAAGATTATTGGTTTTGGAAGAAGGAATAGAAGGAACAAAAATCAACCAACGCAAATACAAAATAAACCAACACAAATGAAGGTGAGGCCATTGTTGTAGCTTCTTAAAGTAATGTCTCCTAAGCATTTTTATATACTTCCAATAGTATCATTTATTGGGGACTTGAATCTTCGGCCTCTCACCATGTGACCCCATGAAAAAATTATTTTATTACATATGAAGCAGGTGATCCTGGTAGAGTACGTTTAGGAAATAATCATTTTTGTAATATCATTAGAGTGGGAGATGTCTGAATCAAGACAAAGGATGGATAGGGTATCTTGTTGAAATAGTTTAGGCATGTCCTAGAGATGCATATGAGTTTGATCTCTATGGGATTATTGGACGATGAAGACTAATCCACAACCTTTGGGAAAGGTGGCTAGAAAATGAGTAAAGTATCATTAGTGATAGCTAAAGGATTCAAGACAAGAACCTTGTATACAATGAGGGAAACAACAAAGATATAAAAATGAAACAGTTGTTGCAAAAGAAGGAAACTTAGTGGAGTTATGACATAAGCACTTGGGGCACATGAGTGAAAAGGGTCTAAAAGTTATTGCAAGTAAACATCTACTTCCAGGTTTGAAATCCTATGAATTTGATCTTTGTGAGCATTGTCTTTATGGTAGGAAACAAAGTTTCTTTTATGAGAGGTGGCCATGAAAGAAAAGCAAATTTATTAGAATTAATACACTCTGATGTGTTTGGGCCAGTGAATGTTAAGTCTTTAGGAGGAGCCTCATATTTTATCACATTCATAGATGATGCATCCAGAAAGGTTTGGCCCCACCCTATGAAAAGTAAAGGTGAGGTGTTTGATATATTTCAAAAATTTCATGTTGTTGTTGAAAGGGAGACTAACAAATTTCTCAAGTGTTTGAGGACAGATAATGGTGGAGAGTATTGCTCCAATACATTCAAGAATTATTGTAATAGGTTTGGCATTAAACATGAGAAGATTGTCCCTAATACCCCCTAACAAAATGGTACAAAAGAAAGGATGAATCACACTATCATGGAGAAGGTAAGGAGTATGTTGTCACATTCTAGATTGTAAAAGCATTTTTGGGTAAAAGAAATAAGGACAACTTGTTACCTCATAAATCACTCACTTTCTATAGTCCTAGACGGTGGTATCATTGAAGAAGTTTGGACTAGTAAGAAGGTAAATTGTTCTCACTTGAAAAGTTTTGAATGTGAAGCATTTATGCATATTCCCAAAGAGCATAGAACCAAATTAGATGATAAATCAAGGAAATGTATTTTTTTTATATGCAGATGGTGAGTTTGGTTCGTGTGTATGTGATCTGTTAATCGCACAATTGTTAGAAGTTAGGATGTAATATTTAATTAATTAAAGATGTATAAAAGACCTAGAAGTGATATGGAGGTCAAGAAAATTGTTTACGGGGTTACGTAACAATAAGAAAATAACACACCATTACAAGAATTTGGGCATTAAATTCAAGAATAGGATGGAAAACAAGTGGAAAATGATGGAAAAAAATAAGAAGAAAACTTACAGCAACCATTACAAGAGATTCAACTGAAAAACACACCACCACAGTTGGTTTGTAGGTGTACTAGGCCTCATAATCCCTCACAAAGGTATTCACCATCAAATTATATTTTTCTAACCGATGAAGGTAAACCTAATTGTTTTTAGGAAGCTTGTGAAGTGGAAATTGGGCAAAAGTGGAAGAAAGCAATGGAGGAAGAAATGGACTCTCTTTTAGAAAAAAAAATTGGCAGTTAGTGAAGCTTCCAAAAGGAATAAATGCCCTACAAAACAAATGGGTATACATGATTAAACGTGAGGGTGAACAGAAGAAGGAATGATACACAACAATATTGGTAGTTGTTGGACACCTAATCCTCTAAGGGTTGGTGTGGAAGCTGAACAATCAAAGGGAGTCCAAGGGACCACTTGGAATATGAAACCAAGGGTCGCTCCTATGTATTATAAATATGTATCATTGTGAATTATATATGCAATTGAAGGTTGATCATTCATATTCCGCCTTCGCCATGTATGTGTTTGACATGGTATCAGAGCCAAGTTTGTAGGTCCCTAGTTTAAGCTTATCCTTGAATAATGCTGGCCTGTGTTGCATATAGTTCTAAAAACCAATTCATAAACACTCCCTGCCATCCCTAAGGTCTCCAATTTTGGGCATTGTTAAAGAGATACACCAAATGAGCGTTACATCTCCTACTGTGACAACACCAATGGCTCGTCAGGTGTGGTTGCGCTTTCCAGATTCCAAACTGTCAAATCTTCCCCTGTAGCTCCTTCACTGTGGATTCCCTAGCCAACCCATGCTCAACTAACAATTCTGTGAAGTTTTGGCTACTATTGCGATTATTTTTATGATATTGAAGCATGTATCGGGTTTCATGCATTACCCATCCATTCTGACATATGTCAGCTGTATACACCTCTTTTGAAGATGCAACATTAATGTTGAACATCTAATCTGCTAAGGGTTAAGGTGTGGAAGTTTGACAGTCAAAGGGAGTCCAAGAGACGTTGGAAGTTGAATCCAACAGTCACAAGAATGTATTATAGATGTACATCAATGTGAATAGAAAAGGTAGTTCACTGTTTTATTATTCATGTCTCTTCAGATTCCATATGTGTCTAACATGGTATCATAGCGTAGAGTAGAAGTGTGGAGTAATTCTAGTCAAATAAACCGAATTGAGGACCTGAGTATGAGCATCGAAGTATAAACGATAGGGTGAATTCTGGTGATTGTTCCTCTTCCACTCTATATTAATAAAGGATATTCAATTGGTTTTATTTGCTGAGTTTTTTGAACCACCATTTTAGAAATTAGACAAGTGGGTTTGGAATTACTTCATATTTATGGGACCGCATATTTGGTACCCTTTCTCGGAAGAAGGTGTGAGAAAGCAGAGGTGATAGTCACATTTTGGAAACCAGTCATGAGTTCTAGTGAAATTCAATGGGAAATGAGACTTCTATCTCATCAATTATTTTGAAGACAAAAACATTATTAATTCATTTTGGTTGGATTAAGACAGATATTTCTTGTTTGGTCAAATTCAGTTCCAGCGTTCAAGGCCAAATTTTTTTTGTCCAATCATGCTTCAATTCTTGCAAGCATTTTGGATTGCAATTGACGATAGAGAAGACTTTGCCGATTTTTTTAATAGATATATTGACCATGCTTGATTGAAATTTTCTGTTCAATTAGTTTATATTGTATGTTGTTCATGCTCAACATATGCGTTGGTTGAGGAGGACGAAAGGCACAGTGGAGTCAAGGTCGAACAAGGAGAGGAGTTGTTTCCTTTTCTTTCATGCAACAAAAGTATCATTCTATTTAGCTGAGTTAACCTTTTTTAGCGGTAGTGGATCACCGTAGGCCTTCGAGGAGGAGGACACAACTGCTTTTCTAGGCCGCATTATAAAGAAGAGATAAACAGTGTCAAAATAATGCAGAGACCATATAGGGATGTCAAAGGTTCGAATATAACATGTACCTAATAGCTATTGGTAGAAAGTAAATGAATATTGCAGCATTTACTTGCCATTTTACTATGCTCTCAGCTACATACTAGTTCCAGAAAATTAGCAGAGAGGAACGACAAAGATCACTCAATATTTGTGCATTTACTAGCCACTCTGTATATTCCGCAACTTGTTTTATTAATTGTTGAGCTTGAATTGTTTGAAAAATGGCTCCAATTGTTGGAATAATAGAGTTACTAAACAATATGATACTCTCTACTATGGATAATACAATCAAAATGAAAAAGGATTTCCCCACTGATATTCACAATTGTTTACAACATGCACAAAATAATATAGATTTTTTGCAGCTTGAATCGCACCTATTACAACAAAAAGGCATCATTATGAACTTTTTTTTGTTCGGAAAAGTCCTTTGTTTGGGATTGAGACAGATTCCCATCAGCAGCAAGAAATTGCAGATGCAATACCCATTTTAGAAGTAGATATGCAGAAAGATGCAAAAATTCAGCATACACTTCCCAAACCCATCAACATACCTTGAGAAGAGCTTGTCAGCAACAAGCACAGAATATGCCTTGGATATGATAAGGAGGTTTCCTTTCATATTCCAGATTACTCAAATCCCATCCTGTTTTAGAGTGCTGGATTTCTTCATGACAATTCACCTTCAACTGTTTCATATTCTGGTCCTGTTCCACAACATCCACAACAGATTGTTGAATGCCAACATTGTGACTTAGTTGGCCATGTGAAAGATCATTGTTTTGATCTTCATCCATGCAAGCATTGTGGTCAGCGTACTCATTCTTCACACAGATGCTTAAAAAACAAGCCTCCTGCAAGAACAAATATTCATCTTGGATGGATAACTTCTTGGAAATGGGCTTCAACAACCAAGAAGATATTTCAGTCATATGTCAGAATTTCTTCTAGAATTTTAAAAGGTATTGTAGTTGAGTTTTCTCTATCTTCTCACCTTTTATCTGACAAGGGGGGAAGTGATGGTCATATACAAGCTTCAAAGCCACATCAAGTGAGCCCGAGCCATAACCTGCCATACCAGATTGATAGTTGTGGCCAGAGACAAAGATGCCCCTAAGCATGCCTTCGGTTGGTGGCCAACCTTAAACCATCTATGCGGGGTTGAGACCTCTCTTCAAAGGATTAGGGACACTTCTTCTAGTAGAAGACTTCAACTTCTTTCCAGTTTTGGAAGAGTTCCAAGAATTGCCTTAAGCATTCCAGAGTTGGTGGTCATCCTTAAGCCACCGCAGGTTGAGAAAACCCTTTTCAGGTTGATATTCTCCCTTTTTATGCGGGGTGAGACCTCCCTTTCCAGGTTGAAGGTCTCCCTCTTCAAAATATTAGGAGCACTTCCTCTAGCAGAAGACTTCAACTTCATGCCATATTTAGAAGAGTTCGAGGAACTGCACTAAGTGTTCCTGTGTTGATAGTCATCCTTAAAACACCACATTATGTAAACATTTTAGAAAGCACATTCAACCTAGTGTTGCCATGCATTTTTGCACATTTTGTATTACATTCTCTTCTTGGACTCACACATACCCCTTCGGATTAAGGGGGGAATGTTGGACACCTAATACTCTAAGGGTTGGTGTGGAAGCTGAACAATCAAAGGGAGTCCAAGGGACCACTTGGGTTATGAAACCAAGGGTCACTCCTATATATTATAAATATGTATCATTGTGAATAATATATGCAATTCAAGATTGATCATTCATATTTTGCATTCGCCATGTATGTGTTTGACAGTAGTGAAGGGATTTTGCCAAAAAGAAGGTATTTACTTGACAACAAGAATCCACCTATTGTTAAAATGCCATCCATAAGGGTTATCCTTGGTCTTACTACTTCTTTATACTTGGAATGTGAAAAATTAGATGTGAAGACAATTTTCCTTGATGGAGAATTGAAGGAGGAAATTTATATGGAACAACATGAGGGATTCAAGGTACACCTAACCTTATTTGTAGGTTAAAGAAGATCCTTTATGGGCTAAAATAAGCACCTCGCCAATCGTATAAGAAATTTGATTAATTTATGTTGAAGCATGGCTTCAAAATACTAGAGGCTGATCATTGTGTCTACATTAAAAGGTATGACCAATAAAAGTATATTATACTATTGTTGTAGGTGGATGATATGCTAATTGTTGGACATGATAAGAACATGACCACTAGGTTGAAGACAAATTTGGGTAGCCAGTTTGCAATGAAAATATTTAGGTCCAACATGAAAAAATATTGAGCATGAGGATCATACATGACAGAAAGAACAAAAGGTTGTGGTTATCACAAGAAAAATTTATTGAGAAAGTGTTAAACACTTTTAATATGAAGGGTGTCAAACCAGTTGGTACACCCTAACATCACACTTCAAACTTAATGTTGATTTCTTCCCTTATGATGACAGGAAGAAGGAAGGAATGAGTAAAATCCCTTATGCTTTAGCGGTCGTTAGCTTGATGTATGCTATGGTTTGTACCCATCCAGATATTGTACATTCAGTGGGAGTAGTGAGCAAATTCCTTCCAAATCCAGACAAACAACATTGGAAAGCGATAAAGTAGTTTTTGAGGTATCTCAAGGGTACTGGTAATTATTGTTTATGTTTTGGTAATAATAATGTTGTCCCTAAAGGTCATATAGATGCAAAGATGGCTAGAGATGCGGATACTAGAAAGTCCACCGCTAGTTATTTACATACTTTTGCAGGTCTAACAATGCCTTGGATGTCTAGACTACATAAAGTAGTAACCCTCTCCATAACATAAGAATAATACATAATTGCCACAAAAGCTTGCAAAGGGATGTTGTGTATGCAGTGATTCTTAGGAGAGCTGGGAATAAAACAAGACAAATATGTGTTTCATTGTGACAGTCAGAGTGCCATTCATTTAACAAAAAACCTAGAATATTAGTTTAAGATAAAGAACATTGATGTTTGATATCAATGGATTCCTCAAGAGTTAGATGATGGATTTGTACAGTTGGAGAAAATAAACCCTAAGGACCATCCAGTTGATATGTTAACAAAGATTTTTCCAAGGGATAAGCAGGAGCTTTGTATAACCTTGGCTGGAGTAATATAAACATGATGAAAGGCATCTTGGGAAAGGATTAGTAGTGAGGAGAGATAAATGATGTCAAAAATATCCACTCAAGATTTTATTTCGTCTCATGTGGGAGATTGTTTGGTGTGAGACCAAATCAAGTAAAAATAAAATACAAAATATTTATACTTCTTCATGCTTCCAAACTATTACAAAAGGAGTCAAGCGAGTTGTTCGCACCGAGGTTATTGTATTAAAGTTTATTTTTATAGCAATGTGAGTGAGAAGTAAGTGAATGTAATAGATTTATTGTTATTGTAATAAAATCTCTAATTATTTCCCCATGATTTTTCCACATAAATTTTTTGTTTATGAGTTAATTTACTTTTAGTGTATTTTTCTATGTTGTCCGTTTTGTATTAAAAATTCAAACACTTCTAGCTCAACCATGATCACTCTTGACTGCGATTATGAACTGGTTGAAGAATTCACCAACAAAGGCACATATAGAACCTAACACAACCCCATAGAACCCCCAGCCACTCAAAACAAATTGCATGGTGTAAGTAACTTTAAGGGGATAGAAAGAAAGCAACATTCAACTAGAATACAATACCTAATAGAATGGACCAAGTGGAATTTGTAACAATTAAACACGAATAGAGTTAAGTAAAAACAACCTCTGACTACCAACTAACCAACAAGAAAAAAAGAACGAATGCCTAGTGGGTGAGAAACAATATATAAACATAGACAATTAGGGGGGCCAAGACCATAGGAATTACTTTGAGACTGCATTTTCTTGGAGCGGTTTCAAATAAAAACAATTTTCCCATTCATCATCATTATTGATTCGGTACAAACCATTACATTCTCAAGTACAGTTACATACATGAAAATTTTAAGAATGGAAATTTATATTTATTGTCTAAAAGTCTTGGTGAATCTTATTAGTCCATAATATGTAAATTGTAAACATATTGGCAATATTTTTGTCAAACTATTGAAATTTATAATTATTTTATATAGTCTTTATATTATGGTGATTTTTAAGGTAAAAATAATTTTATCATATAAAATTTGCGTAAATCATTTTTAGAAAAGAATGGAAATTGATATATTTTTTTTGCAAAAAAGGATGGGAAATTAGTCTATCTGTGAAATTTAGCACCTATAATTTTCCTTGCGTACAAACTAATGGATACCATAACTATCATGGTGGGGGTTTGTTCATTCCCTGCTACCAACATCCTCCCATTCCCTAGGTCACAACAAGCCTGCAAACCTTCTCTCACTCAAACTCATGAGCACAAGTGTCTTTTCATTGAGTGCCAACAAGCAAATTAAATTGCCATGCATCAGACATAGATCTCCACTTGTGAAGTGTCTAACTTAGTTCTCGAAACCTATGTTGGCACATGATCTAGGAGGGATTTATAAACACTTGTTCTAATTTAAATTAATTATACATTAAGATTACTAATTAAAAGTTAATATTATTAATGAATTAAAAATTATTTAAAATTACTCAAAAAAGGAAAATAAATATATATTTTCACAAATAGGCTAAACCTAGGGTGGGGCCAACCCCAATGTTGGATGAAAAAACGATCTATCCCACCAGTGGGATGTTATCACCATGATTGTGTGAAGTTCAGTCATGCTTGGGCGCTGCATGTGATGGTTTAATTCTTCCGAAAGTGGCTTCCATTCTCAACCCTTCCCCAGGAGGTTTAAACCTAAGACCTAGTTGGGACTAACCCTATGCAACTAACTAGTCTACACGTCATGGGTTGATAAATATAAACAATATAATTATGTATTTGAACATATATTTATGAGGAAAATGATAGAAAGAATAAACTTTCTTGATGGAGTGGTCTTTAAGTGTGACTTGGAGTTTCTAGTAGATTTCTGGCCAGAATGTGGCAAAAACATTTGTGGCCAAATATTTATTTGTGTTTTTTAAAGTGGTTTTTTAATTGTATATATGGATTCAACACCTTCAAAAAACCTTGGGGCACTTCGATTGTGAAGAGTTCACCCATCAAAATTGTGTTTTCTATGAATCCTTGCTGGATTCTAGACAAATTATATCGGAAAATAAATCGAAAAACTTTCCAAATAGTTGCACTTAAAGAGTACTCTCTTTCTTAATATTTAAATTTGATAAAAAAGGATAGACATTAATGATGGGTTTGAAAAAGACACTAGATACAATAGTGTACTTGATCATCTATTTACGAGGAAAATGATAGAAATAATGAACCTTTTAATATTTGAATTTAATAGAAAATATTATCATTAAGATTAGGTTTGAAAAGGCTACAAGATACAACTAATATACTTGACCTATATGAATACATGTGGTTGTGGGGAATACATAGTTATTAGGTGTGGAAAATTTTATCACTTTTGTTGGAAATATGGGTGGGGATCCAACACACAAGCTGAGGTCATTGTCTTATTGGGGGGCTTTATTTTGTGCACAATGGATGTTTATTGAGACTTTGGTTATCTACGGGGACACAAACGGTGTCATTGATTGGGCTTTGGCTAGGACCAATTTTGAGCCTCCATTACTCACAAACTGGATGCAGAGGATCAGATATATAATGGGGTTATTTTAGGCGGTGTCCTTCACATGCATTTATAGAGAACATAATGGCATGGTAGACACACTCTCAAAGTCACTACCATGCCATTATGTTCCCTATAAATGCATGTGAAGGACACTATGGGCAAATTACTCTAATACGGACAAATTATAAGGAACATAATGGCATTTGCTATAGGTCATGTAAACTATTCTATAAATAAGATGTTCCTTCTTTTTATGGTGGCCTTATATATTTTGAAGGACCTACTCCGATATGAGGTTGATGTAATGGTAGCTAGACTAATGACTATTGTAGTATTTTTTATTATTAGTTGATAGGGGATACAAATTTTGGTGAGCTAGATATATTTTGATGATAACATGTTTATATATATTGATTCTGACATGACTTGAATATAAGCACTATATACTTGTCTTGATTGTCATGTGTGGGTAATTATGGATGAGTAAACTTATATAAATAAACTCTTATTAATATAAAAGTTGTTGCTTTTTGACCATACATTTATGAGGAAAATGATAAAAAAATAATCTTTTAAAATTTGAATTTCATAGAAAATCATAAAATGATAAAAAAATAATCTCTTAAAATTTGAATTTCATGGAAAAATAAACAATACTTAATAGTACAAATTTGAAATACTCATTACGACATTAATATATATATAATATAAATAAAAAAATAAAGTAAAAAATATATAACAACTTTCTTTTAAAACAAGTAATATTTTTTTATAATAAACTAATGATATCATAAAACAAGACAAGTAGTAACATTTACTATAAATCAATTTTGAAATAAGTAATAACATCTACCTAAAATCTTATTTTAAGGGACGTGAACATGAAAAATTGAAAATTTCTTGTATGAAAAAATCATATATATATATATATATTTAAATTCTTATTTATATATTTTATCTGTATTAATTTTTATGTAATAATTACTCTAAATTTCCTAAAATTAATTAAATTAAAATGTGTTACATATATTTGCATCACAAAGTAAATGATTACCCTATACGTATGATGAAAGTGATATGTTTACCACAAATACGTGATGATCATTTATATTTATATTTATGACATATTAATTACGATTACTTTATATTCATTAGAACGAGAAGTAAAGGGAAAGTGATTTTTAATATATTTAAGAGTGCCGGATATATATAGTCTGAAGTTATTAGTTTGTTTGTATTAGAGTAATTTTTCAAATCTCCATAGTCAATATTAGGTTTTTGGTTGAAATTTTTGCGTGAAGTTAGTGCGCTGCTGCATCTCCAATTTTAGAATTCGAGGGTTAACGTCACCTTACCATGCATGATAGATTGGTTTTCACTGACAATGTAGGTACATGGAAGGGTGATCCTTCATATAACTGGGAGTTAACTTGGGATGCTTTAGGCTATGGTGGTGTTAATTTCGTTTTAAGAGTGATGGTGGAGAATTTATTATTATGGTTGATGGATATTTGAGAAGCAAATTTAGCTATTTTTGTTTTTCAAAGTGGTTGTATTATTTTTTTCTTTGTGTTGTGGTGCTCGTTGAGGTTGGATTTGTTGTTTCTTGCTTTACTTATCGTTGTCAAGTTTTCCATGTTACTAGGTAAGGATTTTTTATTTTTTTATTATTTATTATAATTATTATTATTTTACTTTGGCCGGTGCGTGCAGTGAGCTTTTTGTGTGGAATGATGAAGTTGTTCAACTATGTGGCAGGACGCAACTTTGCTAACCTCCTCGAAGACGATTTGATAGGTAAATGTATGAACACTATTTTATGGTTTAATGGTCATGGTGCATAATTTGGAGTTCTAATGGTTCGCAATTTCATAGAATTTGCAGGTGAGGCTTTAGAACTTAGAGCATAAGAGTTGTTCGAGTAAGCGGATTGGTGGATTCTAGCGACGAAAATCTGGTAAGTTTTTAATTTCTCTCTATTTGCAAACTCTGCTTTATTGAGTCAGAAGTGTTAAGTACATTTCCAGCTCAAGTTTCGATGGTTTGGATTCAATGTTGTAGGAATAAACCAGTATTGACTAAGCAAAGCTAGGTCCCAAATCGACCTATTTTTTCATTTGCGGAAGTGCTATGGGCAAGGTGTCGACCCAAATTCCATATGTTCCGGTTTTAAATTATATGCCGACTTCGATTCCATGATTTTCTATAGTGGTTATGATGAAGATTTCGTGGAATTTACTCTGAAACTTGTGAAGTCGAGAGTATAGGGATCTTTGGATTTCCAGGAGGCTCGTGAGCAAGGTGGCAGCTGCGACTGCACATCGTGTTGTTTTAGATAGTTGGGGGGTCGAAGTTCTATTGACATAAACAAATAGCTCGGGAAGAAGATAAATCTGAGCTCAGTGGGGCATGATGCATACTTGTGTATGTGAGTTTTTATATGCCTTTTACGTTCAATCGATTTCCATAGGGAAGATAGGTTTTATTTATTTGTTTTTCAAAATACTAAATTTATTGGTATAAAAGTTATACTTTAAGTGATGAGAGATCATAACCTTAGATAGTTGTCAACTAGAATAACGAAAACATAAAATAATCGACAATAAAATTCAAGTTTCAAGCATTGGAGAACTTTTAAAGCCAATGTTACCAGTGTTCTGAGTTTCCAAGGGTAGAATGTTGTAATGTACATTCTTTGTAGATTTTATGCATAGAGGAACATGCTTGAGCCATGGTTGTGAGTGCACGTTTAAAAAAAACAATCAAATTTAGAATAGGGGCATTTGTCTCCATTTCAGTTTTTTTGGTTTGTTTGGAGTCAGATGAAACTCGTAATTAAGGTTGGGACCAACTCCATGATCGGGAAGTCAATGTCTGTTCGGAGAAGAATCATAAGGAAAAGGCCGAGTTGTGAGTCATCTTGGCAAAGGCTAGGGTTCGTGTGGTGTTTAAATTTCAACTGGCATTTAAGTTTGTTGTTTTCAGCTTTTGTGATTTATGAAGCATATTCATATTGTTTTATTCATTAGACGAGTGCTGACGGGTTCTTATCTTTTAAGCATTTTAATCCTAGTTTTGTTTTAATTTGTACGTAGTTATTGAATTTGTTATCTTAGACTATTAGATAGAAAGAATAATAATCTTTCTGTAAAATTGCTTTAAATAAATGCTCTATAAAAATACTTTTTTGAATTTATTTATTTTTTGATAAAGGAATAAGGTGTTTTAAATTACATTTATTAAATAATATGTTATATGCAAAAAAACAAAATAATAAATTACAGACACATATTTTTGTTTCGTGGGCCTTCATAGAACCAAGTAAGAGGTAAGCCAGAGTATGAGGTCGGAGGTGGTTGTTGGAAACACGCATATCTATAGCATATATTTCTTTTGTTACTTCTAATGAAAGCAAGTCGGAGGTCGGTCTCGACTATGAGATTGGAGGTCGACATTGTCATTTGCATGGTCTCTCTAGACATTCCTGACTACTGAGACTCCTCGGCCAATGAGGCTCAAAATCTAGGTTCATTGTTGTTATTCATGAGGTCTGTGGTAAAGTTTATCATGAGTTGATATGTTATAAAATAAATCTTAAATGTCTTATAAAAATAGATTTTTGAATTTATTTGTTTGTTGATAAAAGAATAAGGTATTTTAAATTACATTTATTAAATAATATTTTATGTGAAAAACAAAATACTAAATTATAGACACCTATGTTTGTTTTGTGGGCCTTCCTAAAAGCATGTCGAAGGTTGGGATGACTATGAGGTCAGAGGTGGCTGTTGTAAGCATGCGTAACTATACACATATATTTCTTTTGTGGCCCCTACTGAAAGCAAGTCGTAGGTTGGCCCCCACTATGACATCGGAGGTCGACATTGTCATTTAACGGGTCTCTCTAGACAGTCCCGACTACAGACATTCCCCGACAATTTCAGCTCTGAATCTAGGTTGTTGTTATTATAACTATTTCTTATAAATGACTTAAATGAGGTCTATGATGAAGTTTATCATGAGTTAATATGTTATAAATTAAATTTTAAAAGTCTTATAAAAATGATTTGTTGAATTTATTTCTTTATTGATAAAAGAATAAAGTATTTTAAATTACATTTAAAGAATAATATGTTATGTGAGAAAATAAATAAATAAATTATAGACACATATGTTTGTTTTGTGGGTCTTTGTAGAGGCAAGTCGGAGGTCAGACTGACTATGAGGTTATGCATAACTATACGCACATATTTCTTTTGTAGCTTGTGCTGAAAGCAAGTCGGAGGTCGGTCCCGACTATGAGATCGGTGGTGGGCATTGTGGTTTGAATGGTCTCTGTAGACACTCCCTAGTACTGACACTCCCTAGCCTATTCGACTCCAGCTTCAATACTTCATTTTTTTCTTTAAAGAATTGGATAACGGGTTTCTATCTTTTAAACATTTTATCTTATAAGTATAATTTATTCAATTTATTTTTTTATTGATAAAAAAAATTATTTTGAATTAATTTTATAAAATAATATATAATATGAAAAAAACAAAATAATAAATTACAAAGAGTCCAATTATACATATATGTT
Organism: Pinus tabuliformis; assembly: GCA_031772625.1. Taxonomy (NCBI): domain Eukaryota; kingdom Viridiplantae; phylum Streptophyta; class Pinopsida; order Pinales; family Pinaceae; genus Pinus; species Pinus tabuliformis. The sequence goes on from CM062820.1 coordinate 426,996,633, forward strand.
TCTTGTGTGGGCCCTTCCAGAAGAAAGTCAGTGGTCGGGTTGGTTATGAGATCAAAGGTTGACATTGTCTTTTGGATGGTACTATGACATTTCACAACCAATTGGTGTCCTTGTAAACATGCACAACTATATGTACATATTTTTTTGTGTTCCCTACTAAAATCAAGTCGAAAGACGAGTTCGACTTTGAGGTCATAAGTCGGATTTGTCAATTGAATGGTCTCGTTGGGCACTTCCGACTATTGACAATCCCTGACCAAATCGATTGCATTTACAATATTACACAGAAGCATGCTAAATCAATTTTGTTTTAAATTTGAAAATTATTTATTTAAATTACAGTTTGATAGTACATTTTATATGAAGATCTTCTTTTACTCAGTTTGTTCAACATGTTCTTCTTTGTTTGTTTTGTTTTTGTTTTTGTTTTTATTTTTTTTCCTTCGCTTTTTGGGTCCTAATTATTTTTAATTGTGGTAAGTGACTAAATTGTTAAGTTTTATTGGGTTTACTTAAAATTGCGGATGGTTGCAAAATGAATTGAATTTCCAGTGTGTGTTTTGATTATTTTGACTAACCTTTATAAAAGTAAAAGAGACTTTATTTAAAGTGATGTCAATGTGAATTTAAATTTAATTTTATTCATATGTTCTATAAATTTAGTATTTGGAATATCAAGTAATTAATTAAATTTAAATTTAGTTATATATATATATATATATATATATAGAGAGAGAGAGAGAGAGAGAGAGAGATTTCATTTAAAAAAACATCTATTGAAATTTCAATAATGTTGTATTGTTTTAATTGTTTACATAATGCTAAAATGCTTTATTATCAAATTTTATTGTTTTTATATATAATTAAATAGAGTATTAAGTTATTATATTAAGTTGTTTTGTATTTTCTTATTTTAAATTCTGTGGATGTTAGAATTGCTTATTTAGCTAGTATTCTTAGCTAGAATTGTCTTGTATTGTAATTATTATTATTATTTAGTGATGTATAATTATAAACATGTTATTATTTTCATTAGCGGTTTTTGTGAATCATGATGCATTGTTTGGTATTCAATAAACATATGGTATTGGAAAAAACCAAAAAATAGAGATTGATTTGAACAAAAAATATATAGTCATGCATACAAATTGCTAATATAAGTTATTTTACTTAAATGTTATGTTGTCACCTTCTGAAAACAAAGTTCCAGTTGTACAAAGAGTACCAAAGAGCATAGAAGTTTACAGCCATATTCCAAGCCACATAAGATCTCAAAACTAAATCAGACTCTCTCCATTGGATGGTGTTCCGAATTAGCTTTCCAACGGTAGGTGGAAGTCTAAAAACAAACTCCTGGATCAGAAGTTAGCGCAGATTGAAGATACCCTTTCAAAGCCAGATTACAAAGGAAAATTGGCTAAGGGTCAGGCTCATCGCAAATCGCAATCGGGGATTTTTTGAAGCGGTGGTAGGGGAAAATAGTGAAATCTATGATTAGTCAATTGTCGATATCACACACCGTAGATCAGTGGGTCCGAGGCAAGGCAGATCGGCGATCGAAGGGTCCCATGCACAGTCTATCGGCTTATCAGCGGTGGGAGGTCCTGGGCATAGTATATCGACTTATTGATGGTTGGAGGTCTCGCATGTCAGACTTCCCGCAATATCGGAAATTCCACAACATCAGCGATTCTGGACGGGACTGGGGTTTAAAAAATTGCGAAGTGGAAAAGTTCTGATATAGTATAAAGTCACTGGGAGGGGCCGAAAACCATTTAACAAAGGATTGCAGCGAAAAAACAAGGGCGTGCAGGCACTTTTCTCTCTCCTCCAAGGGGACCATGTGGCGAAATACCATTTGTCCCTAAGAATCCACATGGCAATTGACGTGGTATTACAGAGGACACATGGCATGCAGATTTGGCATTTTTAGGGGTTCTATGGGGGCATATCTGGGTGACACATGTCAACATTCTAGAAGTTCCACGTGGCACTGATGACATCACTAAAGGAGATTCTCGCAGATCGGAAATCAACGAAGTTAAAGGGTCACAACTCCAATTAAAAGTCTTCGATTGCGATTTGTGGTAAAGGGGGCTCCAATAAGGGGGCTAGTCTGCAATCACATAGAGGGTTGAGGAAGTAAGGGCTAAGCACAAAAGGGACCAATCCCATAGATCGACGATCGCACAGGCCAAAGTTCCTCCTCCGCCGAAGTCCCTCCCGACTTGCAATTGCGATATGCGGGAACTCTCCCGGATGCGATATTTTATACAATAGATTTAAAGGGATGTCGGGTCCATCCCTTTTCAAAGGCCACATATTAATTAAACACCCCCCATCTCTGGACAACCCAGATTGACTCTGCCTAGATCGATGGCTCCCAAGCCTCCCCCCTGCCATGTTTTCATTTATAGGCGGGGGGGGGGGGTCTGAAAAAGCGGTTTCCTCACCGGGCCTCGCCGCTACATGTCCCTCTCATATTATTTCGCATCCCCACCTGTTGTCTAGGCAATCCTCTCTACAGACATAGATGATCCCTCTAGCCTAATGAGTGGGACTAGCAACTTATGTGATATTTTACTGGACACTTTCCTAAGTTACGATTGAAATGAAAGACAAAGAAGATGGTCTACCTCGTTATGATGCTATCATGTTCTCCTTTGTTGAAGACCTTGGATCACTTGTGTCACGACCTCGGTCCCGCTGATCACAACATTTATACACCTGTACAAGAGATCAAGACACAACAAGGCATGCAAATATAAATAACATATTCAAAAGTAACCTACTTAACAGATCAAGGAGTGTTAAGACAAATGATACATAAACATACACATTTGTGGAAAATGAACCAACAATTGTATATTAATAGAATAAAGGAGGAAGCATACAACCAAGCCTTGATGTCAATAGGCTCTCCTTGAATGAATGTCCAAGTCCAAGCTAGGCTCTCCAAGCACTCCTTCTCCAAGCCAAATGAGTATCATATAGGCACAATCTTAGCATAAGGGTGAAAATAGACAAAGACCAACCATTTGGGAATGGGAGAGGATGAATATATAGGCAGGGAAAGGGAGTTAGGATCTCTCCAAAGATATGAGTAGGCCCTCATCTCAAGGAGGTACCTCATAGAGATAAGACAAAGAGGCCAAGTTGGGAGAACTTGACCTCATCCACGCTGAACAACCTCTAGCTCGTCGCTCTAGAAGCTTCTAGATCACAGAGTTTCTCATCCTCTTTTGGAAAATTTCCTGATCATTGCGGGTATACTAGAAAACAAAGCGATGGCATCGCGGGTATAGTGAAACATGCAACCATCACGGTTTCTAGTATCACAAGGGCGATGATTCTCAAATTAGGGTTTTAGAGCCAGTTCCTTCAGGGAAGCTCAAGGAATTTTCCAATCAATGTTTTAGGGAGGATCTGAGCTGCATATCGGAATGAGTACACTGCATGATTGTCATGTTTTGGGAACTTCGGGTTATGTCATAGGGAAGTGCGGGAGGTGTGAAAAAATACAGTGTAACAGATGCCCCCTAAAACATGAAGGCAGAACGAGGAGTGATGACTGATATTCTTTACGAGCTTTTGCATGGATGAGAACAAACATTGTCAGGAGACCTACAAGTCAAGGATGCATATACATATACATATCGGATATCAAAACATGAATCCATGGTATGGACGTAGCCATCCGCATACTAAGGACTATGTGAAAGGATCCATGGCATGGGCGCAACCATTTAAATGAGAAGGATCACTTGTAAATATAAGATCCAAGGTATGGACGCAACCACCCGATATAGAAGGATCATCATAAATGTAAAGTCACATGGTATGGTCATGTTGATGGTGCTAGACCCGCCAACATGTTAGGGGATCTCGCCGGTACGAAGTCCCAACTAGACCTCAGACTGTTTGGTGTAGGAGTCCCAACAGTGGGTCGCATGGTATCTCCTTGATGGTGGTTGCTCGCAGAGGCAAGTAAGATATCCTTGTTGGTAGCAAGGGTGTGACATGTGCAACAAGCGAAGGAAGGTGCATGAAGGTTCTAACACACGAAAGGTGGAGTGAGTGTGCCCCTTGGAAACCGATGGAAAGACGCAGATTGGAAGGGAACACATGAGAAAAGATGCATCACATGCTGGAAGGAAGGTGAACCAACAATCCAAAGTGATGGTTAAACCAACAACACATCCCAGTAAGATTCATACATCCATATACAGAAAGAGTCTATACATACATGCGTAAGCAAAAAGATACATATACCATTAGAGTAACCAAGTTCATTGAATTAGAATAAAAACATATGCATGAAACATGTTCTCTCTATTGTATTAAGAAGTGAAAGTTCCAATCATATAGTACAACCATGACCAACCACTAGTCACGATAATGGAACGTTACAGTCATTGTCGTCTACTCCTCCATAGAGATGTACTAGCTTTGCACTGTGGAGAAGCCAATGCTTGTTACAATACTCTCCAAGCTTTCTCTAAGATACTCCTATTGGAAGCTTGGCTGACCAAAAGCCTATAAAATGAGTTAAGAGGTACCATAAATATCAAAGGGTGGGGTGACCCTTGACATTCCCCTTTGTGATTGTTCACCTACCCTCATGACTCTTCAACTACTCTATGACTATTACATTCAACTATCGACATTTGGACTTCCACTTTACAAGATGTTACATCTAATATGCACATGTACCCATGTGAGACAAAATGGCTTGAGCAAGCCATGCAAGACATCACTAAGACTCAGATAACTATGGGAAGACCAACTCTTCGACATCCTCATGATGGTCGACGGTGGTGAAGTAATGCCAAGCTTGGTCGTCTGTGATGGTGTCCGCATGCTCAAGGGTGACATCCTGCCGAAAGTGAACTCTTGCCTCCATTGCATCTGGGTACACTGATATGGATCCTATTTCCAACTCGTCTGATAACACACGCATCATCATCTTGAGTGTAGCTGGACTAGCAACATATTGATGCATAGTTTTTGCGCTGATATTCAAGTGTGTGCTGGTGACTATGCACATCAACTTGTCGAAATACATGTTCAACTCCAGTCGAACTTGCTTCTTATATTCTCCTCGATGAGTGTTCCAAATGGGTGGGGTCGCATGCATGCGCACAATGAAATCCATGCTCCTGAATACCCTTACATGTGATCGAAAACACTACTCACCCTGTCTCCTCCATGCTAGCTACTGGATGGGTCCATAACCTATATGGGCGCAGTTTCATTAGTCTGTGCATGTTGCACCTTGTGTTGTGCCTGTTCCCACTGTAACTCCTCTTGTTGTCTGTGCAACTCCTGTTCTTCCTTGAGTTACCACTTCAGCACCTGTAACTCCTTCTCTGTTTCTCTCTATACCTTTACGCGATCCTCTTGTCACGTCATCACCTCATAGCCTCAATCTCCAAACCTGATTTCATCACAAGTGGATCTGCTTGAGCTTGTAACTTTATTCAGCCTCTGCACTATCAACAATATTCCTCTTGCATTTGTCGCATGCAGGTGTGCTACCTTCTATTGCTGTTGATGGTGATGCTCGCTATGACGTCATTGCCATTTCATCTTGATATCCTTGTCTATGAACAACTTGATGTCTTCATAGATAGGAAAGTTCATAAACGCTTGATCGACTGCATCCCCAATTATGCTCTGAATGGTGTCTTTGACTCTGATCTCCTGGAAGCCATTATACCAGTGATGCTGAGAGGTAGACAAACACCCGTGATACCTGGAGACATAGCAACACTCATGACAAGAAATCTTTCAGTTCAAAACCAAAACAAACTGGAGGATTGACATGCAACATACCAGTGTGACTATCTGTGAAGATTGCACAATTTTCAATGGGATGCTGGGAGAGTGACTGCCAAAACTACGCAAGGCATAGTCCAGGCTATCAGGAGGCTAGCTGACTGCTAGAACTGTGCAATGCATAGTCCAAATTGGCTTGCTGAGGACTGAAACTGTGCAATGCACAGTCCAACTTGGCTTGTTGAGGACTGAAACTATTCAATGCACAATTTCAGTCAACAGTGACATGCAAACCAGCAAACTGCATTGCGCAGTTTTTGGGGCCAGCAAGGCACTGCCTCCCAGAATTGTGAAATGCAAGCCCTGAGGTCAATGCTGGGCCAGAATTGCGTAATTTCTAGAGGGAAGGCAAAGATTTCACTTCCAAAAATGTGCAATGCTAGCCAGGAAAGGAAACGTGTGGGCTAAGGCAACCCAGTCCCACCGACGAGCGACTGAAAACATGAGAAGTTTGAATGCATGGTGAAACTGAGTGTAAACAAGAGTGAATGATCATGCATGCAAACAACAAGTGTAGGATTAAGAAAATGGGAAAACATGCATGTGTGTGAAACGAGTTGCCGCAACAGCGACTGTCAGTGAAAAAATAGTGTCATGCATGCAACAACAGTGAGATGCGAATGAAAACTAAAACAATGCTTCTACAAGCTAACATACATTAAAATGACAACAAGCATTCATTGAAATCAAGCAGACAACACTTACACAAAGCGAAACACAAAAAGCAATAGAAATGCGTAAGACATGAGAAGTGGACTTACCCTGAAACAGCTAAACTGAAAGTGTCGAAGACTTCTGGATGTGATGTGGGATGTCAGAGCTGTAAGATCGATGTGAGGAATGATCTTTGCAACGTCCGTTTCATGAGTTTCGATGAGATTGAGGTTATGACATGCATGCCACAAATCTAGGAAAAAGCGACACTTGGCGAGGGGTTTCTAAAATGATATTTACATGTAACCTCCAACTGCTAAAAATAGATCCCTAGATCTAGGGATGCCTTTTGCATGCTGCCTTTGGCTATTTCGGGAAGATCAACCCCTACATGCAAATCCTTTTTTCTTGGCCCTGGAGGGAACCAGTCAACCTAATGACACATGCAACAACTTTCTTGAATAAGAGAGGGATTTGCACAATTTCTGGGAGTAGTTGGGCTAGCTGTCTTGGAGGGATTGCGCAATTTTTGGGAGGAGTAGGTGACTGTTGCCCAGATTTGCACAATTTCTGGGATGAGCTGCAGTAATGGGCTAGATTGAGCAATTTTCTCAAGGAAGCCTATCTAACTGCATTGTGCAATTTCTAAGCCCAGTAGGCTGCCCAACAGATTTGCACAATTTATGGGCTGAGCTACAGTGCGGGGCCATATTTCGGAATTTTCTCAAGGAAGCCTGTCTGACTGCATTGCGCAATTTCTAAGCCGAGCAGGTTGCCTAACAGATTTGTGCAATTTCTGGAGGGAAGGCTGGTTCCCCTTCAGAATTGCGCAAATTCTGAGGGATCTATTTAGCCAACAACTAGCTTAAGTCTGAAATGGCAGCCTATGAAAGGAGTGAAGCAAACTAACATGCACAGGCTGGCAACCCACTAAAAAAATGTTGAAGCCTATGTACTTGATAGTGCAAGACATGTTGCTAGGATGGTTGGTAGGGAGGCTCCAAAACAAAGCTAAGGAAAAATTTTGGAGGGTGGTTGTAGCGCTACAACACTTTGCGACACACTGGTAGAACTCTAGATCTCTGGATGGACCTTGTTCATGGAAATCAAGTCTAACACCTCTGGAAATATTGTTCATTTATCTGATGTCTCGGCTTCCACACTTGTTTGATTGTAAGATTTAGCATCTGCCAAGCTCTTAGTTGGTCGACACACATTACAAGCCAAGCCAATACAGTTGTTTCGATTGTGGATGAGGGGTATATTGATGCACAAGCCATATGATCGTCAGAGTTTTAGTTTCATCTTTGGTGTTGCTCCACTGCCAATAGGCCTAAACAATACCCCAACAGAGTCATGCAGGAACACAAGCATCACTTCGTTGTTAGCGAGCCTGGTCAGTACCTTGGCGGAGTTACTTGCATCACCTCTTTGTGCAGGAATCCTTTCTCTTCTTTCGCATTATTCATTTTCATTTTTTCGATTTTTTTTCACATTTTCATTTTCATAACTGTGCACAACACTTATTCATCTTAGAGGTGGAAGAGGGATCCTGACTTATTGAGAGCATAAGAGGTTTTTCCTTCAGAGAATTAGCTTGTATGTACCTCTGACATGCTTCTTAAGGTTTTCCCCTTCACCTTACTCTACTTGACTGAGCTGACAAGGATTAACCCAAAACAACCGACTCGAGTAGGTGCTACTAGTTAGCGCGCAAGTGTTGTGTTTTTACCAAGGTTCACTTCGAACAACATGTATTTGCCATTGATGTATCATGGACTGAAGACAACAAGTTCTTCATACAGAGGTAGGACGACAAATAACAAAGTATTGATAACTGCATAAGCCCTCGTGTACTTAACCCATCTTGTCTCAAGAGTCACACACGGTGTCATGCGAAACTAACCTACAAACATAAACAATCAAACAACGACAAAACAAAGCAAAAGCAGAAGAAAATGCGTAAGAAAAGCGAGTAAGCAAACAAGTAGGCAAACAAACAAACATGCAAAGTAAGAATCAAACATGTAAGCAAGCAAACAAACCAAAATCAAACACTACTCCTACTCCTAAGCTAATGGTGCATGGGTCTGCTTATGTAAAGTGATACTTCCAATGCAGCCACTGGTGCATTGGTCGACCCATGTTGGTGAAGGCATGGTTCGCGAACAACACAGCTGTGCGAACCAGCAAACACGAAAGATATAATAGTGAAGCCAAACACACTCTGGGTTTAAATGTGTCCACAAAACATAAGTGAGTGCAAATGTGTGACATGCAAACTGTGTACTTACCATGGTGTTGTTCTATACTGCATGAAAATGTTAAGAATACACATTCTCTTGACCATGACATGCAAGTGAACGTGAGAAAGGTAGGACACTTACGTTTTGCAAATGTGTTTGCTATGTAAGATTCCTCCAATGCAAGAGTGATGGGATCATCTAGATCGAGTGGAGGAAGAAAAATCTAGCTGTTTGGTTGATCTTCAGTGCATACAAATGAGTGATTAGGAGCCTTGGGTGTTTGAACAATTTCCTGATTGGAAGTGAAACCAACCTCAAGACAACGAGGACCTGACATAACCATCTGCTCAGGCTGAAGTGCCTCAATAGTCTACGGGGTTTCGACTTCATCGATAGATAGATAATCAAAGACCAATGCCTTAGATAGATTAATAACATTTGAATTAACGTCGTGATCGAATGAAGAAGTAGAGAGATCACAACAACCAAGATCATAAAATTTAGGATGTTTGTCGGCATCCTCATGATTTGATGAATCACACAGAGGGGTAGATGATAAGAAAGAATGTTCACCCTCTCCGTTTCCAGAAAAAGAAGATGAAAAATGAAGTGGATGTTCAAAGAATGATTTTTCCTCTCTGTTGTTGGATAATGGACTGGCATTTAGTGTGTTCTACGAATGATCAACAATGGGTGCATCCGTAGATGGAGATACACATGTGAAATCAGGGATGGAAGAATCACCAAAGATGTTAGGGAAGAACGTAGGAGGCTTAGATAGAAGGGAGTGACCCTTCCTCGAGGATTGATGCTCAGGCTCCCAATCATATTCTTCATGAATGACAACGTAGGTTGGTTGTGTAACATCAAATCCGTCGATGGTTTGATCCTTGTTCACAACAAATGTAGAGTTTGGAATGGAAGAACATAAGATAGTGTGATCCGGAGCATCATTAGAATACGAAGATGGAGGTTGAGGTAAAAAATACATGTGAAAACCCATGGGATCCACAACCAAGTCTGTGCAGGAATGGAGCGAAGTGATGTTGGGAGGATGTGACGGTTGAACAGACGTGTGTGCATGCTCTCCCACATCACTCTGCAGTGGTGGAGATGTTTGATGAGGGGACGGTGGACAATCACTTGTGACAAAAACTGTGTCCATTTGTGATTGCACAACTCCATCACCGAAGTATGCCGAGTGAGGCTTGGGCTTGAACTTCTTCTTAGGATTGACAGATTTGGTAAGGCAATATTCAAATCTGTCCATGAGATACTGGAATTTCATCTGACTTTTCAAAGCTTGAAACTGCAATACATGGAAGCAGTCCCAAAAATCCATAGGCGATTCTTGTGGGGTCTTCCGTTGTTTTAACAGTTTTTTTCAAGAGGTTCTAGATCAAAATGATGGAAAGTAGATTCAATGAGATCACATAATTACTCAATTGAGTGCACGTTGCCGGGTGGCAGACTCCAACACCACCGTAGTGGGGATTCACTGTTGGGTCCCTATAATATTAGTGATTACCCCATTACTATTGTAGTTGTATCCATTATTAATATTGTTGTGCCCCTATTGTCCCCATATTGTTATTAATGTGCCCCATAGAATCCCTCTATTGTTATTTTTTTGGCTTTATATTATTATTGTTAGGTCGGCTGGGTTATATTGTGACTCCTTAGACTCCTATATATAGAAAGGAGGTTTTGTCATTTGAATCATCCAAGAATTGCTCATTTATGTAATGTAAAGGAGGTTGCCCCCTCGAAGAGGCTGAATTCTAAGGCGTGGATCTATCTTTTCTATCTTTTTGTGAGCTAGTTTCATAACATTTGGTATCAGAGCTTTGGATTCTAGGGTTTCGTTGCTCCAAACAGGTCATCGTGGCATTTTCGCTATAACTTTTTTTTTCTGCAATGTTTTAGAAGCTAAAAAAAAACCCATTTTAGAATAAATCGCGCTGAATCTTGGGTCCAAATTTCAGAGCTTTTTGCACTATATTTCCGGAGATATGATCTGAGGAAGTTGGTCTTTTTGCAGACTCCTGAATTACATTCCAAACAGGTGACCTGGGGAAAATCGTCATAACTTTCTCTCTGAGCATCGGATTGAAATTTTGTAAGAAGGTACAGAAAGAGGACGGACTTTAGTTTCTTGTATATCTTTTTCAGATCCAAAGGTTGAAACAGTGACTTGTGGCACGTCGTACAAGTTCACTCTACTGAACTAGTCTATAATTAGGTCGTCTTGGGAGATTGTGCATAACTCTTCCTTGGAGAGTCCAACTTGGATCAGACTGGTGGCATTGGAAAGAGGACACAGAGGGCTACTACAGGTCACAATTTTAGAACTGGATGATCAGAAATTTTAGAGATACATCAGATTCAATATCAAGCTTCTACAAGGTGAAAAAAGGTGTGTAGTTTTTTTAAAATTTTTGCATAAGCTTGGTTTGAAAAATTAGTTTGAATCAGTAATTGATGCCCCGAGGAAAGAAAATTCAAACGCCTAGTAAGCAACCTGAAAGCTCTAGCATGACTTATGAAGAAGAGGATGAAATGCAACATGATATATCAAAATTACGAGACCAAGTGCAACAAGTGTCACTTGCACAAAAAGCAACAGAATCTAAGATGGATGTTTTAAGGAAAGATGTAGAAGCTAAGATGGATGGTTTAAAGAAAGGTGGAGAAGCTAAGATGGATTGTTTAAAGAAAGGCGTAGAAGCTAAGATGGATGGCATGGAAGCTAAGATGAATGACATGGACGCTAAAATTGATGGCATGGATGATAAGATGGAAGAATTGAAGATAAATATGAATAAGTTGCTACAAGAAATGGTCACTAATGGTGAAAGGGTAGTAAAGGAAACTCATGATGAGAAAAAAAGAAATGTTAATCATGATTCCATAGACTCTAATGTTGGATCGAAGACCCACCATATTCCAAAAATCGATATGAGGAAGTTTGATGGCAAGGATCCTGCAACATGGATATTACAGATGGAGCAATTTTTCGATCTCAATAATGTGCAAAACACACAAAAGGTACGTATTGCAACTTTATATTTGGAACCAAATCAGTTTGTATGGTATCAATGGCTTTGCTCTCGTAAACAAATTATCACTTGGGCAATTTTTACGGAAGAATTGATAGCACGTTATGAGGATACAAAAAGCAACACTTTTTTTAGCCAATTGATAAGTCTCAAACAAAAGGGTTCAATAATGGAGCACATTGAGGAGTTCCAAAAATTGAACATAAGGGTAAAAAATATTCCAGAGGAGCATAGGATTGATGTGTTCATAGGGACTTTAAAGGATAATATCCAACATGATGTTCGCCTTTGGGAACCTGATTCATTAGAAAAGGCATTCAGGTTAGCAAGAAAAATGGAAAGCAAAATTATGGAAACCAGGAAGCATACCACTCACAACTATAAAGATGGAAGTGTTGTTGCCCCTAGTCTTCCACAACCTATAAGGTTGACACCACAACAATTGGAAGAAAAAAGAGCAAAAGGGCTTTGTTACAGTTGTGATAGCAAATACACTAAAGGTCATAAGTGTGCTGAGAAGAAATTATTCTACATAGATTGTGAAGAGGAAGAAGAAAAGGAGCAAGAAAGGTCAAAAGAAGAGGATATACTCCAGGAACAAAGCCTAGATAAAGAAGAAATGAATCTGACCATATCTTGTAAGTCATTGGCGGGAATTACCACTCCTCAAACCATCAAGATAGAAGGAAAAATCAAGAAGAAAAAGGTAATAGTGTTGATTGATTCAGGAAGTACCCACAATTTTATTCATTGTAAGGCAGCAAAAGAATTTAATTGCTTCTGATGTCCAGCACCAGAGTGTCAAGTGATGGTTGCAAATGGAGGAACAATAAATTGCTCTGGAAAGTGCCATAATATCAAGCTATCCATGGGAGAATATGTATTGACTAGTCCAATGCTTTCCATTCCAATGGGAGGATCTGATGTTGTACTAGGAGTCCAATGGCTACAATCCTTGGGTACAATAGCTTTTAATTTTCAAGAACTTTTCATGAAATTTTCTGTGGAAGGAAAGAAAGTTGAATTAAGGGGTATTGCAGGGAAACCGGGAAAGATAATCAGCTCTAACGGTATGACAAAGCTTCTAAAAAAGGAACAAAGAGGTGTAATTGCACAATTATGTTCGCTAGATGTTTCCACATTGGAATCATCTATTTCTCCAGATCTCCAAAAAGTCTTGGACAATCATTCCAAGGTATTTGAGACTCCCAAAGGTCTCCCACCTATTCGTGATCATGATCATGCTATTCATTTAATTCCAGGAAGTATTCCTACAAACATCAGGCCGTACAGATATCCCTATGCCCAAAAGAGTGAAATTGAATGTATGGTTGCAGAAATGCTAGAGGCTGGTATAATTCAACCGAGTCAAAGTTCTTTCTCTGCTCCAGTAGTATTGGTGCACAAGAAGGATGGATCATGGCGCATGTGTCCGGATTATAGGGAGCTCAACAAGCTCACTATTAAAGATAAGTTTCCCATTCCTGTCATTGATGAATTACTGGATGAATTGCATGGATCAATTTACTTCACCAAGTTGGATCTTCATTCAAGATATCATCAAATCAGAATGAAGACTGAAGACATTCTAAAAACAAAATTTAGAACTCATGAGGGTCATTATGAATTTTTGGTCATGCCTTTTGGCCTTACCAATGCACCTTCAACATTTCAAGGTTTGATGAATTCCATTTTCAAACCATTCCTTAGAAAATTTGTGTTAGTATTTTTTGATGATATACTAATCTACAACAAGTCTTGGAAGGATCATGTTGAACATGTTGACAGGGTGCTACAACTATTGGAGGAGAAACAATTATATACAAAAAGATCCAAATGTTTCTTTGGAGTACAAGAGGTGGAATATCTGGGTCATATTGTATCTCATGAAGGAGTTAAGGTAGACCCTAGCAAAATTAAAGCCATTAAGGAATGGAAAATCCCCACATCCATAAAGCATCTACAAGGATTTCTCGGGTTGACAGGGTATTATCACAAGTTTGTTAAGAATTATGGGAGAATAGCAGCACCTCTAACAACATTATTGAAGAAAGATGCATTTTCATGGACTCTAGAAGCAACAAAGGCCTTCGAGCATCTTAAAGAGGCAATGTGCCAAGCACTGGTCTTAACTACACCAGACTTCACAAAAACCTTTATTATGGAATGTGATGCTTCAGGAAATGGAATTGGTGTTGTTTTAATGCAAGATGAAAGACCCATTGCTTTCGAAAGTCGTCCAATCAAGGGAAAGTTTTTACACAAAGTTATTTATGAGAAGGAAATGTTGGCAATACTCCATACACTTAAGAAATGGCGACCCTACCTAATGGGAAGACACTTCAAGGTAAAAACGGATCATGATAGCCTTAAATACTTTTTAGAACAAAGATTATCCTCTGAAGAGCAACAAAAGTGGGTCACAAAGATGTTGGGTTATGACTTTGAAATCATCTACAAAAAAGGGAAGCAAAATGTGGTGGCAGATGCACTCTCAAGAAAGGATGAGGATGTGGAAGCATTGTTGTGCACCATTTCTATTATCCAACCAGATTGGATAAACGAAGCAAGGGAGGAATGGAAGAATGATGAAGAAGTGTGGGCACTTATTCGAAAGTTACAATAAGACTCTAGTACATCTGATACATATAGCTGGCAAAATGATTTGTTATGGTACAAAGATCGCTTATATCTCTTTAAGAATTCCCAGCTAAAACAAAAGATTCTTATGGAATTGCACACTTCTCCCTTAGGAGGGCACTCAGGATTTTTACAAACTTACCACAGGGTTAAGAAGGAATTTTTTTGGGAGGGCCTTAAATCAGATATTCAAAAGTTTGTGGCGGAATGTTTGGTTTTCCAACAAAATAAAGTTGAAACAATTAAGACACCGGGTCTATTACAACCTTTATCCATTCCAAGCCAACATTGGGAGGAGGTTTCAATGGATTTTATCACAGGTTTACCAAAGTCTGAGGGAAAGAGTGTCATCATGGTGGTAGTTGACAGACTTACCAAGTATGCACACTTTTGTGCATTATCACATCCATTTAAAGCCAGTACAGTTTCTACTGCATTTATGGAAACAATTCAAAAGCTACATGGAAACCCAAAGATTATTGTAAGTGACAGAGATCCCATTTTCACTGGAAATTTTTGGACAGAATTATTTTCTTGTCTTGGTACTCAGTTAGCTCATAGCTCATCTTATCATCCTCAATCTGATGGGCAAACTGAGATAGTAAACAAATGTTTGGAAGGATATCTTCATTGCTTTGTATCTGATAAACAGACACAATGGGTCAAATGGTTGCCTCTGGCTGAATGGTGGTATAACACTTCCTTCCATACAGCAACAAAAATGACCCCATTTATGGCACTTTATGGATATCAGCCACCATCCATCACATCATATTTAAGAGAAAATTCTAAGGTTCAAGCAGTGGAACATCACATCGAACATCAACAACATGTCCTCCAACTCTTAAAGGATAACCTCGTGTTGGCACAAAATAGAATGAAACAACAGGCAGATCAACATCGTAGCGAAAGAAGTTTTGATGTAGGTGATTGGGTATTCCTACGGCTACAACCATATAAGCAAATGTCCCTCAAGCAAGCTAAGAAGGATAATAAATTATCACCAAAGTATTATGGTCCGTACAAGGTGTTGCAAAAGATTGGTACTATGGCATACAAATTGGAGCTTCCTACAGCTTCTCGATTGCACCTAGTTTTGCATGTTTCATGTTTAAAGAAGGTTATAGGAGACAAGCTCCCAGTTCAAACAATATTGCCAAAACTTGACGAGGAAGGAAAAATTATATTGGAACCAAAAGCAGTCACAGAAACAAGAACTCGACAGTTACAAAATCGATCAATTTTGGAGTATCTTATCAAGTGGAAGAACTTATCCGCTGAAGATTCCACATGGGAGGATGAGAATTTTATACAGAAGCATCTAGAACTACTGAAGCGTTGAGGACAACACTTTTTTGAAGGAGAGGGGCATGTTGGGTCCCTATAATACTAGTGATTACCCCATTACTATTGTAGTTGTATCCCTTATTAATATTGTTGTGCCCCTATTGTCCCCATATTGTTATTACTGTGCCCCATAGAATCCCTCTATTGTTATTTTTGTGGCTTTATATTATTATTGTTAGGTCGGCTGGGTTATATTGTGACTCCTTAGACTCCTATATATAGAAAGGAGGTTTTGTCATTTGAATCATCCAAGAATTGCTCATTTATGTAATGTAAAGGAGGTTGCCCCCTCGAAGAGGCTGAATTCTAAGGAGTGGATCTCTCTTTTCTATCTTTTTGTGAGCTGGTTTCATAACATTCACGAAGTGTGTATGTATGCAGGAGACTGGCCTCTTCATCAGAGCATTCATCTGCATTGTCAAGCATTGCGAATAAGTCTTATAAGTACGCAGACCATGCCACTTCACCTTCACCACCATACGTGAATTTGGAAAAGAGGTTAGAAAACTCCCTCGTGATGTCGAGAGGTTCGGCATGTGAAAAACATCACAGAGGGATGAGTGTGACAATATCCATGATAAATGTTCAAAGATTCAAAACAGATGCAAGGACTCAACTTGTCATCTGGCCTTCCTTCAAGCGCCAAAATGTTGACGGTGCTAGACCCACCAAAATATCAGGGAGATCTCCTTAGTAAGAAGTCCCAACTAGACCTCAGACCGTTTGGTGTAGGAGTCCCAGCAGTGGGTCATACGACATCACCTTGACCATGGTTTTTCTCAGAGGAAAGTAAGATATCCTTGTTGTTAGCAAGGGTGTGACATTTGCAGCAAGCCAAGGAAGGTGCATGAATGGTTTTGACGCACGGAAGGTGGAGTGAGTGCGCCCCTTGGAAACCTGTGGAAACATGCAGCTTGGAAGGGAAAACACGAGGAAATATGCATCACAAGCTGGAAGGAAGGTGAACTGACAATCCAAAGTGATGGCTAAACCAACAACACATCTCAGTAAGATTCATACATACATATATAGAAAGAGTCTATACATACATGCGTAAGCAAACAGATACATATACCATTATAGTAACCAAGTTAGCTGAAATATAATAACAACATATGCATGAAACATGCTGGCTCTAGTATATTAAGAAGTGAAAGTTCCAATCATACAGTACAACCATGGCCAACCACTAGTCCCGATAACGAAACGTTAGAGTCACTGTCGCCAACTCCTCGAAATAGATGTACTAGCTCTGCATTGTGGAGAAGCCAAGGCTCGTTACTATACTCTCCAAGATTTCTCTAAGATACTCCTATTGGAATATTGGCTAACCAAAAGCATTTACAATGAGTTATGATGTACTATAAATAGAAAAGGGTGGGTGACCCTTGACATTTCCCTTTGTGACTGTTCACCTACCCTCATGACTCTTGAACTACTCCATGACTGTTACATTCAACTATCGAGATTTGGACTTCCACTTTACAAGATGTTAGATACAATCTGCACATGTACCCATGTGAGACAAAATGGCTTGAGAAAGTCCTACAAGACATCACTAAGACTTGGACAATTGTGGGAAGACCAACTCCTTGACATCCTCATGATGGTCGATGGTGGCGAACTGATGCCAAGATTGGTCGTCCATGATGGTGTCCATGTGCTCAATGGTGAATCCTGCTGAAAGCAAACTCTTGCCTTTGTTGCATCCGGGTACACTGATATGGCTCCTCTGTCCAACTCGTCTAATAACACGCGCATCATCATCTTGAGTGTAGCTGGACTAACAACATACTGATGCATAGTGTCTGCGCTAATCTTCAAGTGTGTGCTGGTGACTATGCACATCAACTTGTCGAAATACATGTTCAGCTCCAGTCAGACTTGCTTCTTGTCTCCGCCTCGGTGAGTGTGCCAAATGGGTGGGATCACATGCGTGCGCACAATGACATCCATGCTCCTGAATACCCTTACACGCAATCGAAAGCACTGCTCACCCTATCTGCTCCATGCCAGCTATTGGATGGGTCCATAACCTGTATGGGTACAGTTTCATTAGTCTGCGCATGTTGTGCCTCCTGTTGTGCCTATTCTTGTTGAAACTCCTCATGTTACCTGTGCAGCTCCTGTTCTTCCTTGAGTTGCCGCTTCAGCACCTGTAACTCCTTCTCTGTTTCTCTCTTTGCCTTCGTGCGACCCTCTTGTCGCATCGTCGCCTCATAGCCTCAATCTCCAAATCTTATTTCATCACAAGTGGATCTGCTTGAGCTTGCAACTTTGTTCCACCTCTATGCTTTCAACAACCTTCCTCTTGCATTTGTCGCATGCAGGTGTGCTACCTTCTACTGTTGCTGATGGTGTTGATTGATGTGACGTTGCCACCATTTCATCTTGATATCCTTGTCCATAAACAACTTCATGTCTTCATAGATAGGCAAGTTCATAGATGCTTGAACGATTGCATCCCTAGTTGTGCTCTGAATGGTATCTTTGACTCTACTCTCCTGGAAGCCATTGTATTAGTGCTGCTGAGAGGCAGACGAACACCCGTGATACATAGAGACATAGCAACACTCATGACAAGCTATTTGTCAGTTGAAAACCAAAATAAACTGGAGTACTGACATGAAACATAAGTGTGTGACTGTCTGTGAAGATTGCACAATTTTCACCCAGAGGCCAGGAGACTGACTGCCAAAACTGCGCAAGGACTAGTCCAAGCTATCAGGAGGCTGTCTGATTGCTAGAACTACGCAATGCGTAATTTCAGTCAACAATGACATGTAAACCAGCAAACTGCATTACGCAGTTTTTCGGGCCAGCAAGGCACTGCCTCCCAGAATTGCACAATGCAAGCCTAGAGGTCAGTGCTGGGCTAGACTTGCACAGTTTATGGAGGGAAGGCAAAGCCTTCACTTCTAGAAATGCACAATGCTAGTCGGGCAAGGCAAGGTCCGGGCTAAGGCAGCCCAGACCCACCGATGGGTAACTGAAAACATGAGAAGTTTGAATGTATGGTGAAACTGAGTGTAAATAGGAGTGAATGATCATGCATGCAAACAACAAGTGCAAGACTCAGAAAATATAAAAACATGAATGTGTGTCAAACAGTGCAAAAATAGTGTCATGCATGTGACAACAGTGAGATGAGAATGAAAATTGAAACGATGCTTCTACAAGATAACATACATTAAAACTACAACAAGCGTTCATTGAAAACAAGCAGACAACACTTACACGAATCGAAACACAAAAAGTGACAAAAATGAAACGCAAGACATGAGAAGAAGACTTACCATGAAACAACTAAACTGAAAGAGATGAAGACTCCTGGATGTGATGTGGGATGTCAAAGCTGCAAGATTGATGTGAGGAATGAGCTTTGTAGAATTCGGTTCATGAGTTTCGATAAGATCGAGGTTATGACGTGCATGCCACAAATCTAGGAAAAGATGACACTTGGTGGGAGGTTTTTAAAATGATCTTTGCATGTAACCTCCAACGACTAAAAATAGATCCCTAGATCTAGGGATTCCTTTTGCATGTTGCCTTTGGCTATTTAAGGAAGATCAACCCCTGCATGCAAATCAGTTTTGCTCGGTCTCGGAGGGAACCGGTCAACCTGACGGCACATGCAACATTTTGCTTAACTGAGAGAGGGGTTTGTGCAATTTCTGGGAGGAGATAGGCTGGTTGCCTTAGGGGATTGTGCAATTTTTGGGAGAAGCAGGTGAATTCTGCCCAGAATTGCACAATTTCTGGGCTGAGCTATAGTGCTGGGCCATATTGCACAATTTTCTCAAGGAAGCATGTCTGACTCAATTGCGCAATTTCTGAGCCCAGCAGGCTGCCCAACATACTTGCACAATTTCTGGGCTGAGCTGCAGTGCTCGGTTAGATTGCACAATTTTCTCAAGGAAACCTGTCTAACTGCATTACACAATGTCTGAGTCTAATAGGCTACCTAGCATATTTGTGCAATTTTTGGAGGGAAGGATGGTTCGCCTCCATAATTGCGCAATTTTCTGAGCAGTTGTTCATCCAACAACTAGCTTAAGTCTGGAATGGAAGCCTGTGAAAGGAGTGAAGCAAACTGACATGCACAGGCTGGCAAGCCACTGAAAAACTGATGAAGCCTATGTACTTGACAGTGAAAGACATGCTGCTGGGATGGTTGGTTAGGAGGCTCCAAAATGAAGCTAAGGCAAAATTTTGGAGGGTGGTTGTAGTTGCTACAATAGGTCACAATCATTCGTATAACATAAACATGTGTACAATCATGAATAACACATAACTCGACACAGCCTAAGTCATATCAGACAAGACTCAGGGTCTTGCGCTCCATCCCAACCTGATCAAAGTATGAATTCTAACATGTGAATGAATGTGTCGAAGTTGAACATGCTAGAAAACCACTTGATTACCGGCCAATGATGTGGACTGTTAACAGGCACGAGAGAAACCACCAATAATGACAATGGATCTCAAGGTATGACAATACAATCTGTGAATGTGAAAATGAAGCTGAAGTCAAACACTCGTGGAATCATCCGATCAAAGGCCAATGATGAAAACCTGTCGTCGGATGCGAAGAACTTGCCATTAAGGCATGCAAACTAAGGTACTGAAAGGGAGTTTCTAAGTTATCTTCCTAGATAATGAGTTGAAGTGGACAGGAAGTGACTCGTCTAAGGAGGGCCATGATGAGTCCCCTATCATCGACACGAAACAAGGAATAAAATGGAATGAAATGAATAAGATCCAAGACTGTAACAATGGGTCAGACAATGTATAGGTAATAGAATGCAGATAGGACTTCTCTTGAACATTGGCAACATGACTCCGAAGTGTGGCAACATTTGACTCAACATAGGACAAAAGGTCATGATGACGAAGTGGAATAGTTAGATGAGAGGCAAAAAATGGATCACCCAAACCCGGGAAGACAAGTGACTGAGTGAGGATATCCCAAACCTGACACAAGAAGCTAAAGAGTGTCATGTTCAAGAGTGACATGCAGCCTATAAAAAAGATGTTTCATTTTCATTTTTCCCCGATATTTATAGCGGGTACCCCAATAATTTTTATGAAAAGTTTGATTGGGATAGCATATGCTTGTCCTGTAAGTTCATTCTTGGAATGAATCCATTCTAGTAAGT
Organism: Pinus tabuliformis; assembly: GCA_031772625.1. Classification (NCBI taxonomy): domain Eukaryota; kingdom Viridiplantae; phylum Streptophyta; class Pinopsida; order Pinales; family Pinaceae; genus Pinus; species Pinus tabuliformis. The sequence continues at coordinate 427,017,576 of CM062820.1, forward strand.
TTTATGAGCCCTAGAAAGGAGAAGTTCGATCTCATCATGGTGACGAATCTTGCGTCGTTAAATTTTAATGAGTCTGACATAAGAATAACTTGGTATCTTTTTCATCTTTAGAGAGTTTGAAAAAGAGATGAAAAAGAAAAATCCATCATGTCCCTTTTCGCAATTTGTCCCTCGAACCCGAAAAGGTAGAAAACAATATTCGAGAGAACTTCTTGACCATGTCGACCAAGGTGTACCTTTTTAATAAATAGTCAATCTCACCCTGAAAAATGGGTAAACCTATACTGAGATGACTCCAATTCATTTAATTTAACGAGTTCGAAAAGACAAGTACTCGACAATCCTTTCATGTTACAAGAGTTTGAAAAGAGCTTAAAGATGACTCCAAGGGGTCCTTTTTCATTTGTTTTTAATGAGTCTAAAAAAGAGATAAAACAAAAACTCATTCAATGAGTCAATAATAATCATTGTGTCCACCAGAAAGTACCTGTAACTGCACAAGAATAACCACCGATCACTGATATCGAGAAAAATAATAAAATATTAATAAAATAATGGCAAAAATGAAATTAAAACTTATAAATAGACCACAAGTTAAAATATTTTTACCATTTCACTGAAGTAAGTTTTGAGAGTGCATTTTACCCCTTTTTTTTCTATTTTAAGGCGAATATTGCGGGAGATCCAGGTCATCATTTCTCGAGCTATCAATAGCAGGTAAGACCTCTGTCTTTGCTCTTGCATTTTATTACATTTTGATGCATTTTTAATGGATTTTTTCTTAACAGTAGGAGGATTTTAATTTTTTAACCACGTGGGTGATAATAGTGGGTTTGTTCATTAGACCCATGATGGCTTCCCCCGAGTCGAAAGGCCCTCGCAATGGCATCGCGTTGTTAATAAAAATAGGCGTGATGGTTCCGAGGTGGCATTTTTAAAGGAAAAACCCTCTTTTTAAGAAAAATATTTGAAGTTTTCTCCATGGAAAAGCATCTAATTGTTGTGTAATGATGTTTTGTAGGAGATTGTAGCCAATCATGGTTCTAGAATGGAAGGAAAGAGGCCATGAGGTAGAAGACCACCAGGTAGCCCAAGATCTGGAATGTATCAATGCTTTGAGGAACTGTGGGTTGCTGAAGTTCTTCAGGACTACAGGTCTAAGAGCTCAAAATGAACTGTTGCATTACTTGATCAGCCTATGGGATATTGATCGAGAAATATTCATCATTGGAGACCAGGAGTTGGAGTTGGAGGAAACTGATATTTATTTCATCACTGGATTGTCGAGAAGAGGAGAAAGGGTTCAACTCTTTGGGTCTCATCCTGGAGGTGAGAGCACCAATACTCTAGTCGCGAGACATTGCCCGGGTGCCGAGATGACAATGGGTGGGAAGGTGAAGATAGCGACAGTCAGAAATATTCCCCTGAGGACGATCCTATTCACCATAGCTCACGTAGATGGGACACAAGCTTTACACAAGACTTCGAAATCCCAATTCCAGTATGCAATAGAATCCCTCACTCCAACAATATTCAACTAGTGTTCAGGGTTACTAGCCAATATGAAGAGGCAACTGACCAAGGGTAAGCATGGAAACTTGAAACAGTTTGGCTTTGGTTCGATTTTGGTTACTTTCTTTCTGGAGCGTGTGCCCCTATTTTGGTATCAGTGGATAGAGGTACTAGATCCTAATCCACAAGATCTAAGGTTGGTCATATGGAGTGAACTCATGCTTCGAGGAGGAAGGGGTCAACAGATGCATTTCCCGCCACATGTTTTAATTTGGGTGTATCACCAATTGATCATTGTGGACGACTATGCCTATACAGGCCCATATTTCAGATGGGACCTGGATCTACCTTTGCCACTAGGTGAACAATGGATTGATGCAGGTAAAACTTGTTTTTGGATTTTTTCAAGTTTTTATGAATTTTTTGTGAAAGTGTAACAAGGACTAAACTTTTGATAAATGTGTAGATGTTGGACTAGAAAGGCCATTTGGCATGTCGTCAATTGCACGATGAGTAGCCCAGTAGGAAGTAGATGCTCCCTATGAGGAAGGAGCGGATCCCATAAGAGAGATGGAAAGTAATTTGGATGTGATCACTCGAGGGATTCCAGAATACGCTACTATATATGATGTGCCTTTGCGATACTAGAGGCAGACAGTATGGGTATCCGTGAGACTTCATCAACTGCTAGGATGAGTGATTAGGGCAGTCTCGTGTTTTTGCAAGCACCATGCAGGCGCATAAATTTTCTAGTTTTTTTTTGCTCACGATGTAGGCTTTGGAAGCCAAGTGTCTTGGAACACTTTATTTTTTGAGATTTTGATGTTTAAACACTCTGACAGATGCGATATATATGCATGTTTTATTTTGTACTTATGTGTCCGTGTATCCTAATGATATGATTGGGTTTATAAATTATGCAAATGTATATCAAGAACATAATTTTCTAATGCATCTGTTAATGTATTCAAATTGCATGGAATATGTTGGTATGTGATAAAATCAAAATTTCTTTCCAGTAATCGAACATGTAGATAAATACACAAAATTTGTGGATTTCTTATTGAGTAATGATTGTCTAATTGTAACAAAATGAGTTGTGAATCTAATTTGACAACTAAATCTCTAATGCCAAAAGCAACTACTTCTGACAATAGTTCAATGAATGCACTATATTCAACAATATTGTTAGTTGTTCGTCCTAGTAAAATACCTTGCAAATCAACCAACTCGCCATCAGGGGTGAAGAGTGCCCAAGCTGCGGAAGACAAATTATGTGCTACGACAAGCACCATCAATAAAACCGACATAATGATTTGACGACATCTACAAACTGAGTGGAACATAAGGTAATTAGAAAAAAACATGTCTACAAAGCAAACAAATACACAAAAAATAAAAAAGTGCACACTAATGAATTCACACACTAATGTACACAAAATAATTACATGAATTTCACACATAATACTTTTTCAAATACAACCCATTGCGGGGATGTCACAATGCATTTCCTTCGTAATCAACTAGCTCATAGACATGTTTTACGATATATGGCCCACGCCACATAGGTTCAAACTTTTCAACACCCAATTTATCATTAGCTTGATCATAAAGGAGGACTAGGTCACCTTAAAAAAAAGTGTGTGGAGAAACAGTTTGATCAAAATGAGATTTGACACATTTCTTTTTGGCTTCGATTACCATCGCAGCAATGCCACGGGTCTCATCAAGCCTCCCAAGGTAGAGTAACAACTCCTCTTCAGGCGAGGTATTATGAAGAAGTTCACTAGCTAATTTCAATCAAAGGATTTCACATTCAATCAGGAGTTTTGCCTCTAAGCCATAAACCAGTTGGAATGGAGTAAAACCAATGGCTGTCTTAGCAGAAGTCTAGTAAGCCCAGAGAGCTGATAATAGCATCAAGTGCCAATCCTTTTTGTGCTTCACAATGGTTCATTGAAGCATAGTAATCAAAACTTTATTAATTGCTTCGACTTGGCCATTGGCTTGTGGATAATAAGGAGTTGAGCTATCATGGAGAAGACCCAACTGAGTAGTCAACTCTGCCATCATGTACTGGTGAAAATGTGATCCATGGTCAGTTATAATGGCTTGAGGGACACCGAAATGGGTTATGACATGGTTGAAGAGGAACTGAGCAGCAGTGATACAATCAATATTGTATGTGGGAATCGCCTTGACCCATTTAGTGAAGTAGTTGATGACGACCATAATATAGCCATGCCCCCTAGCTGACCGAGGGTTACATGTCATGAAGTCTATGCCCCATTTAGAAAATGGGCCAATGGTAACGACTGGGTGTAAGGGTGCTGGCGGGGTGCGTTTCTTGCAGTTAAAAATCTAGAGTTCATGGCACTTTTGAATGGTCAGAATACAATACTTAAAAATCGAAGGACAATAATAAACGACGTAGAGGATCTTCTAAGTAGTGGCATAGCTTGACATATGACCACCACATGCCTAAGAGTGTCATTCATTCAAGACCTATTCAACCTCTTCAAGTGTTATACATTTGCGAAGAATAAAGTCAACACCCACTCGGTATAATGTATGATCAAGAATCTGATAGGGTTGGGACTGATGCCAGATGTGGCGCCTGTCGGATTGAGACAACTCAGATCGGAAGGTTTGGGTTTGGAGATAAACAATACTATCTCCATACCATGAGTCAAGAGTACTGATGAGAAACAAATTTTTATCAAGAATCTGCTCAGTAAAATCAGTAGAAGTGCTTGCAGAAGGAAGGGCACATATCAATTCGGTAAAAACCAGTAATTTATTTGATTTGGCGGCAGTAAATTCCAAATCAAACTCCTGTAGGATAATAATCCATTTAGAGTATTTCCTCCAAAGTAATTGATGAGTCAAAATATAGGTCATGGGGTTGTAATCAGAAATCACCATGGTTTTCTATAGAAGGATATAATGACGAAATATTTAAACATCATGGACTGCTGCCAAGGCAAGTTTCTCGACATGAGCATATCAAGTTTCAGTGCAAGGAGATTTCGGCTTAAATAATAAACCACATGTTTGTTACCATCGTCATCATCCTGAACCAACACCATAGCAATGGTACTGTCAGTTGCAGCCAAGTATAGGAAATAATCATGTCGATAATCAGGGGGATGCAGTAAAGGAGAATTGATAAGTGTGTCTTTCAAGGCATCGCAGGATTTTTGGGCAATTTCATCCCATGTAAATGGGATCCCCTTTTTAAGAAAGCGAGCAAAGCCCTTGGCGAGTTCAACGTAGTTAGGAATGAAACGATGAAGAAAATTAGCCTTTCCTTCCAAACTTTGCAATTGAAGTAGTGAAGTAGGAGAGGGTAAGTTTACAATAGCCTCAACTTTTAAAGGATATATTCGGATACTTTCGCGGGACACCACAAAACCAAAGAGTTGACCACTTTCTACATAAAAAATGCACTTGTGCGGATTAAGACGAACATTATAGTGTCGACATCATAAAAACATAGATCTTAGGTGATCTGGATGGCCATGACGCTTAACAAAATGGGCTAGTAAGTCATCGAGATAAGGTTGAACAATGTGCCGAATATCATGAAATGCATAGGAAATTTCTCTTTGAAAGGTAGCGCCATCATTTTTAAAACCGAAGGGAAGCTTCTTATAGGAAAAAGATCCCCTTGAACAGATAAAGGCTATCTTGTGTTGATCAACAGGTGAGATGTTGATCTGGTTGTAACTAGAAAAGCCATTCATAAAAGAGAAAATCTCACTCCCAGCACACTTGTCAATGATCTGATCGTAAATGGAGTGGGATAGCTGTCTTTCATGCATGCGCGATTGATGTCACGGTAATCAATGTAGACTCAGATCGTGCACTGCTTTTTAGCAACAAGGACAATGTTAGAAACCCAATTTGTCAATGGGATTGGATAGATGAAACCAGTTGTTAAAAGCTTTTCAACTTCTGCCTTAATAGCGACAAACTTCCTGGGATGCATGGGACGAAGCCGTTGATGAACAGGCTTCGCACCAGGATACATGGGTATTTCATGCACCAAAATCCCCGGATTAATACTAGGAATTTCCTCGTATGACTATGCGAAGACATTGCGCAATTATTTGAAAAGTTCGGTGTAAACCCTGATCTCATTGGGAGAACAAGAAACCCCAATATGAACATTCTCAACAATTCCAAGTTTAATGAAAATGTCGAGAGGCATGGTTGCAGTAATGTTTCCCATATTACCCTCAGACAGAACTTTGTGCACCAAAACCGGTGTTTGAAGTGGATGCGTTGGGTTGTGAGAAACGAAAGCTTCAAAACACGAAGGAATTTCACCTAGGTGTGGATGAAACGAAGAATGGTGATGAAGATCGTTCCAAGGGGTTTTCATCCAAAGACATAACCTCAAAAATACTTTCGTCGGTGGGGAATGTCTCGTTCAAAGGATCCAGGGAATCCTAAGAACCAAGCCAAGGAGATTGTGCATAAGTGTCCAGGTCCATACTGAAAACAACATGATTTTCTGAAGCAATAATTGAAGCCGAGACAATTTCTTGATAAGCTTGTTCTAACAGACTTAACAACATCGAATCACCAAACGAATCAATCTGATACGAAGAAGGAATAATCCAAGGATCTATAGAAACATAGATCATATTGATCAAAGTGATATTCAGAGGTTGGAGAGGAAAATTACCCATTAAAGAAGAATCTTTAAAAAGACCTTCCCCCACACTCTCATAAGGAATTTTGGTATTTCCCACATATGGGACATTTCTGTTCAATGCACTGGAAGAGAAAAAGGACAGTTGGTCAACGATGACAATTTTTCCTTCATGAGGAAAATGAAGCACCTAGAACAAAGAAGAAACAACACAAAACATATCATGGGTCCAACTTTTCCCGAGAAGAAGGTTGTAATTAAAACTTGCATCTACAACTTCCACTTCTAGTTCAATAACATTTCCTTCCAACGTGATACGAAAATTTGTGAGAATACCATACGATGAGAGCCTCTGCCATCAAAGGCCTCCAAAGTGTTTAGGGATTTATTAAGGGGAGGAGAGCCAATGGCCTTCCAACACAAAACAAACATGATGCAAGTGGAAGCACCTTCATCAATAAGAGTCATCAATTTGTGGTGAAGTAAAATTATGAGTGTGGACATAAACAATTCCTCTAGCCTGATAATGGGTCTAGCCATAGCCGATACATTCTATGGAATATTTCCTTAGGCTAGAACCAATTAAGAGGGCCTACCTCTTAGTACGCTTATCCTTTTTTGGTGATGACCTTGCTTGCTTGCTCCAGCTATCTCTCATTTCCTTCTTCGAACACCTGAAACAAGTAAACAACAACAAACAACAACTGTGATAATAGACAAATTGCAATTCAACCTACTTAACAAGTCAAGAAACATTAAGCCATAAACATGTGAGATGACACATTATGTAGGAAATCAATCGATAGTTGCATATATATTAAATCAAGAAGAGATTACAACCATTGTCTTGATGTTGTTGTTCTCCTCCGACAAAACCAGGTTCCCACACACTTTCGTTAGCATTCTATAATGGCCTCAACAATGATAGTTTTAAGGCTCTTCCCTTTAGGCTTCACACTAAACAAAATTCACACTTCTCCCTCACACACAACTAGAGAGCTACAACTAACAGTAGCACACCAAAATTAATTAGCACTAGCACACCAACATTAACACTAGCTTGTGCTTGGGAAAAATGGAGGTTTATATAGCATGAATGGATTGGAGATGGTTCCTCTTCTCATGGGAGAAGGTCATATATCTTGAAATAGTTCCATCCTTATAGGGGAAAATAGCCCAAACTGACATCCTCAACTCCATCCAGCTCAACCATTTACCAGAATTTCGTTACGAAGCTTCTAGAGCTGGAAGCTCCGACCCCTTATTTAAAAAAAACTTTCCAAAAGAGGATTAGTGCGACTGAAACAAAACTCAGTCGCTCCGGTCAGTGCTAGGGATAGTGTTAATCCCTACATATCGGCATGAGGAGGACAAGGGTCATTAGCGTCAGTCTTGTAAACTGGGAAAAACAAAATATTTTGGGGAAATGGTGCAAAAGGGAATTGTTTTGCTCATGAAGAGGGACACAATGGGATTTTCTTCATGAAGGGAAAGCATGTAGGGTTCAATGTAGAGGTCCTCTAGGATCAAGGAACAAGGAGTACAGGGACAGTGACAAAATACTGTGTAATAGATGCCCCCTAAAGCAAAAGGATGAACTAGAGTGAGGGATGAAATGCTTTATGAATCAATGTAGGGAACCAGAGTTTGTCGTCAGAAAACCTTCAAGCAAGTATAAATACATATACATAACTAAAAACCCTATCAAATGATACATGAATCATGGTATGGATGCAACCATCAAGAGAATGATCATGCAAATGGATCCAGGCATGGGCGCAACCATTCGATAAAGAGGGTCATATTGAAACCAGGGTATGGTCGCAACCATCCAATACTGAGAAGGATCACATATGACAACTCATGGTATGGTCGCAACCATCCATTTGAAAGAGACATGTATACCAACATAATCATGTCACATCACTTCACAACCTAGAATTTTTTGATCTGAGCCCAGGGTCTTGCGCTCCAACACGACCCGATCAAAGTACAAATTCTAACATGTGAATAGATGTGTTGACGTCGAACATGCTAGAAAATCACTTGATTACCAACCAATGATGTGAACCGTTAACAAGCACGAGAGAAACCACCAATAATGACAATGGTCCTCAAGGTACTATCAGCACAATCCACGGAATGTGAATAGAGGAACTGAAGTCGAACACCCATGAAATCACTCGATTGAAAGCCAATGATGTGAACTTATTGTCGAGTGCGAAGAAATTGCCATTAAGGCATGCAAGCTCTAAGGTACTGGAAGGGAGACTCTCGGTCAACTTCTCGGATAATGAGTTGAAGTTGACAGGAAGTGACCGTGTTGAGGGAGGGCCATAATGTATCCCACATCATCAACTCGAGAGAAAGGGATGCAAAATTATTTTGGATGATACAGAGAATCAAAGGTAAGTGTAATTGCAGAAGGAAAACTATTGAACATATTGGCGACACTATTGGAAGTCTGGTAGCTTGTGGATCCATAGGATCGGTGGTCATGATGACATGGCAAAGATCAAATGGAAGGCAAAAATGAGCAACCCAACCCAGGAAGGTCAACGATACAAAGGAGGATATCCCAAGCCGACACGAAACATAAAGTATAATGTTCAAGAGTGAGCTGTCGACACCACTGATTATATTTCAAAATTTCCCCCCACCATTTCTAGCAGGTACCCCAATTATTTTTTAATCGTAAGCTTGAAGGGGATAGCATGTGCTTGCACTGTAAGTTCATCCTTCGGATGAATTTGACCTAGTAAGTTTAACAAGTCCTAGGAAGGAGAAGCTCATGTTCGTCATGGTGACGAATCCGATGTTGTTTAATGCTTTAATCAGTCCGACAAAGGTGTAACTCGATATCTTTTTCATGTTTAGAGAGTTTGGAAAAGACACGAAAAAGAAAACTCCACATGGTCCCTTTTTGTACATTTGTGTCTCATAAGCCCAAAAAGGTAGAAAACAATACTTGAGAGAACCGCTTGACCATTTCAGTTAAGAAGTACCTTTTTCGTAAATTGTGCATCCCAGCTTGAAGAAAGGGGTAAACATATACTGGGCACATGACATTTCACATTCGTTAGTGAGTTCGAAATGACAAGGGCTGGACTATCTTTTCGTTTTTAAAGGGCCGGAAAAAAGCTTGAAAATATACCCCCCATTTTATTCTCTTTTACGAGTCAAAAGGGAAAAATACTCGATAATATTTTCATATGAGTTTTACAAGTTGAGAAAAGAGTTGAAACGTGACTTGACATTATTGTCAAACATCCATCACCTGTCGCTGCCCAAAAAGGTAAAGTGAATTATCCAGTTCTTGAGGCAAAATAGGTCAAAACATTTACAAAACCTAATATTTCATGAAAAACTGAATAAAAGGGAGGAAAATTAAATGTTTTTTACCATTTACCATTTTACCTTGCTGTGAAAAACGTTTCACCCACTTTTGCCCTAATTGTTCTGGAGCAGATTGCGGGAGATCTGGGAGGTCATTCGCTGAACTGCCAGTTGCAGGTAAGAGCCAAAGACTTAAGCTCCATTTCCATACCATTTATTCCTGTTTTCATCCATTTTTTGGATTTTTGAGGGAGGTTTTGTCAAAAAAATTCGCCCTCGATCAGCGCAAGTTCCGAGCATGGAATCGTACCAGCCGAGGGTGATTAAAACGTCTTATTTCACTGTCGGCGCAACTGTTTTTAAAATAGGCGCACTGACGCCGTGAAAAAGGAAAATCATTTTCCTTTCAAAACCACCGTTGGGATCCAAATTTTATTGGCCAAAAAATATTATTGACTTAAATATATGGTTTTTGCAGGAAAGAATTTTCGAAAATGGTAGACTGGAAAGAATGTGAGCACGAAGATGTGGACACCCAGGCACTGAATGATCCAAATTGCTTGAATTCTTTGAGGAACTGTGGGCTCCTCAAGTTCTTTCTTACACCAGGGATGCGGGCCCAACTTGACCTGCTTCGATACCTGATTCGTCTTTGGGACATAAATCGGGAAATATTCATCATTGGTGACTAGGAGTTGGAGTTAGAAACTTCAGACATATATTTCATCATAGGACTGTCTCGAAGAGGGGAACCAGTCAACCTATATGGGTCATGACCGATTGGGGCAAGCATATCCATGTTGCTTGCCGAACATTTCCCTGAAGCCCTCAAATCCAAGAGTGGCAAGATTGAGATTGCCACCGTGCGAGATATGACACTGAGAGTGCTATTGTTGACTATCAACAGAGTGGCGGGGTCCCAAGTAGTGCACGAGACTAACAAGTCGAAATTTCTATATGCCATCGACTGTACAACATCGATGATATTCAATTGGGCAGAAGCCATGAAGATCAATATAAAATGGCAGCTAACAAAAGCTAAGGCAGGGAATTTGAAGCAATTTTGCTTTGGATCTGTACTAGTGACCTTCTTCTTGGAATGGGTACCGCTGTTCCAGTACCAGCTGACTGAGGTAGATTCTCTGATGGCACGAGACCCACAGATGGCTCGTTGGAGTTGTTTGATGCCTAGGATCACTGGGAGCCAGCATATGTCTTAAAGGCCCGCCTTCTTTTCATGGCTATGATGATAGTTGATCGTCGTGGAGGATTGGCCATACAGTGGCACCGACTTCCGTGGAGATCCGGACATGCCGCTACCAGATGGAGAGGATTTCGATGACAAAGGTAAAAAATCAATTTTTAATTTTGTGATTTTTTAAATTGTTTTTGATATATAGGTGTTTATAACATTTCGTTTTGTCAATGCAGATGTTGGACCAGAGCGTCCTGCCTAGATGTCCCCGATAGCCAGGTGTGTCGCTCGCCAGTTCGATGTTGCTCCTTATCAAGAGGGGAGTGACAACAAGGAGGATATCGTGAGGAACCTTGAGGGGTTGACTCGTGGTATCCCAGAGTATGCTTGGGTGGGAGACATTCCTCGCCAGTACCAGAGACACAATGTGGGAGTATCAGATTGGATCTGCCGATTGCTAACTCATGTTGCATGAGCCGTTTCATGCTTCCATGATCACCATGCTGATTAGTTCTTAGGTCCAGCATTTTACATTTTTGAGGCCTGCATGCCACAGATATATGAGGTCTGTAAGCCGTCGATGCTATTTGAACACACATATTATTTTTGGGGTTTTGATGTATCAAACAATATCACCATATATATATATGCTGCATTTTCTTGCTTATTATGGTACAAATTAATTTTTTTGGATTTTCACATGTTTCGTAAATTTCTATCCAACACATAATTAGCTAATGCATTTGTCAATGTATTCATGCACCTACGAATATGATGATATGTAATGTAATCAAAATTCCTTTCCAGTAGACGAATACGTAGATACATTCTCAATATCTGAGGGTTTCTGACGGAATATTTCCCATTAATTTGAAGGACAACAAGCTGTGAATCTAGGTTGACAACCAACTCGCGAATGTCAAGAGAAATGGCTTCTTACGACAGTTCGATGACTGCACTGTATTCAACAATTTTATTAGTTGTGCGACCTAAACAAATACCTTGAAGATCAATCAACTCATCGTGAGGGTGGTTGAAGGGAAAGTACCCCTAGGGTCCTTTGGGCTAAGACTCTACCAGACTGAAAATTGCTTATTCAAAGAAACACACACACACAGCCATCATTTTTACTTTTAAGCAAATGCTAACGTTAAGGGTACGTACCTAAGGTCCTACGTTCGAGAAGACCTTAAGGGTCCAAACCCTTCTTGGAGTTCCCTTCTTCTTTCCTTGATCTGCAAGACAAACAAATCAAAGAACACAACAGTACACGTACAGATACTTATGTATAAATCATCTTTATGCTATAAAGTTAGTTATAAAAAATCTTTAAGTAACCACTTTCATAAGAATTCAACACAAGAATCTCATAAGCATAAAGAAAGATTATTCGGGAACAAAGACGTGTTTCTTTATATATAAAGGCAAATAAAGTACATATATCGGAAAGATATCACCTGAACACCTTCAGCAGGCTCCAAGCAAGCTTCCTCCCGGATTCGTTCCAGCCTCAAGCCTCCAACAAGAGCTCCTTCCAAGTCCTACTCAATGATGATATCAAGGATGAATGATCACCAATACACATGGAAACAAGGGTTTCCTATGCAAAGTGGGGGAAGTGCAGAATGCACCAAGGACTTCAGACCTGGTCTAAGGGAAAAATCTCAGCATAATAATCTTGCTCTCCTTTTTCTCCCTCCCTTTGGCCTTCCCTTTGATGTCTTTTTATACCCTCTCCAAAGTAGTTTTTTAGTTAGGAGTTGGTTGGGAACAGTTGGGCCACGGGCACTAACAGGTGATCCAGCAGGTAAACCCGTGATCCCCGCCCGAAAAAGAGGAATTTATTATTTTTTAAAGTGTTTTAATAGATACACGCGGGTTGGGTATAACAGACCCGCGTGTACACGCGTTTAACTCAGGGCAATGTCGCGTATAGGGAATAAAACACTGTTTTTTAATTTTTTGGACCAGGTCTGGAAGGAGGGGTTGCCCTAGGCCATAAGTGCAGCATCACAAACCATAAGAGTGAGATTTGGAGCTATAACAGATGCCCCCTAATATATGAGGTCAGAAGGGGAACATGATGGCCGAAATATATTAAGTAAGTACAAGGAAAGGAACTCTGCCGAAAAACCGAGGAGGACTTCACCAGAATTCAGCCTGCCAAGCCACCGAAAGGAGATCAGAAAGAAACACTGTCTGAGGCGGGCATACCCATGCTCAGGAAAAGTAAAGCATGTCCGCATATCAAGTACAAGCGGATCCACTAATTATACAAGTATAAATGACTGGAAGATACATAATGGATCATCTGATCATAATGAGTAAGTACATGTCTGAAAATCACATATAAAACTATCAATGATGCTGAAAGATGCAACGGATCACTGATATCAAAGACTGATCCCAAAAGGTACCAACTGAACATGATGGAATAGGATGGTACTACACTGCAAACTCAGGTGCCAGCATATAGAATGTCGCCGTGACTGACTGCAACATATAAGGTGGAGTGGTGTCAACTAGCAGCAACAGGAGCAACTGTCAAGTGAACCAATGAATGCTGATACAACCTGAGGTCTTCACCGACCGCCGTGGTACATTTCTACACCATGGGAATAAATGATCTGAAGTCGACCATGTGAGAAATCGTTTGATTACCGGTCATTGATGTATACCGTTAACAAACGCGAGACTACTCACCGATAATGATAATGAGCGTCAAGGTACCCAGTACAATCTAACAAGTGTGAATAGATGAGCTGAAGTCGAACACCTGCAAGAATCTATCGATCAGGAGACAATGATGGTTTCCCACTGTCGATAGCGAGGAATCTGCCACTAATGACTGCAAACCCCAAGGTACTGCCAAATGGACTCTAGATCTTTGCCCCAGAGCAATGAGTCGGAGTCGATAGGGAAAGATCCGCTAGAAGGAAGGCATTAAGGCATCCTTCATCAATCTAGCGCGAGTGTAACCCGTAGGCCAATAATGTGGAAGGAATCGGACGAAAAAAGATGTAGTAACCCAACCGAAGTACGTTTCCGGCGTACACAAGATGTGGCTAGCGCACGGCAGAAACCCTCTGAACCAACCAATAATGAAAGCTGACACAGAGGCGAGGTATCCACCAATAGGGTCAAATGGAAACCAAGGTACTGCACGAATCCCAATGTGTGATAATGTATGCTGATGTCGAACACAAGGGAAACCACTCAGTCAAAGACCCATGATACTGATCGATGCTGAGCACAAGGTGACCTATCAATAATGAAAATAGGGCCAGGGTGCGGTCTCTAGGTCTGCCCTCAGAGCAATGTGTCGTCGTCGATAAGGACAAGACCCGCCAGCAAGAAGTCAATGGGGACCTTCTCAAACCGGCACGAGTAAAGGACCAATATAACTGATGTGATGATAGACATGACACTGACAACCAGGGATGGCCGACTGAAAAATGAGTCAAGAGACACCGCAGAAAGGCCGACTCAGGCTAACTTCCCTTGAACAAAAGCACGACTCAATGTGACTATGTGGCAGCATATAATGAATCTGTATAAGTTCGTCATGCAGGAGGCATGAACGAACCCTCCATATGATTGGAAGAGATAACCAATCGGGGGAGAACTGACTCGATAACAAGGTTATGGCATACCTAAGTCAAACTAAATCCCACCCACGCGGAGGAGACTTTGTTTTGAGTGCTTTGTTCAAGGGCGACACGACTGACTCTAGTTGCCAACAATAAATGGAAATAATGTCCCTGTTCCCGCTCTTTTTGGAATATTTAATTTTTTTGTCTTTTTCTGATAAGCCGGAAAAAGAATAAAAGAATGCTATGGTACAGTGGAAAAAATGAGTGTCGGTGAAACAGATGATCTAGTTCCTGGGAAAGGAACGTTCCTATGCTCAATGCAGGGAGGTGAAAAGCTGGTCAGTGACACTCAGAGGTATGTTCCTTCCACGGATCTGGGTATGTCAAGCTGCAGAGGTCAAGGGTATGCAAGGTTGATTTTGCAGACGTCATGGTCAAAAGTTGGCTTAAACACGAGTCCAAGTGAATCTGGCTATAGGCCAAAAGGTGCAAATGGTCAACATGCAATGCAGAAGTACAACTCAACACACATAGGAGCCTCTAGGGTATAAGGCCAGAACGAAGCGAAGAAGCAAAGAAGAATGAGTCTTCAACGCATAAGTCATGGCGGGACTACAGAGGACTCCCGAGCCTACTCAAAACGAAGCAGCATGGGCAACAAATGTCAGTGAGGTGCTAACTAGGATGCCCATGTAAAAGGATGGCTCTACCATCATGTCATGATTTAAAGAATCGGCAAGTGAAAATGGCTTGCGAACCATAACATGATGGGGTCGACCCTACGACAGATGTATCGGTCAAATGGAGGCTAGTATGCATAGTGCAACGGAAAAATGGTGTCCCTAACCTATATGCCAGTGAGAACACGATACTTGCCATGACGGGTCAGCAGTCATGGAACCGTCTCGAACCGTCGAAAAATGTCCAAAATGTCCTGAAAAACAACTCAATCTCGACATTCCAAGCTCCCAAGTTAAAAGTGACATGAAACCAAACAAAATAAAATTTTGAAAAATTTTTGCATTTTTCAAAACTTATAAAAAGAAATTTTGGACTTGCCATTTTCACCGTTTGACTTGGAGAGCAAAAATTGTGGAGCAAAAGGAGCAAACTTCCCCGTGACTTATCCAACCGTTCAAACTTGCCGAAAACTTCCAGGTAAGCACTAAACTTGTCTTGCAATCAATTGTGATAGTTTGTAGGAAGTTTAATTAATGTTTCACCGTTAGACTTTTGCAAAAAATCGTTCTGCGGCGTACACGCGGGTTGGATGTATATAAATCGCGTATACGACGGCCCTACACGCGACTGTGTATAGGGTAACCCGCGTGTGCGCAGCGAAAAAAATTTTATACATAAAACTAATGGATGAAAATGATTTTTTCTTCCAGGATGACTGTCACATGGCGTGAAAGAGAGCACTCAACCGTAGATAATGAAGTTATGAACAATGATGAGGCATTAGATGCCCTACGGGGATGCGGATTGCTAAAATTCTTCAAGTTGCCAAATATGAAAGCAAACGTGCGTCTGCTCGAGAGACTCATTGATTATTGGGATGTCGAGGAAGAAGCTTTTGTGATTGATCAGATGCCACTCAGGGTAGAAGTGGAAGATATATATTTCATCACGGGCCTTTCCCGAAGGGGAGAGGTAGTACACTCCCGGGGCAGGACCCGGAATAGTCTCAGTGTAGACGACTATGTTCAGATTTACTGCCCAGGTCATCGGAAGGTCGGGAGCCAGATCTCTATCCCACACGTGGCGAGTTTGTCACTGCGGATAATCTTGTTCACCATAGTTCGAGTGAACGGATCATCCTCGCTACATCAGGCATCACGGGTAAACATGAGCGTAGTAGTGGACTGTCTCACCACGGTGTTTGACTGGTGTACTCCTCTACTTGCCAACATAAAAGAACAGCTTGCTTCTATCAAGAGGGGACAGACCAAAAACTTTGGGTACGGAACCATTTTAAGCACTTTCTTCTTCGAGAAGGTTCCCGCACTCTGCCCCAGGGTGGCAGTTCCCATCAGTAGTCCACGTGATCCACGCATGGGCCGGTGGGCTGACTTGATGAGACGTCTGGGGGGTGGGGAAGTACCTAGGAATGCATTCGACGATGACTTCTTTGCTTGGTGGGAGCAACAGATCATCGCCATAGATGACTACCCCTATGCTGGACTGGATTTCTGAGGAGATCCTGATCTAGTGTTACCACCGGATTCAGCATGGGGCGAGATTGGTAAGATTTTTGATTTTTATGATTTTATGATTTTTAGGATTTTTCAAATATAATGATGAACTTTGAAAAATATTTTTTGATGAGATTCAAATGGCTAATATGATGATCATGTTCCAGACATTGGGCCCGTGCGACCAGATGGATTCCCACGGCATGGACGGCGCGGCCGAGGAGCCGAAGAGGCGGCTGCGGATGCGGAAAGGACCCTCGCCAACGTCCAGCGACACTTGGCGAGACTGAGCTACCAAGTACCGATGGCCGAGATAGAGGACCTTCCTCCAGATATGCAGCGTCATGTGGTTGGGATGCCACGTGACTGGGTTCGCATTTTTCGGCGCGTGGCCAATGCTATAGTTAGTTATTTAGCTACTCATCCAGAGCCGAGGCGTTAGATATGCCTGACATGATTATGGGCATTTGAGTCCCAATTTTGTATATTTTTGGACACACATATGTACACTCGAGACGCTTTGCGATATATATATATATATATACAGTTTGACTTTTTGATGCATGATTTTATGATGATGAATGATTGATATGCCAGTCTAATGCTTGATTAGCGATAGAATCAGCTAACCAATTTTGAGATCTTGGAATGTGCAAATAATTAATGTAAATAAATGATCTTTGCAACAACCTCACCCTTAAATATTGGCGATATAATGATGGATCTCTAACCCGATAAATGTTATTTAACTGAGACACTATCAATTGAGAATCAAGATATACTACCAACGAGTCGATCCCATGAGAGATTGCCTCGGATAATAAATTGATAACAGCTGTATACTCGGCCATATTGTTTGAAGCAGGACCGATACACACGCCTCTCGATATCATCAACTGACCAGTTGGGTAATAAAGTACCCAAGCTGCGGAAGCAAGATTCCGAGTGTGCCGACTCGCACCATCGGCGAATCCAAAATAAACCAAATCATCCATCAACACCTGCCAAAGCAGACCAAAAAGTGCTGATATCAGAAAACGCTCGATAAGATATGTACAAATATACATAAAATACAAAGAAGTCATTGCCTGGTAAAAGCTAAGCAAAGCACTTCCTGAGGTAGAGCCCGTCAGGGGGCTCTGCCAACTGACTCCTAGGGATGTTTATAGGTACGATGATCGAACCAATCAATATACTCTCTTCGGCAAATAAATGTGTCGGGGCCAAAGGGACCGTACAAACATCACTAGTCTAACTGGAGGACCGAGATTCTACTTCACGCACAGGGGAATGAAAGTGTAACCGACGATGTAAATTTTCCAAAGGTCGATATACGGCCGTCATTGCTTCGAATACCGCTTCATCCGATGGAAAAACAATATCCGAGCAATCCGATGCAGAGGTGGAATCAAGGGTCCGAAAATGAGCCACATCACCATCTATTTCTTTCCCAGAGGAAATAGTAGAATGGTTATCTACAGAGTTATCGATAGATTCACATCTAGGTTCTACTGTAGATATAAGAGATTCTATTCCACCCACCTTGTCGTCACCTGATGTGGTCGCAGATGAAGCTAAGGTTCCAGGATTCGAAGAATAAAGAGTTTGGACAAACTCTCTCCGTAAAGGATCTCTGGAGGATGAAATTGTATCTATACCAGCTGTAGGAGGGGGAAGATTAAACGTACCCATCAATGAAGAGTACATCCCGACTCCTAGACTCTCAATAGGTGGACGGGGGTTACCCACTAAAGGAATAGTAGAGTCAGAGTTTGCTTGAGGATCAACTGGGCAATAGTCCAACTGATCAACCTTAATGATTTTCCCCTCATGAGGAAAGCAAATGACACGAAACAGAGTCGAAACAACGACATCCATCTCATATACCCAGTTCCTTCCTAATAGGAGATTATAATCCAGGTTAGCGTCTATGACCTCTACTTCAATATTAACGACCTTTCCTCCAACACATATAGGAAAGGCCGGGATAATCCCGTATGGCCTATGAGAGTGACCATCAAATGCTGTCAATAGGGTAGGTGAAGGGACAACCGATGGTGATCCAATGGCCTTCCAGCATGACATAGACATGACACACGTGGAAGCTCCCTCATCTACAACCGTCCGAAAAATATTCGTTTTCTGGTAGGTTGACTTTATCTGGAAAGCCATGTGATGAGGAAGTCTCTTTTTGACATTACTCATATCAAAATTGAGAGCTAAGGAATTACTTGGATCCACTGCCCCCATTGCCGATAGCAAGGCACTTCGTTGAGCAGGACATGACTGGAGAACCTCTAACGCGGACATAGCACATGGACTCTGGGCCAGATCCTCAACAATGGAGTAAGTCTGGGCTGCCCTAATATTAGGGTTGATAGTCGCGCGTTTAGCGGAACCTTTCGGTACCCGAGGTATAGTCTCAACAGAAGGTCGCTCAATATGAAGTGGGTTGTTAGTTTCGGGAACTGATTTACCTTTAGAATTTTCACCTTCACCATAATCGCGTGACCGTGTGGCCACATTAGCGTGAGCACCCATCATGAAAACATTCGATGACTTGTCCCCTTCCTGGTTGCCCCCTGAGGAGGTACCAGGGTTCGAACTTGCGCCAGCAAGAAGTTGCTGCCCTTGGGGAAACGGCTTAGTTAACACAGCTTGCGAACTAGAAGTCCCTTGCTGTCCTAACAAGCGCTCAGCGTCTTCAATTCTAGGGCAAAGATGAGTTAGATGGTCCCCACTGCATAACTTGCAAGGAAACTTAACTTTCTTTCTCGACTCACCTTTACCACCACCAGCGTTGTTGCCGGATTTATTTGCATCGGGCTTCCCATCCGAGTTCTTCTTCTTACCACGTCCTTTCTTTTTGCCATTGGAATTTTGATTTCCTTTGGGGTTATCGGATTGGACGACGTTAATGGAAGAATTTTGGGAAGCTTGAGGATTAGACATTGTGACTTGGTTGTTAGGAGCAGTTTGTAATGACAACTACTGCAATTGATTCAACAAGTTCACTGTAGTCGAGTCTACTGACCCCACAATACCATCCGCGTGCGGACCTGGCTTCGGCTTAGCTAAATCAACCTTAGATCCAGGAGCATCTGGCAAGTACTTTTGGAGGATCCCAGACTGAGAGTAAATCAGTTCTAATTGCTGGGCCCTGAAAATGGCTTGCTCCTCAGAATAGACCCCAGACATGGAGACATCCTTGGAGATCTCGGGTTGCAAAGACTTCAAAAACCACTCTAGACGGTACTCCGAAGGGATTTCGGCTTTAATGAGCCTCTTTCTCCGTCTCCATTCCTGGATGTGATCAGAAATGTGGGTTGCCTTATCCTGACGAAAGGTAGCCAGAAGTTCAGTTCCGGCATCATAGCGGACAGGCAATTGAAAGTGATTCAAGAAGATATTAGCTAAGTCTGCGAACGATGTAAAGCTGCCCCCTGGCAACTCTATATACCATTTAGCCGCATTACCAGTCAAGGTGCGCTGAAAGAGTCTCAACCTAATCGAATCTTCGATGAGGGAGTTGGATGAGCACCACAAATGGAATGTGGTTACATGATCGCCCGGATCTTCACCACTCTTCCCTTCGAATTTTGGAATGTCCGAAGGGAGTTTGGTTGGGACCGGAGGCCAGGCCGGATTGTATCTGATAGGGTCGTTCGTTAGCTTAGTGAGATCTGGCAAGTTTAACGTTGCCAGAAACGGAAGCCTAGGAGGACCTAGGGGATTCCACCCAGACTGGGCAGAACTCCCAAAGTTCTGAAAAGATTGTCCTGGGATTTGGGAGGCACCAGGCTGCCCGAAGTGACCAGTAGAACCGGCTGAACCAAAAGGCAAGCCTTGTGGTCCAGCAAAATTCGGAGTTTGACCAACTCCTGCCGTATAAGCTCCATAGCTTGCAAAGTTTCCTTCTAAAGAATTGTAAGGAGTCGATAACCCCTGATATGGGTTCCAAGCCGAAGCGAGGGGAGGAATACTTTGAAACATGCTAACCGTGGAATACGGCCTACTTCCTTGTTGGCCGATAAATGGATTCGCAGTTCCTGCGCTACTAACCCCAGGGTTATTCCAACCTTGGAAAGGATTGCTGCTTTGTCCTATTGAAGAAAAAGGCATGGATCCTACCGTTGGGTTGGAATGTGGGATATGACCACTTCTAAAAGGAAAACCCTGGAATGAAGCCGATCCGCCCATCATGGACGTAGCGGCACTGAACGGAACTGATGGAATACCCTGTGATTGGGTGCCAAAAAGGAAGGAACCAGTACTAAAAGCATTGGTTTGGGCATTTCCACTCGTGGACGGAATGGAGGTAGACCCCACCAAAGATGTGCTAGCAAACGATCCAAACAAGGAAGCGGAGGGGATGGAAATGGTTCCTCCCCCTTGCACCGATGTTGGGGTTTGCATAGTCGCAGCACTCGTAGAAGCCATGCTTCCAGTAGTGATCATAAAAGGTAAGCGCGTAGTGTAACCTGGACTCGATGGTCTATATAATGGAGGCCCAACGTACTGCAATACGTCCGGATAACTAGATGGTAGTGGAGAATTTGGAATCACTAGAGATTCTGAAAGTTCTTCTACCTCTACGTTATTCTCCGCTTGAAAGCGAACTCGAGAAAGGACTGGAGTGTCCCTCTCTTGCTCAGAAGTACCAGGCCTTGCTTGGCCGCTAATGTCCCCGAGAGGAGGATCAATCCCCGATGCGTCAACCGGCGTGGGACGGACCCCACCGGTAGTATTCCCTCTGCGCCTTCTAGGAGAAGGCTCTAAACTAGGTGGCGAGAGACCACGAAGTCTTCGAGACCGTCTTGGAGACCGGTCAGCCACTTTGAATTTTTTGTTATGATCTTATCTAAAGACTCAAAAAAATTAAAAGCTAGGCCAACTAGGAGCACAGAGCACACACTATAAAGTTCCTAAAGATACAGCCAGTCAAACAACTTCCACGTATTTCCGCTCCGGGTGATTAGGACCGGACACCAAAATGCGAGAAAGTGAATCAAAGGGCCTTCCGAAGATAGTTTGGGATGATGAGGGCCCAGTCCTATCAGCGAAGGTATCAGAGGAAGTTACGCTGACCTCCTAACAACAGCCTGCGCCGGTGCAAGCCCCCAAGCTTCGCAAGGGTGCCCTCCGGAAGTACTGTCGAGAGTGATACAACGTTGACCTCAGGTGCCACGGGATTCCCCTCCGTAGCCACCTATGCAGATCCCTAGGAGAGGCAACTATGGGTACCAACTCGTCACAGAAGCCAGGCGGAACAGTCGTGAGGTAAGTTCGGACAAGTAGGAGAGGGGGTATCTCTCTTCCCTGTCTTCACAGACCCTCGTGCTTAACTCCCAGATCCGGAGCTTTCTTGGTCTTCCTAACGCTATTGGATTTACTCTCGTTAATCAGACTCTTATGTTTGACGTTTTATGTGGCCTTGGAGAGTTAACTCTCCACTCGCCTAATCCAAGGCCCTAAAATCCTAAACTTGTTGGTGTAATAACTAAAACAAAAAGTTCTAGTGGATTTTAATTAAGCGCTTGATTTTATTAGGCTGTTCTTTAAGTCAAAGGTAATGGAGGTGAAACTTGTGGTGTTTTTATGGACGCAAAAGAAATTAATAAAACTTAGCTACATGCACATGCACTTTTGTTTTCGATGAAGAGCAATTTCTATGAGGTTCAGAGGCACTTGTAATATAAACAAAATTTTTCCTTTTTCTTTTCAGACTCCACACTCACAAAAACTAACAAAACTAAATATGCCTAAAAAGAGATGCAAATCTTACCCTAATGCAAGAACTATATGTGGATGCAAGATTCAAAGACTACTCTAAAAACAAAGAAGGAAAGTTGCTGCTTTACCAAATTTTGTCTTGCCACTAAAATGCTTAGATAGAAGATGATGTGTTACCAATCATTTCATCCAAACAATAAAAACAAGTTCTAAGATAAAAACAAAGCACTTTCACTTCGCAAAAAGGAAATCAAATGAGAAGCAAGTTTAAGAAAGCGAAACTCAAAACTTTCAAAAGATTTTCTTTCAATCAAACCAAAAAGTCTTTTTCAAAGGAAAGCTCTCAAAAACTGACACCAATGATTGATAAACAAGCAACCAAACACTTTTGTGAATTGACACCTTTCAAATGATGAAAACTCAACAAAAATAAAATGTGTTCGAAATCGCTTTTGACAATCAAAAGCAGCAATGAAAGTCCAAAATATCAAAAGACAAGTTTCAAGAAAATGGTAACAAACAACTTTCCCGAAACGAAGGAGCAAATGGTCATAAAAATGATTTCGTTAAGCAAACAAAAGTGTCATGAAAACAAAATGGACACAAAGATTGAACACAATCTTCCCACTCTGCCGAAACAGAGCAATCAAGATTCTTAAACAGAAATCTTGTGTGTCAAAAATCAATGACGCTTGCAATCAACGAAAAACAAGACTAGTACTCCTTATAACTAGAGAGAGTTCAGAACAAGATGCCCCCTGTTAAACAGAGAACTGTCACTGGGAATTGACTGCTTTAAACTGACCCAAACCACCAGACAGACATTCAGCAAAAAGAAAAATTATAAATCTTGAAAATTATGGAATATACGCGCCTGCAATTATTTGCAGAATGCGTGTACACGCGACTGTAACTAAGGAAACCTGCGTATACGCGGGTTCACTTAGTGAAACTTGCGTATATACGCTTCTGTAATCCAGACAAAGAGCGTATCTGAAGTCTTTCAAGAAAAATAAAAAAACACAGACTGAAAAACTGGAAAAGCTTGGATTTCAGGAAAAGATCAGACAGTCAGAGCCAACAAACAGAGGGGCTGAGCCTTGATTGGCTTGAAGACTACCCAAACTAGGAACAACAAGAGTGTTGTCCCCAGCGGAGTCGCCAATTCTGGTTGAAGGGAAAGTACCCCTAGGGTCCTTTGGGCTAAGACTCTACCAGACTGAAAATTTCTTATTCAAAGAAACACACACACACAGCCATCATTTTTACTTTTAAGCAAATGCTAACGTTAAGGGTACGTACCTAAGGTCCTACGTTCGAGAAGACCTTAAGGGTCCAAACCCTTCTTGGAGTTCCCTTCTTCTTTCTTTGATCTGCAAGACAAACAAATCAAAGAACACAACAGTACACGTACAGATACTTATGTATAAATCATCTTTATGCTATAAAGTTAGTTATAAAAAATCTTTAAGTAACCACTTTCATAAGAATTCAACACAAGAATCTCATAAGCATAAAGAAAGATTATTCGGGAAAAAAGACGTGTTTCTTTATATATAAAGGCAAATAAAGTACATATATCGGAAAGATATCACCTGAACACCTTCAGCAGGCTCCAAGCAAGCTTCCTCCCGGATTCGTTCCAACCTCAAGCCTCCAACAAGAGCTCCTTCCAAGTCCTACTCAATGATGATATCAAGGATGAATGATCACCAATACACATGGAAACAAGGGTTTCCTATGCAAAGTGGGGGAAGTGCAGAATGCACCAAGGACTTCAGACCTGGTCTAAGGGAAAAATTTCAGCATAATAATCTTGCTCTCCTTTTTCTCCCTCCCTTTGGCCTTCCCTTTGATGTATTTTTATACCCTCTCCAAAGTAGTTTTTTAGTTAGGAGTTGGTTGGGAACAGTTGGGCCACGGGCACTAACAGGTGATCCAGCAGGTAAACCCGCGATCCCCGCCCGAAAAAGAGGAATTTATTATTTTTTTAAGTGTTTTAATAGATACACGCGGGTTGGGTATAACAGACCCGCGTGTACACGCGTTTAACTCAGGGCAATGTCGCGTATA
Source organism: Pinus tabuliformis (assembly GCA_031772625.1). Lineage (NCBI taxonomy): Eukaryota > Viridiplantae > Streptophyta > Pinopsida > Pinales > Pinaceae > Pinus > Pinus tabuliformis. Next base: position 427,041,873 of record CM062820.1, read on the forward strand.
GGGAATAAAACACTGTTTTTAAAATTTTTGGACCAGGTCTGGAAGGAGGGGTTGCCCTAGGCCATAAGTGCAGCATCACAAACCATAAGAGTGAGATTTGGAGCTATAACAGAGGGTCATAAATAGACCATGCCACGGAGGATAGATTCCGGGTACTACAACAAGCACCATCGGCGAAACCAATGTGAGGAGTCACAGACATTTGCAAAGTAGGGAAAACATAGTAAACAGGAAAGCTATTTGAAAACTAACACACCAAACCACACTGCACAAAAATGAATGACACACTAATGTACACAAGTAACCATGTAAGATGACCTAAGCATAGTACTTCTTGAGATAAATCTTCTTTCGGGGCTTCTCCAAAGGATTGCCTTCATAATCAATAAGATCATAGGCCCCTTTTTGCAAAACATGTTTTACAATGTAGGGCCCATGCCACATGGGCTCGAACTTGCCTGCCCCAAGCTTATCATTATCTTGATCGTATAGTAAAACCAAATCATCCTCAGAGAACGCGCGTGGGGAGACCGACTGATCGAAATGGGACTTGAATCGCTTCTTTTGTGCTTCGATGACCAAAGCAGCGAGACGAAGATTCTCGTCCAACCATTTTAGATATAAGAGGTGCTCTTCCTAAGGTGATGTTTAAGGGAGAAGTTCGAAAGCTAGCTGAGTGAAGGAATTTTGCATTCAATCGGTAACATTGTTTCTAGACCATAAACAAGCTGGAATGGTGTGAAAATAGTTGCGTCTTTGGTCAAGGTTCGATAAGTCCATAGAGCTGAGAAGAGCATGAGATGCCAATGTGACTTGTGCATCGCAATAGTACATTGAAGCCTTGTAACCAAAACTTTGTTCACAGCTTCAACTTGACCGTTGGCCTGAGGGTAATATAGGGTTGATCCATCGTTGTGCAAACCCAACGTAGAGGTCAGCTCAGCCATCATGTAATCTCAGAAATGGGACATGGTTTATGACAATGGCTTGAGGTATGCAAAACCTGGAAATAATGTGATTGAAAATAAATTGAGCAGCCATTTTACTGACTGCAGAGTATGTAGGCATCGCTTCAACCCATTTAGTGAAATAATCCATAGCAACGATAATATAACCATGCCCCCCGGCCGAACGATGGTTACATGTCATATAGTCAATGCCCCATTTGGCAAAAGGACCAACGGTAATGACGGGCTATAGGTGAGTGGGTGGGGTGCACATCTTGCGTTGGTAAATTTGGCATTCATGGAACTTGTGAACAACAAGGATGCAGTCCTTGAAAATGGATGGCCAGAAATAACCAGCGCGAAGGATTTTTTGAGGTGTAGCATAGCCAGACATATGACCGCCACATGTCCCAGAATGGCAATCATTGAGAACTCTCTCAGCCTCCTTGAGAGTAAGGCATCAGTGAAGAATTGAATCAACACCGACACGGTATAAAGTATCGCTAATAATACGGTAGGGTTGGGAGTGATTCTGAATCCTTCGAAAATCATCCTTAGTCAACTCGGATCGAAACATGGATGTCTAGAGATACATGATGATATCACCATACCATGGGTCAAGGGTACTGATAAGGAAAAGAGTCTCATCCGGAAGTTGTTCATCTGCACCAGTGGGGAGAGACGTAGAAGGAAGGGAACAAATCAACTCAACGAAAACTAGTGACTTCTTAGATTTTGCAGTGGTAAACACCAAATCAAATTCTTGCAGGATGACAATCCATTTAGAATACTTGCCCCCCAGCAACTGACGAGTCAAGATGTAGGTCATGGGGTTGCACTTAGAAATCACAGTGGTAGTGCGTAAGAGGATGTAGTGCCGAAAGCATTGAAAAACCTGTATGGAAGCCAAAGCCAACTTTTCGACATGGGCATAACGCGTTTCGATGTTGAGGAGATTACGACTAAGGTAGTAGATAACATGTTCGTTGCCTTCATCATTGTCCTGGACCAATACCATAGCAATGGTGCTAGGGACTGCAGCTAGGTAAAGGAAGTAATATCGATGATAATCTAGGGGATGCAGCAAAGGCCAATTTACGAGGACAGCCTTGAGGTCATCGAAAGACTTTTGGGCAACCTCATCCCAGGAAAAGGGTGTCCTTGTTTAAGAAACTGGGTAAATCCTGTAGCTAGCCCAACATAGTTGGGTATGAAACAATGGAGGAAATTTTCCTTTCCTTGCAGGCTCTGGAGTTGGTGCAATGAAGATGGAGGGGGTAAATTTACAATGGCCTTGACTTTAAGCGGGTCAAGGTGGATACCGTCCTTGGAAATGATAAAGCCGAGGAGTTTTCCGGATTGTACGTAGAAAACACATTTATGCGGGTTTAACCGAATGTTGTAGTGTCTACAGCGAAGAAAAATCTGCCGAAGATGGTCAGGGTGATCTTGGCGCTTACGAGAATGAGCGGGAAGGTCATCCAAGTAAGGCTGAATGATGTTGCGAATATTGGGAAACGCATAGGACATCGCCCTCTGAAATGTAGCCCCAACATTTTTGAGGTTGAAAGGGAGCTTTTTGTATGCGAAAGTACCCCATGGACAGATAAATGCTGTCTTCTCTTGATCGGTCGGTGCAATGTTAATCTAGTTGTAACCAAAAAGACTGTCCATAAAGGAAAAAATTTTGCTCCCAGCACATTCGTCGATGATCCGATCAATGAAGGGAGTAGGGTAGTTATCCTTAGGACAAGCACGATTAAGATCATGGTAATCAATGCAAACGCAGATCGTGACTTGTTTATTTGTCACCGAAACAATATTTGACACCCAATTTGTAAGAGGGATCAGATAGATGAATCCAGATTTGAGAAGTTTTTCAACTTCACCCTTGATAGCGGTGGATTCCCTAGGGTGCATTGGGTGGAGCTATTAGCGAACGGGCTTTGCGTGAGGATAAGTTGGTATTTTGTGCACAACAATGCTAGGATCAATGCTAGGTATTTCTTCATACGACCACGTAAACACATCACAAAATTCTTGAAACAGACGAGTATAGGTCTTGATCTCATTCAGAGAACAAGTTACCTTGATATGGACATGTTCAACTATACCAGGCTTGATAGAAATATCAATTGGCATCATTTTAGTAATATTACCGAAATTTCCTTCCGACCATACTTCATGAGTTAGGATCGGTGTCGAAAGAGGGAGGGAAGGAAACTGAGAAGAGAACTCTTTGAGATCTGTAGACATGACCGTTGAGCGAGGTAGGAACAAGGAACGATGATGAGTATCGTTCTAAGGTGGTTCCTCGAGAGACATTACTTCCATGATACTTTTGTCATCAAGAAAAGTCTCATCTAAGGGATCAGGAGATTTCGAAGCACCAAGCCATGGGGATTGAGAATATGTATTGAGATAAGTCCTCAAAACAGGAGAATCAGAGGATACAAAACTTGAGGCTGAAGCAATCTCCACGTAATTGATTTCGGTAGGGCTAAGTGGCATAACCTCACCCCAGGTATAAACAAGATTTGGTGAAGGTATGACCCAAGGATCAGGTTTGACCGAGATCACATTGACAGAGGCAACATGAGGAGGTGGGAGTGGAAAAATTCCCATCAAGGCAGAATCTTTAAAAATACTTGCTCCCACACTCTCATAGGGAGCACCAGTGTGCTTAACATACGAAACATTTCCATCCGAGTAGGAGGAGGCAAAGAAGGACAATTGGTCGATAGTGACGATCTTCCCTTGATGGGGAAGACGAATCACGTGGAATAGGGAGGAGGCTACAACATGCATGGCATGGGTCCAGCTCCGTCCGAGTAGAATATTATAATTGAGATTAGCATCAACAATCTCTACCTTGACTTGTACTATCTTTCCCTCCAAAGTAATGGCAAGGTTAGGTAAAACACCAAAGGGTTGTGAATCACGCACGTTGAAAGCTTCCAAAGTGTTAGGGGATTGGTTCAAAGTAGGGGAACCAATGGTCTTCGAGCAGGCGATTGACATGATGCAGGTAGAAGCACCTTCATTGATGACAATCCTGTGAATGGTTTTCTCATTGATGATTACTTGAATGAGAAAGGAAATCTGATGAGGCAAGTGCAAGATATGGTTCTCTAGATCAAAACACATCAAATTAGAATCGGTAGGATCAATACCCACAATAGCTGACAACAAATATTTCCGCTGAGATGGACAAATTTGGAGCACCTCGAGAGCCAACATAGCTGACGATGCCTGAGCCAAATCCTTAACAATATTATAGTGCTGAGCAGCCTGAGTGTTGGGATTGTACGAGGATTTCCTGAGCACACCTCGAGAGGGGTGGCTGAATGGCAGAATTAGGGTTAGGGCGCTCGATATGAAGAGGGACAGAACTCAGGGTAGAAGAAGAAGGGGTGGCTTCTTTCTCTTTCCTGGCTGTCGGAGCAGGAGTTTGGTAATATTTTGATCTAGTAGCCACATTAATAGGCATACTCATCATGAACAGTTGAGATCCTGAGGAAGCAGATGATTGAGGTTGGTCTACCATTTGACTTGCTGCGACGAAAACGGCTCTTTCAGGATAGCTGGGGTCCCTTTGAGCAAACGACTAACTTCAGACCATTGAGGACAATCCTTGGTATAGTGATCCTCCTTGCAAATGAGGCACATATACTTAGGATTCCTTTGTGAAGAATCACCAGTAGACGACTTAGGAGGACCTTGTTTTTGGGCATCAGATTTACCCTTGCCTTTGCCTTTCTTCTTACCTTTCGAGTATTTGTTTATTGTGGTAGACTGGACAGCATGGACCTCTGAGGTTTTACTAGGGCCAGGTGGATTCTAGGAGGAACTATTGGAAGAAGTGTTGGAGACCGACTTCTGCTTGGAAGAATATTTAGCAGGGGTCTGGGACACTAAACCAATTACTCCATCAACAGGAGGTGTAGCATGCGACTTCGATGTCGTGGGATTGGATGATGGCCGTAGAGCATCGGGTAATAACTCATACAAAGTGCCAGACTAAGAATAAAAAAGATCTAAGTACTGGGCACGAGCAATGGCTTGTTCTTCGGTAATGCATCCACCCATAGCTATATCGCGAGCAATTGGAGCTACAAATGACTTAGTAAACCATTCGGTGAGCAACTGATCAACAATCTCGAATTTGATCAGGTGACATCTATGTCTCCATTCATGGATGTGATCAGAGATGTGTGTCGCAGTATCTTACTTAAGCGATGTGAGCGAATAGGTGCTAGTTTCATAGCGAACCAACAACTAGAAATGTGTGAGGAAAGCCATGGCTAAAGACTTGAAGTCATGGTAAGTACTTCGAGGAAGCTCGATGTACCACTTGGCTGCAGCGCCTGTGAGGGTTCGTTGGAAAAGATAGAGATGAATAGAATCACTAATGTAAGAATTCGAAGAGCACCAGAGGTGATATGTCATCACATGGACTTGAGGATCTTCTTTTGCTTTCCCATCAAACTTAGGACAATCGCTCGGGATCTTGGGTGGAACTGGAGGCTAGTATAGAGAATGAAGAATTGGATCATTCATAAGGCGAGACACATATGGAAACTCCAGTCTAGTCAAGAACGAAAATTGAGTATTGAAAGGCATTGGAGGTCGATAAGCAGGTCCAACTGGAGGAGCCCATCCCTACTGGTAAGGATTTTGGCTCCATAGTGGAGGACTTTGGCCATATGGCATTTGAATCTGCCCCCATTGTCGGTTACCCTAGCCATAGGGAGGATTGTGACCTTGAACACCTTGGAAATGTCCAATCATAGGTTGCTGATAAGCAACATATGGGTTAAGAGGTTGTTGAGCTTGTTGACCTTGGACTTATGGATATTGTACCTGTTGTCCCTAAACATACGGGTTTGAACCTGTTGCCCCTGAATAAGAGGATTTTAGACCTGCTACCCTTGGACATAAGGATTGTACACTTATTTCCCTTGGACATAGGGATTTTGTACCTGCTTCCCTTGGGAAAAAGGATTCTGTACCTGTTGACCTAAGACATTAGGATTTTGGGCCTGCTGATGCAATACTTGACCCTGACCTTGTCCTTACAAGGGTTGACCCTGCTGATATGTATATGCTGCTGCCTAAGTTGGCTCTCTTGCTGCAAGGGTTAACCTTGCGGCTACAAAAGCTGTCCCTGGGGCTATAGAGATTGGCCCTGTGAAGACATAGGCTGGGAGGTTTGTGGAGCATACTACATTTGCTGCTACATGGTTTGCTGCAACGGTTGCGAGGGTTGCCCTTGCGGTTGTTGCAGTTGACCTTGCTGCGGTATCATCTGCCCTTGCTATTGCGTGGATGACCCTTTCTGCAACAAAGGTTGCCCTTGTTGCTGCAGAGGCCATCCTTGCTATTGCAAGGGTACTTGAATAGTGCCCGGAAAATTTCTAAACTAAATCTGGCCATAGCCATCCTGAAAAGTGGATGAGCCAAGTTGAATGTATTGCCCAGACTGAAGGACATAAGGTGGATTGACCATTCATTGAGAACCATATGGAATGTAAGGAGTTTGGTACTAAACCTGAGCCTCATAAGGTTGCTGATACTGGAAATTGCTTGACCCAGATGGACCAATGGGATTTTGAACCTGTTGGTACTGGACATTGCTTGATCCAGCAGGACTAGCAGGGTTTTGAATAATGCCAGAAGAAGGTTGGTTCATGCCAACCATGTGAGCCTGTGAGCTACTCACATTCGTAGTGTCGGACACCATAGAAACACTCAGATTCTGCCCCCCAGGTGGTGGCACAGCTTGGCCACTTACTAGAGGGATTGAAGAACTGACAGTAACATTCTTCAAGATCGCTAGTTTAATTGGACGGGTGACTGGGATAGACGATACAAGAGGGTTCAGAAAGGTGGGTTGCACCGAGACTGAGGTAACGACATATTGGGAGGTTGGGTTCACAATGAACAAACTTGTAGTAGGCATGGTGCTAGACGCCCAAACATGGTTATGGTAAAGTGATGAGGTGCTAGGTGTACTTGAAACCAATTGTGCCAAAGACACATAATTAGGCAGCAATTCCTGATACACACTGATGTGGATGCTCCCTATATAGGGGAAACCTTTAGGAGGAAATGGATGTTCTTCCTCCTCGACAGTGTGTGGAGTAGAAACTTCTGACTCATCTGGAGAGGTAACTGGAGCATCGCCTTCAGGTTCCATAGTTGGGAACAAACGACGACAAACGATCGAAGAGGTACGAGGGGATAATTCCAAAGGAACACCCGTTGATTGTACAAACTGTATGGACGTTGCGGTGATATCACAACAGGGTTGAACAAAGGATTTAGATGATATATAATCAGTCCAAGCTGATCGTTAGTAGTCGACGAACTCTTAGGAGTTTGGATGGGATTGTCCCGAGATTCCGAGCCAGTATCAGCAGGTGACCCAATATCTGAAGTAGGAGAAGGATGAGATGACAAAGGTTGAATGCTCAGAATGATTCTGAGTTCAACACCTTGGTCCTCGAGTGACTCTGGTAATTCAAGAAAAGGCTCCTTAGACAATCTTTCAGACGGAGGAGAGGAAGAGGAACTAGGTGAACCATATGGTTCAGCTACGATGACCTTGTCTTAGTTAACAGGAAAAGAGAGAGATAAACTTCAAGACTTTAAAATGTTTAGGGAAAACTCACCATTTGGTCGAGAAATGACTAACATGATGTTATAAGATCGTGGGAAATCAATTTTTTAAGACACATAAATAGACCGGTGCTCTTTCATGTTTTAAGAGTCGAGAAAGAAACAAAGATGACTCTATCACTTTCGATTGGACACGAGATCGAAAGGAAAAGTGCTTGAATGATATTTTAAGTTTAATGAGTAAAAAAGATCAAATGACTACTCTGGATGATCTAGGTAAAAAGGATTACTAGGAAACTGTGAACTATAGAATACCTCTTGGCGAACCGAGAAGTACGGGCAGGAAATCTCCCCGAATGTTGTGTTCGGTGTATCACGTTTGCAAGGTGGCCGACTTGGCTTCCTATGGATAAAGGATTGCAGCCTAGAGGGGTCTCTCGTTATATACTTGACATACAGGGAGCACAAATCCATACTAGCGTTGTCTAGTGCTGAAGCTAATGACAACTAGTAGGTTTAAAGACGCTAGAACACGTCTCTAGCCTAGAACTTCTAGATGTGATCGTTAGGTTTCAAATGCACCTTAGGTTAATTGAGTTCAATTTAAAGTTTATCTTGAGTTACATCTCAGTTTTCAGGCCTTAGCGATGTGACTTGAAAAACCCTAAATGCAGCTAAATGAGACAAGACCCTTTCAATTCGATGAATTCTCTACACTAGAGAGGGTAGAAAACACACAATCGAATGCAAACAACCAAGCAACCGAAAGCATAATGATTTTTCACTACTTCACTTTTTGAGAAAATAAACTAATAAAAAATACATTCCAATTCCTAATTTCCTAACAAGTAAACTTTAATAGTCCTTTCAAAAGTGAAGATAATTAATTTTCTTTTCAAATGCCAAGGCAATCCTAGTCTTTAATGAGGCTAACTACCGTAATAAATTGATGTAACAAACTAGAATTTTATACTTTTCATGAAATGACAAAATGAATTTTCTCATAAAACACTTCAATGAAAATGTTTTCGAGACAATTAATTCTCAAGCAAATGAAAAACATAAAAATAGAATCTCTTTAAAACTAATGAAAAAATGACTTTACTAAAAAATAAGACAAGCAATGTAATCTATGCCAGAAAAGAAACGTTTAGAGATGCAAATGAAAACTTTTCAAACTTGTGTAATGGAGGTCAAAGTCGTAGAAGGACCATAAACGAAACACAAGGAGTAAACACACCAACAACTTGACTTACTGAGTTCACAATCAGATGAATGGATGACAACCTAGATGCCCTAGTGCCACTAACCATCTAATGACCCAAGAAATCAATCGAAAAGATGATAAATCAACAAGCAAACAAACCAAATGAAGAGCATCTTTCTAGTTATGGAGAAGATGGTCTAAAATGTTTACAGGATCGAAATCACGAGAGAAAAACACACTGGCCAAGATTTGGGGTAAACCCTAATCTTCACTTACATGCATCAGCGCGACTGCCTAACTGACAACAAGCGCCAGAAGGGCGTCGGTGCGACTATTTCTAAGCATGTCGCGCTGATCGGCGTGACTGTTAGCAAATTAAGCGCGAAGAGCAAGGATGCTAAGAAAAAAATAAAAAATTTCAAAAGTTAGGAACAGACTTGCTACTATGAATTCCAAACCTAGAGTAGTAAGCAAAGGAAAACAAACAGAACTAAAGGGAAATGGCGAAACTGGAAAAGTTCACACAAAACCATGGAATTCCAAGTAAACAAACAAAAGGATTGGGTCCCCAGCGGAGTCGCCAATTTGTGGTGAAGTAAAATTATGAGTGCGGACACAAACAATTCCTCTAGCCCGATAATGGGTCTAGCCACAACCGATACATTCTATGGAATATTTCCTTAGGTTAGAACCAATTAAGAGGGCCTACCTCTTAGTATGCTTATCCTGTTTGGTGATGACCTTGCTTTCTCGCTCCAACTATCTCCCGTTTCCTAATTCGAACACCTAAAACAAGTAAACAACAACAAAGAACAACCGTGATAATAGACAAATTGTAATTCAACGTACTTAACAAGTCAAGAAACATTAAGCCATAAACATGTGAGATGACACATTATGTAGGAAATCAATCGATAGTTGCATATATATTAAATCAAGAAGAGATTACAACCATTGTCTTGACGTTGTTGTTCTCCTTCGACAAAACCAGGTTCCCACACACTTCTGTTAGCATTCCATAATGGCCTCAATAATGATAGTTTTAAGGCTCTTCCCTTTAGGCTTCACACTAAACCAAATTCACACTTCTCCCTCACAGACAACTAGAGAGCTACAACTAACAGTAGCACACCAAACTTAATTAGCACTAGCACACCAACATTAACACTAGCTTGTGCTTGGGAAAAATGGAGGTTTATATAGCATGAATGGATGGGAGATGGTTCCTATTCTCATGGGAGAAGGTCTTATATCTTGAAGTAGTTCCATCCTTATAGGGGAAAAGAGCCCAAACTGACATCCTCAACTTTGTCCGACTCAACCATTTACCAGACTTCCGTTACAAAGCTTCTAGAGATGGAAGCTTCGGCCCCTTATTTAAAAAATTTTCCAAAAGAGGATCAGCGTGACTGAAAGAAAGCTCAGTTGCTCCGATCGGTGCTAAGGACAGTGTTAATCCCTGCATATCTGTTTTTGGGAAAACTAGTGTCTTTTCGATCTGCTAGCCCTCTAGGATTGGCAACTATCCTAGCAAACAAACAATCAAAGCAATTTGGGATTTCCTCTATGTATGACAGATAAGAGAGAAGCAAAGGAACCAACCTGGATCTTTTGCTTGACTCCTTGCTTGATTTCTCTCTCCCTTGATAGAGCTTGCAACTCTTCTCCTACTTATCCTGCTCAGTGAATACCTATAGAGACAAAGTAACAAAACACCATCAAACCATCTTGATCTATTATATCATAAGCATTGCAGAATCAGAAATACAATGAACATACAATAGCATTCACAAATAACGATATTCACAAATACACAATTGTATGGAGGAAAACTCAAAGAACTTTATTAAAATAGAAGGGAGAATTACAACCCAGCGGTCTGATCCAGCATCATCCTCCCACCATCAAAGCCCTCTTCACCTCATGAAAAGCAAGATCATCCAACAATACAATGATCTTTCTCAGATACAAACTATCAACACTTTCTTACAAATTACCAAATTCCAGCCTCTAGATCTCTCAGATGAGGGATCCATTTATAGATGTCTGCAAAGGTGTGAGTCATCTCTGGGTTTTTGATTAGTGTCACTCCACTTGTTGTTTTGGTTCCACTTGGAGATTTCTTGGATCTCTTACTCATCCCTGGGCGAATTCAGAGAAACAAGTGTCATATGAGAAGTTTCTAGACGATTCCATGAGCATCCACTTAGCAAACTGTCTCGGACATTTGTCTATTCTTTCTCATCGCACCCCATGGAAGGCCTCATCAATATGCATCGCACCTAGCTAGTGTAGAAGTCAGTGTGCATCACACCTTGACAGTGGAGCTCTTAGTATGGTTCAATTCAAGCTAGTTCTGGATGGTTTTTCAGGTGGAACTTTTGGGGAATGATGTAATTAGTTGACCATGATCTTTTAGGGTATGAAACAACACTTTTAGGGATTAAATAGCCCTATTTTATCGACATATAAGATTGGGGTTGAAGTGCCCAAATATGTCTATAACAATATCAGAGCGAGGAGGACAAGGGTCATTAGCGCCGGTCTTGTAAACTGGGAAAAACAGAAGATTCTGCGAAAATGGTGCAAAAGGGAATTTTTCTACTCATGAAGAGGGACACAATGGGAGTTTCTTCATGAAGGGAAAGCATGTAGGGTTCACTATAGAGGTCCTCTAGGATCAAGGAATAGGGAGTACAGGGACAGTGATAAAATGCTGTGTAACAATCCAACTTCGCCTGAGAAGAAGGTTGTAATTAAGACTTGCATCTACAACTTCCACTTCTAGCTCAATAGTATTTCCTTCCAACGTGATAGGAAAATTTGTGAGAATACCATACAGATGAGAGTCTCTGCCATCAAAGGCCAACCAAAGTGTTCGGGGACTGGTTAAGGGGTGGAGAGCCAATGGCCTTCCAACACGAAATAAACATGATGCAGGTGGAAGCACCTTCATTAATAATAGTCTGATGGATCGTCTTTATTTTAATAATAACTTGAATCAGAAAAACAATTTGATGAGGAAGATGAGGAACATGGTTTTCAAGATCGAAAGTAATTAAACTCAGATCAACATGATCAATAGCTCTAATAGTATACAACAATGATTTCCCCTGTGTTGGACATGTTTGGATAACTTCCAAAGCAGACATCGTCGAAGGTGCTTAAACTAGGTCTTCAACTATATTATAATGCTGTGCAACTCTAACATTCGAATTATAGGATGATTTCTGAAGCACACCTTTGGGAGGTGGTCAGATCACAGATTCATTGTTAGGTCACTCAATATGGAGTGGACCAAAGCTGGATGGAGTGGAAGAATAAGGTATATCAATGACTTCTTTCTCCACTATCTACTTTTGAGGGGTTTGATAGTCTTTCGATTGAGTAGCGATAGAAATAGGCGATGAACCTTGCATCATGAAAACTTGAGAAATAGAGGAGGCAAATGATTGCAGTTGGTCTACCAACTAAGTCTGTTGAGATGGAAATGGTTCTTTCAAAACAGCCAGAGTCCCTTTCAATAAACGACTAACAATATTTTGGCTTTCATTTGGAAGCATCATCAGCAGATGATTTGGGAGGATCCTATCTCGGGGTATCAGATTTGGCTTTACCTTTACCCTTTTTCTTACCTTTCGAGGCTTTATTTGCTGCGGTAGACTGAACGACATGGACCTCAAAGGTTTTACCAGGATTTGATGAATTTTTCGAAGGATTATTGGAACCAGTATCTAAAACAACTTTTTTCTTTGAAGAAGTATTAGTGGAAGTCTGATACACTAATCCAATTGCACCATTAATAGGTGGTACATCAGGAGAATTTGAAGCTGGCGGATCCAAAGATGGTCTTGGATCATCAGGCAACATCTCATATAACGTGCTAGATTGGGAATAGACTAAGTCTAGATACTGAGCACGGGAAATAGCTTGGTCCTCGGTAACACATCCACCCATTGCTATATCTGCGACAATTTTGTTTACAAATGATTTGGTGAACCATTCAGTTAACAACTCATCAGGAATCTCGAATTTGATGAGGCGACGCCGACGTATCCATTCATGGATATGATCGGAAATGTGGGTCGCAATATCTTGCTTTAGGGATGTGAGAAAATGAGTGCCAGTTTCATATTGAACTGAAAATTGGAAGTGGGTGAGGAAGGCCATAGCTAAAGAGTTAAAGTCATCATAGGTAGCTTGAGGCAACTCGATATACCATTTTGCAGCAACACCTATTAAGGTCCTCTGAAAGAGGTGGAGATGGATAGAATCATCAACGTAAGAATTTGAAGAAAACCATAAGTGATATGTCATCACATGGGCTTGAGGGTCCTCTTTAGAATTTCCTTCGAACTTTGGGAAATCACTCAGAATTTTAGTAGGAACCGGAGGCCAATCAAGTGAATGAAAAATGGGATCATTGGTAAGCCTTGAGACATCAAGCAGTTCCAACGTGGCTAAAAATGGAAATTGCAGATTAAAGGGAATGTAAGGCCTTTGAGAAGGCCCAACCTGCGGATTCCAATCTTGCTGGTAAGGATTATGCCTCCATAGTAGAGGCTTTTGACCATAAGGGATCTGATTTTGGCCCACTAAGGGATATCTTGACCAAAAGGTGCATTCTGTCTAGGGTAGGTTTGATATTGACCTACTATAGGTCATTGATAAGAATTATACACGACATACAGATTGTAAGGTTGTTGCACCTGTTGACCCTGGATATGAAGAGATTGGCCCTACTACTGCAAGGGTTGACCATGTGTCTGCAAGGTTTGACATTGTTGATATACAAGTTGAGCTTGTTGCTGCAGAGGTTGACCTTTCTGTTGCAAAGGATGACCTTGCTGCTGCAAAGGTTGGCCTTGTTGCTGCAAAGGCTGCCTTGCGGATATAAGGGTTGAGTAGGCTGTTGAACAAACTGCGATTGTTGTTGTGTTGTAGTGGCTACAACCACCCTCCAAAATTTTTCCTTAGCTTCGTTTTGGAGCCTCCCTACCATCCTAGCACCATGTCTTGCATTATCAAGTACATAGGCTTCATTGGTTTTTTAGTAGCTTGCTAGCCTATGGATGTCAGTTTGCTTCACTCCCCTCACAGGCTACCATTCCAGACTTAAGCTAGTTACTGGTTGAGAAAATTCCTCAGAAAATTGCGTAATTATGGAGGGGAACCAGCCTTCCCTCCACAAATTACCTAAATCTATTGGGCAGCCTATTGGGCTCAGAAATTGCATAATGCAGTCAAACAGGTTTCCTTGAGAAAAATGTGAAATCTAGCCCAACATTGTAGCTCAACCCATAAATTGTGCAATTCTGGGTAGCAGTCACCTGCTCCCCTAGAAATTGCACAATCCCTTTGGGACAACCAACCCAACTCCTCCTAGAAATTGCGCAAATCCGTCTCCCAGTCTTGCAGGCTATTGGATGTGCCTTCTGGTTGACCGGTTCCACCTGAGACCCAGCAAACTTGATTCGCATGCATGGGCTTTTTTTCCCGAAATAGAAAAAAGCAACATACACAAATCATCCCTAGATTTTAGGGATCTATTTTTAGTAGCTAGAGGTTTTATGTAAAGTTTGTTTTAGAAACTTTCCTCCAAGTGTCGCTTTTTCCTAGATTTGTGGCATACGGGTCATAAGCCTCAAACTTATTTATTCAACGTTGTAGAGCTCATTCCTCACATCGATCTTGTAGCTCTGACATCCCACATCGCATCCAGGAGTCTTCGACACTTTCAGCTTAGCTATTTCAGGGTAAGTCTACTTCTCATGTCTTGTGCTTCGTTTCTGTCGCTTTTTGTGTTTCGCTTTGTGTAAATGATGTTTGCTTGATTTCAATGAGCACTTGCTATCATTTTGATGTATGTTAGCTTGTAGAAGCACCGTTTTTGTTTCCGTCTGCATCTCACTGCTGTTGCATGCATGACACTGTTTTGCATCGACGGTTGCCGTTGCGGCGACCAAATTCACATACATGCACGCTTTCCCATTTTTTGAATCCTGCACTTACTGTTTTCATGCATGATCATTCACTCTTTTTTACACTCAGTATCGCCATGCATTCAGACTTCTCATGTTTTCAGTTGCACGTTGGCAGGTCTGGGCTACCTTGGCCTAGACCTTGCCTTGCTCGGCTAGCATTGCAAATTTATGGCAGTGAAGGCTCTACCTTCCCTCCAAAAATTGCATAAGCCTGGCCCAGCACTAACCTCTAGGATTGCATTTTGCAATTTTGGGAGGTAGTGCCTTGCTGGCCCCAGAAACTGCGCAATGCAGTTTGCTGGTTTACATGTCATTGTTGTCTGAAATTACACATTGTGCAGTTTTAGTCCTCAGTAGGCCAGGCTGGATTGTGCATTGCGCATTTCCAACAGTCAGTCAGCCTCCCAACAACCCAGACTATGCCTTGTGTAGTTTTGGCAGTCAGTCTCCCAGCCTGCTGGTGAAAATTGCACAATCTTCATAGACAATCACACATGTATGTTGCATGTCAGTCCTCTAGTTTGTTTTGGTTTTCAAATGACAGATTGCTTGCCATGAGTGTTGCTATGTCTCTAGGTATCAAAGGTGTTCGCCTGCCTCTCAACAGCACAGGTACATTGGCTTCTAGGAGATCAGATTCAAAGGCACCATTGAGAGCGCAACTGGGGATGCAGTCGATCAAGTGTCTATGAACTTTCCTATCTATGAAGACATCAAGTTGTTCATAGACAAGGATATAAAGATGAAATGGCAGCGGCATCACAACGAGCAACACCATCAGCAACAATAGAAGGTAGCAGACCTGCGTGCGACAAAGGCAAGCGGAAGGTTGTTGACAGTGCAGAGGCAGAGCAAAGTTGCAAGTTCAAGCAGATCCACTTGTGATGAAAGTAGCTTAAGCGATTGAGTCTATGAGGTGATAGTGTGACAGGAGGATCGCGTGAAGGCAGAGAGAGAAATAGAGAAGGAGTTATAGGTGCCGAAGTGACAAATCAAGGAAGAACAAGAGCTGCATAGATGAGAGAAGGAGTTGCAGCAGGTACAGGTACAACAGGAGGTGCAACATGCACAGACTGATGAAATTGCGCCCATATAGGTTATAGACCCAACCCAATAGCTGGCACAGAGCAGATAGGGTGAGTAGTGCCACCGATCACATGCAAGGGTGTTAAAGAGCATGGATGTCATTATGCGCATGCATGCAATCTCACCCATTGGCACACTCACCTAGGTAAAGACAAGAAGCAAGTCTGACTGAGCTGAACATGTATTTCAACAGGTTGATGTGCATGGTCACGAACGCACAATTGGAGATCAACATAAACATTATGCATCAGTATGTTGCTGTTCTGACTACACTCAAGACGATGATGCGCATGTTATCAGACGAGTTGGACAGAGGAGCCATTTTAGTGTTCCTGGATGCAACAGAGGCAAGAGTTCTCTTTCAACAAGATGTCACCTTTGAGCATGCGAACACCACCACGAACGACCAAGCTTGGCATCAATTTGCCACCGTCGATCATCGCGAGGATGTTGAAGAGTTGGTCTTCCCACAACTGTTCGAGTCTTAGTGATATCTTGCATGGCTTACTCAAGCCTATTTTGTCTCACATGGGTACATGTGTAGATTGTAATGTAACATCTTGTAAAAGTGAAAGACCAAGTGTCGATAGTTGAATGTAACAGTCATGTAGTAGGTGAAGAGTCATGAGGGTAGGTGAAGAGTCACAAAATGGAATGTCAAGGGTCACCCCACCCTTTTCTATTTATAGAACCTCATAACTCATTGTAGAGGCTTTTGGTCAGCCAAGCTTCCAATAGGAGTATCTTAGAGAAAGCTTTGAGAGTATTGTAATGAGCCTTGGCTTCTCCATAGTGTAGAGCTAGTACATCTCTTTAGAGGAGCATGCGGCAGTGACTGTAATGTTTTGTTATCAGGACTAGAGTTTGTTCATGGTTGTACTCTATGATTTGAACTTTCACTTCTTAATATAATAGAGCCAACACGTTTCATGCATATGTTGTTATTGTATTTCAGTTAATTTGTTTACTCTAATGATAGGTATCTATTTTCTTATGCATGTATGTATCTTTCTATATATGTATGTATGAATCTTACCGAAATGTGTTGTTGGTTTAACCATCACCTTGGATTTTTAGTTCACCTGCCTTCCAGTTCGTGATGCATCTTTTCTCGTGTGTTACCTTCCAAGCTGCATGTTTCCACAGGTTTCCAAGGGGCACACTCACTCAACGTTACGTGTGTTAGAACCATTCATGCACCTTCCTTGGCTTGGTGTGCATGTCACACCCTTGCTACCAACAAGTACATCTTACTTGCCTCTGCGCGCAACTGCGGTCAAGGCGATATCATATGACCCACTGTTGGGACTCCTACACTAAATGGTTTGAGGTCTAGTTGGGACTTCTTACTGGGGAGATCCCTTGACATGTTAGCGGGTCCAGCACCATCAACATTTTGGCGCTAGAAGGAGAGCCAGATGACAAGCTATGTCCTCTCATCCTATTTTGAATCTTCACACATCTATCATGGATACTGTCACACTCATCCCTCTGCGATGTTTTTCGAATGCTCAACTTCTCGACATCACGAGGGAGTTCTCTGATCTCTTGTCCGAATTCATGTATGATGGTGAAGACGAAGTTCCCTGGCCTGCATACTTACAAGACTTATTTTAAATTCTTGATAATGAAGATGAATGCTTTGATGAAGAGGCCGGCCTGTTGCTTGCATACACACTTCATGGATCCCACAACGGTGGTGCTGGAGTTTGCCACCCGGTAGCATGCACTCACTTGAGCAGTTCTATGATCTCATTGAATCTAATTTCCATCATTTTTATCCAGAAACTCTTGACTAAAAACTATTAGAACAACGAAAGACCTCGCAAGATTTTCCTATGGATTTTTGGGACCACTTCTGTGTGTTGTAGTTTCAAGCTCCAAAAATTCAAATGAAATTCCAGTATCTCATGGAAAGATTTGAATATTGCCTTCCTAAATATGTTAATCCTAAAAATAAGTTCAATCTCAAGCCCCACTCAACATGCTTAGGTGATGGAGCTGCACAATCACAGATGTACACGGTCATTGTCACAAGTGACTGTCCGCCATCCCCTCATCAAACAACTCTACCATTACAAAGTGATGTGGGAGAACATGCACGCACATCCTTTCAACTATCACATCCTCGCAAGATCACTTCTCTCAAATTTCGCGCAGATTTGGTTTCCAAGCCCATGGTTTGTCACATGCATGTCTTACCTCAACCTCCATCTTCGTGTT
The DNA here is from genome assembly GCA_031772625.1 of Pinus tabuliformis. Taxonomy (NCBI): domain Eukaryota; kingdom Viridiplantae; phylum Streptophyta; class Pinopsida; order Pinales; family Pinaceae; genus Pinus; species Pinus tabuliformis. Next base: position 427,059,941 of record CM062820.1, read on the forward strand.
TTGTTGATCCTCCGGATTGCACTATCTTATGCTCTTCCATTCTGGACTCTACACTTGTTGTGAATGAGGATCAAGCTATCGACGGAGTTGGTGTTGCACAACCAACCTGCGCTGTCATTCATGGAGAGTATGACTGGGAGCCTAATCATCAATCCACTGCGAAGGATGATTCCCTCCTGTTCACACGTCCTCTGTTTTTCCTTGACATCTTTAGTGATTCTACCATCCCTAATTTCACATGTGTGTCTCCATCTGTGGATGTACCCATTGTTGATCATTCGTAGAGCGCATCGGATGTCAGTCTATCATTCAACAACGGAGAGGACAAATCATTCTTTGAAAATCCACTAGATTTTTCATCTACCTTTTCCAAAAACATAGAGGGTGGCTTTTTCCGCTTCTCATCTACCCCTCTATTTGATTCATTAGATCATGAGGATGCCAATGAAATCATCGATTTTTATAATCATAGTTGTCATGATCTATTTACCCCTATATTTGATCACAATGATGATTCTATCGCTATTGATTTTTAAAAGCTGCCTGTTTATGATGATCTATTTGTTGATGAAGTCAAAACCCCTCAGGATGTTGAGGCACTTTAGCCTGAGATGATGGTTATGTCAGGCCCTCACACACAGATCATGCTTACTCCACTCGAACTACACGACCCCATCGCTCATGCATTGGAGGAATCTTACATAGCAAGCACACATGCGCGATGCAAGTTGTTTTTGTTTCTTTTGTTTGCTTGCATGTCACAGTCAAGAGTATGCATATGCTTAGCATTTGCACGTAGTGTCACACAACATCATGGTAAGTCCACGAGTTGCATGTCATGTACTTGCACTCACTTATGTTTTGTGGATGCATTTAAGCTCAGAGTGTGTTTGTCTTCATTGTTATATCTTTCTTGTTTGCTGGTTTGTACAACTATGTTGTTCACAAACCATGCATTCACTAACATGGGTCAACCAATGTGCTGATGGTTGCATTGGAAGTATCAATTCACGTGAGCAGACCCATGCACCGTTAACTTAGGAGTAGGAGTAGTGTTTGCTTTTGGTTTGTTTGTTTTCATGCATGTTTGATTTTTTACTTTGTTCATTTTCTTGCTTACCTGCTTGTTTTCTTTCTTGCTTCGCTTATGCATTTACTTTTGCTTTTGCTTTGTTTTGTTGTTTGTTTGCTTGTTTACATCCGTAGGTTAGTTTCGCGTGAAACTGTGTGGATTCTTGAAACTAGCTAGGTAAAGTACAAGAGGACTTGTGCAATTATCAATACTTGGTTATATGTCATCCTGCCTCTGTATGAAGAACTTGCTATCTTCAGTCCATGATATGCTGATGGAAAATATGTACTGTTCGAAGTGAACCTTGGTGAAAACACAACGCTTGCGTGCTAACTATTTTACCTACTCTAGTCAGTTGTTTTGGGTTAATCCTTGTTGGCTCTGTCAAGTAGAGTAAGGTGAGGGGGAAATATTTAACAAGCACGAAAAAGATATATATAAACTACTTCTCTGAAGAAACAACTTCTTCTGCTCTCAATAAGTCGGGATCCCTCTTCTACCTCTAAAATGAATAAGTGCTATGCATAATTACAAAAAATGAAAAAATGTAAATGTGAAAAATTTCAAAAAAATGTAAAATGAATAAGGAAAAAGAAGAGAAAGGCTTCCTGTGCAGAGAGGTGATGCAAGCAACTCTTCCTGGGTATTGACCAAGCTCGCTGGTAGTGGAGTGATGCTTGTGTTCCTGCATGACTCCACGGGGTACTATCCAGGCCTGCTGGCAATGGAGAAACATTAGATATGAAACTAAAACTATGACGAACATATGGCTTGTGCACCAATATACCCCTCATCCCTAATTGAAACAATTGTGTTGGCTTGGCTTGGAATGTGTGTCGACCGACTAAGAGCTTGGTAGATGCTACATCTTACACTCAAGCAAGTGTGGAAACCAAGACGAAGAGAGAACTGAACAATACTTATGGAGGTGTTAGACTTGCTTTTCACGAAAAATGTCCATTTAGAGAGCTGGAGTTCTACCAATGTATTGCCAAGTGTTGTAGCAGCTACAACCACCCTCCAAAATTTTTCCTTAGCTTCATTTTGGAGCCTCCCTACCAACCATTCGACTGGAGCTAAACATGTATTTCAATAGGTTGATGCGCATGGTCACTAGCACACACTTGGAGATCAATACAGAAACTATGCATCAATATGTTGTTGGTACGACTGCACTCAAGAAGATGATGTGCATGCTATCAGACGAGTTGGACAGAGGAGCCATATCAGTGTACCCGGATGCAACGGAGGCAAGCATTTGCTTTCAACAAGGTGTCACCTTTGAGGGCGTGGATACTAGCACGGATGACCAAGATTAGTATTAGTTCGCCACTGTCGATCATCACGAGGATGCCTAAGATTTGGTCTTCCCACAATTTTTTGAGTCTCAGTGATAGCTTGCATGGCTTGCTCAAGCCTATTTTGTGTCACATGGGTATATGTGTAGATTGTAATGTAACATCTTGTAAAAGTGAAAGACCAAGTGTCGATAGTTGAATGTAACAGGCATGTAGTAGGTGAAGAGTCATGAGGGTAGGTGAAGAGTCACAAAGGGGAATGTCAAGGGTCACTCCACCCTTTTCTATTTATAGAACCTCATGACTCATTGTAGAGGCTTTTGGTTAGCCAAGCTTCCAATAGGAGTATCTTAGAGGAAGCTTGGAGAGTATTGCAATGAGCCTTGGCTTCTCCGCAATGCAGAGCTAGTATATCTCTTTGGAGGAACAGGCAGAAGTGACTGTAACGTTATGTTATCGGGACTAGTGGTTGGTCATGGTTATACTATATGATTGGAACTTTCACTTATTAATATAACAGAGCCATCATGTTTCATGCATATGTTGTTATTGTATTTCAGTTAACTTGTTTACTCTAATGATATATGTATTTGTTTGCTTATGCATGTATGTATAGACTCTTTCTGTATATGTATGTATGAATCTTACCGAAATGTGATGTTAGTTTAACCATCACCTTGGATTGTTGGTTTGCCTATGTTCTAGTTCGTGATGCATCTTTGCTCATGTGTTCCCTTCCAAGCTGTGTGTTTCCACATATTTCCAAGGGGCACACTCACTCCACCTTCCATGTGTTAGAACCATTCATGCACCTTCCTTGGCTTGCTACGCATGTCACACCCTTGCTACCAACAAGGACATCTTACTTGCCTCTGCACGCAACCGTAGTCAAGGCAATACCATAGGACCCACTACTGGGACTCCTACACCAAAGGGTTTGAGGTCTAGTTGGGACTTCTTACCGGGGTTATCCCCTGACATGTTCATGGTTCCAACATCATCAACATGTTGCAAAGGTTGTTGACACTGCTGCTAAGGTTGCCCTTGCTGCTGCAAAGGTTGCCCTTGCTGCTACAAAGGTTGCCCTTGCTATTGCAAAGGTTGCCGTTGCTGCTGTAACGACTGCCCTTATTGCTGCAGGGGTTGTTGGATAGTTCCTTGAGGTATACCCTATGGGTATTGGTAATTTCCGAATTGGATTTGACCATATCCACCAGGAATAGTGGATTGACCAAGTTGGACATAGGGTCCTGCTTGTGGAATGTAAGATGGATTTTCCAAAGCTTGCAAGCCATATGGGACATAAGCTTGTTGGAGTGGTGTTTGAGTCGTGTAAGGCTATTGATACTAGATATTACTTGCCCTGGATGGACCAACGGGGTTGGAAATACCACCATGATAAGGTTTATTGACTCCAACCATGTGAGGTTGTGATCCACTCACATGGGTTCCACTTGACACAAGAGGAATATTTTGATTTTCCTCCCCAAGCAGTGGTACATTATGTCCACTTGATAGAGAGGTGGAGGAAATTACGAAAGCATGACCTGAAATAGTAGGTTGTACCAGAATGGAATGCTGAAACGATGGTATAGGTTGTGATGGAATTGTCAGTTGAACTGGAACTGACGTAACAACAATTTGTATAGGAATTTGAGAGGTCACGTTTGGGACAAACAGACTAGTAGTGGGCATGGAATTTGATGACCAAATAGGATTTTGATACAAAGATGAAGCACTAGGAGTTCCTAAAACTAACTAAGCTAAGGTTGTATAACCAGGTGGAAACATAGGTCCACTAGTTTCAGGAAGTGTGTGAGATGGGACTCTTCCCGTAAAAAGAAAACCTTCTAGAGGAAAGTCATACTCTTTCTCTTCATCAACATGAGGAGTGTGAGTAGCGGAAACTTCCAGATGACTTGGAGGAGAGGTTGGGATCTCACCTTTTGAATCCATGGGTGGAAACACTGGCGAGGAGAAATCCTTGATGTATGAGGAGATAACTCCAAAGGAACACCAGGTTGATCGTAAGGACTGTAAGGACACTGAGAAGATATCACAACAAGATCAAATAATAGATTCGGCAGATATAAGACAAACCTTTGTGTATTCTTAGGGGTTTCTGGATCAGATTCTTGAGGTGACAAGGAATTCGAAGGTGGTAGATGAGAAGCAAGGGGTTGGATACTTGGGACAATCCCAAGTTCAAAGCCTTGAGCTTCAAGTGATTGAGGAAGTTTCAAATGAACTCCTTATGAAGACCCTTCAGTATCAGACAAAAAAGGGGAACCTTGGGGAGAACTCAATGGTGTTGAAAATGCAACAAGATGATGGAGCTTAGTGGAAAGGAGTCACCCTCACTAAGTGGGCCCGTAGGCTATTTTTGGCGCAAAGTCTATTTTTAGACATATGGATCATGGCCTATGAGTTGCAAGATGTTGTTTATGGATGATTGGTCATGTTGGGAAAAATAGATGGACTTCTATTTTTGGTTCACAGTGGAGTGATCAGAGTCTATTTTTAGACTGCCAGGCTAAAAATAGAAACAATCAAATATTATTAGCCCTTAGTAATATTTGGACTATAAACATTATCTTATCCTCTTGGAGCACTTCAGTTTGAGCTACAGATGTGGCACATGCAGCTGTCAGAAGGAAATACGCTTTTCTTATGTGTTAGTTGAGCTAGTGCATGGAGGAAGTCAGTTAGAACTCATGCATGTGAGTTCTGTGGAGTTGATTGAGGAGTTGATGGCGTTGTGTTCAGTTTGACTTGGTTGAACTAGTTGTATTTAGTCTAACTGAAAATACACTAGTGATGAGTGATGTGAATTAATTATTAATTAATTCACTAATTATTAACTCATAAAGAAACTAAAGAATACATCAGTTAACTCAGTGCATGGACAGTTCAACAGAGATAGGTGTTAGAGGTAAGTGAAAGGGTGAGTTGTGACTATCAGTTGTGCATGATATTTTCACATGCAATGGATTGAGTAATGCCAATGAGGATTGCGCAGTGTGGGCCAATATCAAGGAAATTGTAGCCCGTGCTCACGTGATTTTCACTTTGGATTGCGCAGTAGAGCTGGCAGACAACGGAGGAGATTTGAACCTGTGACTTGATTTAGATCTGAGCTAGTTTGTGTGTAGCAGGTGGAGATAGTATTGAGTACTTGTGAGGAGTATTGTACTATGTATTGTTACATGTTCTCAATCATTAATATACAGATAGTTTGGGGTTTTGAGCTGTAAGCTTTCCCCGGGTTACATACTCTGTTAATGTGTGCATGCGATTGATGTTTCATTGATTTTAATGCTGTTAAATTGATGATCAACGTAGAGGAGGTTATGTATTATGCATGAATTCCACAATAGTGTATAATCGGGATAATATCTGTGAATAAGTGTCATATTATTCAAAATTTCTACATGGTATCAGAGCTCTTTGATTTGTAGAAAAAGTTCTACAAGATATCAGAGCGAGGATTGATCATTAGATCTATTATTCAGAAAGTGATTACATTTTATTCTTCAGGTAGAGTCTGTAATCAGGCCAGGTAGCCTCTGGATTCATCCTTCTTTTGGAAGGTGAGATATCCGGTGAATGCCCATACAATCGATCTATGTACAAGAAATACTTTGTTCTCACAAATTTTAGATCAGAAGTGGTTGAGTTTTGAGTTGGTGGAATGGTGCTCAAGGATTAAATCAGAAACATTAAGTGTGAGAATCGAGACAGTATGCCCAGGTACCTGACGAAGTCACCCAATGCCGGGATGAGCTGGGAAGTGTGGGGGTGACTGTCAATGATGAGGACTTGGTGATCTTGGCTCTCCTTGGTCTTACGAAGAGTTGGCATTCCTACCAGGACTCTGTCAATGGTTGGGAGAAATTTCTAGGTTGGGAGAGACTTTGGTCAGACCTTGTGCAAGAGGAGATCAGACGGAGCACCAGAGACAATTCTTCATCCATGCATGATGAGGAGAATTGTGCCTTAGCGAGTAAGGTGAAGAAGGGGAAGGAGAAGGGTTCTCTTTCTGAATCCAGTTCTTCCAATGATGGGAAGAAGGTTGACAAATCGAAAGTGAGATGCTTTCGTTGTCATGAGTTGGGTCATTATGCTACTAATTGCCCAAAGAAGAAGTCCAAGAATGGATCCGGGGAGGGATCTGAAGGTGAGGCACTTGCTTCATAGTTTGAGTTGGATTTCACACTTTTCACATGCATGGTTTCATCCATGGTGGGAAGTGGTTGGTTTCTTGACAGTGTAGCTTCTTTCCACATGACCAGTGACAAAATTTTATTCAGTACTTTGGAGGAGAAAGATCTCCAGATACTCATAGCGATGGGTAATGATGAAAAGTATAGTGTCTCAGGTGTAGGCACGGTTATTTTTCAGAGGGAGCATGGCGCTCGCCTTACCTTGACCGATGTCAAGTATGTACCAGGACTGAAGAGAAACTTGGTGTCGATCGCAATGCTGGAAGACAGAGGCTATGATGTAGTCTTCAATAAGGGAAAGGTTTTCCTTGGGCACATCATCACTAGACAGGTGAAGCAGATTGGTTCACGGGTCAAGAACCTGTATGCTCTTGAGGTTCAAGATGCATGCAAAGCCTTGAGCAGTGAGGTAACTGATGGAGACTTGGTGGTTGAGAGGGAGCGTATATTACCTCTCAACATGCAGAGCCAGAAGAAGTCTCAGACGATTGTGGAGGAGCCACGATTGGTGCAGCAACTTCAAGAGGTTGTGGAGCAGCCACAACAAGGGAAGCTGAGAGGAGATCGAGTAGAGACATCTACTCATGCAAAGACCTCCAGTAGGGGGAAAATTCGAGCCAGGTGGGCTGAGGGATCACATGCAACCATACCTCCAGGTATGAGGTGGGGTGATGTGGATTGATCGTCCCAAGGAGGAGGGGCAGGATCCTTGAGGTACCCAACCTCTTGGATGAGACCTTGCTATGGGAACCTCGATGTGGAGTAGCAGGAATTGACTGATTGGGTAGAGACAGATGTGGATGGAGCGGCAGAGAGAGCGACAGTGTAGGGAATCCCAGGACAGCGCATAGCTAGCAGGCTGCAACAATGCGAGAGGCACAAGTGTTTTGCACAGTGCTAGGTGGCACAAAGAAGTGTGCAATGGTGAGAGATGCATGGAGATGTTGCAGTAGCACAGATGTCAGAGAGGGAGAACTTGTCATCAGCAGGTATAGCTTCAGCATCAGAGTATGTTCCTAGCCCAACAGAGTGGTTAGTTGGGAGTGTTTTTGTTCCAAGTGTTGTTGGAGCAAGTGGACCGGGCAAATGTGTTGCATGCAGAACATTCCAAAGGCAGGATAGGGGTTGTAGATAATCCATATCTTGTTGAGAGGGAGTGTTGAAAATGCAATAAGATGATGGAGCTTAGTGGAAAGGAGTCGCCTTCACTAAGTGGGCCCATAGGCTATTTTTGGCGCAAAGTCTATTTTTAGACTATGTCTATTTTTAGACATATGGATCATGGTCTATGAGTTGTAGGATGCTGTTTATGGATGATTGGTCATGTTGGGAAAAATAGATGGACTTCTATTTTTGGTTCACAGCGGAGTGATCAGAGTCTATTTTTAGACTACCAAGCTAAAAATAGAAACAATCAAATATTATTAGCCCTTAGTAATATTTGGACTATAAACATTATCTTATCCTCTTGGAGCACTTCAGTTTGAGCTACAGATGTGGCACATGTAGCTGTTAGAAGGAAATATGCTTTTATTATGTGTTAGTTGAGCTATTGCATGGAGGACTTCAGTTAGAACTCATGCATGTGAGTTCTGTGGAGTCGATTGAGGAGTTGATGGAGTTGTGTTCAGTTTGACTTGGTTGAACTAGTTGTATTTAGTCTAACTGTAAATACACTAGTGATGAGTGATGTGAATTAATTAATAATTAATTCAATAATTATTAACTCATAAAGAAACTAAAGAATACATCAGTTAAGTCAGTGCATGGACAGTTCAACAGAGACAGGTGTTAGAGGTAAGTGAAAGGGTGAGTTGTGATTATCAGCTGTGCATGAGATTTGCACATGCAATGGGTTGAGTAATGCCAATGAGGATTGTGCAGTGTGGGCCAATATCAAGGCAATTGTAGCCTATTCTCACGTGATTTTCACTTTGGATTGCGCAGTAGAGGCAGGCAGAGAGCGGAGGAGATTTGAACATGTGACTTGATTCATATCTGAGCTAGTTTGTGTGTAGCTGGTGGAGATAGTACTAAGTACTTGTGAGGAGTATTGTACTATGTATTGTTACATGTTATCAATCATTAATATACAGATAGTGTGGGGTTTTCAGCTGTAAGCTTTCCCCGGGTTACATACTGTGTTAATGTGTGCATGCGATTGATGTTTCATTGATTTTAATGCTGCTAAATTGATGATCAACGTAGAGGAGGTTATGTATTATGCATGCATTCCGCAATAGTGTATAATTGGTATAATCTCTGTGAATAAGTGTCATATTATTCAAAATTTCTACAAATGGTTCAACCACGATGACTTTCTCTCAAGAGCAGAAGAAGGAAAGGAGATCCGTTGATGGCTAATTAAAAATACAATTTACAAGGATTTAATAATTATTGGGCCAAGAAGCAATTGCATGGGTTCGACATGTTATCGTTGGCAGTTAATTATATTGACACGAAACAACAAATAAACCAAAATGGGTAAAATCTAGGCAATAGGGTTTATCAAGTATTCGTGAACCACAATATACACCCGAGCCGAAGCCAAGGACTTAACGTACAGTGGCCAATCTCCCTGAATGTTGTATTTGGTGTATCACGTTTACAAGGCGACTGACTAGGTTACCTATGGGTAAAGGATAACAGCTTAATGGGGTCTCCCAATATATACCCGATGGTACAGGGAGCACAAGTTTGTGTTAGTGCTGTCTAATGCAGAACCGTTCGACGAGAGCGTCCCTATATACTTTTCATACTGAAGTGTCTCCGATATACCCGAAAGTACTGGAGAACCTTTTATATACTTCCATACTGGGATGAGATTTCACCCCTGGGATACATTGCAGGTAGTTAATGACATCTGCTATGTTTTAAGATGTCAGAACACATCTCTAGCCTAGACCTCTAGATATTTTCTTTAAGTGACAAATTCTCCTTAGGTTAATTGAGGTAAATTTTAAGTTAATATTGAATTAAGTTTTAGTTTTGATGGCTCAATGATGTCACCTATTCCTAGAATGCAACTAAATGATGAAAATGAAACTTTTTCATTCAATGAAGGCTAATGTAACAAAGGAAGAGAAACAACCAAACAATGCTTCAAACAATTCAAAATGCATCAACACAACTCTTTCCAATGCAATATGTAGAAATGAAATATAATCTTTCATTTTACTAACAAATGCAATGTGATAGAAATGAAAATATTTTTCCTTTCACTAAAGATACAATAATTATTTTCCTTTCACTTTGATTCAATCAATGAAAACGAATGCAAAAAGTAAGGGAAAATGAAAAAAACTCACTAATCATGCAAATTTGTTTCGCTTTATGATTTTGAATGAAAAAATGTCTCGAAAATACTTAAATGATAAACACTTTCACTTTCCAAAACATAAGAATGATAACAAGCACTTTCTTTGAATTCAACCAAAGTAAACAATTTGTGATCTATGCTTGACAATGGAAGTAAAATGATATTCAAAGCATCAATATGATTCAACACCAATGAGAATAATTTCACACTAAAGAACCAAAAGCACTTGTAAAACATGTCCTGATACAGAAGGCTCTTGAACAAGAGTAATCGATCTTTGAGAGACAGATCAATCAATGAGTGGAGGGTAAGCTAGAAACCCTAGAAACCCTAAGAAGAAAACAAGCTTAAAACACACAAAAACAACATCAAGAGACAATTTCAGTCAATCGAGCATGATAAATAGGACAAACACAGCATAGACACTCTAGAAAATCACTGATAAAGGACAAAAATATTGAGGACAAGAAGAAAAACCCTAATTTCTCTTATGCTTTGGGATCATCGCACTTGTTAAAGGAAAAACAACGATGAAAGCGTAATAATCACTACTATAGTTAAAGAATACGTGATGACATCTAGACCGTGAGAGGAAAACCTGTGATGGGCTAGAAAAATAAAGGAAAAATAAAAAATCTTCAAGACCAGAAAAACCTTAATGTCCTCAAGCAATCACCAGCAAGTGAAAATACTTACAGAAAAGAAAACAAGCTAGAAAATTGATGGTTGGTCAAAGTCATCACAAATTCAAGGTGAAGGATTGAATGGAAAGGGTTATAAATTCCCCAGTGGAGTTTCCATTTTGTTGTCTACGCAATCCTCTCTGTGGACATAGACGATCCCTCTAGCCCAATGAGTGGGATCAACAACTTACGTGAAAATCTACTGGACACTTTCCTAAGTTATGATTGAAATGAGAGATGAAGAAGATGGTATACCTTATTCTGATGCTATCACATTCTCGTTTGTTGAAGACCTTGGATCACTTGCGTCATGGGCTCAGTCCTGCTGCTCAGATTGTTTATACATCTGCACAAGAGATCAAGACACAACAAGGCATGCAAATACAAATAACATACTCAAATGTAACCTACTTAACAAATCAAGGATCGTTAAGACAAATGATACATAAACATACACATTTGTGGAAAATGAACCAACAGTTGTATATTAATAGAATAAAGGAGGAAGCATACAACCAAGCCTTGATGTCAATAGACTCTGCTTTAATGAATGTCAAAGTCCAAGCTAGGCTCTCCAGTCACTCCTTCTCCTAGCCAATTGAGTATCATATAGGTATACTCTTAGCATAAGGGTGCAAATAGACAAAGACCAACCATTTGGGAATATGAGAGGATGAATATATAGGTAGGGAAAGGAAGTTAGGATCTCTCCAAAGATAGGAGTAGGCCCTCATCTCAAGGAGGTAGCTCATAGGGATAAGACCAAGAGGCCAAGTTGGGAGAACTCGACCTCATCTACGCCGAACAACCTCCAGCTTGTCGCTCTGGAAGCTTCTAGATCACGAAGCTTCTCATCCTCTTTTGGAAAATTGCCTTTTAGGGATCATGATGGGTATACAAGAAAACCGAGTGATGGCATCATGGGTATACAAGAAAACTGAGTGATGGCATCACGGGTCTAGTATATTGCAATACGTGACGATTGCGGTTTCCAGTATCACAAGGGAGATGATTCTCAAATTACGGTTTTAGAGACATTTCCTTCAGGGGAAGCTCAAGGCATTTTCCAATCAATGTTTTAGGGATGATCTGAGCTGCATATCTTAATGAGTACACTGCATGATGGTCATGTTTCGAGCACTTTGGGGTATGTCACAGGGACGTGCGGTAAGTGTGACAAAATAATGTGTAACACCCCCCTCACTTACCACTTACCACTCATGCCCCCCTCTGAAAACCACCCATCCTCACATTGTCTCCTGCCAACCACAAGGGATTCACTCAATGAACCTCTAATCTATCACGTGCGTTCATGGCATATTAAAAAATACCCTTAATTTGACTACATATTGGAAAATACACCTAAAAATCACATTATTTAACCCCCTACTAATATGAAACCAATACACCTTCCCAATTAAAAAAACCCCTACTTCCACTAGATATTGTAGGTATTCATTTTTTCATTAACATTTTTTATATCCCTTTAGATTTTTTCATTAACTTTGAGCTCCATTTTTTATTCCTACCAATATAAAAACCCTTTACCCCCTATATATCCCCCAATATATTATGTCATTTTTCCCTCGATAAATATCCCACAATATGAACCCGCGTGGTATGATATGCTCCCCCAGTGAAGCCCCCATTCCCTTTTCCACCTATCACTTGACTCCACGTCAACTGACCATTACATCCTCCTGGTTACTTCACCCTCACTTTTGTTCCACCTCTACTCCCCTACTGCCACGACTAGGTAGTGTAGAAATTTAAAGGTGAGGTGGGTCGGTAGCGGTGGAATTTAATAAAGGAGATGAAGCAGTAAAAATCGGCATGGACAAACCCAAATAGGCCCCTTGTGACACGATATCTGGGTCGACGCTAATAGAAGTAAACAAGGACTTGGAAGCTCGGGAGGACTTGATTATCCAACATGGTGCCCCCATACAGAGGGAAGACGAAGTACCGCCCAAGGGTCCTCTACTTCAGTAATGCGGCATGAAACTGATAGTGCCCACTCCTAGCTTTAAAGGATGAATGGTTCAAGCAGTAAAGGACAAAGTGATGGGAGTCAACTGAGTAACACAGTAGGCTAGACCAAGAGAAAAATTAAACTTGAAACAATGGTGATCATAGGGATGGGCACAAAGATACTTTATTAATGTGTTCATATGATTGTTGATTGATTTTTTATCCTGTAATGTGCCAGCCCTTTAATGAGGCAATTAATATTTTGTAATTTTTTTGGGCCACATATCCATACTTGGCTGAGACAACTAGTCGATCTAACAACTAGGACTCGGTAGAAGATATTTTGTTGTTGAATTGATGGTTCTGCGATCAATATCAAGTTTTATGAGAAGATTTTTCGGCGTAAATCACATTATAATACATTTGTCGACGCGCTTCGAACCAATGAGTGTGGTTCTAAAAGTTGACAAAGGATGGGCTGCCGTCATCCTTGACAAAGAGGATTATCGTCAGAAGATGTTAGATCATCTGTGTAATAGTGGAAGCTATAAAAAGCTTTCCAAGAATCCTCTAAAAAAGATCTCAAGAATAGTGGCTCTTGCTATCAAGTCCAGTAGCTTTCTGGGTTGCTTTTGCCATAAAATCATTGAGAGTAGCCCCATTACTCCAAGGATCTATGGGTTTCCAAAGATTCACAAGGAGGGGGCTCCCCTATAGCCCATCGTCAATACCATCGGTGGTCCTACTTACCTTCTTGCTAAATACCTTGCCTTGAAGCTTAGACCCTTAGTTGGCCTTATGGAGTCTTTCGTCAAAGACTCTCCGTCCTTTGTTGAAGAGCTTAAGGGCATAAAGCTTGACCCTAGGGACATTCTTGTGAGTTTCGATGTGGTCTCCCTTTACACTTGCATTCCTATAAAGGAGGCCATGGAGGTTATCAACTGACTCACGGACCCTGATACTGCTTGGTTAGTTGAGATCTATCTCACTTCCACTTTTTCATCTTCGAAGGCGAGTTCTATGAACATACCTGTGGTGTTGCCATGGGCTCCCCTCTATCCCCAATTGTTACTAATCTATTTATGGAAGATTTTGAATCCAAGGATTTGGCCTCAACCCGTCTCTTGCCTAAGCTTTGGAAGAGATTTGTAGATGACATGGGTGTCATGTAGTCTCATGGCCAAGATGAGTTGGATATTTTCTTTAAGCATCTTAATAGTTAATCCTTCGCCATTAAGTTCACTATGGAACAAGAAGTCGATGGATTCCTTCCTTTCCTTGATGTTCTTATTTCGAAGAATAATGACGGTTCCTTCTCCCACCAAGTGTTTCGGAAGAAAACACATACTAATCAGTATCTTCATGGCAGTTCCCATCATTTTCCTACTCAAAAGTTGGGCGTTCTCAACATGCTTGCTACTCATGCGCTGAAAATCTCTGATGAAAAGAGCCTTGATAAAGAGAAAGCCCATCTCCTTAATGTCTTTTTTAATAACGGTTATAGTAGGCACCTCGGTCAGAAAGCTTTCCTTAAAGGCAACAAGAATTCATTGGTCAAGAAAGACCCTAAATATAGAGTCTTAGGGGTTCATCTACCTTTTATACAAGGGATCACTAATAAGATTGCAAGGATTCTTAGGAAGCATAATGTTCCCTCGACCTTTAGACCCCTTAACACCATCCGTAGCTCCCTTTAATCGCTAAAGGATCGGTCAACCCCAAGGACATGAAAGGTGTCTATATTATTCCTTGTTCCTGTGGGACCCCCTACATTGGCGAGATTGGTCACTCTATTAATCAGAGGATTAATGAGCACTCAACTGACTTAAAACATGGGAGGACCCAGTCTTCCGCACTAGCAGAGCATGCTGAGAAGACTAAACATCATGTATGTATTGAGGAGGCCCGTGTTATTGCTAAGGTTGCACAGTTTCATCACCAGAAATTTAGGGAAGCCATTGAGATTGAAAAAAGGCTGAGCAATCTCAATAGAGATGACGACTGGAAAATTAGCAGTTGTTGGATCCCTGCCCTCTCTTCCTAGTCATTTTTTTCCCCCTCGTCTTATGGATCGTTGTTGTTTCCTTTTTTATCATCTCTTTGATTTTTATGTTTTTAATTTTTATGGTCGCCTGGTCTCTTTCACCCCTTCTCGATTAATAATAAGAACAAATTGTTTATACATGGAATAAAAATCCTTTTTCTATTCCTAAATATTGATGAGAATTGTTTTTAATTAACTAGCCAATTAAAACAAACTATTTTCTTTCTCATTAGTTCCTCATTGGTTTTAGTCATTTTAGGGAAATTTGCCTCATATTCTTTTCCTTAAATTTATTAGAAGGTCCATTATTTAACTAACTTTATAGGTTATCCTTTTAATAAAAAATGTTTATTATAGATTATTATTGATCTAAATTTTATATTTAATTAGACAGTTTTAAGTTTATATTAGATAGCTTAATGATTTAAGTTTATATTTAATTAATAAGTTATACAAACCATTAATAATAATAATAATAATAATATTATTATTAAGTAGTAGTAGTAATAATAATAATAATAATAGTAATATAATTTATAAAATAACAATTATTTTTATAATATTATTATTATAGTTATATATTTAGGGATATTAAGAGTAATAATAAATCCATACTATATACGTCTATAAGATTATTAATATTAATAATCACTAGATTTATTAATATTTTTACTATTAACATAAATATAGTTAACATTTTACATAAATAATAAACATGACCAACATAAAAGTATTAAAATAAATATTCATAAGTAGCATTGATAATATTATTACTTCAGACATTAATAATATTCAGAACATTAAAAAAATACTATGTTAATAATATTGATAATATGTATATTAAACACTATTAATACATTTAATAATTATTTATCTAATAATATTATTATAATTAAATAATATTATCAAATACAATATTAGTCTGTGTCCCTATCCCTTGGTCCAGTCTGGTTGGCTAGTCAAATTTAGCCATTTCATAGTCAAATATAGCCGTTGGTCCAATCTAGTTGCCCAGTGCGATATAGCCGTTTCCGAGTCAAACCTAGCCGTTGGAAGATTTGCTCTCCCTATTTAACATGCAACCATGATCTGGTTCTTCAACTTGTCTTGACGATGAACCACACTCATTAGTTCGAAACGCGTTGACAAATGTATTATAATGTGATTTACGTCGAAAAATCTTCTCATAAAACTAGATATTTTGTTGTAACAAATGTTCAAAGGCTACCCTCTCCAGATAAATAAGGAGAAGTGACACTTTACAAAGGTTCAAAATTCTTAAGAAAGAGCTACATGTATTTTCAGGTTGTATGACTTTAATATACAAATGTTTCAGAATATCAAGGAAATGGTGGTGATTCCCCCTTTGAGTACTACAATATGTTCTCCCTCTGTTAAAATCCATTATGTTCATGTTGTTCCCTGAATTCATGTAATTATAGCTGCTAGAAATATTTCAAACTTCCTCATAGATTCATTTGTATCGACTTGTTAATGCATGTTCTTGTATGGATTATTGAAATTATATCTTTAAAGTTGCGCTCCATGAATCATAGCACCCAGTCTCTCTTCTATCCATTATATCCAATGTAACTCAGATAAGTGTAGAAATTCTTGATGCTTTGAGCTCTATCTGTTAAGTATAGAATTATTGACACTTCAAGCTCTATGTGATGAGTTTCTCCTCCTTATCCTATCTCATTTCTCTGTCAAAGCTTATTAAATTGTAGGTCCTTGACCTACTCGACGTCCACTATTTTATGCATATATTTATGTGATTTGTATATGTGAAGAAGTACCATAAATTCATGGCTTACTCCTTTAGATGAATGAACCAACCCATTCCGTTTAAGCGCATATATATAAAATATAGGTGATGTCTCCAATTTCTAGAGAATCATATGAGATACATAGAATCTAGATGTGCCCAGGCACTGGTATTGTAAGAAATCTGAGGCTGTCTCTGGGAGTGAAAACATCTTCTGGTGCCACTGCCAGGGAATGTATTGAAGGATTTTTCCCCTGGGATGCGATAAGTTGAGCCCTCTTGGTGTAGGTGAGCAAAGGTGTTATGATTGCATTCTAATCACCTTGGTGACTCCACAAACCCCATTATCATTTATCATCCTGGCTTTTAAAAGCCTCACAGTTGCTCAGATACCTCTTAGCAGAAAATCCCATTTGTATTTGATCCAGAGAAATTAATTTTCAGGAAAGTTTGGAAGGAGAAAACTCCTACTACCTGTGCTACCATCTCGTCAGCCTTTGTAGCTTCCTCATATATCTCCCAACTCGTTGCAACACACTACTTAGGATTTACTCCTAAGACCCTTACATACCTTGCTTTTAGTCTAGCCACCTCGACCACTGTGGTTTTGACCCAAGTTCCTAAGGCAAATCTCAATCCCCCTCCATTAATTCAGATGGTTGTTTCGGGTTTTTTGCTGAATGAATGTGCCCCTCTTGGTTTACCTCAGCCCCTAAGGGCTTTGCCCTAGGACTACCTAAAACTTCTGCCTAGGTTCAAAGTGGAGGATGAAAACACTGCACATAGACACATTGAAACCTTCTATGCTTTTGTTGAGAATCTAAATGTAGAACTATTGGATGTGGTCCTGAGACTCTTCATACAATCCCTTGATGGAGAAACCATAAAATGGTTTAAAGCCATACCTAATGCCTCCATCACCACTTGGGAGGAACTTGAAAACGATTTCACACAAAAACGGGGTGAAAAGAGAAATCATGAGTACCTCCTCACATAGTTTAATGCTATAAGGAAGAATTCGAAAGAGAATACTTCAGAATTTATAAAAAGGTTCAATAAGCTATATAATAACTTACCTGGTGCGATAAAGCCTCCTCTAGCTGCTGATTGCATAGATTTTTTGGGAGCCTTTGAATCTGGCTTTGGTTTTATCCTAAGACAAAGGAAGTCTCTCACTTTAGATCAAATCCAAGTTGATGCTCTGGAGGTGGAAGAAAATTTCACCTCGGTGGGGAAGTCATGGGAAAGCAGGAACCTACTAAGAATAAAAGGGGGAAAGAAGACGAATCCTCCTCTGGTCAAGCTAAAGAATCACCGGATTTGAATTGGGATGAACTCGATAAACTCATCAAGAGTTTATCACATGAGGTTGGAAAAGTTGAACATGAGAACAAGAGTCTCTCCAAATAGAATTCTCAAGGAAACAATCAGGGTTATAACCCACATTACAGAAGACCGCCATTGCAAATACTTCCAAGGGAAAGAAAGGAACAAATCGACCAGATCCCTCATCCTCTATATTTAGAAGATGATCCCGATGAACAATCGTTGGATACACATGAGATGCAGGGAAACTTGTATTATGCTTTCTCTGAAGAAGAACATGAAAATATGGCTCACTAAGAGACTAGTCATGATAAAGAAGCAACAACAAATGAGGAGGATATAGATTATTATTGTAAACAATTTGCAGATTTCAAGCACAATCACACCAAAATTATGATCTAAGATCTTCAAGAAAGAGGTCAAGGGAACCAAAACAACAAGAGGGAACTACTCCCTAAGTTATTCCCCTAGTACCAGATAAAGGGAAAGGTAAGTTGAATCTTGACTCTTCCAAGATAAAAGTCTCCTCGAATAAGGAAAGAAATAGTTCCGAGGGACATGTTGATCCAAAATTGATCCTAAAAAAAAACATCAAAGTCTTCAAAAATAAAAAACTATCGCAAAATGATGAACCTTTAAAAATGGTGGAAAACACTATTGGGAGAGAAAAACAAGAAGAAAAAGAGAAAACAGAGTTAAACGTAGGCTTAAACAACAATGCATAGGAGAAGTCGGATCTAGTCGATCAACGGTCCAGATCCGATCGGCATATCGCAGTCGGAGGTGACAAGTGGAGGTTATCGGAGGCTACCATGTGAAAGTTGTGACAGCGGTCAACGCGGGTCAACGAGGACCGTCGATCAAGCACGCAGATTGACGGCCCAGGTTAACTCGCAATATCACGTCGGCAAAATACAAAGGAGCGCTTACTAAAGGCCCGGGGACTATGCGATGTGCTATTGCGATATATCACATCGCAATATCGCATCGGAGCGATATAAAGGAGCGGGGCCAATATACATGCGAATTGCGATAAAGTCGGACCCGACGGGGTTATGGATGAAATTTAATATATTTTGAGTTTCATAAAACAGAGTTTTCCTATGTAAATTCGCATTTTCGTTAAATAAACGAAAACCAAAGGAAATGCGAATGGAGCAATAAAACGGACCCAAAAGGGTTTATACATGCAATGATATATATTTTGAGTTCTGTAATGAGTGGGATTATGGGCAGGCCATAGGCGGTAAGTGGTATTGGCCGGGCTTCGCTCAAGCCCATAAACTATCTTACATGTGGCTAGGCGTCGGAGAGAGAAAACTGCCTTTTCGGGCGGGTAATATTCGGGTGCATAAGCCACCCAAAATCAATAGCAACCGTTGGATCAATGATCACATAGATCAATGGTAAACTTGCGATATCGCCCCAAAGACAGATCCGAAAGGATTATAGGGCAGAATTAATGATATTTCAGGTCCGATAAATGATAGTTTGGTGGATTTTCCCATGTTTTTGTGTATTTCTCTGTGTAAACAGAGAATGACTATTTTGGGGATTTCAAAGGTGCCGATGGTCCCTTCCGTTTCATAACAGGTGGCCACCATACCTGAAGACGTTATACCATGATTGGTTAATGCTCAGAGGGGATTTGAACGGACAGAGGCCGGAAGCCAGAGAGCCTAAGAGGGAAAATGAACAGACAAGTGCCAATTGGCTTAAAAGCCACTGAATGACAGAGACATAGGCAAGAAGTGCTGAGACGGAGAGAAACAAAGACAGAGAAGGAGAGGGAGAGTCTGTGTACTCAGAGAGACTTGAGGAATTCAAGTAAACTCCTGCTGTTTTATATCTGTTGTGTTGAGACTCAAATTGAGATTGCTTTTGTAAAACTCTGCACTTGAAGACATAATAGAGAGGTCATCACTGAAGGCTGGACTAGGAGATGTAGCCCAGGATTTTTGGGTGAACTCCTTGATTATCTTGCTATGTTATGTGTGTGTGTGTTTGTTATGTATCTTTAACTGCTTCATTGTCTATATTATTCACAATCTTATCGATCCGTTGCACTAAGTAATATAGGCAAATCCATGCACATGAGTTTGTAATACCTTAATATTAGTCTAATATTTCATTTTCAGATCAAGTGGTATTAGAGCTTTAGGTTTGCTAAGGTTAGAGAAGCTTGTGTTGGATTCTTGAATGCTAACTAGGTCAAAGCTCAAAGTAGGAGAAGGAGAACTTGTTGACTAATCCAGAGATTGGAAGAGTTTATACTCAGAGGAGAATGGCCAGAGAAGTCCCAATGGAATCAGAAGCTCAGTTCATGGACAACTTTATGGCCATGCGAGCCATGGTGGAAGAGATGTATCGGGAATTCAAGAAGGGTCGAGGTGAAAGTACTTCGACACCCAAATAGGACAAAGGAGTAGAGGAACCTTCTCTAGATGCCCATCCAGAGGGAAAAGAGAAAGGGGAAAAGCTTCATGCATAATCTCTTCCGCCATCACCTCCATCATCCTCATCTCCTAGCCCTAAAAAGAAAAAGAAGAAAACATGTTTGATTAAATTAGATGTAAAGTTCGATTTACCAATCTATGATGGAGAATTAAATGCAGAAAAGCTAGATAACTAGATTAGACAGATTGATGTATATTGCGGGGTGCAAAACATTGATTCAGAGAGGAGAAAGATTCAGCTGGCTAGCCTTCGCCTTGGAGGAACGACACTAGTGTGGTGGGAAGGCAAGACACAAGCTGATCTGAAGAGACATGGTAAAATTCTTTCTACCTGGATTGAATTTGTTTCTGCCATTAAAAAACAATTCTATCCACTAGCTTATATGTAGCAAGCAATGATGAGTTGGCAAACTCTTCGCCAATTAAAGGGCCAAAGTGTACAAAGTTACACCCAAGAATTTAGAAAAAGAGCTTTAACTCTAGGCATTTCTCTAGACTCACCTAAAACTTTGTTGAAGTATATAGGTGGTTTGCATAGCTATTTGAAGCACACCATTCTCATGTTTAACCCCACTAGCCTAGATGATGTATCAGTTCGGGCTACACATCTAGAGGCTAAAGGCAAGAATGTGAACCCAAAGATTGGGGGATCATCAAAAACCTTTGCAAGAAAGAACAAGGAAAAAAAGAAGCTGAAATGGAAGCAGAGGAAGGAAAAAACTGTACAAAAAGACAAACCTTCATGCATTCACTGCAAGAAGGATGGACACGATGATGAACACTGATGGTCTTTGCATCCAGAGCTGAAACCTAAGAAGTTCAGTGGTAAGAAGAAGAAGACTACTGCTACTATTCAGAAAGACTTGGGGTCAGACTTAGGTGATGAAACAACAATCACAGCCACAGGTATAAAAGGTAAAAATTCTGAAGCATCTACAAGTAATTCTGCACAATCTATTGATAATGAAGATAATGAGAGGAAAAGACATGAGCTTTTTCATATTAGAGTTATTTCCAAGCACCAAAAGATTGATACTTTATTTGATAGTGGTTCACAAGTAAACTTGATTTCTGAAACAATTCTAAAGAAGTTGGGCTTACTAACAACACCTCACAAGAAGCCATACCCATTAGGTTGGGTATGTGATAAAGCAAAGCTACAAGTGACTAGACAATGTAAACTTAGGTTTGCTATTGGGTCAACTTTTGTAGATGAGGTTGAATTAGATATAGTTCCCTTAAATATATGTGGTATTGTTTTAGGAAGTCCTTACTTGTATGATAGAAAAACCATTTTCTATAGAACTGAAAATAAGTATCAACTCACTAAAGATGGAATAGAATATATTGTAAGAGCTCATCAGCTCAAAAATAATTACTCTCTCATAAACTCAGGGCATATGAAAAGAATTGTAAATTGATGCAAGCAATTTTTACTAATGGTTGTAAAGGAAAAGAACCCTAATAAAACCAATGTATTTGAAGGCTGTGATGCTAAACAGAATGTTGATTTAGATAAAGTTGTTTCAGAATATGATATCCTATTTCAAGAACCTAAAGGTCTGCCACCCAAAAGGGAAATAGCACATGATATTCATTTGTAGCAAGATGCTCCATTTCCTAACATCGAAATGTACAGGTTATCTTCTTTAGAGAATGCAGAGATCAAGAAGCAGGTACAAGAGCTGCTCGATAAACAGGTTCATAAGACCAAGCACATCACCATGTGGATCTCCAATCGTACTAGTGAGAAAGAAAGATGGTTTATGGAGGATGTGCATTGATTATAGAACATTGAAACGATAAAGAATCGTTATCCTCTTCCTCGCATTGATGATCTATTAGATCAGCTGAAAGAAGCAGTTTACTTTTCCAAGTTGGACTTGCATAGTGGCTATCATCAGGTCAGAGTTGTAGAACAAGATGCATGGAAGACTGCTTTCAAAACAAAGCAAGGGCTGTATGAATGGCTGGTTATGCCTTTTGGCTTAACCAATGCTCTTGCCACTTTCATGAGAGTTATGAATGATGTACTCAGACCTTTTATTGATGGTTTTGTAATTGTATATTTATATGACATTCTTGTTTTCAGTAAAACATGGGAAGAACATTTGAATCATGTAAAGCAAACTTTAGATGTTTTGAAAAGAGAAAATCTCTATGTGAAGTTATCAAAATGTGAATTTGGCAAAACATCTTTAAATTATTTGGGTCATATTGTAGGGGGTGGTGAATTGAAGATAGATCCCTCTAAGGTTGAAGTCATTGTGAACTGGCCTAAACCAAAATATGCTACAGAAGTTAGGAGTTTCCTAGGAGCAGCACAACATTGGAGAAAGTTTATTGCTAACTTTTCCTTTATTGCAACTCCCTTAAATGATTTAACAGGATTGAACAAGGTGTTTCAGTGGGGAGGCAAACAACAGAAAGCCTTCGACACCTTAAAAGAAAAAATTAGTACAGCACCAGTACTAGCACTGCCAGATCTTCAATGACCATTTGAGATTGAAACATATGCTAGTGACTATGCCATGGGAGCAGTGTTGATGCAACACGGTAAACCCATATGTTATCATTCTGAGACATTTACTTTTGCAGTAGTTAATTATCCCACATATGATAAAGAATTGTATGCATTAGTAAAAAGTGTGAAAAAGTGGAAACATTGTCTAATGGGAAAAGAAACAATTATACATACAGATCATCAACCACTTCAATATTTTCACTCACAAACTAAATTGCAGCAATCAAGACACTATAGGTGGATGGGTTTTCTACCGTAGTTTCATATTGTCATCAGATATAAGAAGGTCATACACAATAAGGTTGCAGATATGCTATCAAGACCAATCATAAATGCATCTGCTATACTTAAGCATAACTCAATATTGCATGAAAGCTACATTGAACAATATGCTCAAGATGTATATGCAACTTTAAGTCATGGCAAACAAGTAGAAGTATTGGATTATCATGTTAAGGACCAACTCTTATATCATTTGGGAAAGTTATGCATTCCACAAACTGAAAGAGTTAACATAATCCAAGAAGCACATACTTCTCTAATATCAGGTCATTTTGGTGCAAGTAAAATAGTTGCACAACTGCAAAGGTTCTGTTATTGGCCAAGAATGCATGAAACAATTTCTAGATATATTAAAGGGTGTACTATGTGTGCTAAAAGCAAGCCCAGTAATAGAAAATTAGGCTTGTACACTCCACTTCCAGTTCCTTCTCGTCCTTGGGAAAGTGTTTCCATGGACTTTGTTGGGGGGCTGCCAAAATCTGGAAAAGGTCATGATTATTTATATGTTATTGTGGACAGGTTTAGCAAAATGTGTATTTTAATACCTTGTAACAAGTAGATTACAGCTGAACAAACAACGAAGTTGTTCTTTCAGCATGTCTGGGTTCATTTTGGGTTACCCACTTCCATTGTATTTGATCGAGATTCCCGATTTGTTGGGAAGTTTTGGTCAAGTCTGTGGGAATTGATGGACACCAGATTGAAGAAGAGCACAACATTTCATCCACAAACAGATGGCCAAATAGAGGTGGTCAATAGGACAATGATCCAGTTGCTTAGGGGCTATTGCAACAAGCATCCCAAGCTTTGGGATGAACATTTGTGTTATGTGGAACATGCTTACAATCGTGCCAAGCACTCTTCTACACAGAGATATCCTTTTGAGACTTGTTTTGGTTTTACACCAAAGTCTCCCTTGGATTTTGTCTTTAGTAAAGACATAACAGTTGATGGACACAGTGATGTGGACAAAGCAACCAAGTCCATTGAACAGATCCAAGAAATTCACTAGGTAGTGTAGGAACAACTGGAAAGAAGCCAAGCGAAGTACAAGGAAAGGCATGACAAGCATCGAATTGAGCATAGCTTCCAAGTTGGTGATCAAGTCTGGATGTACATCAACAAAGACATAATTCAAGGTGAAGGTAAGAAGTTGATGCTAATAAGGTATGGGCCTTTCAAGATACTTGAGAGAATTGGTGAAAACACTTTTCGCCTTGATTTTCTAGCTTATGTGCACATCTATTCAGTCATTAATGCAGAGAACTTGAGACTATATGAACCTTCATTGATTTAAGATCACGAAGAGAAAATTCAGTTGCCTTCTATTGATGATCTGTTGCCTGAATACCTCAATGAGTTGCGGGAAGACACAGTTCTAGATAGGAAGGT
Organism: Pinus tabuliformis; assembly: GCA_031772625.1. Lineage (NCBI taxonomy): Eukaryota > Viridiplantae > Streptophyta > Pinopsida > Pinales > Pinaceae > Pinus > Pinus tabuliformis. Next base: position 427,084,299 of record CM062820.1, read on the forward strand.
GAGAACTACGTGTAGAGGGGATGTTGAGTACCTGAGAATCGGACTCAAAGGTTCAAAACCAAGCAGTGCAAGATGGATAGAGATTGGACAAGTGAGGAAGCTACATCCTCACTTGATCAATGCTTAAAAACCAACTTTTGGTGGTCCAAAAGCTTTTTCAGTCGGAAGTCGTGATCCAATATGGATCTTAAAAAAAAAGCCTCTAAGTCTTCAAAAATAAAAAACTGTCACAAAAGGATGAACCTTTAAAAATGGCGGAAAACACTATCGAGAGAGAAAAACATGAAGAAAAAGATAAAATAGAGTTAAACGGAGGCTTAAACAACAATGCACAGGGGCCGTCGGATCTGGCCGATCAACAGTCCAGATCTGATCGAAATATCACAATCGAAGGTGACAATCAGAGGCTATTGGAGGCTACCATGTGAAAGTTGCAACAACGATCATCGCGGGTCAACGAGGATCGTCGATCAAGTGCGTAGATTGACGACCCAGGTTAACTCGCAATATCACGTCGGTAAAATACAAAGGAGCACTGTTATAGACATATTTGGGCACTGCAACCCCAATCTTATATGTCCATAAACCAAGGGCTCTTTAACCCCTAAAAGTGTTGTTTCATACCCTAAAGGATCATGGTCAACTGATTACATCATTTCCCAGAAGTTCCACCTGAAAAACCACTCAGAACTGGCCAAAACTAGACCATACTAACTGCTCCATGATCAAGGTGCGATGCATACTAGCTGCTACACTAGCCAGGTGCAATGCATACTGAAGAGGCCTTATGTAGGGTGTGATGAGTGAGAATGGACAAATGGCAGAGACAGTTTGCTAAGTGGGTGCTCATGAAATCTTTTAGAAACTTCTCCCATGACACTTGCCTCTCTGAATTCGCCCAGGGATGAGTAAGAGATCAATGAAATCTCCATGTGGAACCAAGAACTATCAGTGCAATGACACTAATAAAAAACCTAGAGCTGACTCACACCCTTGCAAGACATCTATAAATGGATCCCTCATCTGAAAGATCTAGAGGCTGGAATTTGGTAATTTGTAAGGAAGTGCTGTTGGTTTACCTTTGAGAAGAGACATTGTATTGTTGGGTGATCTTGCTTTTCATGAGGTGAAGAGGGCTTTGATGCTGGGAGGATGATGTTGGATTAGACAGCTGGGTTGTAATCCTCTCTTCTACTATTAATAAAGTTCTTTGAGCTTTCCTCCATATAATCATGTATTTGTGAATCTTGCTATTTGTGAATGCAATTGTATGGTCAATGTATTTCTGATTCTGCATTGTTTATGATATTATAGATCAAGATGCTTTAATGGTGTTTTGTTACTTTGACTCTACAGGTATTCTCTAAAGCAGGAAAAGTAGGAGAGGAGTTGCAAACTCTATCAAGGGAGAGAGAAATCAAGTAAGGAGCCAAGCGGAAGATCCAGGTTGGTCCCCTTTGTTTCTCTCTTATCTATCAAATCACAAATTGCTTTGATTGTTTGTTTCTAAGATAGCTACCCGTCTTAGTGGGACTAGCAGATTGAAAAGACACTAGTTTTCCCGGAAATAAAATGGCGACTCCATTGGGGACCGAATAGTTTGTTTGTTATTGTTGTTTGCATTATAAAATACAGACGGAGCTTGAAGTTAGCCAGATAGCCTTAAAACTGTTCTTGCTATGCAATTGAAAGTAGATGAATGCTGCTTCAGTCAATCTTTGGGTTGGTTTATGAACTGAACATCTGACTTACAAGCATTCTAAGCGCCCTTGATGGGTAGCTATCTTAGAAACAAAAAATCAAAGTAATTTGCGATTTCCTTTATGTATGATAGATAAGAGAGAAACAAAGGGGACCAACCTAGATCTTCCGCTTGGCTCGTTCCTTGATTTCTCTCTCCCTTGATAGAGTTTGCAACTCCTCTCCTACTTGTCCCACTTTAGAGAATACCTAAAGAGTCAAAGTAAAAAAACACCATCAAAGCATCTCGATCTATAATATCACAAACAATGCAGAATCAAAAATACATTGACCATACAATTGCATTCACAAATACACGATTATATGGAGGAAAACTCAAAGAACTTTATTAATAGTAGTAGAGAGGATTACAAACCAACTGTCTGATCCAGCATCATCCTCCTAGCATCAAAGCCCTCTTCACCTCATGAAAAGCAAGATCACCCAACAATAAGATGTCTCTTCTCAAAGGTAAACCAACAACACTTCCTTACAAATTACCAAATTCCAGCCTCTAGATCTCTTAGATGAGGGATCCATTTATAGATTTCTTGCAAGGGTGTGAGTCAGCTCTAGGTTTTTGATTAATTTCATTCCACTGATAGTTCTTGGTTCCCCATGGAGATTTCATTAATCTCTTACTCATCCCTGGGCGAATTCAGAGAGGCAAGTGTCATGGGAGAAGTTTCTAGAAGATTCCATGAGCATCCACTTAGCAAACTGTCTCTGCCATTTTTCCATTCTTGCTCATTGCACCCTATAGAAGGCCTCTTCAGTATGCATCACACTTGGCTAGTGTAGCAGCTAGTATGCATCACACCTTGACCATGGAGCAGTTAGTATGGTCTAGTTTTGGCCAGTTCTGAGTGGTTTTTCAGGTGGAACTTCTGGGAAATGATGTAATCAGTGGACCATGATCCTTTAGGGTATGAAACAACACTTTTAGGGGTTAAAGAGCCCTTGGTTTATGGACATATAAGATTGGGGTTGCAGTGCCCAAATATGTCTATAACAGTTGCCCCCTAAAGCATGAGGTCGTAAATCTTTTGATGTCAGGTGAAATGCTTTATCATGAGGATCTGAGGTATTCGAAGTGGAAGGTGACCTGTATAAATACAATACAATACAATACATCATCATCATATTATTTTCATGATCTAGCCGAGGCGGGCATTCCCATGCTCAGCTTTACAAATTCATTTTCATGTACATGGGACAGAAAATCGTCTGCTGTTGCAGACTGGTGATTCTTCGCATGAAGAGTCATCTTCCTTGGTTTAGATGACTATCTGTGCAGCTTCTGTGTACATTTGTGTCTTTATTTTCCTAAATATATTGCAGCCCAGATGGATGAAACTAGATCCAGGGTCTTCAAACTCGTACAATCTTCGCCTGATGTACAAGTCGATCCATGTGAAAAGATGTTCTGAAGTCAAACATGGAAAGACATCACCTAATTACTAGCCAATAATGTAAGCTGTTAATAGGCGTGAGAGGAGTAACCGATAATGATAATGACCCTCAAGGTACTACTATACAATTCACGTGGTGTGAATATATGAGCCGATGTCGAACACCACACAAAATCTTTCGGTCGAAGGCCATTGATGTAAACTTGTTGCCGGAAGTGAGAAACTTGCCATTGAGGTATGCAAGCTTCAAAGTACTGAAAGGGTTGTTTCTAAGTCAACTTCTTGGATAATGAGCTGATGTCGACAAGAAGTGACCCGCTGTAGGAGGGCCTTGATGTATCCCACACCTATGACACGAAATGAAGCAAATGATTTTTCTGGAGGTGAAAATGATCTGGTGATACAAGGTTCAGGAATGGCGGTCATGAAAAATGAAGGGTGAAGGTATTGCAGTGGATGAGGCATTAGTTGGATGGTGAATTTTCTGAATGGATTCTCTTGAACATGTCAGTGACATTGAGATGGATTGGTAGCGTTAACCCCAAAAGATGGATGGTACGGAGGACCAATGGTGATATGACCGGTGAACGGAAGAACCCAACCCGACTCAATCATGGTGATGGAGTGAAAGTATCATGTTCAAGAGCGACCCACTACCAATAAAATTCTTCAAGTTTTCTTCCCTTTTTCCCTAGTCATTACTGACCAGTACCTCTTTATTTTTTTGAAGCTTGAGGAGGATAACATATGCTTGTTATATAATTTTCCCTTCGGGCAAACTTGTCGCTATGTTTTAGCGAGCCTAGAGACAATGAAACTTGTTCTTGTCTGGATGGACAAGTTTGTCACTATTGTTTTAACGAGTTTAACGACAAAGATAACTCAGTCCTTTTCATGTTTAGAGAGTTTGAAAAGGGACGAAAATGAAACTCCCGCAATCCTTTTTCGTAGCATAATCCCTTAAGTCTAAAAAATTATAAAATAATATGAAAGGGATGACTTTTCGATCGCTTTAGTGAGCCGAAAAAGACAAGCGCTCGATATTTTTGTTTGATAATCCCTCAGGTCCAAAAATATTAAAATGTATAGGAGGGATAGCGCTTCCCCTTACTTTAACGAGCTAGAAAGGCCAATAGCTTGACAATCTTTTTATGTTTAACGAGTCTAAAAAGAGTTTAAAAGAGACTCGTTTTTGCGGAACTAGTGGTGTTTTGGGGTAGCAACTGTTTCCGGGTAAGCTTGGAACTTCTGAAAACATGGCAGTGTGAAGAGGGTGGCTAACAGGACCACTCGTCACATCTTTTCCTCAAAAGGGTAAATAATCAAGTGGAAGCGTATGATCGGCCAAAAGAATGGAGGTGACGGTAGGAACACAACCAAGGTTCAAAACGCTGATAGCAGGACAATCACAAAGGTTATTTACCGAGGGTGGATTCATTTTTTAATGAGCTTGAGCCGGGAGGAACTATGCTCATAGGCGGGTTTATTTTTTAACGAGCTTGAACCTTGCGGAAACATTGCTCATGCCAGTTGTTTAAATATGTCTCTCATTGGTAGGTTTATTTTTTAGTGAGCTTGAACTCTACGATAACATGTGCTCATTGCCTTTTTATGTAAGCTAGAAACGACCAAACTACAAAGCTAACTACACTAAAGCTAAGGAACTACTGAGGTTAGGTAGGATAGTTTTGTCTTTCGTCTAGACAAAACACTTCCTTTGCTTTGTCCGCGCGATGCAGACAAAGGTGAATGGTGGATCAGACCAATCACCTAACCTAAGAAGTTGAACTAAACTAAAAAGCTAAAAAGCTAAAAAAAAAATGAAATTGGTTGTTTTTCACTTGCATACAAAGGTTTGCATGCCCCCAGGTATTAAGAAAAGGAGAGTTTCCAGGTCACCATATGGAAGTCCCTGCGGTTAGGTAGGATTGTTTCTGTCAGCGGTAGACAAAAAAACTTCCTTGGCTTTGTCCATCGAAATAGACAAAGGTGAATGGTGTGAGCTTCCAATCACATAACCTGTCGGGAAACCTATCTTTTCAGCTGGGTTTGCCTGCCAAAGCAGACCAGGGTGCATGCCCCCTAAGCTTCGTTACATTCACCGGACTACTCGCGGTAATTAGGTGGATGAAATGAAGGTTGAAGAGACATTCTTGATGCAAAGAGACCATTTAGGGATGATGTTTGACTTGTAGCTGTGTTTGAACCGGGAAATGAAAGCTGGTCGATAAGCTGTACCATTTGGCCTTCATGCGGGAAACACATCACTCGAAAGAGTGTGGAAACAATAGCTTCCATGCTATAAACATAGTCACACCCAAGGAGTAGATTGTAATCTAATGGCCCTTGGACTACCATCACGTTCAAGTGAACGATTTTCCTTTTCAAAGTTATCGGCAACTTTGAAAGGATCCCTAATGGTCGATTGGTTCCTTTGTTAAAGCCTGACAAGTTTTACATCTCAGGCAAAAGCGATGGCGAACCAAGTGCTTTCCAAGCAGTTGAGGAAAGGATACTCACTGAAGACGCTTCATCTATGATAGCGCCAGACACAATCATTTTGTAAACTTGTACTATGATCCAGAATGGTACATTAGATGGAAGGTGGGGTCTTGCTAGTTGATTCCAATCAAAGGAAATGACTAGCCTGCTCAGAGGAGGTACCAGATAAGCGACTGGATGAACCTCTTGAACTGGGGCGCTTTCCTCCTGTTGTAAAGGAACGGGTGGATTGCCCCCAAGTTTGTCAGACTCTGTATTGAAAAAAAGAATTTGAATGGTGTCGTTCTCATTCTCTTTGGAAATTGTATCATTTGAAGGTGGACCTTTTGAAGGCAAGACTGGGTCAACTGACATTTCGACCTGTTGACTTTGGTCTGGTATGGACTCAGAAGGTTCACTTTCAACGATAGGTGTTTCGATCAATAATTGAGTTATGTCAGTGAGGATTTCAACTAGCAACAGACTTGGTGAGAGTTTCTTGTATCCAGGTGGAAGTCGTTGTGGTGAAGCAGGACGGTTATCCAAGACACTTTTGGTTTCATCCAAAAAAGGACAACGGTGAAGAGCATGATTACCTTCACATAACCTACATGGAAATATGACCTTTCCTTTTTGTCCATTGACTTCATTTTCACTAGTTGATGGTGTGCTGTTAACCTGATTGCCAGAGGTTGATGACACTAGATGGTGCGAATAGGGAGACCATTCTCTCAAGATCCGCGAAATGCAAGGACAATCTCGATGAAGGTGGTCTCCCTTGCAAATTATGCATGGAGATCTGTGCTTGGAAAGTTTGGTGTGTGAATTTTCAGCAGACGATGCATGGTTGTCCCCTTGTTTAACTGACTTCTTCTTCTTATTTTCCTTCCCTTTCTTCTTCTTCTCAGCTACTTGGTTTTTAGTGTCACTAGTTTCACCAAGCAAAGAGAAAGTAGGGGAGGGAGAAAGAAGCGAAGTAGAAGGTGAAGGAACAACTTCAGTATCATCTGGTTGCTGATTCGATTGCTGAGGAATCACGGTATTTTGAACGACAGAGGTTGAGAATAGCCATACTGGCAAGCCAATTGTGATTCTTGGAAGGGACAATGTAGCCATATACGGAGCACCAATATCTCCCCAAGAAGAGAAAGGACTAGGATTCCCCTCAAGAGGGGTCCTTTATTGGTGGACTCCATTATCTAAACCTAAGATCAACAAAGGAACAGGGATGTTATTCCGATTTAAATAAATTTTAAATGATGCTTTGACACAACTTTGCTTTTTCAATTTTTAAGAGTCGAGAAAAAGCTAAAGATGACTCTAGTCACCTTCGATTTTTAATGAGCCTGAAGTGACAAGTACTCAGATGGACCTTTTCTTTTAAGGAGTCGAAAAGGAACGAAAGTGACTACTTTGGAAATCTAGACAGAGGGATTACCAAACCAATCGCAAAACTGCGAAATACACCTTGGTGATAAATTAAAGAGAAATTACCAAGGACTTATGTATGGCAGTCAATTTTCTCGAATGTTGTGTTCAGTGCATTGTGATCAATAGGGTGGAAGACACGACTTCCTATGGATAAAGGATATCAGCCTATTGTGGTCTCCCAATATATACTTGACGGTACGGGGAGTACAAGTTCGTATTAGCACTTGTCGTATCAAAGAGGAGGAATCACACAAACTTCGATGAAAACGATAGTTACTAGGTTTTACGACACCGGAACACGTCTCTAGCCTAAACTTCTAGATGTGTTGCGTTAGGTTCCAAAGCGTTTTTATGTTCATTGAGATTTATTTTAGAGTTGATCTTGTGTAGAAGTTTGTCTTTCAAGGTTCACCGCGTGATGTAGATGTAAAATTCCTAAATATGCAATCTAAAATGATAAACAGTCGTTTATTTTCTTTTAGTAATGAAAATCCTAGCTACTAAGGAAAGAAGATTACGATTCTTTCAACAGAGAGCAAAGAGCACACACTAAATTCACTTTTCCTCAATCATTTTTCGCACACAGTCTAAATGCAAATGCAAATGCATGTATTTGTTTTTTGTTTCCTTAATGTGAGAATGCTAAAAGGAAACTAAGTATAGATCTGAACTATTTTCTTCAAAGTGACATTTTGAAAATTTCTTTTCAAAATGAAAGGAAGACTAAACGACACTTTTTGATTTCGAATAGAAACCTGCTTTCGACACTTCAAATATTAACATTTCAAATCAAATACATGAAAAAAGTACAATCGACTATCTATAGGAGGAAGACTTTATGACACTCTTCTTTTTGAATCAAAATGACAGCTACGACACTCTTTTGCATCAAAACGACAGTTTGATTTTAGCTACTTTTTGACGAAGGATTGTAAATGATGGACAAATACATAAAAAATTTACTAATCCTAATAAATGGAGGCTGAAATATGTAAAGGAAAGAGGCTTTAGCAATGAGATACTGATCATAAGTAGCAACACAATCAAACAGAGTTGAAAACAAGGACAAAAACCAAATTTCAAAGAGAGAAATGAGATCACTCAGTCATCGCACCTGTGCTTCTTAGAAACAGGGATGCATCTCACCTGCTACACACGGGAGGTGCGATGCATACTGGTTTCCAGTTACAGACAGTGCGATGGGCCAGGGAGCAAAACTGAGTTGGGTTTTTGGTCAAATTTGCAGCTGAGTTCAAGGATTTAGGTTGAGCTATTATGAACAGTAAAGAACAAAGTACAGGGGTATGATCTTAGGAGGTTATTGAGCTACCACAAGGGCACTTAGAATGCTTGTAAGTCAGATGTTCAGTTCATAAACCAACCCGGAGATTGACTGAAGCAACATTCATCTACTTTGCAATTGCATAGCAAGAGCAGTTTGAAGGCTATTTGGCTAACTTCAGGTTCCGTCTGTAGTTTATAAAGCAAACAACAATAACAAAAAAACAAACTATTTGGTCCCCAGTGGAGTCACCATTTTGTCACAATCAAAGCAATTTGTGATTTCCTTTATGTATGATAGATAAGAGAGAAACAAAGGGGACCAACCTGGATCTTCCGCTTGGCTCCTTTCTTGATTTCTCTCTCCCTTTATAGAGTTTTCAACTCCTCTCCTACTTGTCCCACTTTAGAGAATACCTGTATAGTCAAAGTAACAAAACACCATCAAAGCATCTCGATCTATAATATCATAAACAATGCAGAATTAGAAATAAATTAACCATACAATTGCATTCACAAATAGCAGGGTTCACAAATACACGATTATATGGAGGAAAACTCAAAGAACTTTATTAATAGTAGAAGAGAGGATTACAACCCAGCTATCTGATCCAGCATCATCCTCCCAGCATCAAAGCCCTCTTCACCTCATGAAAAGCAAGATCACCCAACAATACAATGTCTCTTCTCAAAGGTAAACCAACAAACTTCCTTACAAATTACCAAATTCCAGCCTCTAGATCTCTCAGATGAGGGATCCATTTATAGATGTCTTGCAAGGGTGTGAGTCAGCTCTGGGTTTTTGATTAGTGTCATTCCACTGATAGTTCTTGGTTCCACTTGGAGATTTCATTGATCTCTTACTCATCCCTGGGCGAATTCAGAGAGGCAAGTGTCATGGGAGAAGTTTCTAGAAGATTCCATGAGCATCCACTTAGAAAAATGTCTCTGCCATTTGTCCATTCTCGCTCATTACACCCTACAGAAGGCCTCTTCAATATGCATCACACCTGGCTATTGTAGCAGCTAGTATGCATCACACATTGACCATGGAGCAGTTAGTATGGTCTAGTTTTGGCCAGTTCTGAGTGGTTTTGTAGGTGGAAATTTTGGGAAATGATGTAATTAGTTGACCATGATCCTTTAGGTATCTATAAAAAGCGCTTACCAAAGGCCTGGGGACTATGCGATGTGCGATTGCGATATATCACATCGCAATGTCAGCGATACAAAGGAGCGGGGCCAATATACATGTGAATTGCGATAAAGTCAGACCCGTCGGGTTATGGATGAAATTTAATATATTTTGAGTTTCGTAAAATAGAGTTTTCGTATGTAAATTCACATTTTCATTAAATAAACGAAAACCAAAGGAAATGCGAATGGAGCAATAAAACAGACTTGAAAGGGTTTATACATGCAGCGATATATATTTTGAGTTCTGTAATGAGCGGGATTTCGGGCAAGCCATAGGCGGTAAGTGGTATTGTCAGGCTTTGCCCGAGCCCATACACTGGTCGACATGTGGCTAGGTGCCAGAGAGAGAAAATTGCCTTTTCGAGCGGGTAATCTCCGGCGCATAAGCCACCTGAAATCAATAGTAACCATTGGAACAACGATCACATAGATCAATGGTAAACTTGCGATAATGCCTCAAAGACGGATCCAAAAGGATTATAGGGCAAAATTAATGATATTTCAGGTTCGATAAATGGCAGTTTGGCGGATTTTCCCGTGTTTTTGTGTATTTCTCTATGTAAACAGAGAACGACTATTTTGGGGCTTTCAAAGGCACCGATGGTCCCTTCCGTTTCATAATAGGTGGCCACCATACCTGAAGACGTTATACCATGATTGGTTAATGCTCAGAGGGGATTTGAACGGATAGAGGCCGAAGCTAGAGAACCCAAGAGGGAAAACAAACAGACAAGTGCTGATTGGCTTAAAAGCCACTGAATGACAGAGGTAGAGGCAAGCAGTGCTAAGATAGAGAGAAATAGAGACAAAGAAGGAGAGGGAGAGTCTATGTACTCAGAGAGACTTGAGGGATTCAAGTAAACTCCTGCTGTTTTATATCTATTGTGTTGAGACTCAAATTGAGCTCACTTTTGTAAAACTCTACTCTTGAAGACATAATAGAGAGGTCACCACTGAAGGCTGGACCAAGAGATGTAGCCTAGGAGTTTTGGGTGAACTCCTTGATTATCTTGCTGTGTTATGTGTGTGTGTGTCTGTTATGTATCTTTAACTGCTTCATTGTCTATATTATTTGCAATCTTATCGATCCGTTGCACTAAGTAATATAGGAAAACCCATGCACATGAGTCTATAATACTTTAATATTAGTCTAAGATCTCATTTTCAGATCACATGTAGAAAAGGATGCACCTGTTCTACAAAAAATTGCCTGTGGTAAAGAAGGAGAAGCAGAGCTAGGAGGTATAGAACAAGTCCAACCTACATTCAATATTCAGATGGAGCTTGAAAAGGTAAATATTCCTATTCCTATTATTGAGCTTCTAAAGAAGCCTACTTATAAAACTTAAGTCTCTCAATTCATGCAGCCATCCACCTTAGCACCAACCCATGACAGTTTAAACCTTCAAGAGGAGAGGCCAATGGTTGTTTTTGGGCCACATGTGGAAGAACTCGATCCTTCTACTGCACCCTTCTATGTGACCCTAGTAATCCATGACCTCTTATTGCATAATTGCATGTTGGATTCCAGAGCCTCGCACAACCTCATGCCCCTAGCAGTGATGGAACAACTGGGCTTGCAGATCACTAGGCCCTACAAGGACCTATACTCCTTTGACTCTAAGAGGGTCAAATGCTTGGGAATGATAAAGGATCTGGTGGTAAACTTGGATCAGATCCCTGTGAAGAGTGTGGTAATGGACATAGTAGTGGAAGACATTCCCCCTCGGTTCAGCATGCTCTTATCTAGATCTTGGGGTTCCAAGGTGGGGGGCTCTATCAAGTTAGATCTAACTTATGCCACTATTCCAACTTTTGGAGGCGAGCAAAGGAGGTTGTATAGAGAGTCCAAATTTGTAAAAACTGTGACCCCAGCTAAAGGCTCAAAA